>JAQOWZ010000056.1:0-1200000 GCA_035578165.1 Stenolophus ochropezus
TTTGGAATCAAGACAATGACTGCATACCGGCAATCTGCGCGCAAATCTCGGCTCTCTTAGAGCCACTCATCATCATAAGAAAAGAGTTTTATTTCTCATAATGCAAACAACATTAAAAAAAGAACAATAACTAAAAAGGAATACTTGAAAGAGTAGAAAAATATAAAATTTATATCAAATATAAAAAGAAAGTATTCAAAATAAAATAGCCTCTGGATATCTGGTTCTACAGCTTAACTCAGCAGGGAGTCGGTTACCTGTTATTTAATACCAGATTAGAGAAAATATATTTAAATCTATAAAATCTTTAATACTATTAACGGTTTCTTGCTGAGGAGATTAAAACGTTCACAATAATACATATAGACATACATATTTATAATAATATGTTATAAAAAATAGAATTTATATGTATTGTTTATAACCAGAAGCCAAGTGGTCCTTTTCAAAACCATTATTTACTTATATAATACAATTTGTTTCATATTATGTTTGAATAAAAATTTGTATCATTTTTATTTATTTAACGAATATACGATAATTTATAAAGCTTAGTTATTATTTTATTTTAAACAATAAATACAGGATGCAATACAACGTATAAATTAATACTGCATAAACATATGCACAAATCTCGGCTCTTCTTAGAGCCACTCATCATCATAAGAAAAGAGTTTTATTTCTCATAATGCAAACAACATTAAAAAAAGAACAATAACTAAAAAGGAATACTTGAAAGAGTAGAAAAATATAATATTTATATCAAATATAAAAAGAAAGTATTCAAAATAAAAATAGCCTCTGGATTTCTGGTTCTACAGCTTAACTCAGCAGGGAGTCGGTTACCTGTTATTTAATACCAGATTAGAGAAAATATATTTAAATCTATAAAATCTTTAATACTATTAACGGTTTCTTGCTGAGGAGATTAAAACGTTCACAATAATACATATATACATACATATTTATAATAATATGTTATAAAAAATAGAATTATATGTATTGTTTATAACCAGAAGCCAAGTGGTCCTTTTCAGAACCATTTTTTACTTATATAATACAATTTGTTTCATATTATGTTTGAATAAAAATTTGTATCATTTTTATTTATTTAATATACATTTACTAAATTATTATTTACTATACTATAATTTATAAATATTAGTTATTATTTTATTTTAGACAATATATACAAGATGCAAAACAACGTATAAATTAATACTGCATAAACATGTACTTATAATACATTATAGGAAATGTTGTAAATATTGTTATAGTAAATGTTTTTATAAAAAATATATTTATTTTCATTCTTTACATTAATATCTGTAATACCAACTGGAAAAACAATAAGGAAATTATTTTAATTTCTAATAAATTAATAAAAACTATATATTTTATATGAAAATTTTACAATGGTTATGGCTTTCTTCTAAAAAAATATTTAAAAAAAATATATATATAAACAAATTATATATCATGATGAAATACTTTAAATTATCTATTTAATGCTGCAAAGATCATATCAATATCTTTTTTCATTTTTTAAATATTAAATGTTAAAATTAAAATATACATCCAATTTGTATTGTAGTATATTTCTCAGCCGTTCGGTATGTTTGATAGGGTAATAGATTTCATTTTTCTTTAATATCTCAAAAACTAAAGAAGATAATGAGATGCGGTTTACGGCATTGGATTAAGAATTAAATTTTGCATAATTTGCATATTAATAAAATTATTTTTTATTGTTTTAACGAATATTTGAATACACTTATTTGTGATTGGCTGAACACTGTTATGTACACAGGTTCAGCAGAAGTTATATAAACCCGATTTTCTTGGAAACTGGCATCATTTTGTCGGGAACCACAGAGCTTACATCTGCTCTAGGATTTGTCGTGTTTCTATCATAAGACTGATTCTTTTGAATGCAATTGCGTAATATTTAATAACTAGCATGTCCATTTGTGGGCCAACGTTGGAGTACTTTTAGTACACGGTACACGCCTATGAACCTCTACAGCCACCCCCCCTCTTGAGATCAAGGAAGACGGAAGCTGTACGTTCATACCGGTGGCGTCGGGATAGCGTTGTTCGTTCAGGGACGTAGGTCTTCAGCCTCTAGCTAGTGCTAGACGTGAAATCTTTGACATCGCTCGCGTATTAGGCGTTCTGGGTTTAACCAACCCCGGGATCCGTCGGTACAGGATCCACCGTTTTTTGTAATAGAGTCACTTAGTTTTTGTGAGTTACACGTGTACTCAGTAAAGTTAGTAACACTGAACCAATTACATTCAAATTAATCACCTTATGCTTGGAATCAAGACAATGACTGCATACCGGCAATCTGCGCGCAAATCTCGGCTCTTCTTAGAGCCACTCATCATCATAAGAAAAGAGTTTTATTTCTCATAATGCAAACAACATTAAAAAAAGAACAATAACTAAAAAGGAATACTTGAAAGAGTAGAAAAATATAAAATTTATATCAAATATAAAAAGAAAGTATTCAAAATAAAAATAGCCTCTGGATATCTGGTTCTACAGCTTAACTCAGCAGGGAGTCGGTTACCTGTTATTTAATACCAGATTAGAGAAAATATATTTAAATCTATAAAATCTTTAATACTATTAACGGTTTCTTGCTGAGGAGATTAAAACGTTCACAATAATACATATAGACATACATATTTATAATAATATGTTATAAAAAATAGAATTTATATGTATTGTTTATAACCAGAAGCCAAGTGGTCCTTTTCAAAACCATTATTTACTTATATAATACAATTTGTTTCATATTATGTTTGAATAAAAATTTGTATCATTTTTATTTATTTAACGAATATACGATAATTTATAAAGCTTAGTTATTATTTTATTTTAAACAATAAATACAGGATGCAATACAACGTATAAATTAATACTGCATAAACATATGCACAAATCTCGGCTCTTCTTAGAGCCACTCATCATCATAAGAAAAGAGTTTTATTTCTCATAATGCAAACAACATTTAAAAAAAGAACAATAACTAAAAAGGAATACTTGAAAGAGTAGAAAAATATAATATTTATATCAAATATAAAAAGAAAGTATTCAAAATAAAAATAGCCTCTGGATTTCTGGTTCTACAGCTTAACTCAGCAGGGAGTCGGTTACCTGTTATTTAATACCAGATTAGAGAAAATATATTTAAATCTATAAAATCTTTAATACTATTAACGGTTTCTTGCTGAGGAGATTAAAACGTTCACAATAATACATATATACATACATATTTATAATAATATGTTATAAAAAATAGAATTTATATGTATTGTTTATAACCAGAAGCCAAGTGGTCCTTTTCAGAACCATTTTTTACTTATATAATACAATTTGTTTCATATTATGTTTGAATAAAAATTTGTATCATTTTTATTTATTTAATATACATTTACTAAATTATTATTTACTATACTATAATTTATAAATATTAGTTATTATTTTATTTTAGACAATATATACAAGATGCAAAACAACGTATAAATTAATACTGCATAAACATGTACTTATAATACATTATAGGAAATGTTGTAAATATTGTTATAGTAAATGTTTTTATAAAAAATATATTTATTTTCATTCTTTACATTAATATCTGTAATACCAACTGGAAAAACAATAAGGAAATTATTTTAATTTCTAATAAATTAATAAAAACTATATATTTTATATGAAAATTTTACAATGGTTATGGCTTTCTTCTAAAAAAATATTTAAAAAAAATATATATATAAACAAATTATATATCATGATGAAATACTTTAAATTATCTATTTAATGCTGCAAAGATCATATCAATATCTTTTTTCATTTTTTAAATATTAAATGTTAAAATTAAAATATACATCCAATTTGTATTGTAGTATATTTCTCAGCCGTTCGGTATGTTTGATAGGGTAATAGATTTCATTTTTCTTTAATATCTCAAAAACTAAAGAAGATAATGAGATGCGGTTTACGGCATTGGATTAAGAATTAAATTTTGCATAATTTGCATATTAATAAAATTATTTTTTATTGTTTTAACGAATATTTGAATACACTTATTTGTGATTGGCTGAACACTGTTATGTACACAGGTTCAGCAGAAGTTATATAAACCCGATTTTCTTGGAAACTGGCATCATTTTGTCGGGAACCACAGAGCTTACATCTGCTCTAGGATTTGTCGTGTTTCTATCATAAGACTGATTCTTTTGAATGCAATTGCGTAATATTTAATAACTAGCATGTCCATTTGTGGGCCAACGTTGGAGTACTTTTAGTACACGGTACACGCCTATGAACCTCTACAGCCACCCCCCCTCTTGAGATCAAGGAAGACGGAAGCTGTACGTTCATACCGGTGGCGTCGGGATAGCGTTGTTCGTTCAGGGACGTAGGTCTTCAGCCTCTAGCTAGTGCTAGACGTGAAATCTTTGACATCGCTCGCGTATTAGGCGTTCTGGGTTTAACCAACCCCGGGATCCGTCGGTACAGGATCCACCGTTTTTTGTAATAGAGTCACTTAGTTTTTGTGAGTTACACGTGTACTCAGTAAAGTTAGTAACACTGAACCAATTACATTCAAATTAATCACCTTATGCTTGGAATCAAGACAATGACTGCATACCGGCAATCTGCGCGCAAATCTCGGCTCTTCTTAGAGCCACTCATCATCATAAGAAAAGAGTTTTATTTCTCATAATGCAAACAACATTAAAAAAAGAACAATAACTAAAAAGGAATACTTGAAAGAGTAGAAAAATATAAAATTTATATCAAATATAAAAAGAAAGTATTCAAAATAAAAATAGCCTCTGGATATCTGGTTCTACAGCTTAACTCAGCAGGGAGTCGGTTACCTGTTATTTAATACCAGATTAGAGAAAATATATTTAAATCTATAAAATCTTTAATACTATTAACGGTTTCTTGCTGAGGAGATTAAAACGTTCACAATAATACATATAGACATACATATTTATAATAATATGTTATAAAAAATAGAATTTATATGTATTGTTTATAACCAGAAGCCAAGTGGTCCTTTTCAAAACCATTATTTACTTATATAATACAATTTGTTTCATATTATGTTTGAATAAAAATTTGTATCATTTTTATTTATTTAACGAATATACGATAATTTATAAAGCTTAGTTATTATTTTATTTTAAACAATAAATACAGGATGCAATACAACGTATAAATTAATACTGCATAAACATATGCACAAATCTCGGCTCTTCTTAGAGCCACTCATCATCATAAGAAAAGAGTTTTATTTCTCATAATGCAAACAACATTTAAAAAAAGAACAATAACTAAAAAGGAATACTTGAAAGAGTAGAAAAATATAATATTTATATCAAATATAAAAAGAAAGTATTCAAAATAAAAATAGCCTCTGGATTTCTGGTTCTACAGCTTAACTCAGCAGGGAGTCGGTTACCTGTTATTTAATACCAGATTAGAGAAAATATATTTAAATCTATAAAATCTTTAATACTATTAACGGTTTCTTGCTGAGGAGATTAAAACGTTCACAATAATACATATATACATACATATTTATAATAATATGTTATAAAAAATAGAATTTATATGTATTGTTTATAACCAGAAGCCAAGTGGTCCTTTTCAGAACCATTTTTTACTTATATAATACAATTTGTTTCATATTATGTTTGAATAAAAATTTGTATCATTTTTATTTATTTAATATACATTTACTAAATTATTATTTACTATACTATAATTTATAAATATTAGTTATTATTTTATTTTAGACAATATATACAAGATGCAAAACAACGTATAAATTAATACTGCATAAACATGTACTTATAATACATTATAGGAAATGTTGTAAATATTGTTATAGTAAATGTTTTTATAAAAAATATATTTATTTTCATTCTTTACATTAATATCTGTAATACCAACTGGAAAAACAATAAGGAAATTATTTTAATTTCTAATAAATTAATAAAAACTATATATTTTATATGAAAATTTTACAATGGTTATGGCTTTCTTCTAAAAAAATATTTAAAAAAAATATATATATAAACAAATTATATATCATGATGAAATACTTTAAATTATCTATTTAATGCTGCAAAGATCATATCAATATCTTTTTTCATTTTTTAAATATTAAATGTTAAAATTAAAATATACATCCAATTTGTATTGTAGTATATTTCTCAGCCGTTCGGTATGTTTGATAGGGTAATAGATTTCATTTTTCTTTAATATCTCAAAAACTAAAGAAGATAATGAGATGCGGTTTACGGCATTGGATTAAGAATTAAATTTTGCATAATTTGCATATTAATAAAATTATTTTTTATTGTTTTAACGAATATTTGAATACACTTATTTGTGATTGGCTGAACACTGTTATGTACACAGGTTCAGCAGAAGTTATATAAACCCGATTTTCTTGGAAACTGGCATCATTTTGTCGGGAACCACAGAGCTTACATCTGCTCTAGGATTTGTCGTGTTTCTATCATAAGACTGATTCTTTTGAATGCAATTGCGTAATATTTAATAACTAGCATGTCCATTTGTGGGCCAACGTTGGAGTACTTTTAGTACACGGTACACGCCTATGAACCTCTACAGCCACCCCCCCTCTTGAGATCAAGGAAGACGGAAGCTGTACGTTCATACCGGTGGCGTCGGGATAGCGTTGTTCGTTCAGGGACGTAGGTCTTCAGCCTCTAGCTAGTGCTAGACGTGAAATCTTTGACATCGCTCGCGTATTAGGCGTTCTGGGTTTAACCAACCCCGGGATCCGTCGGTACAGGATCCACCGTTTTTTGTAATAGAGTCACTTAGTTTTTGTGAGTTACACGTGTACTCAGTAAAGTTAGTAACACTGAACCAATTACATTCAAATTAATCACCTTATGCTTGGAATCAAGACAATGACTGCATACCGGCAATCTGCGCGCAAATCTCGGCTCTTCTTAGAGCCACTCATCATCATAAGAAAAGAGTTTTATTTCTCATAATGCAAACAACATTAAAAAAAGAACAATAACTAAAAAGGAATACTTGAAAGAGTAGAAAAATATAAAATTTATATCAAATATAAAAAGAAAGTATTCAAAATAAAAATAGCCTCTGGATATCTGGTTCTACAGCTTAACTCAGCAGGGAGTCGGTTACCTGTTATTTAATACCAGATTAGAGAAAATATATTTAAATCTATAAAATCTTTAATACTATTAACGGTTTCTTGCTGAGGAGATTAAAACGTTCACAATAATACATATAGACATACATATTTATAATAATATGTTATAAAAAATAGAATTTATATGTATTGTTTATAACCAGAAGCCAAGTGGTCCTTTTCAAAACCATTATTTACTTATATAATACAATTTGTTTCATATTATGTTTGAATAAAAATTTGTATCATTTTTATTTATTTAACGAATATACGATAATTTATAAAGCTTAGTTATTATTTTATTTTAAACAATAAATACAGGATGCAATACAACGTATAAATTAATACTGCATAAACATATGCACAAATCTCGGCTCTTCTTAGAGCCACTCATCATCATAAGAAAAGAGTTTTATTTCTCATAATGCAAACAACATTTAAAAAAAGAACAATAACTAAAAAGGAATACTTGAAAGAGTAGAAAAATATAATATTTATATCAAATATAAAAAGAAAGTATTCAAAATAAAAATAGCCTCTGGATTTCTGGTTCTACAGCTTAACTCAGCAGGGAGTCGGTTACCTGTTATTTAATACCAGATTAGAGAAAATATATTTAAATCTATAAAATCTTTAATACTATTAACGGTTTCTTGCTGAGGAGATTAAAACGTTCACAATAATACATATATACATACATATTTATAATAATATGTTATAAAAAATAGAATTTATATGTATTGTTTATAACCAGAAGCCAAGTGGTCCTTTTCAGAACCATTTTTTACTTATATAATACAATTTGTTTCATATTATGTTTGAATAAAAATTTGTATCATTTTTATTTATTTAATATACATTTACTAAATTATTATTTACTATACTATAATTTATAAATATTAGTTATTATTTTATTTTAGACAATATATACAAGATGCAAAACAACGTATAAATTAATACTGCATAAACATGTACTTATAATACATTATAGGAAATGTTGTAAATATTGTTATAGTAAATGTTTTTATAAAAAATATATTTATTTTCATTCTTTACATTAATATCTGTAATACCAACTGGAAAAACAATAAGGAAATTATTTTAATTTCTAATAAATTAATAAAAACTATATATTTTATATGAAAATTTTACAATGGTTATGGCTTTCTTCTAAAAAAATATTTAAAAAAAATATATATATAAACAAATTATATATCATGATGAAATACTTTAAATTATCTATTTAATGCTGCAAAGATCATATCAATATCTTTTTTCATTTTTTAAATATTAAATGTTAAAATTAAAATATACATCCAATTTGTATTGTAGTATATTTCTCAGCCGTTCGGTATGTTTGATAGGGTAATAGATTTCATTTTTCTTTAATATCTCAAAAACTAAAGAAGATAATGAGATGCGGTTTACGGCATTGGATTAAGAATTAAATTTTGCATAATTTGCATATTAATAAAATTATTTTTTATTGTTTTAACGAATATTTGAATACACTTATTTGTGATTGGCTGAACACTGTTATGTACACAGGTTCAGCAGAAGTTATATAAACCCGATTTTCTTGGAAACTGGCATCATTTTGTCGGGAACCACAGAGCTTACATCTGCTCTAGGATTTGTCGTGTTTCTATCATAAGACTGATTCTTTTGAATGCAATTGCGTAATATTTAATAACTAGCATGTCCATTTGTGGGCCAACGTTGGAGTACTTTTAGTACACGGTACACGCCTATGAACCTCTACAGCCACCCCCCCTCTTGAGATCAAGGAAGACGGAAGCTGTACGTTCATACCGGTGGCGTCGGGATAGCGTTGTTCGTTCAGGGACGTAGGTCTTCAGCCTCTAGCTAGTGCTAGACGTGAAATCTTTGACATCGCTCGCGTATTAGGCGTTCTGGGTTTAACCAACCCCGGGATCCGTCGGTACAGGATCCACCGTTTTTTGTAATAGAGTCACTTAGTTTTTGTGAGTTACACGTGTACTCAGTAAAGTTAGTAACACTGAACCAATTACATTCAAATTAATCACCTTATGCTTGGAATCAAGACAATGACTGCATACCGGCAATCTGCGCGCAAATCTCGGCTCTTCTTAGAGCCACTCATCATCATAAGAAAAGAGTTTTATTTCTCATAATGCAAACAACATTAAAAAAAGAACAATAACTAAAAAGGAATACTTGAAAGAGTAGAAAAATATAAAATTTATATCAAATATAAAAAGAAAGTATTCAAAATAAAAATAGCCTCTGGATATCTGGTTCTACAGCTTAACTCAGCAGGGAGTCGGTTACCTGTTATTTAATACCAGATTAGAGAAAATATATTTAAATCTATAAAATCTTTAATACTATTAACGGTTTCTTGCTGAGGAGATTAAAACGTTCACAATAATACATATAGACATACATATTTATAATAATATGTTATAAAAAATAGAATTTATATGTATTGTTTATAACCAGAAGCCAAGTGGTCCTTTTCAAAACCATTATTTACTTATATAATACAATTTGTTTCATATTATGTTTGAATAAAAATTTGTATCATTTTTATTTATTTAACGAATATACGATAATTTATAAAGCTTAGTTATTATTTTATTTTAAACAATAAATACAGGATGCAATACAACGTATAAATTAATACTGCATAAACATATGCACAAATCTCGGCTCTTCTTAGAGCCACTCATCATCATAAGAAAAGAGTTTTATTTCTCATAATGCAAACAACATTTAAAAAAAGAACAATAACTAAAAAGGAATACTTGAAAGAGTAGAAAAATATAATATTTATATCAAATATAAAAAGAAAGTATTCAAAATAAAAATAGCCTCTGGATTTCTGGTTCTACAGCTTAACTCAGCAGGGAGTCGGTTACCTGTTATTTAATACCAGATTAGAGAAAATATATTTAAATCTATAAAATCTTTAATACTATTAACGGTTTCTTGCTGAGGAGATTAAAACGTTCACAATAATACATATATACATACATATTTATAATAATATGTTATAAAAAATAGAATTTATATGTATTGTTTATAACCAGAAGCCAAGTGGTCCTTTTCAGAACCATTTTTTACTTATATAATACAATTTGTTTCATATTATGTTTGAATAAAAATTTGTATCATTTTTATTTATTTAATATACATTTACTAAATTATTATTTACTATACTATAATTTATAAATATTAGTTATTATTTTATTTTAGACAATATATACAAGATGCAAAACAACGTATAAATTAATACTGCATAAACATGTACTTATAATACATTATAGGAAATGTTGTAAATATTGTTATAGTAAATGTTTTTATAAAAAATATATTTATTTTCATTCTTTACATTAATATCTGTAATACCAACTGGAAAAACAATAAGGAAATTATTTTAATTTCTAATAAATTAATAAAAACTATATATTTTATATGAAAATTTTACAATGGTTATGGCTTTCTTCTAAAAAAATATTTAAAAAAAAAATATATATAAACAAATTATATATCATGATGAAATACTTTAAATTATCTATTTAATGTTGCAAAGATCATATCAATATCTTTTTTCATTTTTTAAATATTAAATGTTAAAATTAAAATATACATCCAATTTGTATTGTAGTATATTTCTCAGCCGTTCGGTATGTTTGATAGGGTAATAGATTTCATTTTTCTTTAATATATATAAGTCCACAAAAATTTACTGTTACTAATTTCATGTTGTATAATAACACGTACGGATTTATTGCATATTATCTTATTTAATTAGTTGATGCATTTTATTCACATTGATATATATTATCAAACAGTATTATTAACAATTTAACTAATATTTTATAATCAAGTTCGTCAGCAATTTTACGAAAAATTAAGAAACTGTGTTGGTTTCTTGACAGTCTTATGTTTGTTTCAAGAGACCGAATTCTTAGTGATATTTGAATTTTTGGTTTCTTTTTTATTATCATTTAACTAGTCAGATAATCATTCAGGGGCTAATTTTGCTTGATTTACTTATATTTAATTTTAGATATTAGATAAGTAAATACTGAGGATAAAATATAGTGAAATAAAAATTTATATTAATGTCGGAATTAAATGCCAAGAAATAATTTCAGAGATACAATTTAATTTCTTGCAATTGTCAGTACAGAAATATATCTTTTGAATTCATGAAATTCTATGTATTTGAAGTTTTCTATGGAGAATTATTATTCATTTGTATTTACATTATTTAGTCATATTAAAGTATCTGTGTAGTGTAAAATGTTTTTTTTTTATAATTATTACATAATGTAAGTATAAATATTTTACAGATCGACAAATAAGTCGATTCGGATGAAATCAAGTAAACTTTGAACGGAATCTGGAAAACACCAGCCGAACTCCAGACTAGAGTAGGAGTGCTGCTTTCACTGTGTACACTGAAAATATTTTAAGTAATACTTGTACTACTTTTTGAAATTTAACTATTTTATTTAAAGTACTTTTTACAGTGGTACTTAATATCGGTACTTAAGTAAAAAATATTTTTAATTAATACCCTTAAGATAGAAAAGTACTGTAAGTACTTCAATTTGTATCACTAGTTCAGAAGCTGAACATTTGCGAGAGCTGATTTTGCAAATAATGCGAGATCTTGCAAAAGAATTTCTAGGAGTGTGATACACAAGATTTTTTGCACCGATGACACTTTTAAGAACCAAACATTAATGCTATGCTAAAAATTTAAATTTTCGTTCAAATTTCTTAACCAAAAACGGCAGTTTCGAACACATTAAAACAAAAAAATTATTTTAAAGTCTTGCCGGATGGCTTACTTCAATAATAAAATGCAATGCTTGTAATATATTAATTATAAATAATTAATAAAGTTCTGCCATGAGCCATTACGACAAAGAATTTGAAAGATTGTGTGTAACTAACAAAAACTCGCAGAAGCGTGTGATTTTTGACGTTGAAAATATCACATGTTTTCATCTCATTTTTAAGAATGACACTTGTCGAAGTTGGGTCAAGGTTTCAGCATCGAAGGATTGAAATGATATATCAGCCTTCATTTCAAGAGCACTTATAAAAGAAGTTGACAACACATTTCCCCAGAATTCATGTTAATGGAACTTATTTTTATACCAAAGGATAAACGGGAATACAATAAAGCTATATTAATCTACACAAAAAGAGAGGTATTAACAGGATATTTGTATTTGGACAAAACAATACAAAAAAATGAACAAAGAGTTCATTAATAAACACAAATGTGTCATCTGATAAATGGGTATAGCGAAAAGAGGCCAGGGAGGATGCTTATTTATATATATATATATATATATATATATATATATATATATATATATATATATATATATATAGGGGAGAGTAGCCTAATTTGGACCGTAGCCTAATTTGGACCGCTGTGGTATCCAAAGATTGATAAAATCTGTGCGATTTTAGATAGACTACTTGTTGTACGTATAGGTAGACCAGATTAATGTAATCGTGTTTGTGAAAAAATGTCTCATGGTTACATTAAGAGAAGGGTTATTTGTTTGACTACGGAGAAAATTTGTTATTTTGATATAAGAGTGAAAGCCGTTAGTTCGTCCAAACGTAAGTAATTACAGGTCCTCTTATATCATCACAAAGCTTACTTATCTATCTATAATTTCCTGTTATAATTTTATGAGTTTATGTTACTTTGACATTTTTGTATAATTTTAAGTATAAAATATTCAAGTTGCCCAAGTTGGACCGAAAACAGTTGCCCAAATTGGACCGACAAAAACTGTGATTACGGCACAGAATAGTACATAGAGAAGCGACACGTCGACATGTCGGTATCTTTCATGTTACCCTATTCAGTTCTATGACCTTCGAGCATTGTGGAGACCTTTAAATTTGTTGACTTCTCCTATCTCTCTCTAAGATGTGGCGAAAATATCCGATTTTAAACAATGAGCCCTTTAAATTTGTTGCCTTTCCCCATCTCTCTGACAAAATGCGAAACATAAAAAAGAAAAAAGAAAGAAAATTGTGATTCATGGTTTTGTATATTGTGTGAAGAAACCAAGGAAGAAAATATGATACAATATATGAAATGTCGCACTTGGATTCATTCTCAGTGTGCTGGAGTTAGTGCTGTAGTTAAAAGGTCCTATTGTTGTAATTTTCCTTAAGAAAGCTAATGGTCCAATTTAGGAAGCTAGCGGTCCAAATAAGGAAACCGGTTTCCTATATTGGACCGATGACAAGATTTTTTTGAATTTATTTTTTACTATTATAAATGGTATTTAAAATTTAATAAATGGTTTTATTTTGAAGGTACACTTAGTGAGTTTCTTTTCTACTACTTAATTTTTATTAAAACTTCTTCCGTGATTTTATATAGTGAATTTTATAAAATTGGTCCAAATTAGGCTACTTTCCCCTATATATATAAACAACAACAACAGTGTTTCTTATATTGACCAATGCTGAGCGAGCTAACAATCTTTTGTATACAAATGTTTTGTTGGTGTTTTTCCAAAAAATAAATGCTTATACCTCGACATTCATGCGAACTGTTATTGTTCTACATTCGAGCAGGGTTTTGAAAACAATATATGAGTATTTAAAACTTGTAATTCATGAACAATTGTACATTCAAAACACTCATAATTTCTGCAACTTTAAACTTTCTGCTGTATTCATATTTTAAAGTACGCAAAACAAAAACAATGTACATGGAAGTATAAATTAAATTTTGTGAACAATATCGTCATTGCCAACTCTGATGTTTGGCGTATAATGTTTCTTTATAAACACAAAGGCATCTCAGTTCAGAAATATTGTGAATTGACCCATAGGCGCCTACATTTAAAAATTTCCTTGGGAGTAAAATTTCTTATAACAATGTAAATAAAAACGTAAGAAAAAAGAAATACTAGAAAGGGATGAATAATTTTTAAGCAACTAAAATCTCAGCAAAATCCAGAGAATTCGTGCTCTAGAAAGCTCTCTGATTTAAGCAAGCCAAAAATCAGAGCATTCGGAATACTTGCTCTAATTTTTGGTGCACTGAAACCAGAGTACAAATTCAGAGCAGCCAAATCTACTTCACAATGTGCTCTAGTTTAGACTTTAGAATGCTTTAATTCTTGACTCATTGATACCAGAGAACAATCCACAGTAGTCAAAACTGCTCCAGAATATGCTCTGGTTTCAGCAGGCCAAGAATTAGTGCAAGCATTTCTGAGTGCTCTAATTCCTGACCCATTGAAATCAGCCCGAAATCCTTAGCAGTTAAATCTGTTCCAGAATGTGCTCTGATTTCAGCAAATTTAGAATTAGAGCAAACACGTCTGAGTGCTCTAATTCCTGACTCACTGAAACCAGAGCACAATCCATAGCAGTTAAATCTGTTCCAGAATATGCTCTGATTGCAGCAGACCTATAATTAGATCTAGCTATCGAGTTTAAATATTGTTTATTATATTACTCATGATCTTGGCCCATTGTTGGATGTAGGAATCTGGTCTTTCGCAAAAATCAGTAATGATATACAGGTGTAAGAGAAATAAGTAGGTATAGTAATAGAACTCGTCGAGAGTAACAATACCAATGGTAATATTTAAAGGGTGTATCTCACACCCATTTTAGGGTAGTAGGCAGTTAATAAAAAGTAGGACGTATAATAATTCTTTAAAATAATAACAATTCGGGGCTTTATTATTGATGTCCAAAATGCTGCGCTTTCTTTGGGGACATGAGCCCCAACGCCCCTACGTAGTCGGCGCCCATGAATTGGCCTGTCTCAGTGATCAGTGCTGTTTACCTTTCGCTTACTGAATTTTTGTAGTTTTAACAGAAACGTATTTAGTAAAAAATAAAAAATGTGTAGATGTAAGTACAAATGGAATTTTGCACATTTTGATATATGTTTCTTGTTAACACTTTTTAACATTTCAATACTCAATAACAAAATACAACCAAAACTTAATCCATATAATATTGCAATAAAAATTTTCCATTATTTAGGTAAGAGTTACTTTAAAAAATATGTGGAATCTCTACCAGGTTTACGCTAAATGATTAAAATTTTGCGCCCTTAAAAATTTTGCGTCTGTGACGTGCGTCACTTTTGACGCGCCCTAGTTCCCGAACTGATAATATGTATATAATTATTGTTACACGTGTACATTTATTTTATGAATTAATCAATTAAAATAATTTATCAGTTATTTTAATTAGTCAAATGGTTCTCACATTTATTAATTAGACATATACGCAGTGTACCATGAATTTTGACGCGAATAACATCTTTGAAGCTTTGTCTCCTTTTTATAAAATATCCAGAATTTTTGGAAGTGTTCCTTATCCAGTTCAATTTAACAAATATAATGTGAAAAGTGATAATATTCTAATAGCAATTAGATTATTATTTACTTTCTTATTATATTTCGGGAATAATGAAGTTATGCACGATACTTTAATTCTTAATTTTTTTTTGTTTGTTATGTTTCTTGCGGTTCCTTTGATGATATTTTCAAGTTTTTACTACAGCATACAAAATAAAAAGAAAGTATTTTACATTCTGAAAACAATTTATGAAATTGATTTACAGTGTATAGCTATTGGAATAAAAATTTATTATAGAAACATTAAAATAAAATTAATTCAAGTATTAGTAGGTTGTAATATAGTATACTTTTTGGTTTTAATAGTTATAAATCGTGAAATGTACACAAAATTCAATTTTGAAACTTATCTTACAGTTTTTGAAGGATTATGTTCAACTTGGTTCTGTACTCTTTCATTTTCCCAGTTTTTATTGTATTTACATGTGATAAATGCACGATTCAAAATGATAAATTTGAGGTTAAGTCAATTATTTGACATAAATGACTTTCATTTTAACAATGAAGCCATTTTGAAGCAGCTTTGTTGCATTCATTTAAGTTTGGTTAGGTTAACTAAATTTGTAAATAACACTTTCGATATAGTTGTGCTGTTTAATTTGTTTTCTGGAGTATCATTTTGTACTTATGCTTCTGTTTGCATTTTTCTGGATGTAATATATGGAAAGATTTCTGAAAGAATGACTAAAATTACGGAATCCATATGGATTTTATTAAATATATTAAATTTCATATCACTTTTAAGTATATGCGTTAATGTTAATACAAATGTAAGTTATATTTAAAATAAAATTAAACATTCCAATAATATTGTATAGAATAAATATTATGATGATTATGAATATTTATTTTTGTGTACCTACAGGCATATAGATTTGCAGAAATATTGCATTTGAATAACCGATTTATATCTTCTTTCAAAAATACCGTAAGTAATTAAAAATTTTAAATATGGTCTCCTAAAAAGGACTGTTGCAGATTAATACGTACTCCATGCAAATGTACCGAACTAGATTTACACTGACTATTTGTAGTTTGTGTACTTTAAACTTCCCATTATTGATTGATGTAAGTTAAGCGAAAGGTAATATGATGTTTTATATTACAAATTAATATATAATTTTAGATCCTTTCTGGAATTTTATCTACTTTAGTCTATACAGCGACTTTTGTAAATGCAAATACATTAAGAAATAATTAACAAAATCTGAAAACAAAATATGTGATGTCTAATATGTTTTATATTGAATTGTCACCTTGTATATATCTAATTATTTACAATAATATGAAATGTAATGGTACCTACCTACTATTACACAAATTACCATTGATCATCTAGTGGAAGGTTTAACTTACACTACGTTGTGTTTATTTAAATAAGTAACCCTTCATTGTAATAAAAGAATAATATTCACTCCAAAAGAAAGACAATCTATCTTGTCATTTATTCGTAAATAGATACTCGTAAAATTGTAAATAGTGTTGTGGAATATTAGGTTCTCCGGTATTCACCTTTAGAATCTGAGGGAAACCACAGCCAAAATTTGAGGTAGAGAGATCAAATAACAATAACAATAAATATTGTATTTAATTCCTACAAATTGTCCTAATAATTTATTATTATATATCTTAATATTTGGTAAAATTATATGAGTAAGACCAATATTGATATTGTTAATCATAAATGCAATGTGGTATATATTGGTTTGTATGGGTTATATTTATTGGTTCAGAGATCTATTGTTTATAGGGCGCTCTGTTTTGTCAGAGGGCTATTGTTTATATATACAGGATTTGAATTGCAATGACCGACTCTTCAACCCAGAATCCTCCCGCTCATAAGAGCACTCGGTCACATGAATCGATTTCGGCGGACTCACAGTCGAAGCGATCAGAAATAATTGTTGATAGTTTGATTTGCGGCAAATACCCAGATTTACAATTGTTGATCAGTTAATATCAGATTGTTTAATTTTATTGATATGTTATCTGAAATATGTAGTTCACAAAATAGACCCACAATATTCTCATCAGCATTAGACAGGATCTATTTATGATCCGTCATAAAAAAGATACATACATATATACATAGAAGAGTATTAAGAAGAAAATTAATAGTGGTGCCAGACAGAACTAATGAGCTACACACAATAGTAGATTCAGAGGTACACTAGGTAATCTTGGTGCCAAACAGAGCCAATAAGCGACACATAAAGGATGCTCTGTATATATATATATATATATATATATATATATATATATATATATATATATATACTTAGATTCTAGATTCTCCAAACTGCGCCGGGTTGTAGTAGAAGTATTAGGAAGAAAATTAATCGTGGCGCCAGACAGAGCCAATGAGCTACATTCGACAGCGGGTTCAGAGGTCACTTGTAGAAGGAGTATTAGGAAGAAAATGAATCGTGGTGCCAGACAGAGCCAAAGAACTATACACGACAGTGGGTTCAGAAGTACACTAGGTGGTTTCGGTGCCAAACAGAGCCAATAAACTACACATACGGGATGCTCTGTACATGTATACCTAGCTTCTCCAAGCTGCGTCAAGTATAATAGGAGTATTAGGAAGAAAATTAATCGTGGTGCCAGACAGAGCCAATGAGCTACACACGACAGTGGGTTCAGAAGTACACTAGGTGGTTTCGGTGCCAAACAGAGCCAATAAACTACACATACGGGATGCTCTGTACATGTATACCTAGCTTCTCCAAGCTGCGTCAAGTATAATAGGAGTATTAGGAAGAAAATTAATCGTGGTGCCAGACAGAGCCAATGAGCTACACACGACAGTGGGTTCAGAAGTACACTAGGTGGTTTCGGTGCCAAACAGAGCCAATAAGCTACACATACAGAGTGATTTGTACATATATACCTAGCTTCTCTGAGCAGTGTCGGGTGTAGTAGGAATATTAAGAAGAAAAGTAATCGTGGTGCCAGACAGAGCCAATGAGCCACACACGACAGCATATTCAGAGGTACATTAGGTGTTCTTGGACAGAGCCAATGAGCTAGACACGACAGCGGGTTCAAAGGTACACTAGGTGGTCTTGGTGCCAAACAAGCCAATAAGCTACACATACAGTGTACTTTGTACATGTATACTTGTCTTCTCCGAGCTGCGTTGGGTGTAGTAGGAGCATTAGGAAGAAAATTAATCGTGGTGCCAGACAGAGCCAATGAGCTAGACACGACAGCGGGTTCAAAGGTACACTAGGTGGTCTTGGTGCCATACAGAGCCAATAAGGTACACATACAGGGTGCTCTGTATATATATACCTAGCTTCTCCGAGTTGCAGTGGGTGTAGTAGGAGTATTAGAAAGACAATTAATCGTGGTGCCAGACAGAGCCAATGAGCTGCAAGATAATGGGATCATAGGTACACGGTATACTAGGTAGTCTTGATGCCAAACAGAGCCTATAAACTACACATACAGGGTGTTCTCTACAGGATCAGAATCTCAATGATCAGTTCTTGAGCTGCATTAGATAGGAACTTTCATAACAAAAATAATACGTACATGCCTAGCTTGTCCGAGCTGCGTCGAGTGTAGTAAGAGTATTAGTGGTGCCAGACAGAGCCAATGAGCTTTACACAACAGTAGGTTAAAAGGGACACTAGTTGATTTTGGAGCCACACTGAGACAATAAGCTACACATAGACGGTCGCAATGAGGAGGAATAATAATAAAAAGGAAGTGCAGGGAAGTGGAATCAAAAAGACCAGGAACGCTTCCTCGGACAAACCAAGTATTAGTAGAGTCCTGGATCTGATTCCTTGAGGACAGATTTTGCCTCGTGTTATATAAAACAATATCTTTCTTCACTGTTTCAAGAAGAACAGGAGGACTTACCTCGGACAAGCCAGGTATAAGTAAAGTTCTGGTTTCGACTCCTCGAGCATATATTTTGTTTGCCTGGGGTTATATACAAAAATATCCCTCTTCACTCTTACAAGAAATCCAGGAGGATATACCTCGGACAAACCAGGTATAAATAGAGTTCCAGTTTCGATTCTTCGAGCACAAATTTTGCCTCGGGTTATGTATAATAATATCCCTCTTCACTTTTTCAGAACTAATTTGTTTCGGGGGTACGCGTCATTGTAGAAGCTTCTAGAATATTTTGAATATTTTATCTCACTTCGCTGCACGATAACTTCTTTGTCTTAATCCTTTCCAGAGATGATGATTTTTGTCGTTTTTCAAGTGGCTGTACTAAATATATACTTAAGATCTAATCCCAATAAAACTGTCAAAAAAAGTCATTACATAAATCAGATATTCCACCCAAAATAGTTTGTGGATAAAATATTGAATACATAATAAAAATTGTTTCTAAGAAATGAAAAGAAAAAGGCAAATAATATACTGCAGAGAATTTTAAAGAACTGCATAAGAAAGAACATTATTTGAACTTGAATTTATTGAGCAATTAATATTTCTATGTGTCACGAATAAATTTGAAACAGAAGGCCATTAAAAATTTAAATAAAAGACAATTTTAAAAAGATTTTTAAAGGAAATTTATCTTTTAAACTAAAAATAACAGCTTGGCTATATTGACTTTATAATATAGACTAGTTTTTATAAATAGATATTCTTTACATCAGAAAATTAAACTTTCATGAGACAAAAGAAAAGAAATTATATTTGAACCTTAATATTTCTCAGCCTTAATTATAAGAAAACATTTCAAAGTAATGAATATTAATGAAATATTTTATGAGTCCCCATCAATGAAAAGTGGAAAATAACCCTCTAGTCTGACATTTTCACACAAATGAATCGTTTGCAATTAATAAGGTATATCAACACTTTGAGAAATAATTATTTTATCATCATCTTACCTGTGTAAGGTATATTTTTGGAACAAGTTACTTAGTTCGAGTAACTAATTTATAAGTCGGAAGGTAATAATTTTACAAAAAATATAAATAATTAAAAATTAAATAAAACTACCACATGTACAATCTAGTTAAATCGAAATATCTCGTGGCGAACTATGTTTATTTTCATACAAGTTCATTGTGCTAGTCACACAAATACTCATCAACAAACACTAAATAAAAACATGTCCTCTGTGGGCATATGTCTGCATTTGTATACGTCATGCGTAGTACTAATTCCCATGGGTCGGATAAAATTTTAACTGTCAGTCAGACAACATGCGTAGCATACCATTCAGGTTGGCTGTGGACTGTGGAACAGATGAGCGCTTCGTATCGTCTCATTGCATCTAAAGACCATTATATTGAAGGACATTTTGGCAATGGGATGGTTTCAAAAGAATATACGAGATAGATAGCTACATTAGTAAATGAAAGTAAACAAACAGAATGGCGACACATAAATGGAGATATCTAATGTAAGATCAAAAATTCGAATTATAATAATATAAACAACGTCTATATAACGTTATCTACTGGATAAAAAAAACCAAAATGATTGCTAGATTCAAATGTGGTAACGAAGAGAGATATATCAAATATTGGCTATCAACTGATGAGAGAACTTATAGGGTACGACAGCAGCACCGTCGACTTTGACCAATCCTCTCATCTCATTTCACACTATTCCAGTGGCGGAAATTTAAATAAAAGTCAAAATATACTCTTCCAGCGAAAACAAGTTGTATATATACATTGAAAGCCAGATTTAATGGCTAATGGCATTGTTATACTATTTTGCGTTTAATAAATCATTTAAAACTTACTAATAAAATTTGTTTTCGAATGTCGATCTTGTCCATCATATCTTATTTCACACCATTCTATGATTGTCTCGTTTCACACCATTCCATGATTGCCTTATTTCACACCAATTCCGGCGGAAGAGAAAAAGTGGTGGAAATTTAAATCGATGGTATTGGCGGGTCAACAACAACAAATACTGACACAAGAAACACTAAAAGAGCGCAATGGATATAAAACTCGCCAATGTCGTCGATTTAAATTTCCGCCACTTTTTCTCTTCCGCCTAAAATAGTGTGAACTGAGACAATTATACAATAGTGTGAAATGAGATGAGATGGGTACAGGTCGACGGTGCTGCTCTCGTGCCCTATACTTCGCTACGACTCTAATGCCCGGTTGCAGAAAGGCTAATCAAAAAAATCACTGATTAATTTGACGTTGTTACCATGGCCACGTATTAAAAATACACTACTATCAAAAAATTAATCAAAATTAATAAAACTTTATGCAACCTGAGCTAAGTCTTGTATTTACTTTTTTTTAATAAAATATTTAGTGTAAGGTTCAGTATTTGGGTTATCTTGATTTATTTGATCTGATTTAAAGTTTTTGTGGCACTCTTTCTTTTTTACAGGTTCCCCTAATTGGCGCCCGAGCAATCGAACACGAATTGCGCCCGAGCAACTAACATAGAGGGATTTTAGAGTGTTGGGATGTAGACGTAATGATATCAGACGCAGTGGCACGAATTGCACGCAGTGTGTCCGTGTAAATTCATTCGCATCGGCAACCAACCATTTGGATGGGTGAATTTATAGTGTACTCAGCAAATGAAAATGAAATTTGAATGTTGATGTTTCGGTTTTTAATGTGATTTCCTCCCAACAACGTAATTTGAAACGGGATTGCGTAGGCATCGTAAATAAAATTAGGGAGGCAATATTGATGCGCCGAAGCCTACTAGAAGGGGAGTGTCTTAGGAAATATTATATACCAAACAAACAGATCATTTTCATAACATCACATCATTATAATTGGAAATTATGAGTGATATTGTTTAATTAGTCTACACGCACAAACAATTGGATTTTAATTGTCATGTTCAAATTTTCTCCTCATAAAATGACAATGGGCTCTTTCCGCACATTTATTTTAACATGGTTTGAATATGTTTTCAATCATTTGCTATATAAATCAATGATAACAAATATGTAATAAAAAAATATAGATATAGTTTATTGGTCTTTCCAAGTATGAATAAAGTGACGGATAACTAACTTGTAAATAAATTTGTTAGAAGCTCTTATTCGGGAAATAATGTGTTAGTGATTTTCAAAGTCACTTTATCCACTGAATTATTATTCTTAAATTAACATAACAAAAATAATTATTTATATGTTGGTGCCATTAAATAGTCATTACTTACTTCAGAGATGTTTAGAGAAGTTGCATGATGCTAATTTATACATGTTAGAGAAGAATAAAAAATATATTTGGAATGTCACAGGCATTTCAAAATGTCAAAATTTGGTATGTCTTAAATTAGTTATTAATATAGTGTTACAATTTTTGTAAATAATAATTTAATATTATGTCATTAGCTAAAATTTTATAGTTCAAATTTAGTACTACACAATGACCTCCGGATTCGATATTTTCAAGAACAAATATCTTCATACGCCACTAGATATCAGAAAAGACTCAACTGCCACCCAAACTACCTGGCACTGAACCTACTAGACAACACGGACGAAGAAAGAAGACTAAAGAGAAACAAACCCCTAGACCTGTGAACACAAACTTTATTTTAAAGGAAATAATATTATAGAAATTTAGTTCTACCTAGCTCCATTTAACTAATACAAGTAATTAATGATGGGTAAATTTGTTACTTTAATTAATTTGTTTACCTATGGCAATAAATGTTTTATATTTGACATTGATAATTATTATATTTGACAGGATTGACAGTGAAAATGTTAATACTTATCAAATAATCTAACAGGAATTGTATTAATACTGTAAGTACTAATTATTTTAATAATTCATTTTACAGTGTCTGCAGTGAACTCACAGAAAATGTAAATAATAATAAAAATTCTAAAGGGAATAGACGAGATGTTATATGCTGGCCACATTTTTTAAAATATTTTTTCAAATACTTTTAGTGCTGTACTCAATATCGATATGCTTCTGTAGTGTTATACTACTATTATTTCTCAATATTTGGTATTTTATCTTCATTCCAAATGTTATTAAAAATTGTTGTGCACCTCACTAAATATTCTATTCAGGTATTATTCAAAAATTTTGTTTTTATTTCAATCAGCTACCTATGTATAAAAATATCTATGCTAATTTATTTACCATCATGAAACCTAAAGGTCAGATTTCAACGCTCTATCTCTGCACTACCAGCAAATACAATTACCCTCTATTAATACTCCTCTGTAATCAATATACATTCACGAGTTATTGCCCAATTCGCTTGCACATGCAGGATCGTTCCTGCAAGAACAAGTTTGATCTCGATCTCCTGAGACTGGAGAATGGAAAATGGAGAGTAGTATGGTGCTTTAGCCTTCCAGACACGACGGGATTAGGATCTAGTTATCGGTGGTTTGTCTCAATTGGAAATGGATGTGTGGGATTATGGAAATATGTAGGTGGGGAATTGACTTTTGATATTTAAACATTGATTTCTTGCTGTTAGGTAATACGTAATATAATTTTAACTTGTGTTTTGCATTTATAAAAATAAATTCTCATCTGTGGCACTACATTTCTTGATGGAACAGGACTTAAACTACCTAATACCCAGAATCATAAAAGGGGTTAACTACTACCTTAACATACTGAATCCCGTTTTTGATGTTTTGAATTTATAAAATGTGTTGGTAGTAGTATCTAACTCCAATTAGAGTTAATTAAAGTTATACCAATTTTTAATTTCCTAGCACCAAAATTTATAAAACGTATTAACCGCTAAGTCTATATTTAATTTGGTTTTTGATTCTGTTTTTACTATATTTCTAAAATTAGTAGAGATATGATCTTAACGTTTTACCAGTCGATTTTGTGGGAAAAGTTAAATAAAGAAAAGTTTTCTCCACATATACGTTCTTTGCAACAATTAGGTAAAAAATGAGAAAATCGAAAAAACCTAAATTTCAAAATTTCTCCAAAGAACTTTTTTTCTCCAAATCTTTTCATTTTCTAGAGTTAAGTAAACATCGACGCGCTGATTTAAATTTTTCAAACCGAATTTAATTATCTCTTACCGTTCTCGAGATATTCGTATTGAAAGTTGAGTTCTGGCAAAACCTAAAAAAAAGGTTTTTTAGGTATACCCCTTTAATGATTAGGTTTACAACTTCGGCGACCTCACCAATCGATTCTACGGGCAAAATTACATTAGTGTACCAATTTTCAGATTTTTATCTCAACAGATAGAATTTTTAGAGCGAAAAAACGAAAATGGCCAAAATCCGAAAAAATCGTAAAGGGTTCATCAGGCGTTTTTTTCGATTTTGGGCCACTTTCAGTTTTTTCCTTCTAGAAATTCTATCTGTTGAGATAAAAATCTGAAAATTAGTACACTAATGTAGTTTTGCCCGTAGAATCGAATGGTGAGGTCGCCGAACTCGTAAACCTAAGCATTTTAGGTATATACCTGAAAAACCTAATTTTTTAGGTATAACTTTGAACTCAAATATCTCGAGAACGGGAAGAGATAATTGAATTCGGTTTGAAAATTTGAAATCAGAACGATATTTACTTACGACCAAAAAATGAAAAATTTTGGGAACAAAAAGTTTTGAGGTGAAAAATTGAAATTTAGGTTTTTTCGTTTTTCTTATTTTTCACATAATCGTTCCAAAGAACGTATATGTGAACAAAACATTTCTTTATATAAGTTTTCCCGTAGAATCGAATGGTAAAGTAGTTAAGAATGTAACTATACACATTTTTAAAATATACTAAGAAAACATACTTTTTTAGGGTGCAACTTTGACTGCAATTATCTCCGAAACGAAAAGAGATAATTCAATTCTGTTCGTAAATATGGTATCAGCGTATCTAATTCTTTAAAAAATGTTACAATAGTTATTTATGATACTAGTGTGTGAAGGAGTACTTTTAGGCATGAATTACGGAGTTTAAGGCACGAGCGAAAGCGAGTGTCTTAACCGTAATGAGTGCATAAAAGTACTTCACACATGAGTGTCATACAATATTTTATCTACGAACCAATTAGAAAAATAAATAGAATTGTAATAATTTATTATATTTATATAATATGACAGGTAGACAGGTGATGGTAGGTTGCGTTCAGTATACTTCTGAAATGACACCCATGCAATGTCACCAATTTGAGATAAAACTCTTACAATTTTATACAATAAAAAATAAATTGTATAAAATCCAAATACGATAATTTGTACTATATTTTTCTGCGATACTATATCGTTAGCAGTACTAATCGGTGTTGTACATTACCATTCTTTCAAAAACATGTTTTTCATTTGTTAAAAGAAATGTTATAATAATGAAAGTCCCATTTAATTTACATTGTTCTTTTAGGCATGATTTATTTTCATTATTAAACGATTTCATTAATGACACACTTCACATGCAATAACTTGCAAAATAATGGAATCATTATAGGGTGAGAGTAGATAAAGAAAATTTTGTAAAATTTAAAAATTTTCGAGGTAAAAATTTTATATTTTCAAATATTTTCGGGTTTTGCAAAAATACAGCATCAGCGGCTTTGGGAATTACTTCCCCTGTTATTACTGTATACATAAACTATTATATTATTAAATATTATTTTTGTAAACTCACTTTTAAATTGTTAGTACAAACTTCTTGAACCTCTATTTTGCCATCACCCTCAAATCTAACCTTTGAAGTTTGTCGCCCTTCTAATTAACCCCCTGTGTCAATTACTCGCTTTCATTAGTTTGTGTAACGTATTATCGGTTCCTGAAAACGCGTCACAACAGAACATCGTGTCGCTTTATCATGTCCCACACAAGTTCAAACACGTCATTGAGGTAAATTTATTTTCGCGAAATCTGCTCGAGAATAGATGAGATTGTTTTCAGTTATGCTTGTTCATTGATGACTACGTCATTCTAGTATTTTTAGCACCCTGTAAGGATTCTGTCAGTGGTTCTTCGAAGGCTCGTAAACTACGGAGGTGGTTGCAATCATAATTTCTATTTAACTAATATGAATTAAATTGTTAGGTTAAAATAACGGGTAGTGGTGGCTATTTGGTTAGTGTGCTCTGACTCAACTTAAGTGGAATATAAGTTCTGAGGTTCAAATCCCAACAAAGTGACAGATATAAGATTCTTTCTAACTAAATATTCCTGACCATTTGTGATTAGTTCATGTATCAGTTCTTGTACCGTGGACCAACGAATTGCGGACTGATTCTGAACCGTCAATGTCAATATTGTCAATTGTGTTAGGTTAGTTTTACTTGTCCTAGAAAATAAATCTATAAATGTGGAAGATAGATAAAAAAACTCACTGTTTCCTTTACAAACACCTCATTTTTAAACTTAAATACAATTAGGAGGTTAATTTAATTAAATTATCAGAACATTTGACTAACAGTACATGGTCCGATCTATTAACACCAAAATATAATCAGATCTAATCTAGGGTGTCAGAATGTTATATCCAAAATTTCAATTTTTTTATTCACTAATATGTGAGTAATTGTTATGATAACATCCATCCATCTATCCACACACACACACAATATGGACAGACATCATCATAAAAATATTAAAATCGTGTTCTAGGGATTTCAAAACGTGCTTGTCCATTGAAAACTCACTATTCGATTTTTAGCTTGATTCCAATAACTCTCATACTGAGTGGTGAGAGGTAAAAAGAGATGCATTTTATTAGACAAACGCTTAGCTTTCTTAAAGGACACAAACGTGTGTATGACAAAGACAGTAGATATATTATTTGTTATTTCTAAGTTCGGAAGACAATGACGTGACCACAGGAAAAATGTCAGTCTAAATATGTTTTGATTTCGTACCCGTGATCAGAAAAACAGGGATTGGATTGCATTTAAGCGTTAATTGAAAAATATATAGATAGGCAAGCTTATAAGAAAATTCGATTCACCTACATGACTGTGTGTCTGATTGCATTGGGTTAATATCAGGCGTTTCTGTCAAATATTATAAAAAAGACCTAACGTCAAATAATTAATAATACAAATTATGAATTATTGAAAGAACCATTTAAATAGATACCAAAAAATTTAGTAAACATGTAAAACATCTTTATTTATCTGATATTTTTGTCTGTTTAATTCCGCAAAGTAGTTCATGGAATTATGACAAAATGGTTCTGTCGAATTTGATTCCAAAACAGCGGTACGCAAAAACATACAGGCTCGCCTATTTATATATTTTTCAATCAACGATTTAAGTTAAAAAAATTCAATTTAAAGAATTTATAAAGTCGTCTAATTCAATCATCACATCAACACAGAAGAACGTCAATGCATCAATATCTATAAACCGCTACAACCCTTTGTCTTTATCCACTTAACCCTTCATTGGCGCGCGTCACTGCGGTATTTTTAGCAGAGAAGGATTCTTTCAGCGTAGTTTGAGGAGTTTACCTGGACTCAGAGTTGGTAGTTTAATCCTTGTTCAGGGAATCGTAGTGGGAAGTGGAACTGCTTGAATATGTTAGTGGCTTTGTAGGAGATAAATTGCTCTCGTGAATATGAATGAAGTGGTGTAAGCAAAGTGGTTGTTTGGTTAAATGGCTGGTTAATCAAACACGGATTCTGGGTTTCAATCTGGTATAATATGAATCTCACAGACATCATCGTAGATTCAACTAAGATGCAACATTTTACAATATGTCATTAGATATTACTAAGGATACCACTTGTTATATGGCACCGTACCGTTCTAGATAAAATGCAACATAGGGAAAAAACCTCTGTTGTAGCTATTAACTTACCTAGGACTGTTATGAGTTTCATAATCGCCGCAGATGCCAAATTAATACATCTAAGACATGGTATGATTCATAACATCTGTGGTTTGTTCAGTAGTTTAGTTCGAGAAAAGGACAGCTAGATATATTTTGTGTCGATTTTTAATTCGATTCTTAAAACTTTGCAAATATTTCACTAACATAAATATTCGTTTTTATTAAGAAAGTAGCAGTTCTAGTTTTAATTAGATTTTGGTGATGATATATTTACAATTCAATACAGCAGAGAACCTAGCTTGCCGAGTATCTCAACACATTTTACGAGTTTAATATCAACAGTGTGCGATGTACGAACATGCTGCATCCTGCATAAGCTTGTTCCTGGTAAATCTTACTCCATTGTCTTAGAAAGCTGTTACCAGAACTAGAGAAGGATGTAAATGTAATTTGGTTATTATTTATCCCACGACAGATTATATTGTTATTGAAATCTATCTATAGGTAATTACATTTATTAGGATGGATAAACATGAGCATAATTTTATGGTAATGTATATGGCCGATATATTAAACTTTTTTTTACCGTTGTCGAGATCCTCATGCTTAACAAGTTATTTGGGACACCTTATAGAAGGCCTTACAATGTAAGACGTCGACCAAATCAATTTAATTTCTGGAGCGACCATGATTTTTTCAAGCGATTTAGATTTAGAACACTGCAATGTATTTATTACAAATTATACTGACTCTAATATCTGACTTTGAATGATTGACTTGTCTTGCTGAATTCAAAAGTTTACTTAAGATGATCCATTCTCTTTGAGTTACAAAATTTATCCCCGTTTTTCATTGGCGCATAATTAAGCCACGATTAAAAGCCTCTAATAGGTTACATTCTTGCAACCTTAAGATTCCCACAAAAAAAAATAGTTACTATAATCAGAAAATCTGTGAAAGGTTAAAGGTTTCTGACCCTCCCAAATAATTTTAAAAGCAGACTAGTTAACAGGCGAAGATAAATACCAAAACGATGTAGCATGAAACATAGGGAATGACTGTGACATTTGCCTGTTGTGTTATGAAATTTTCTGACAGGCCTACACCATGTGCAACAGCAATTTTAAGAATCATTAATAACTTTAGAGAAAATGGTAGAATAGTAGTCAAAGGTTAAAGTTTTCTGGTCGTCGCAAGTAAATTTTCAAAAGCAATATAATAATAAACTTAAACAAGTCAACAGGCGAAGATAAATATCAAAACTATGTTGCCACCTAAGCAAAAGCTCATATTTGTAACATGGGGATTTATCACATCCATAGACTTGCTTGTTTCATTTAAAATGAAACATAGGGAACGACCGTGACATTTGCTTGTTGGGTTATAAAATTTTCTGACAGGCCTACACCAAGAGCAACAACAATTTTAAGAATCATTAATAACTTTAGAGAAAATGGTAGAATACTATCTTCACTTTGTACAAGGAAGTAAAAAATAGTTACTAAAATCAGAAACGGTTTCCTGTTAAGGGTTACAGGTTTCTGGCCTTTCCAAAAGCAAACTAGTCAACAGGCGAAGATAAATACCGAAACGATGTTGCTATAATTCTACCAAAAGCAAAACCTCATATTTTAACGACCCCACATTCCCTCGTACATCTCCATCCCAAGCACCCCCTGATCCCTGGTCATAGACCCCTTACCATCTACTCGAATATGCACCGCATAGTACCACACATCACCCTGCATCCTCGCGAGCAGTGCTCCCATCCCCTGCCGGAGTTCACCGGAGTACAGAGTGCAGAGTCCGGAGACGACGGCCGCGTACAGCGCCGCGCGTGAGCTATCGATCCGTGATGTCACCGGGTTGCCCGGGCGACGGCCACGCGGGCGTCGGCGCCGTGGCGCTTGGTCAGGGCGGGATTAGGGAGGATTTAGGGGGAATTGGTTGGTGGAATGGATGAGGTTGTTGGTATGGTCTGTTTCCAGAAGTTGATGAGGAAAGGGGATTGATGAAGTGGTCTTGTATAAATAAGTGTCAAAACTGACAGTATTATATACAAATATAAATATGAATGAAACATAAAAGATGTAGAATTAACGAAACTACCAACATACAATGAAGCACAAACTGTCCACCTTTAGCAATGAGAGGAATGATCTGAATGACATATTCGTTGGTGGAACAGATGTGATGATTGGTATACTCTTTTTCACGAAGTTGATTCTCATGGTATCAATTGTAACCATCGTTGGGAGGAAAGAGGATTGATAACGTGATCTTCTATAAATAAGTGCCAAAACTGACAGTATTATATACAAATATAAAAATGAATTAAACTTACGAAGAGTTCTAGAATAAACTAACGAAACTACCAAAACACAATGAAGCACAAACTGTCCACCTTCATCAATGACTGGAATGATCTCAATGACATATTCGTTGGTGGAACAGATGAGATGATGCTGACGAATTAAATATACTCTATTTCCCGTAGTAAATTCTCACGTCATCAATTGTAACCAGGTGATTCAAATTGTTAGAAAAAAAAGGAGATTGATGATATCGTTTTGTCGGGTGAAATCGTTTGATTTCCGATGTAAGTAAATGTCAAAACTGACAGCATTATATACAAATATAAAAGTGGGTGACACATATGAAAAGAGTTGTAGAATAAACTTACGAAAATACCAATACATAATAAAGCACAAATTATCGACTTCAAAATCCCCTTAATAAATAACAGGAATGACATATTCAAGTTACCACGGTTATTCTAATGTTCCTATTTAATTTTTGTCGTTGGATAGACTCAATTACTATTGCACATTTATGCATTACAATGACCATCTTATAATAAGAAATAAGTTTAGAAGAATACAAGTTTTGAAATGTTGTATTTATCATCCTTAAATTTATTCATTTATTTTAGTAAAAAATATGCTAAACTGAGAAGGCAGAATTTCTTGTGATATGATTCAAATGGCATTCTTTTATAATACAAATCAAGAAATTTAATATGCTTGTTATAACGAAATTATACACGTACATATTTCGTATATGATATGATTTGCATATCAGATTAGAATATTTTAGGTCAGTTATTTTTAATATAACAAGTGATACTAAGTAGCACCTACTTGCATTGACTGCATGACATCTAAAAAACGAAATTTTCGGTAATTTTTTTATGGGTATCTGAATGAAACAAATTAATACCTCTGATGCGGACAGCACATGACTTCACTGTAGGCTAATTTTTTTTTCTACACGTTATTTAAACTTTTATCACTTGAAAGTCAAGCAAAGTGCCTTTTAATACTGCCGATTGCAATAAAATAAGTAAAATGCACAACTAAATGTAAGTAGTCCCATATACAAAATTCCAGCATTCTAAGGTAAGCGGAGGACTTTAATTCGTCCATAGGCGTAAATCTCTTTCGGCCCGAGGAGGTAAGTTGCAAATTAATAAAAATGTCAAGTCATTCAGAAAATTATTTACTAAATTTTGCTAGGAAATAGTAAAATTTTAGTAATAAATCAAAGGATAGGTATGAAAACGAATACAATGTATAACATATCTAGATAAATGTTTCTCTAGTTTAGCACCCAAGAGCGTAAAGTAAAAGTTTTCGCCGTGATAATCAAATTGTAAATACACAATTACGGTATATTTGTGCGTAAAATAAATAAAGTAGATATGTTCCGAACATTAGTGATCTGTCAATCAAATGTGAAGTCGTAACCATGAATATGGCAAATCCTATGTTTCACGTTAAAGTCAACTCATGGTATTGCATATTGGTATCTAGATAAGTATAAAATCACTGATATGTTTTGAACATTGGTGTTATTAAAATTTCTATAAACTAAATAAATATTGAGAAGGGTGAAGTTGAAGTAAAACATCGCAAGGCGTGAACTGTATTGACCCTTTGAAAGTACTCCACATTTCTGTGCCAGCCCGCCCCTGCATGGATCGAAGCCTCGCCAGCTAGGATCCCTACCGACCGCGACCGCAGTAGTGCTATGTGCTAGCAATGGGCACCGTGCTGAGCTTCAGCCCGCGCGAGCGGCGTCCGGTGTACACCACCGGTTCCACCGCCGACTTCACCCTCAACAACTTCTCCTACGAGCAGCTCAACAACGTGAAGAACCGCGAGAACAAGGTCCCGCCCTCGACCAACCACTCTAGCCTGCAGAACAACATCAACAACAATGACAACGCCAGGATCATCAGCGAGAAGAACGCCTTGGAGAAAAACCTCAAAAAGCACTCTCTCTTCATCAACGCTCTCTCTTGGAAGAGGTTCTCCACAGCAAACAACAACAAGAAGAAGCTTGATAATAGGAATAAGAATGTGACTGTGTTTCGACAACCGCTTGTCGATAATATTCATCCTGTTGTGGACAAAAACAAGAATATACAACAACAAAAAATCTATCAAGGTGGAAAGTCTGTGGATTTGGTGAGAGTAAACAATGCGAACAACAACTCGCATCATGCCAATTGCGACAAGTTAGCGGGCAAACAGACGTTGTTGTCGGCGAGTAACAGCGTGAGTTCGGTTTCGTCTCAGCAAGCTGTGCCCAAGAAAACCGTCATTCAGGCAAGCACGTCAGAGCTGCTGAAATGTCTGGGCATGTACCTACATGCTAAGTGCTACCGACTGCGAGATTTTCAAGCCGGGGATGCTGTTATGTGGCTAAGAGCTGTGGATAGAAGTCTTCTCCTTCAAGGGTGGCAGGTACGACAGATCTTACTTTTAGTGGAATGGAAGATTTCTTGACTGGACGTTGATTTGAGGAATTGCTGGGTTTCAGCCAGTAAAAATGTATAATTTACATCGACGTTTCGATCCTAAATAAAAAAAATAATGTATATTAAATTAATAGTCAAATACATCCTGAGGATGATCCCGGGTAGGATCGAAACGTCGATCTGAATTATTCGTTTTTACTGACTGAAACCCAGCAATTGCTACTTACTTTTTAGTTTTTAATGTTTTGCTGTTAAGATTTTGGAATTCCAGAAGCTTTCAGAACTCATAATTAATCAAAAGACAATATTTCGGTTTAACTTCTGTAAATTTTTTATTAATTTACGTTTCGACAGCTCAGTGCTGCCTTCGTCAGGTAAATATTTTGTTGTCGAAACGTTGTAAATTAATAAAAAATTTATAGAACTTAAACCCAAATATTGTCTTTGGAAGATTTCTTGACTGGACATTGATTTAAAGGAGGAATTTCTGAGTTTCAGCCAGTAATTATTGAATGAAGCTTTCAGAACTCATAATTAATCAGAAGACAATATTTGGGTTTAAGTTCTGTATTTTTTTTATTAATTTACAACGTTTCGACTGCTCAGTGCTGCCTTCGTCAGGTAAATATTTTGTTGTCGAAACGTTGTAAATTAATAAATTTTTACAGAACTTAAACCCAAATATTGTCTTTGGAAGATTTCTTGACTGGACAATGAGTTAAAAGAGGAATTGCTGGGTTTTAATTTGACCCTCTTACTATTAAACGAAATTTGGAAAATCTGTGGGTATTTTTACGTATTTCATGTTGTATGGATAGTAGTATATCGATTGTACATGACGTACACTTCGTTTTTATTTTGGGACACAATTAAGAATATTCATAACGCTGCTTGTGTTTGTTGATGTTAAAACTTAATATCTAATGTACTAAATAATTTTTTTATAGAATATATTACTACAGAGGCGGGAGGTAATGTGTTGGATACATTAGATTTTTTATTCTGTGGACATATTTACGGATATTTTCATGTGATAGGTATGATTGATGATACTCTTACTCTTTTGCCCGTAAGGATCAAGATTTAGAAATTCTGTAGACATTTTTATGGATACTTTTCGTATTTTTAAATGTTTTTGCTTCAATGGTGGCACGAATGATACATTTCTCAACTTTCAATTAGATCTTTTGCTGTTGGACATTTCGTGTTTTTAAACTACATTCTGTAGCAACGTAGCTCATTTGGTTAAAGGGCTTCGACTTGAATTGAGTATAGTGTGAGATCTGGATTTTTTCAATCTTTATCCAAATAGGAAAACTGCTGTGCCCAAATAATGGAAGCTGTAACCTATAGACTAACAAGTTACACTATATTTTCCGCTGTTGATTCTCACGTCATCAATCGTAACCATGTGATTTCAATCGTTGCTGGGGACGTGGTATTGATGACATCATCTTGTCGGGTTAAATCGTGTGATTTCCGAAGTAAATAAATGTCAAAAGTGACAGTATTGTATACAAATATAATAATGGATGAAACGTACGAAAAGAGTTGTAGAGTAAACTAACAAAACTATCAATACACAATGAAGCACAAATTGTCAACGCCAAAATCACCTTCATGAATGACAGAAATGATATTAATGCCATAATCAAATTTTTGAAATATTTGAAAATATCCGTTACCGCGGTTATACTACTGTTTCTATTTCATTTTTGTCGTTGGTTAGACGAAGATATCATATATACTCCTCTGTAACATGTATGATAAGTGAAGTTTGGAAATTCTGTGGATATTTTTACGTATACCTTTCGTGTTGGTAGTAAATCGATTGTTCGCAACGTATACTTCGTTTTTATTTTGGGATACAATTAAGAATTGGTTGGTTGGTTTTACGGATTTTTATAAACGGAAAATCTTGTGTACAACAAAATACCTCAAAATATACTTAACTGATGTATCATGTTTTCTAATCTTTTTCACCATATGTGAGAATACGGGAATATCATGTACTTTAAATAAGCAAAGTACCACAGTTTATTGTTGCTATTGTTGTTTCACAAAAACAATAACAGTGAATTTTTATTTTATCATGATGGTATGAAAAATAAAAACAAAACAAAATTTTGCTACAACAACAAACAAATTATATTTTTCTATTCCATACTGTACATTGTATGTTTTTTGCACGCTTGACACATAAATACATAGCTTATATCTATCCTAGAGTAGATATGAAAACATTTAACTTATTAGTCTCACAATATATTTTATTCTTTCAAAAATGGAAAAATTGTGAAATATCTAATCAAATCTTTATCCTAATACATAAAAATATTATCTAAACTCGCATCACTCCTAACAATATTTATTAAAGTAATTATTTCATAAGTTTGACACTTGACAGCCAGTGAATTTTCCACAATTTTCTACGCGCTACGCAAATGTTTGAAATGTTTATTTACATAACTATAACCTTAACTGTGTGAATACTTAAATGTTATTGTTTTCTCTTCGTGTTGGTCGTAGAAAAAGTATACTGTACAACTCAAGTAGAATGCTCATATCTACTCTTGTTGTACAATATACTATAGTTGTCTTATATTTATTATTTGTGAACTATAATATATATATATATATATATATATATATATATATATATATATATATTTGTGAATAATAAAAAAAAATTTTATGACACCATTAGACATTACTTGCACTTATTCTGCAGGTAGTTAAATCTTAGAGAGCAGAAGTGGTAATTGAGATTCTTGCGAAGCCACATGTCACCAGTTAGTGTGTTAGTCGTAAAAGATCCATAAAACCAACCATTAAATAACATTTGGATGGTTCAGCTTGACATTTACGTGCTGTGAATATACAGGTGTTTGGGTAGCTAAGTGATTTCGATGTTGTTTATACGTAGTTTATATTATTTTATCCAACACCGTGTAATTATAACGATATAAGTAAGCTGTTTTTAGATAAATAAAGGAGGTCATAAGTCACTACTGAGCTAAATATATTAGCTCACTGTTTTTTGGTTCGTATCATAGTAACTACGTTATAAAACCTTCTCTACACTATTTTGTTCCTAAATGTCATTTCGAAATTCCATCTGTCAAAAATCTTATATGTATTTTATATCAATGATTAAAATGTGTTGGATAAAATTTTGTATGGCACACGTGTGTTAATTACTTAAGTCACTTGAAAAAATACCACACTTGGCCTAACGGCCTCGTCAGCTAAACTTTTCCCACGTGGCTTATCTATAATATAACACACTTGTACCATATATAACTATTAATAACGTGAAACCGGTGAACTATTGAACAAACCACGGATGTTAAGTATTAAGTATACCAGCCGTTAGATGTCTTAAAATATATTCGCTAAAGATCATTCACTAGAAGGTTTAAATTACCCTACGTTGTGATTATTTAAATAAGTAATCCTTCATCGTCATTATAGAGAGTAGCTGTCAAAAGTGAAGGAATCGGGACATGTATTTGACAAAATAAACGAATAATATTCATATTCATTCCAAAAGACAGACAAAATATCTGGTCTTATACATATATTGATACAGTAGCTTTCTTGATTCATAAGTAATTAATTTTCCAAATATTGCTGCGGAATATTACGCTCTCTGGTATTCACCTTATGAATCTGAGGGAAACCAAAGCCAAAACCCCAGGTAAAGAGACAATTTAACAATAATATAATATAAGGATTACATTCAATTTATAAAGAGTTGTCTCAATAATTTATTATAGCCATTTATGATAAAATTGAGTTATTACGACCAAACTGATATTGGAAGTCAGTGACAATTATAAGGGTGTGCGTTGGTTTGCGTGGGTTTGATCAGTTTTTATGATATCTTTTGTTTCTGGGGGTGCTCGGCATTGCTTGAGGGCTGTTGTTAAGGGGTAGACACCCAGCTGAGCTGGCGAGTCAAATGCTATTACTACTGAGTGGTCGCACGCCTTCGTGGTACCGGTGCCGTACCACGATTGTATATTGTTTGTTATATTATATAAAGCAGATATTTTATGTAAAATCATTTTTTCATAAAATATTTAATACATAGTAGGGATTATTCTTAATATTATTAATAACAAAATTATACATGTAAGCAGTACTGCTTCAACGAACACTTACTTCTTCAAAGTCCAGCTCGAAGGCGTAAAGAGTGCATCCTTTAAGTAACATCTGGAATGTTCTAATATTAAAAAAAATCTGATGTGGACACCCCTTGACTTCCTTGTACGCTAAATTATATACATTTTTTTCTTACTTCAGTGAGATCATTCAACGGCTAATCATTCTTAAACTTCCATTCATTTCATATCTTTGAACTTCTCTTCGAAATGGATTATCTTTTGTAAATTTTATTAATAGTATATTGTGCAACAAGTACAGAAAGTCGCCTATTTCCCACGAGGTGGGAAAGTTTGGCACGAGACCACAGAATAGATTTATACAGAAGCGACAGTAAGACAGAGAAACGAAAATTAGAGAGAGATGGGGAAAGTCAACAAATTTAAAGGGCTAACTATTTACAATCGGAAAATTTCGTCACGTCTGAGAGAGAGATAGGGGAAGTCAACAAATTTAAAGGTCTACACAATGCTCCAAGGTCATAGAACTAATTAGGGGAACATGAAAGGTACCGACAAGGAGTGTCGCTTCTGTATGAATCTATTCTGTGACGAAACGAAGTCGAGTGCTGGATTTACACAAGATGATTCTGCACGAGTGGCACACTATACTTTTTCTACGACCACACTGCTAAACTTTACAGAATAAAAATACATACATGAAAAGCTATTTGACATAAAGAACAATATGGCGTACGTTACCTCACAAAGAGTACCTTCACGCATGTGCAGTATTGGTAATTACTGTGAGAAATGACATTTGCCAAATACTGTGAGAAATGATTTCTCACACTTTAACCCACGATTGTGTGAAATACGCAACTTTGAAACGTTTATATAGTGTGAGAAAAGTGCTACTTTCCATAGTAGTCGTAGAAAAAATGTTTATCAGTATTATTTATTGCACTACACAAAATTATTTCAATCAATCGAAATATTTTTTGACTAATATATTCAGTAAACATTCATTTATAAAACAAACATCAATATTGCATTATAAATAACAATAAGCCATACATTTGTCATGTCATCTTGAACATTAAATATAAAATACACATATACTATTTATTATTCATGTAAGTAATTAGATTAATATAAAAATTGTAGGTCATGACAATAGTTAAAGACAAAACATTTGTTATTTAATTTGCGAGATAACAGTTGGCTTTAATAATAAATGAATATTGATTCAGACACAAAAAAATTACGTTTTAAATTAACGTTCGTGACATTGTGTGTTCAAATTTCATCCAATAAAAAGAAATCGTTAAAGTTTATATATCATTCTGTGACATAAATTTCTTTCATTAAATTAAAATTGTGACCACGGGGTATTGATTTTGCAGAATGATACATTTTGATATAGAATGAATACATGATACATTTAAGTTTTAAATTGGAATTTATGCGTGATGCAAATTAGAACCAATAATAAAAATAATATAAGCCTGAATTTATTTCATCGTTTTTAATAATAAACATAAAAAATATAAAATAAGCTTGCATTATATATGCATTAGCTAAAGGAATCTCAATATAACTGACTTCGGATATAACGGACAAAATATATTTACAGACGAAACAACTATTTCTAACCTATAACAAAAATTAATAATTAATGTCAAATTATGTTAACTATGACTTGTCATTAACTGTCACAATTGACAGAAAGATATTTTTTTTATTTACATGGCTGTCTGATTTTGAACGAAAATGTTACATTTTATATTTAATAAATCTCGTACTTCAGACATGTTGTATCAATTATGTTCTTAATGTGTAGAATATAATTTTGAACAACTTTGTATTGTTGTAGTTTTGCTCTAAATCTATCAGGAGAGAGAGTAGGTATCCGCAATTTATTGAAATATAATGTTAAAGTCTTACGTTCCACATTTCTTTGCACATTAATCGCAAATTTAAAAACCTATAAACTCTGATTTTAACATTTAACGATATCCTTTTTACGTAGTTGACGCATTTGATGACGTCATCTTCTTATGAAATGTTTGTATGCGTTCTATTTACGTTTTCTTGTGCAATATTGACAAAACATTGTTATCATTATTTTTTCCGATAAAATCTTATTACGCCGTATTCCCTCCACGTTATTTGAGCTGTCAAATAAACAAACACATTTTGTTTTCTGATGTTCGGATGTTTTACGCTTATTACATATTAATGGACTGTAATACGCAGTTATCTTACGTTGCATCTTCCCTTGTTTTGTTTCCATGGCAGTATTTTATTTACCAGTATCTTTCAGTTGTCTTTTCATGTAGTTGGGGGGTTAAAGGTTTAAAGGTTGTTTTATATGCGTTACCAAGTAACAGCTTTATGCAAATGTCAAAGTTGACCTCATTTGGATAATGCACGTTACGACACGCAAGTGGCGTACGGATTGTTTAAATTCAATTACCCCAAGGATGGTGTTTTCATTTGAACGGCGTCCCAAAACGAAACTAGGAATTTTAAAATAGATATCATAAATTATATGACTTTTTATTGTAATTGGATATTAGGTAGGAATTTCATTAGCTTTACAAAATGCAATTTTATTTACGTTTTATGCAAGCGCTTTAGTAATAATGTAATATTTTACCGGTTTCAGAATATTAAACTGTATTTGTATGGTAATATTACCATACCGCAGTATAAAGAATATACAGTAGTATATACTTGGCCAATTTGTGGGCATATTTCTTTCCAAGCTGCAACGAGTGAAGCAGAAGAATAATGTTAAGCGGGTAATTCAAATCAACATCAAAATAAAATACAATTTTCATTGATCCTAACACATTATTATAATAATAAAATATTAAAATAAATCACTTATCGATATACTAAAATGTAAACAAGATATAATTCAAAAAATAAATATAACGAAGATATGAAAAAAGCTTTTCCTACGACCACTGTTAAAAATAGTATTTTTAAGTTAAAAATAACAGTTTATAACACAGTGAATACTTTTAAATCGTTATCAATAACAACGAATTAAAAGTAAAAAACAAATTTACTTTTAACACTTGTGTTAAAAAGGAACTAAATCTAGTTACCTGTCATAAATGTCATTCCATAATGCTTAATTTTTATTTGCTAGTACATAACTAGGGTCGTAGGAAAAATAGTGTATGATATTTGTGTTAAAAGTGATTTTATTTCGTTCGTGGGGTTTGTTACACTCGGCTTCGCCTCGCTTCAAACTTCCCCACTTACTCATAAAATGTCACTTTTAACACTTATATCATAAATAACTATTGTTAAACAATCATTATGAACATTTCTATTACAAAAATAAAGTATTGTAAATAATAATATAAATGTAAATGAAATAAGTTTTAAATAAGAATAATATAAAGATATAAGAAACGTTATTAGTAATATTATTCAATGAGCATGTAATGTGTGCTATTACTCATGAGAATGAAGTTTGCCAACACGAGCGAAAGCGAGTGTTGTAAATCATTCGAATGTGTAATAGCCATTTCATGCGAATAGTATACTATACTTTATCCACAACTATAACAGGAAAATTATATGTTTATTATAACCAAATAGGTCATCACACTTTGACAGATAAATAACAATACCTCGCGTCACTGTTTCACAGCATAATTAACGCAAGACAATTATTTCTAGTGTTATTTAGATACAGTTTAAGATTATATAGATAAGGAAAGTATGAAAAATGACAAAACTAGTGTAACTTTGGCTTTTTATGTAGAAAAATTTACTTAATAGTAATTTGGTTTTTACTCTTTTGCCAGGTATTGAATAATATTATTCCATCGAACTGTCATTATTCAATTAGCAGCAGTAAACAAGGTCATTAATTGATAAAAAACGGTTGAATTCTAGGTATATTATTTGAGTGTTGTGGATAAAATTATTTTAACTGCTACTCCAAAAGTTTTTTCCGTAGGTGCTCGTGAAATTGAATCAAATTTGAAATTAATATCCGACACCATATATAATATTACAAAATTGTAAATTTAAATTTTCTTATAAACTGTATTAGAGAAAATAATATAAAAAAGTAAATTGAAAATATGTAAAATGCGAGAAAATATTTTATAATTCCAATAAGCTAGAGAAAATATTCTTATCGGTACAAGATTGTATTGATTTCATGTAAATTTTGTAACCATGGTGACAGTGCCGTTGACTTTAGAAAACAGCTGTTTCAGTGCATGTGTATTGGAACATTCGTGATCATTTCAATACTCAATACTCATAAAATTGCATAAAATATTAATATAATTGTATGAACAGAATAAATTTATGAACTTATAAAAGTCTAGTATTTTTTATGTCTTTTTGGAATTCAATACAAGATACAAGTTAGTTTCTTTATTTGTAAAATATTGAACATGTCATCAATCGTTTTCCACGACACCTGTGAATAATGAAGCAACGAAATATGACGTTTGAATTATGTATTAAATATTGTAATATCAATACAGACACTAAAAAATACTATAACTGACAACGAATATTAGATGGATTTTGTCCATATTTGAAAAAATAAAATAGGTTTCGGTTTTCGATTACAGTTTCATCAAAAATAAAATATCGGTGACATAATATTAAATTGTTATTCACAAAAATTCTCATAAATTCATGATTAATTAAGATATTTCAAAAAAACACTTCAGATTTTTATGAAAACTTCACTTCTGGTTGCACGATTAACACCAAAATCTAATCACATATTAAAATATTCAAGTTTTAATATATTTATTATAAAATAGAAAATATTATTTACCTATAGAATGTCTAGGTTATCAAAAATTTTGAATTTCTCATTTTCATTATTTATATTATGTAGCTATCGAGTTTAAATGTAGTTTTCTATTATATTACTCATGATCTTAGCCCATTGTTGGATGTATCAATCTGGTTTATAGCAAAAATCAGTAATGATATACAGGTTGTAAGAGAAGTAAGTAGGTACAGTGATAAAACTCGTCGAGAGCAACTATACCAGTGGTGATATTTTAAGGGTGTAACTCACACCCATTTTAGGGTAGTAGTCAGTTACTAAAAAATGGGAAGTGAAATCTTTAAAATAATAATAAGTAGGTATAGTGAATAACTGAGTGGCGCATGGTAAAAATAATTTAAACAAAAGATTTTTAATTATAATCAGACCACCTATTATTAAAAATCTAATGTGTGTAAGTACGCAATTATTTGCTTATTTAGTTTAGTGAGTAAGCAAACTAATAAAAATAGCTATGAAGGGAACAGTTAGGGCATGAAATGTGAATAATGCTGCAATTATTTTCACGAACGAATGAAGTTGTCCTGCAAAACTCTCCAGCGTGTAAACAAATTTGTTGAATTTGGGGGCGTCGGATAGGATGAATACATTAACGGAGTGAAATTCCCCTAGCTGTCAGAAAGAGGGCGCCCGCGCCATGTTTAAGCAACACATGACTGCCTGCATCCCTTCGCTGTATCGGAATGGACTGATCCGACGTAAACACAGTCGCCCAGTTCGGGGCTCAACGTGAAATGAGGGCAAGGGGTGTTATATCGACAAGTGAAACGTCGACAAAATTCGAAAATATAACAGGGCATCCAGTTTTTAGTATACAAGGTACTTGATGCGTGACAAGTTTTACTTGCATTTTAGTGGTACATGTGGAGACGGATTAACACATGGTTATTATGGCGAGCCGTTAAGGAGTCCCAAAAAAAAAACTAAAAGAGAACCCTCCAACTTTTTTACAAAAAAAAAATAATTGAGTCTTTGAAATAATACATAAATAAATTAATCTGCAATTTAATTTTTTTAGTTTTAACTGCTCAATAAAAATATCATTGTAATCCAAAGACGAATAAATTTCCGATTCTATTGAATGAATTTGATAATCTCTCTTATATTCTTATATATCTTATATATCTTATTATAAAATAAAAAATATTATTTACCTATTGAATGTCTAGGTTATCAAAAAATTTGAGTTTCTCATTTTCATTATTTATATTATGTAGCTATCGAGTTTAAATGTAGATTTTTATTATATTACTCATGATCTTAGCCCATTGTTGGATATAACAAGGCTTCCAGTTTCCAATACCTAAGGTACTTTGATTCGGCACAAGTTTTACTTGCATTTTAGTGGTACATGCGGAGATGGATTAACACATGGTCATTATGGGCAAGACGTTAGGAGCTCCAGAAATAAAAAAAATAAAAGGGGACCCTCCAACCTTTTTTTTACTAAAAAATCATTGAGTCTTTGAAATAATACATAAATATATTAATCTACAATTTATTTTTTCTAGTTTTAACTGCTCAATGATTATATCGTTGTAATCCAAAGACGAAGAAATTTTCGATTCTATTGAATAAATTTGATAATCTCTCTAATGACATTGTGAATCGCAAATCACTGCAATTGTTTTCGTCAATAACCTACTTTTCGCTTTACATTATGGTCTAGTTATTGTAATTTGATTTTGCCACTCCCTAAACTACGACGCCCTATTTGCATTAAGATTGGTTAAAAACTAATTTTTGGAATATATCAATATATATATATATATATATATATATATATATATATATATATATATATATAGTGGATTTTGCGACGTAATCTGTGTCTTTGATTAAAAAAAGGATATTAGGACGTACATAGATAAAACAAAAAGATATGTCAAACAGTGAAACAATTGCACATAGTATAGCAACTACTTTATCTACTAAGAGATACTGGTAGAATTGAAACATCGCATGATTACCTACTTGTAAATTTTGGCAATCACTATTCCAGTAAATGTTTACTTGCGTGCGAAAAAGCAATATTGGGTTATCTAGTATTAAAAATAATTACTTCAATGTGCATTGATGGGATATTGTTGTCTAATTTAAAGGAAAAAATCGTTAAATACTTAAATATAAAATTAAAGTAGAACATTTTTAATCTCAATGATTGTTTTTTTAACAACTTTTGATTAAATTCTATCAGTTATTAGGGTAAGTAGGGTAGAGATAAACCGGTAGAAGAGATGGACTTTTGGTCTTAAAAGTACACTAGAATGATATCTCTCATAAGGAATGTTAATTTTGTTGTTCAGAGACAGTGTAAGCCGCTCGAAAATTAATACAGTCAATACTGAATAACTCAAGATTTACTTAAAAATATGTGAAAAAAAATTTGTACCTTATATACACAATTCGTTAATTACTACTTCGGTAGATTTAAACTAATTATTTAAGTACAAACTTTATAAAAAAATGTGCATAAGCCTTAACGTAACGTAAAAATGTGGTTCTATTTGTACACAGTCATAAGTAATTTAGTGTTCCATTTAACCTCTGCTTTGAAGACATATATACCCACATAAGACCCTATACTGAGGAGAGATGGACCACAGAATTTTTATTGTTAACAAGATCAATTCAACTGATAAACAGAACAAAATTATTCATACATAGAAAGATAGACGATCTAGTTGCTATTCCACGAGTTCTGAAGAACTGTTATTAAATGGTTAATCAGAGGGTGATGATAATGAAGAATCTGAATATTATGAAAACTGTTAAAAAAACGATAATGAAGGATGTTTGGATAAATTGTATCATTTGTGGTGGTTGTTTGCACGAAGCGTGTACCACATATGACAATGACAACAATCTGTTAACCAGTTCATCTCCTCATAGTCTTGGTCCATCTCACTTATATAGTGGAGGACAGTTTTTTCTTTTTTGAACCCGAATAAAATATATTTTTGCAGTTTTCAGAATATAGTTTAAATTTTTAAATATTCTTATAAGAAAGCATAGATTATATGTTGTTATAAATAAATTTTGTTTTTTAAATATTATTATTTTTCCAAAATGTGGTCCATCTCACCCCCTCGTAGCATATACTAATGGAATACAAATACATGAAAAGATTCGAACTTTATTGAACTACCCCTAGTATAATGTCACCAATAACGAGATATTGGGGTGCAGAGAAGAGGTCCTTAAATGTGTACATACACTCAGTCACGTCTTGTAAGGACTCTTCACTCATCACTTGCTTTTATTAACCTTGGAAGATGAGAATTAAATCTGTATGCTTGCTCCTTTTCCGTTTATTATTTCAAAATGAACAATAATTTAGAAGATTATTTGACAGGATAGTGGAAAAAATAATGTATGAGAATTTCAAGTATCCTATTTGCAGAAAGGTCCTGGGTTCATATCTCAATGAGGTCATGCACTTTTTATTATTTATTATTGCGATTTAAAGATCTTTAACATATAACATTATATCTTCTTCTCATGGACAGATTTTCTATTGATTGTATTGTATTATGGCTAATTTTCGATTTTTCGATTCTTCAGGGCTATTTAACATCATGGTGATCATTGAATGTCCGAAAAGTCGGTTTAATTCAATAAAAGTTATTTGAAAGCAGTTCCGAGAAATTTCTTCAACAATTATCAATTCTAAAAATGGTCGCTAACGTTCCCATAAATTTAATTAATAAACATACGTAGCAAATATATAACCATGTACCTGTACTGTTTTTGTAAGAGGAGAAGAAGACCAGAAAATATGTTCAGCTTAGGGCCCGAACATTTGATAAAAAAGCTCTGGTCTCACACAAAATGACGTGGTGATAAATCTGTAATAATATATTTTTCGTGCCTACGTGTCATTATGACTAATATTATAGAACTCAAAATCGTCCAGAAACTCTTTGTTTGCCGGCCTAGAATATTTTAGCATTAGATTCTGTCAAACTTTTTAATTTTTTACATTGGAAATGTAAAACGTTAATTTTTTTTCTCTTTATTAATTTAATTTACAACTGGCTTGAGCAGCCAACCAGTAAATATGATTGTGGGAATATAATATAAATAATATTATTTCCTTTAAAATAAAGATTGTGTTAATTAAAACAACAATTTTTTATTTAATATTTATATTATAGTCGTCTTGTATGCGATTATGATTACGTTAATTGTTGAAAAATATTAATTCACATTCGTTCTATTATTTAGGTTAGAACAAATGTCACTTTTTTTTTTTTAATAAAACAACTGAATTGTTTATATTTCTATATACTGAATATGTTTGACATAACAATCTACAGTGTATAAAATTTTAGTAATAGTAATAATATTTCTTTAATAAACTAAAAGTGTCATCGGCGCAATAAATTTTGTGAATCACACACTTAGAAACTCTTTTTCGAAATTTTGCATTATTTGCAGACTTGCTTTTAGCTTGCCCTAACAAAATCATCTCACTCTCACAAAAGTTCATTTTCTGGTCTATAGATACAAATTACTATCTCATGCGTATTATTATTTTTAAAAATAAAAAAATACGGGTCTAATATTTTCATTTGAAGAATAATATATAAAAATCAAACATTGTTGATAATTATAATTATTATCTTCATGTAAAATTATTTTTGTTTATATATTATATTATAGTCTTAATTGAACTTTGATTTTTCAAGTATATTGAGTGCCAAACCATTTTAAATATTGTCGGAGTTATGTTAGTCGATAAAGCGCCGTGGTGCTTACAAGCACAATGTTGACGACTTGTCTGAGCAGTTGTGACGTCGTTTATCGATTCTTGCGACGCCACCGGCGCCGTCTGCACAGCTACAGTCGTCCAGACGTACATTCCTCCTTGACATATTCACCCTGTGGATTACTTCACTGGGCCACGTCTTGTTGTGTTTGTCTGACTTTTTAACAATGCCACCTTGTTGGGTATTAATTCTTTGGTTCCTTATAGGAAATTGGTGAGGGTAGTTAACCCCAATTTATATATTGTATGGATGTATTTTTTGTTGAATACCTCAAAAGGCAACGATAGGATTTTTTTTTGTATTGATGTCTTCACTTTTGATATTGTTGTTATGGTATTAATTGTTTTGTTTCTTTATTGCAAATTGATTCAGGGTTTTCAGGAATATATTTTTTCCACAATATAATAATTTAAAAGTTATTATAAAATGTCGAATACGTCATTGTTTTTACCTCCCGACTATCAATATACAGAGTGTTCATTTTATTTTGTCCACTATTGCTATCTCGAGAACTATAAGAGCTACGAACGAAGGAATATACTTTTATCTACAACTATTGAAATATTTGTACATTATACGTGTGATACTACATATAATATACTACTCATATTACACAAGTGTAATATGAAATGTCATGATACACGCTACACTTTTCTGTAATAAATAGGGCATATAATTTAACACATAATATTTTATTAAACTGTTAATTTATTAATAACACAGTTTTTATTATAAATATCAATATATATGCTTATAAAAGTATAATAAATACAATTTGAAAAGTTATTTTGACATTTAAGGCTACTGTGGCGCCATCTGTTGAGCTATATATGAACTACGGATGATTAAAAATACTCGCTACCGCTCGTATTTTTAATTACATCCTCGTGTAATATAGCCTACATATTATGCTTGTTAAATAATATACTATTATTCACTTCTTTCTTTCAATGCACTCTAATTCCAGGTTAAAAAATAACTTGTATTCCGTTTTTCCCGTCATGGCACTCTTATTATTGACATATTTTAATCAAATTAGTATAAAACCTCAGATGTTTTTGTCTCAAAAAAATCGTTATGTTAGGGTATGATAATATTATATCATTGAATTCAGAATAAAATTCTCTATTGAATAAGCAAATAAAAAAAATAGGTTCACATTTAAAATAAAAAAGTTGGGACCCGTATTTTGAGAACCACTGGTTTAATAAAAAATTTGTTTATCTCATGTTTATAATATTGTAAAATAGAAATTGTTTGCTAATTAAACCGACCTCGTAGCTCTTATAGTTCTCGAAATAGCAATAGTGGACAAAATAAAATGAACACCCTGTATAGATAAGGGAGGTATTGTTTCTGGTCAAATTTCTCGAATGTGATTTTTGATATAATATTGTTATCTTCAACAGTAATACCATTTAATAATAAAAAGAAACTAACACAGCTAACTTGACAGATAAACCGTTAAACATTGATTTATTTTTTCTCAATTCCATGGCTAACTATTTTTGGGTGATTTACTAATCTAATCTAATTTCTGAGCTTACAAGGCACTTAAATGTAATTGTGCTTATTGATCCAGATGTAGAGTGTTATGCTATACAATTTTTATTTAAAGCTTTTATACTTAAAATAATTAGAGAAGCAGGCACTTCAACCAGAGATTGAAATACCAGCCCTTATATTTTTTTTTTCATGAAAACTTTTAAATATTTATCGGAGGTTAGGTGTTTGGTATCAAATAAAAGCTCTTGATGAGAGCTGGCTTGCAGATATGACAAAAAAATTGCCAAGTCGATTGGATTGCAAAAAAAGCCAAAAGAATATCGTGTTTGGTATCAAATGACAGCATTCGAGAAAAGCTAGCTTGCAGAAATGAAATTAGTCAATAAATGTAAATATTTCACTGATGCCGGAGGCCTAGAGAACGATCAGCGTAGGTGAGCCTTCGCTAGTCATATACTAGTTTGATTGATTCACTATCTATATTTTAAATAATCTCGAGCATCAAGTAAATTTTGCTCTCCGGTACAGGTCAAACCATTCATGTAATAATTTTAATATTATTTTATTACACCATATACTACTTTAATTGATTCACTATCTATATATACAGGGTGTAAATGAAACTAGGGAACGCGATTTTTGTCGGAAGTTATAAGAGATATAAAAAAATCTTTCAAATAAAATTGTTAGTGTTTTTAATAAGCTATATAAATTAATGTAAATCAGAAAAAAAATATTTTAATTTTCGGAGATATACCTATTATTGACTTTTTTTAAATGGTGGTTTTTTAAATAATTTTTGATTTAAAAAAGTTTTATAAGTTATACCATCTAAACTTAATAGAATTCGAGATATTGACGAAAATATTAAAATAGTTTTACTCGAAATTAAAGGTGGCTATGAAACTGTACTTGGATTCATCTCGACCCTGTATATTGTTATTTTTGTATTTGATAAAATTTTAAAATACATAAATCTTTTTATCAATTTAACTATTTTTTGCTTAAGATAAAGTTAGACAATATATCCGTTCTTGAAATAGAAGTGGATTTTACCGATAATATAAATCCACTCCCGTCATGAAAACGAAATGCTGCTTTAAATTTCCCAGACAGTGACACTGCGCTTGCAGTCTGTTCACTACATTAAACTTTCCATCTGCTTTCAAAATGTCAATAGATAACTGAAACCTGAAGCATATATCAAGAGCCAGTGCTCCAATACGACACTGAAACAAAACTGCCAAGTCCAGACTGTCAATATTTACTTGTGATAATATTTCTTTCTTCTGTCACAAGTTTCTCATCATAATAGATTGTGATATGTATAGTCTGTTTTCACTAGTTGATCTTCATTCATCAATTTTTGGTGCATGAATTAATGAACTTTTATTTGGCATATTTGTCGTCTACGCATCGTACTTTATCTCATTTTCGTAAGTTAAAGAGAGGTATACTTGTAGCAAGTCGGCTTGGTTTGTTTTGATGAAGGGTTCAAGTCGGCTTGCGACAAGAAAAAACTTATTTGTTGTGAAGGTTGTTATACCAATAAAAAAGAACATATCGTAACTATTCAATAACAAGTAACAACTAGCTCAAACAAGTTTAGACCCTTCTGCCAAAATCCATTTATAAATTATATTTAATACATATAAAATTATTTATTTATAAATAATAATATATAGTGGCATAAGCTGCTATAAATTGGTGACCCCTAAGTGTGAGAATTTGTGTTTGTGCCTATGGAGAATTTTGGTCAAGATGAAGTTTCTATTCCTGCACCACCATTAGTTGCTGCTGTTTCTTCCTCGTTCAAGTTACCCGATTTCTACCCCGATGATCCTGAACTTTGGTTTGTGCAAGTGGAAGCAGAGTTTGACAGTCACAGAATAACATCAGAAATAAGTAGATATCTTAAATTAATTAATAATTTGAAACCGGAACAAGCAATAGAAATTCGAGACTTGATAATTAATCGTCCGTCGCAAAACCCGTATACTACAGTTAAATGTGAAATTATTAAACGATTTACAATTTCTGAAGAAGAAAGATTTAATATATTATTTTCGAAACTTGAATTAGGAGGAAGAAAACCCACCCAATTGCTAAGATATATTAAGCAATTATTAGGAAATAAAGTTATGGATCCTACTCTGTTAGAAGAATTATTTTTACAAAAATTGCCACTTAATATTCGAACTTCACTTGTTACTGCACAATCAAGCAGTTTGGAAGAAAAAGCGGAAATGGCTGATAAAATATTAAATTTATCGTCATGTCATTTATTCACTGACAATGTGAGATCTGACGAAATACGAAATTTAAAACAAGAGATGTTGGAAATAAAACGTTTACTCACAAACTTGTCTCCAAAGAAGAATATTTCTACTGCATCAAATGGAGATATTTCTTCTGATTCCTGTTGGTATCATTTCCACTACGGGACGAAAGCCAAGAAGTGTGTACCTCCTTGCAATTGGACTTCTACCTCTAGATCGCATACCGTTTGTCAAAATTTTGATTCTCAAAATTTTGAAGTTATTAATAGTTTGCCTCTTCTTTCCAGAAATAGACCTTCCTTTTCTCCTCACTTACTGTTCGTTGAAGACAGGTTCTCTGGTCATCGATTTCTTGTTGACACTGGTGCAGAGGTTAGTATCATTACACCAAATCCTACACAACAATATATTAAACAACCTTTTCTTTTGCAAGCAGTTAATAACACTCAAATTGCAACATTTGGTTCTATCAAAATTAATATAGACATTAATCTTAATAAAATTTTTAGTTGGAATTTTATAATTGCTAATGTTCAGTATTCTATTTTGGGGGCAGATTTTTTAAGTTACTATAATTTATTGGTTGATCAAAGACACAAACGTTTAATAGATGCAAATTTATCATTTTTTAATAGTCAAATAAATAATATATTTTCGAATAATGTTAATTTTTGTCCTTTTAAACAAATTTTATCTAAATTTCCATCTTTAACTAGTGAATTCAATATTCATCGTAAAATTAAACATAACGTAAAGCATTCGATTATAACAAATGGTTTACCAATTTTTGCTAAACCAAGGAGATTGGCTCCAGATCGGTTAAATGCAGCTCAAACTGAATTTAATAAAATGCTGAAGATGGGTATTATTCGGGCATCTAATAGTAATTGGTCTTCACCCCTTCATATGGTTCCGAAAAAGGAACCAGGTGAATGGCGTCCTTGTGGTGATTTTAGAGCTCTTAACAACATTACTGTTCCTGACAGGTACCCTCTTCCGCATATCCAAGATTTTATAAATAATTTACAAAATTGTGAAATATTTTCTAAAATTGACCTTGTTAAGGCATATCATCAAATACCTATGGAACCAGACTCAATTGCTAAAACTGCTATTACAACTCCTTTCGGACTATTCGAATATGTTGTTATGCCTTTTGGTTTACGAAACAGTGCGCAAACTTTTCAAAGATTTATTAATGAGGTAATTAAAGGTTTAGATTTCTGTTTTGCTTATATTGATGATATATTAATTGCAAGTAATAATGTAGAATCCCATAAAAAACATTTAAGTATTATTTTTAAACGTTTAGAAGATTATGGAGTATTAGTAAATATTAACAAATGCAAATTTGGATGTGATAAGATTGAATTTTTAGGCCATCGTATTTCAAATAACAAAATTGAACCTTTAGAAGATAAAGTTAACGCTGTTAAAAATTTTCCTCCTCCTAAAACACAAAAGGCTTTACGTGAATTTTTAGGGATGGTCAATTTTTATCATAGATTTATTCCTCATTGTTCTATTATATCAAAACCTTTAACTCAATTAAATGATAATCATTCGAAGAGTACGAAAGAAATTGTTTTGACAGAATTACAATATCAAGCTTTTTCAAATGTCAAAAACGCTCTGATTAATTTTACTACATTGACAGTCCCACGAAATAATGTGGAAACTAGTATTATGGTCGATGCTTCGGATACTGGGGTAGGAGCTGTACTGCAGCAATTTTATGATAACTCTTGGCATCCAATAGCTTTTTATTCAACATGTTTCCAACCTGCAGCTTGTCGTTATAGTACGTTTGGGAGAGAACTTTTAGCGGTGTATTTGGCAATTAAAAAATTTCGATATTTTGTAGAAGGACGTGAATTTTTCATTCTGACAGATCATAAAGCATTGACATATTCTTTACATAAAAATTCAGACACTTACTCCCCTCGTGAAGTACGTCACCTGGACTACATATTACAATTTACTAATGACATTAGACATATACCTGGTTCGGAGAATACGGTTGCAGATGCGTTATCACGAATTTCTATTAATACGTTAAACCATTCAGATATCATTGATTACAATGAAATTGCTAAATTTCAAAAGTCAGATAGTGACACTATTAATTTTTTTAAAAACAAAAACACATCTCTCTCATTCAAAGAAATTCCGTTGGCAGACAATCAATTGACTCTTACTTGTGACGTTACTACTGGAACAGCAAGACCTTACATTCCACTTCCTTTTAGAAAAGATATTTTTAATAAGTTACATTCCCTCTCACATCCAGGGATTAATGCTACAAAGAAATTAATTTCTTCTCGTTTCGTTTGGGAAAATATGAATGTGGATATCAAAGATTGGACTAGATCATGTTTGAAATGTCAATGTTGTAAAGTTATTAGACATTCTAAGGCAGAGTTAGGTAATTTTATTGTACCTCAAAAACGTTTTGACATGGTACACCTTGATATAGTAGGCCCCTTGCCTTGGTCCTCGGGCTATACTCACATATTGACTTGCATTGACAGATATACCCGATGGCCAGAGGCAATTCCACTTCAAAATACCAAGGTAGATACAATAGCAAGATCTTTTATAGAAAATTGGGTAGCAAGATTCGGTGTACCGTCATCAATTACTACCGATCGTGGTGCACAATTTGGATCTCATTTTTTTCTAGAATTGTTATCAGTTTTGGGAACTAAACATATCAGAACTACATCTTATCATCCTGAGTCAAATGGAATTATAGAACGTTTTCACAGACAACTCAAAACTTCATTGAAAGCCTGTTCTTATCCTGATAATTGGGTAGAAAATTTACCTTTGGTTTTATTAGGTATTAGAACCTCATTCAAAGAAAGCATTCAATGTAGTTCGGATGAGATAGTCTATGGAACACGTCTACGTCTTCCTGGAGAATTTGACTCAAAACCGGATTCTACTGTGGACTTATCATTTTTCCTTAAAAAATTAAAAAGACATTTTCAATATCTTAAAGCTAGGCCTCCAAAAAAACAAAATACTAAAACATTTATCCATCCAAATTTATTCTCTTGTTCACATATCTTCATAAGACATGACGCTATTAAAAGACCACTACAACAAAATTATGATGGACCTTATAAAGTTATCAAACGTTTTCCAAAATTTTTTACCATTGACATAAATGACAAGTATGAAAACATTTCCATTGACAGGTTAAAACCAGCCTACTAATACTATTTTTGTTCTTTTACTCTACAAAAAACACAAAGTCATATATATTACTATGCAACTGCACCAGCTATATTTTCAGAACTTCGAGAATTATCAGCGAACAGGTAGTGAAGACAACGGAAGGATCTAATAGAGTTAATTTATGTTACTTTTATATATTTATATCAACATTTTGTATATTAATTAATTTAAAAATTATTGTTATTTAATGTATTCATATTTTGAAATATATGCATTTTTTTGGGGAGGGGTAATTGTAGCAAGTCGGCTTGGTTTGTTTTGATGAAGGGTTCAAGTCGGCTTGCGACAAGAAAAAACTTATTTGTTGTGAAGGTTGTTATACCAATAAAAAAGAACATATCGTAACTATTCAATAACAAGTAACAACTAGCTCAAACAAGTTTAGACCCTTCTGCCAAAATCCATTTATAAATTATATTTAATACATATAAAATTATTTATTTATAAATAATAATATATAGTGGCATAAGCTGCTATATACTCTATGTACATATATATTTTTTAATGTAATTATACAAGGTGTTCAATAAACGAATCAAATTTCGTCAATTTCAAATGAATATAACTCGTCATTTTCAAAGAAATACCCTATATTTTATAATTCAGTTGGGTATCTTTTTGCATTATTTTCATATGTAAGGGTATCCTACGCCCAAAACCAATAATTTCGGAGATTACAACATCTTATTCGTACAGGAAAAACTCTTTTAGCGGACTTATAACGTAAATTACTGTAATGGTCGTAGAAAAAATATTCCCGTACTGTTATTTGTCGTGGCCTAGCAACTACATAAAATACTGGGAAAATGCTTTTTCCAGTTCAAAAATAAACCAGACAGATGTGTTAGTTTTCGTCCGATCGAGAAAAAAAATAATTAACATACTTTATGCAGGTTTTGTTATTTTAACATTTATTTAGTTAGGTGAAGTGTAAAAATAATTGAAACATCCATATTTCTATAACTAAGTTTTGTAAACGAATAATAAATTATAAAAAGATAATAAATACTAGTAACACTATGAATAAACAAATATATATACTAATTTAAGAATAATAATTATTAATAAATTTTAAACTCTAAGAACATTAATTTTAACACTTAATACAACGCAATAAATATCTTCAACTATTTATTTATATCACCAACTATTTATATTTATTTCTACTTTACATGTCGCTAACATGCACTGACCAACATTAACTTCCTTCAGTGACTCTCTGCACACCTACCGATACTGATTTCCCTGAGCCGTCCGACACGACCATTATATAGGTACCTGTCGCCAACTAATCTCTCGAACATTCCAGAGCTTACATCTGCTGCCTTTAGCGCTAAAAGACTCATAAATCCTGACATTATATGAAACTTCATCACAAAATCTTGCGACGCTACATACGAATTATTTTACAATTAATTTATGTCGAAGACCAACCATTATATTTTCGTCATTATAAGCGATTGTTCGTTACAAGCAACGCTATTATAAATAACATTCACTATAAGAAATATTTTGTTAAAAAGATTACCCTTACAAACTCATTTTTTTATATAAAAGCTTGTAAATCACTTAGGAAACTTTTCATTATACCCCTCGCCGTCGTATTTGTAGAGAAAACTCTCACATCAAGTGGCCTCTGTGTAACATGACAACATGTGTAGAGTAGATTTATTCGGCAATCAGTCTCCGTCAAGCCTTTATACCCAACTCATTACGTCCCTCCACGATGTAATACCTCTCTAGCGAGCGAGCAGCCATTGTCTAGCACTGATGCTCAAACCTTTCAGCTGCTTGAGTTTTCCACGCAAATGTTCACTTTGTAGCCCAGGCGATCATAATAGGAACTATTTCAGATGTTTAAGAAAAGATGTCGTTAGTGTATTGTTACAGGATTATTAATAATGGTTTGTTAATGCAAAAATAAAATGAAAAGTTAGTTTTTTTTATTTTATTTGTTTCTTTGAAGTGTACTTTTTTGTATTTAAATATACCGGGAGTATATTTTATCAGCAAACAACACTGATCTCTATAATATTTCTGGATAGGGCTGTGCCCAATCTTCTCATCTCATTTCACACCATTCCAGTGGCGGAAATTTAAATATAAGTCAAAATATACTCTTCCATCGAAAACAAAAAAAAAGTTGTATTTATACATTGAAAGCTAGATTTAATGGTCACTGACATTGTTATACTAATTTAAGTTTAATAAATAATTTAAAACATACTAATAAAATTTGTTTTCGAATAACGATCTTATCCATCTTATCTCATTTTACACCTATGATTGTCTCATTTCACACCATTCCATGATTGCCTTATTTCACACCAATCCAGGCGGAAGAAAAAAAGTGGCGGAAATTTAAATCGACGGCATTGGCGGGTTTTATATTCATTCCATTCTGCGATCTCTATGTGTGGTTTATCCATTGCGTTCTTTTAGTGTTTCTCATGTTATTTATTTCCGTCACTTTTTCTCTTCCGCCTGGAATAGTGTGAACTGAGATAATTATACAATAGTGTGAAATGAGATGAGATGAGTAACCACAATTTTAATTAGTTTGAGTAACTATTGCTTAGCAGCTTTATACGCCCTCGGGCGATAAAAGCCAAATTACGCCCGCATTTGAGGGCGTATAAATAAGTTTTTGAATCGAAAATGAAATAAAATAAATTATACACAAAAATGTTTTATCGTAATAAAAATTATTTCTAATCTTATTATTAACAAAATTATACATGCAAGCAATACTGCTTCAATATAAATGTACACATTTGTTAAATAGATAAAATAGTGCCAAAAAACAATGAGACTGGTACGGGGATGAGGTCTTAAAAATAGCAAATTTCTAGAAACAATTTGATGCATAAGAACAAGCACGAAATTAAATTTACTTTGTTTCCCCGAAACGTCAATATTGCCAAACACGAAAAGCTGAAGAAACCAGTCTTTGTAAACTTAAATACCCGACTTCGAAACATCCATCAAAGCGATCTGCAAAAAGAAAAATAAAAGTATGCAGAATGTATGAAAATATGATTACTAGATGAAATCGTCGAGCCAAGATACCGACTCCGAAAGTTCATGGCGCTCGGAAAAGGTCAGGGCAATTTATTTACTTCAAAATTTGCGTCATGTTTTTTTCATCAATCTTTTTCATCCCTTAATACAAACGGTTTTTGTAGCCTTTATCCGAGCTTAGCAAGAAAAATTGGAGGAAGGTTACTGCGTAAAAGCTAGAGCTTTTTCTTGTAATCAATAAGTAGAATAGACACAATTTGACCTCAACAAAAACGGGATAATAACATCAGGGTAAACTTAGTTCACTTGGGTAGTGCGCTCCTAATTTTCTAATCCTAACACTTTGCTAATCTTTATCTAAAGAAAAATAACATTATAAGCTGTAAGTAGCAAACGATGTAGACTATAGTCTTTTTCACGAAAATGTGATCGTACGTCATAATGTTCCCTGATGCAACGTTGCCAAGTATTTGTAGGGTACATTCAAATGTTGATGGTTGCATAGTATACCATGTGTGTATATATCATATTGTGAATTATTTACATAAAATAAATTAAATTTATTCAGCTTCCTCCTCTGTATCTTCGTTTATCACGTTCTTGTTCGAAATACCTTATTACAGAATGCACCATATTCTGTGTACAACTTCCTAAATTTGTTTGCTCGATTTTTTGACATTTTTCAAAAATAATATTATTTTTTGACATTTCGTGAATGGCAACGTTGTACAGGATTACCAACCATTTATTAGTAAAAGACACTAAGTTCTGTGTATTTTACTGGGGCTAGGGATAGTAACATTGCTGTTTTGGCTACAATTTTATTACTAGGTATGACGTACGATCACATTTTCGTGAAAATAACTATAACAACAAACTTCCCTAAAATGCAAGTAAAAATTTATCTCGAAACAAGTATCATAGGTACTTTGAGTCCCTGTTGAATAGAGGAACATGGCTATAAATCTCTATATATACTTCTGGATAGGGCATAGCATATGAAAAAGTGAAGCCTACGGCGGAAATTTTCCTGAGGTCTGAATCTAATCCAATTGGCGCGAAATATGAATAAAGTCGTTAGTATGAGAAATCTTTTTAAATTTTATTTGTTTTAATTATTTTATGTTTAATTGTTTAATGTACCTTACCTATTAATTGAAAAAATGATGAAAGGAGTAAAATATAAAAAAAACACATTGCACAAAAATATATCTAGTAAGATAGATATCACTATTAATTTAATAGCATATAATGAACGACAATAATGCTTTATTATTTATTCAAACAAACTCCAACATAATTTAGGATCAAGGATGTTACACATATTGAATAATTTAAAAATAATTGATGAATCACTTAATCAATAAAACAGTTTTTAATGTTTTAACCCTGGCATTATTTTAAGTTACTAATAATAATTTGTGTTCCGAGGTCGAAAAAGTGCTTTTTATAACCGATCCTGAATTTCCTACTAACAATGTCAGAGTTTTTAACTTTACTTATTTTTAATGTAGGTTTAGGAAGATCATTTGTTATTTTATTTATTTTACGGCAGTATGGTCATTAGTTTGGCACAGATGAGATTTTATTCGCTCTCTCATTATCGTACGTGTTACAAAGGGTATGCTATATTAATAAAAAGTGTCAAAAGAACAGGCGAGAGGTTATGTACAGATCACATCAGATTTTTAAATTTGTATATAACACTGTCAGTTTTGGCATTTATTTACATCGGAAATTAAACGATATCACCCGACAAGATGATGTGATCAATCTCTTTTTCCTCCCAACGATTTGAATCACATGGTTACAATTGATGACGTAAGGATCAACTCCAGGAAATAGACTGTAGTTTTAAATGGTGTAAATTGTAATTTAGAATAATATGAACATGAATATAGATATAAATCTTACTTACGCAATAACCTCCGACCTCTTGCTTTTGACCTATGAACTACCATTCACAGAGTTAATATATGACTTTACCCCTTACCATTTACCTTTCGGTGTAATGCTCCAAATATTAATATTCTCAGACCATTTGCATATCATTTACATAACATGATTTACACATTTATATACCTTACACGTTTTACTACTTGGTTGGTCTACGATAGAATTAAATAGTCATTGCAGTATTACTTATTGATTGATTTAATAACTAAAGTTTCTTTCGCTAACTCAAATAATGCATTTAGGTAGTTTGATTAACTAGTTAAGTAGTTAAATGGTGGAACAGTGTATATTCATTTAGATTGACGTTTAATAAATTAACGTCCGACGAAGTATAGAACATTACCAGGGAAATTATGTCACAAAATCCATTAATATTTTAGTGTAAGTTACCCAAATTAGGTTAAGGTTAGAAGGAAAATGGAATATCAGAAACCAAAACTTTATACATGCTGTATATTCCATGACTCGATATCTACTTCCAAAGTGTATAGGGTATTTCTACATTGTCAAAATGTATCATATAGCCGTAACCTTAGATGAGGTATAACATAGAGATATGGCACACTCCTATAGCTACATACTACTGAGCAAGCAAAACATGTATGGCCGAGAATCGCCTAGCAGTCAGCTACGTGAGAACAATCCGCCAGCTGAGTAGTGGACACTTACAGTTAGACGAACGAAATGTTGGTCGTAGTGTTAGTCACCTATCCTCATTATTTGTTTAGTTGAGCTTTCCATATAACTACTCCACTGGTCCACTGTTCTCAGACAGGGGGCTGCAAGCGATTTTAAACCTTAGATCTTTCGACAATATATTTGGGCAATGCCATATCTCTATCATACCAAGGCCGTAACAATCCCACGAAAATTGTAAGCAATTTAATTTATTTACTATATTGCAATATTTCCATAGCGGGCCTAGAGCTACATAGTATTGCTCTAGGCGCTCTTGGGCAAACCTATCATTCGCTCTTTGCCTGAATGTATATTTAATTTATTTACTAAATTGTGATATTTCCATAACGGGCCTAGAGATACACAGTACTCGTATTGCTCTAGGCCATCTTTTGCAATCATATCATTCGCTCATTGCCCGAATGTATAAGTTCAATTCTTTGAATATAAAATCTCAGGAAGGTTGCAATCTAGTTGCTAGATGAAAAACTGCGACGGAAGTCGCCATTTTGAAATCCCAAGTATGACTCATTTCTTGTTGAGCATTTCAATAAGTTGTATGTGCTTGCACTATGTTCTAATTTAGCAGCGCGTTCTTCAATCTATAAAAATAAAATTTAATTGTATCGCAATTATTTAACTTTCTTTGCATATTCACCATGAAGAACAAAAGTTTTAGAATTTAATTTCATCAGTAAGTATTTTTCATCGTACAACTATTATAATAAAAAATTAAACTACACATTGATATACATATTATGAATTATATTGTATATTGCCAAACGAGAATGAACCCCGTCGTGTAACAAATGTCATGAAATAATTTCATTGCCGTATCATAGTAATTTTAAATAAAGGGTTAAAATATATATGTCAACTGTTTATAAAATTCTTTATTTTAATTAAATAAAAGTCAATTGAAACTGTTATACATACTTATTATGTATTATACTTATTTCAATAATTATAATTCTATAAGTTTAAAGGACAATAAAAACTTCAATTTTTACTACACAATTTAGAGCATTTTTAAGTTTCTTGTATCTCATATTTTTTTAGGATGCAAGGTTATTTCACAGAATAGTTACATACAGAAGCGGCACTCCGTGTCGGTACCTTTCATGTTACTCTTTTCAGTTCTATGACCTTGGAGCATTGTGTAGACCTTTAAATTTGTTGGCTTCCCCTATCTCTCCCTAAGATGTGACTTCCCGATTATAAACAATAAGCCCTTTAAATTTGTTTGCTTTCTCCATCTCTCTCTAATTTTCGTTTCGTTGTCTTACTGTCGCTTCTGTATAAACCTATTCTGTGGTTATTTCTTAAACCCTCCTTCCTGAGATTTTATATTCAAAGTGTGTAATCTAGTCATTTATACTTTTCATAATCAGCCAGATTCACAAAACTGGCTTAGCTCTTAAACTGGTTTAAATCAGTCAAATTCAAGCTAAATTCGACATATTTAAACTGGTTTAAGAGCTAACCCTGTTTTGTGATCTTGGTTGTATATGTCTTGTTTCTTTTATTTATACAATATTAAACCTGTTGTTTCTGTGTAGGACGTAGCCTTCATCAACCCAGCCAACGTAGTCTTCGTCTACATGCTCGTCCGCGACTTAGTCTCCGACGACATCGACTGCGAACAAGACCTCCAAGCAGTCGTCCTAACCTGCCTGTACCTGTCCTACAGCTACATGGGCAACGAGATCTCCTACCCGCTGAAGCCGTTCCTCGTGGAGGACTCCAAGGACCGGTTCTGGGACCGCTGTCTGGTCATCGTGAACCGGCTGTCCAGCAACATGCTGCGCATCAACGCCGAGCCGGGGTTCTTCACGGAGATCTTCACGGAGCTGAAGGGGTGTGGCTCATGTGGGGTTCAGACGCAGCCGCAGCAAGGTGCAACGAGTGCTGCCTGACGCGCGGATGTCACCGTGGTGAGGCTGACCCTAGCCAAGTGTAATAAGCAGACTGATGCTGATGTCAGGGATTCTGTGTAGTGTTGTGGAGGGAGGTTTGGGGAGAGGACACGGGAGGGGGAGTTTCTAACTGTTCTATGAATTCACGTAGCGTTAATGGAAACGCCAGGTTGTTACTAGAGGTGTTTCAGTAGATTTGTTTCAACCATTCTGACCCATCACTCTGACTCATCACTCTAACCCATCATTCTGACCCAACACTCTGACCCATCAATGCCATTTCTGTTAGTTACTTTGAAGATGGAAGATAAAAAAGTCTTTAATTCTTTTCACAGAAGGATGGGATTCTATAACTTTGGTTCCTATCATTTGGACAATTGAAAATGTCAACTATAAAGTATACTTGCTTTTCTATAACAATGATGATTATTTATGATTGATACGTACTTACATATACTCATTCATAAATAAAGAACACTCTACAAGTCTACACTGATGTGAGAATGTCTTAAATTCATTTCAAATTTGAATTTACGCTATGGTAACATTTGACATTCAATACCATTTCTGTTAGTTGCTTTAAAGATGGAAGACAAAAAAGTCATTAATTCTTTTCAAAGCTGGAATAAGATTCTATAAGTTTGGTTGCTATCATTTGGACTTGTTATGATATCAATTGAAAATATGAACTACAAAGTATACTTACTATTCTGTAACAATGATAATTATTTATGGTTGATACGTACTTACATATACTCATACATATATAAAGAACACTCTACAAGTCTACACTGATGTGGGAATGTTTTAAACTCATTGCAAATTTGAATTTAGGCTATGGTGACATTTGACATTTGAAGTTTCTAATTGATATTTTAACAAGATTTTTTCATCCCTGATTAAAGTACCAATTACAATAAACGTCGGCTAATAGAAAAATATGTCATCGAAAACCTATTTACTATTTTGATGCAATATTCTTCTATTACCTGATAGTTAAGGAAAATTGGTACATGTTCTGACTATTAGTACAAGATTCTGATTGTTTTGACCGTCAGACATTTGTCAGAACAGTCGACTAACAGTCAATTTGTGAAGTTTATTGCGCATGTGTCGTACAGTTCCAGAATGATTTTGATGTTAGTTAAAACAAATCTCTTATGTGCTGTTAGGTGCACAAATAATATGGAAAAAGACACAAGAGCGTAGTAAAGTACAACCAGAAGATTTGACAAGACAAAATGTATGTAAGACGGTCAATCTGACGTCTCAAACTAGTGCATTACGCAACAGCTCATAATATATTGAAACACCTCTACTTGTTCAAACATGGCATTTAAACAAGTTAATGTCATTAGAAACAAAGTGGGCATTAAATTGTTGCAAAACTAACAAAATAAATATCTGACAATGCTGTTTTGAATGCGTTTAAAATTCTTAAAGAATTCTTAAATTTTAATATGCTACAATCAACGCCACAATTAACCGCCTAACTCAATGACTTGTCTGGAAAAATATACCATTGTGCTTGACTTCGAGTTTCTAACCCGTCATAATCCATATGATTGGTCACAAAGATGGGTTACAATTGTAAAACCAATCATCACAAGCAGATTTTTATCTGTTGTGACCTGTCTTTTTGGCTATATAAATCAGTCTCCCCATAGCGTATACGGTACCCCAAGTAAACGTTATGTAATTTTGACTAACATCTACCAACGTTAGCAAAGCATACTTGTAGTCATTATTACCTTTATAATAACCTTTATTTGGGGTTTGGGTATATATACATATATATATATATATATATATATATATATATATATATATATATATATATATATATATACTGGTCTCCCAATGCATATAATAACATTTTGTATTATTCTTACGGTACCCCAAGAACTCGTTACGTAATTTTGAACAACGTCTATCAAGTAAATAAACTATAAATAACAGTACGGAAAAATAAAATTACGTGCCATTAATTGTGGCGTTGATGTATATTTTTATGATTAAAATATTTGTAGAGTTCAATAAAAATTGCAATGACAATTTTGTCAATACAACCAAATTTATTAAAGGCAAGTTGATATGGACCATAAATAAAAAAAATCAAGGTAAATACAATAAATGTATTGGTGTATACGAAAAATTTAAATGGTTGTATCATTTTAGATAAATTTAAATAGCAATTTTCCTTTTTCTATTTTTGCTTCTGTACGTGGTAATAGTATGTACAGTTGTGGAAATAAAATTAGGATAGTGATAGTTTGCTTTATTAACGAAGTAACAATTCATAGAACAAGTTAGATCATCTTCACCATTATCCTTCCAGTCCTTCCATATGTCAGAGTACAAAGTACAAATGACAGTAAACTCTTTCCAACTCTTTATCTTACTAGAATTCTTTCTACTTCTTATCTTAGTCTTATGGTTAGTAGCATGTCGTGGAACTTTCTAGAAAGCGATAGTTTCTTCAACCCTAATAACCTAACCTTCCTTAACTGCACTGGAGATGGCAGCAGCAGACCAAGAGCAAAGGACATTCAACGAACGTGCGGTATTCATTAGTGTTACTCGATAAAAGACTTTTACATTTCACTTAGGTGTAAGGTGGACGACACCACATGGGACACGTTCATTATTTATAAAGCGATGTTTTATAGTTAGGTATATTAATTGGTGCGTAACCAATAGGTAAATTATTCATATTGACAGTTCTTCATTGTACTTCCATCATTTGACTTGATTCAAGTAGTCACTAGTGCAAATAGCCATTAAGTGATATTTTCTTCACATTGTTATTTATTAAAAACAAGTGCAAACACTCAAAATGTAATAATAATTGTGCAACAAGTGCAGAAAGTCGAATTGCTGCAGTTTACAGGGTTAAATTAAAGGAAAAATTAAATATCTTAACATACAATGACCCTGTGTAGTCCAGATTAAAAAATAGTATATTGTGCAACAAGTGCAGAAAGTTACCTATTCTCCACGAGGTGTAAAAATTTCGGCACGAGACGTAGTAAGAGATAGGTGATTCTGCACGTGTAGCAACTATACTTTTTCTATTCTAAATGTAAAAGTATATTGTGCAACAAGTGCAGAAAGTGGAATTGCTTTAGGTTTGTCAGAATTCCTGCACTTTATAGGGTTAATTAAAAATATATATCTTAAGATACAATGACCCTGTATAGTCCAGATTAAAGAATAGTATATTGTGCAACAAGTGCAGAAAGTCACCTATTTCCCACAAAGTGTGAAAATTTCGGCACAAGACTAAGTGAGAAATATGTGATTCTGCACGAGTAGCAACTATACTTTTTCTATTCTAAATGTAAAAGTATATTGTGCAACAAGTGCAAAAAGTCGTCTTTTTCCTATGAGAAAAATTTCAGCACGAGATGCAGTCAAGTGCTGGAATCACACAAGATGGGAAATAGTTGATTCTGTACGAGTGGCACCTATACTTTTTCTACTCTAAATGTAAATGTATATTGTGCAACAAGTGCAAAAAGTCGTCTTTTTCCTATGAGAAAAATTTCAGCACGAGATGCAGTCGAATGCTGGAATCACACAAGATGGGAAATAGGTGATTCTGCACGAGTGGCACCTATACTTTTTCTACGACCACACTGCTAAATGTACCTCGTGGGAAATAGCATAAAAATCATTATGTATAAATAAAATTATACATTTTGAATAACAACAACAAATTTTTGTGAAGAAAAATTCACTTTTTGCAGTTGGTAACTATGAAAGAAACTATTTGATCAAGCGTAGTACAACGAAGGCTTAGAACGTTAGTACAATTTAAGGATTATTTTTTGAAAATATGTTATTTATGTCCAAGTGATATTACTTATTATTATGATTATTAAATAAATTTAAAATGGGATCTCCTACTAAACTATGGCAAAATGTACCTTTGCACATGTGTATTAACAGCAGTTATATAGGGTGTCCCAAAAAGAGCGTCAGATTTAAATTTCGCGTCTCTAAAAATATAGAACTGTAAACGAAACAAAATGATTTATGATTGTTAAAACTCAAACAAATTGTAAACTTCATGGCATTTTCGACCGAAATAATATTCCAAATGCATCATCGTTTCGAAAAATTGCTTCGATTCTGTAGTAAAAAAAATGTTTCTTAAACCCAGGAACATTAATTTGTCAAGAATTATGCGTTTTAAAAAACATCTTATAATAATATAAAAATATTATCACTTTTCGTATAAATAATATGTTTAATTAAAAACATAAATTTGGCGCTCTTATTGGGGCACCCATTACATATTTAATGGTTTGCAAATGCAAACCAGTTGAAAACAAGCTTTTGTTATTTATATTTGCTCCATAAATTATCACTGTTCATCTTTCATTATATTTAACATAACACCAACATATAAACGAGTATAAATGTAAGAAATTCTTATACAACAATTTTTGAAGCGAGTATAAATAACAGAAATTTTATTTTCAATAAATTAAACGGCTGTGCATTAACAAAAACTCATCATGATATTATTTTAATCATGTCTCATGTTATATTTCTTTGTCATTGCTATGAATATTGCATTAATTACTATTATTCATTATGTGGTGAAATTCGTAAATGTTTAATGAAAAGATCAGTACAGTTGACAAAGACAATCGAGGCTGAGAAAACAGAGAACGACAATTTGAGACATAATAATTAATGTCCGTCCTTTCTTAGCTAATTACACTTTAGGATATATTTCACCACAACAAATGAGGTAAAGATAGTAATCAAATTTGGTTGACAAAGAAAATTAATATTATGCTTTGTCCTTCACAAACAGAATATCATATTTTAAACATTTGCTAAGATCTGCAAATAGAACACGTTGATTGTACGAACAACTTTAGTGATTCACGTGAGACGAAAACGATACAAGACAAAAAAATAAAATCGAGATTCTCGAATTTTAATCATTTCGCTGAGATTTCTCAAGGTTTTATAATTATTTTTCTTCAAACGTCATAAATGTGACATCTTATGTGACTTGATTCACTAGGTAGAAAATAAACTTCTATGACGCTGAAGAAGAAATATAGTTACTTCTACGGCGCCGGCGTAAAATAAAAATAAACTAGTATCAATAGAAACTATGTTAAATCAGCGAAGAAGACATAACTTGTACAATAGCAACCTGTAATATCGTCTCGTTTCATCTCACAAAATCACAGTCTTGTTTGGTTATAGAACCATAACTTGGCAACAATGGAAAAATAGCGGGAATTTTAAATTATTGCCAGGAGATGCAAATAATCTATTTAAAGTTTCTTGTTATTTTTTCCATTGCTGTTAAGTTTAATGGCGTATCATACAAAAAGGTTTAAGCCAGAAAATACTTTCGCAGATCAACATATAGATGGCATTTGTGTACATAATGTCTATACTCTATTTTTTATAAGAATGAAGTGTGAGAAAATAGGTACATTTTAATCTTATTTTATGATTGGATAATATTTGGAAGTAATACAATCAAAAAACAAAAACGAACTGCACCTATCTTCCCCATACTTTGCTTTTATAAAAAATAAAGTGTATTGTATTAATATGAATTTTATTTCCAAATTTTATTGTATCAAATCATGATAAAAATCATAGAAAACAAGTAAATTTCATATCCAAATTTAAATGTGTTATTCTGTAGGATAAAAATATTAGTGTTGCTTAAAAGTATTTTTTTTCTGGTTTGCAAGAAGTGTAGCCATCTTTTGGACCAGAAAAGAACTACTTTCCTACAAAGCATCACAAAGACCTATTTTCGTAATCAATTTATTTTGAGTGCAATATTCATAACAAAAATATATCTCGTATACGTAACATGCAAGCCATTACAAATTTCACCCATTCAACATTCTAAATATCAGTTTTAAACGTAGCAAATTTTTACACAGAGACAACCAACCCAAATTGCCATAAGATTCACTGATTGTTTCTAGATTGCTACGAGCCAAATGAATTGCCTTGACATACGGCGTCTAACATCGTCTGTTCAAAGTGTTAAATATGTATTACAGAATTATAAATATTTATAAATTATATCAGACAGCGGCTGTTAAGATATGTTGCAAACAATCTGGATATACAGTGTAAAAGTAGCGTGAAGGCTCAATGAATGTGACGTACTGAATAGTTTCATTTTACAATGAAGTTCTAGCACTTATTCACTATTTTAAACACTTCTAAACGTATTTTTCAGTAAAGAATACACCACACTCTTAAATTAATACTATTTTTATAAATTTCAATGTTGAAATCAAGCAAGAAATAAAATACTAATAAATGGCAATGTTACCCATAATGCTTTGCTGTTTTTCATATATGTAAAGCGCGAAATTTAAATCGTAAATCGCATCGGAAAAACATTTTTTCACGACCAGAAATATTTACGATACAAAAATCGTGAGAAAAGTAACAATTAGTGCAAAATTAAATGTACATTATTACAATTTGTGAAATTCATAGTTTCAACAATTTTCGCAGTTTCCTAAAAACTTGTTTTCTCTCGACTGAGAATAAACTGTCCCTTTATATATTTGACAATTGACACATAACAAACCACTTTATTCCGTAGGGAATTAACATACCTTAATATTCTGAAACCGGTAAAGGGTCATACCTAACAAGAAACAAGGATTTTAGGATCTAATACCTGATATAATTCATAACATTCATGGTTTGTTCAATAATTTACCAGTTTCACATTATCAATAAAAATTATTTTATAAAAATCTCTTGTGAGTAACGTTTTCGTGATCAAGTCTGTATGGGTTGATATATGACAATTGTCCCATGTTATTATGACAATTCTGTACGGTAACTATTATTAACATACAGACTTGTCAAAATTACATGGTATACAATTTTGACTTAGTTGCCCTGTACACTTTTGTGGCTGTAAACAGAAGCTTAATATCCTGGCATCGGTAAAGAGACATACATAACAAATTTACATGACAATCTTGAGGGCATGTTAACTAAGAATTTCGCATAAATAAATTAAATTATTTAAATTTATTGGTACAACATAGTACACAATTTTGACTTAGTTACCCTGCTTAATTTTTTGTCTGTAAACAGAAGCTTAATATCCTGGCATCGGTAAAGGGACATACATAACAAATTTACATGACAATCTTGAGTGCATGTCACCTAAGAATTCCGCATAAATAAATTAAATTATTTAAATTTATTGGTACAACATAGTACACAATTTTGACTTAGTTATTCTGCTTACTTTTGTGTCTGTAAACAGAAGCTTAATATCCTGCATCGGTAAAGGGACATATCTATCAAATCTACTTGACTATATTTAGTGTGTCAACTAAAAATTCTTCAAAAATAAATTAAATTATTTAAATTTAACAGTCGGAAAAACAGTTTTGTATGTATTTCGGGAATAAACTTCTTTATTTTCGACTTATTTTGTTTTTACTTCGGTCGTGAAAAAATAATACATATATACACTTCAGAAGATTATGAATCTTGCATATATCTTCTTCTAAATATATTACAAATTTCTAAACTATTTCTTTGTTCAAATCAATCAGAGCAGGCTTTGCTGTTTTCTATGCATGTAAAGCGGGAAATTCAAATCGCTGTCATAATTTCTTTACATTAATTGATGTTAAATGTTACGAAAAGTATTTTTTACTTGAAGAAGTAAAGTTATGTACAATTTTGAATAGTGTATACGTGTCTAGAACGTAACCTATATCATACACTTTTAGGTTAATTTCAGAAAATAAGAAATATTTTGTAAGGTATAAACGTATAAATATTGGTGTAATATTATCATCCCTAAGTTACAAAGAGTAATACTTCATTCAAGATACTTGTAAAATATTTTTGATGATATTGTAATTTAACTGCAAGGCTACTAGTTAAGATCTACGTTGACTATGAGATGCTATGTGTTTATTTGTAACTGTTGTGCTTTTTCAGTCGAAATGTGAATTATTTTCAAGTGAAACTGAATCTCTGAATGTAAAACGTTGTTAAATATGGCACATAACTGTTTTTGTATAAAATATCGTAAATTGTAAATTGACATTGGGAGATTATAAAGTTTGGTTTTTTACTGCATCTTATATCAGAGACAAAATATTTTAGTAATAGTTTTATTTATAATCAGACATATTGCCAGTACTAGTATTTAATATTCAAGTATGTAAGGATAGGAAATCTGCTATCCTAGGCGTACTTCAGGTATTATCGTAAATTGTTGGTCTCAAAACGATTGCCGGATGTTTATGTGATATTCTTTTGTTGATGTTACCGTTATTATTCAACTCTGTCAAAGATTTTCTTTTCAAACGACTGATATTTTGAATTCTAGTTAATGTATAATATATTCTTAGTACTATTTGTATAGTACTTATATGCAATAATTTAAGTCATTGTTACTATTTATGTATTTTTGCACTGCTTATAACGTACTATGTTGTTTCCTTAAATTTATTAGTTTTAAAGAATTTTCTTCTATACTATACATTCCAATCTTAATTTATTCTATTTTTACGAATCCTTTTAGAAATATTTTCGTGGTGTAGTTTGTCTCACAAGAAGTCGGATTTCTTTGGGTTTGTACAACGACCCTGTGTAGTCCAGATTAAAGAATAGTATATTGTGTTACAAGTGCAGAAAGTCACCTATTTTCCACGAGGTGTGACACAAAGTGGGAAATAGGTCATTCTGCACGAGTGGCACATTATACTTTTACTACGACCACACTGCTAAAATTTTCAGAATAAAAATACATGCATGAAAGCTATTTGACATAAAAAACAATATAGCGTACGTAACCTCACAAAGAGTACCTTCACGCATGCGCAGTGTTGGCAATTACTGTGAGAAATGACATTTTTCACATTGCATATGTTCAGTGTTGGCAAATATTGTGAGAAATAATTTCTCACACTTTAACCTACGATTGTGGGAAATACGCAACTTTGAATCTTTGTATAGTGTGAGAAATGAAAAATGATAAACTAGAAAATTAGGTTATGAAAACTTTGACGTTTAGCAGTGCAATTGTTTGGAGGAGTCCACTTTTCGTGAGACAAACTATATTTGAAATGACTCTTTTAATGCATTAAGATTTCAAATAGATAACAACACAAATTTGTTTCAGTTTATTTTTGTGTTAAAACTAACCTCAATTTAAAAAAAATGTTTGGAAGAGTCCATTTAGCTGTCATGTTGCTGATTACTGTAGTTATATTTGTTTCTATTTTGTTTGTGATTGTCGCCATAGGTGGCTAGTTCATAGTGTTACGTCCTTGTTACTTTGTATCTAGTCATAGTAATGTAAAGTCAATCATTTTGAGACGTTTGTACATCATAGGTAGTTAGGTAGGTGAATTAAGTAGGTAAAGTTACGTTCGAATCAAGATGGCCGGGAGAGTGCAATATAGAAACATATACTCACTTGTTCTGAATGAATAAAGGAATTACATTAAATACACTTTGCTGTTTTATTGTAGTTTATACATATTATTACTAATATAGGGCATTATACTTCATTCAACGATACGAGAGAATTTTTTCCATTAAAATAGACATGGTTATTTTCAATTGAGTGGTTCAAGAGTTAGACATATAAAAGTGATTGTATATCTGTTCATTTTTTATAAATTTGCTTACCACTCCTACATGGTTAAAGATAATGGAACGAGCTTTAAAAATTCTGATTCAGCGTTAAATTTGCTATCAGAAAAGTTAAATGAAAATATTTTCAGTTGAGTGGTTCAAGAGTTAGACATATAAAAGTGATTGTACATCTGTTCATTTTTTACAAATTTTCTTACCACTCCTACGCGGTTAAGGATAATGAAACGAGCTTTCAAAATTCTGATTCAGCGTTAAATTTCCTATCAGAAAAGTTAAATGAAAATATTTTCAGTTTAGTGGTTCAAGAGTTAGACATATAAAAGTGATTGTACATCTATTCATTTTTTACAAATTTTCTTACCACTCCTACGCGGTTAAGGATAATGAAACGAGCTTAAAAAATTCTGATTCAGCGTTAAATTTGCTATCAGAAAAGTTAAATGAAAATAATTTCAGTTGAGTGGTTTAAGAGTTCACTTCATGTTTCATTATCACTATCACATTTTCACCGCACGAAGAGTAAATCACAACTGATGAATTCCCTCAATACTCATCGATATAATATCCCTCCCAATTAATTCCTGCCTAACCATTATGTCATATGCTAGTAATTCCACAAAAAATCATAATATTTTCAATTTTTCAGATATTTTCCGATGAAAATCAACAAGGGATGAAGGTCTAGCCAGTTTCCAACCCCTTCCAAGAAGAAAACCCCCGGTAAAGTCAAGAAAATCCATCCAAAAATTTTCTCAATGAAAATCGACGCCCCACGAAATCACCCTGACCCAATAAAGGCATTACGTAATCAGTTACGTAACTATTAGGTCACTGATTACGTAATCAAAACAACCCCCTACAAAAAACATCTAAACGTATTGTAATTTTAATATTATTTTGTTAAAATTTATTTATATGTTGTAATATTGCTTAAAATGTTATAAAATAATTTATTTACTTTGTAATATATCAATAAATACTGTTAAAATGAATAAAATCTTTTATTTTAACCCTCTCCTAAATATTTTTGAAATACACGTATAAATCGTTCAATTCCGATGTACTCATCATGTAAAAAATATATCTCTAAAGTTACAAAAAATGATGTTAAAATGTATAAAATGATCTATTGTAACGTCCCTTAACTACCCCTAAAATACAAGAAAAGTGCTCTTACAATTCATGTAACCCTGATACAAAATCGCATTTTCAAGTTGCCCAAAAATTCAGAAAAAAGTACTCCTACAATTCATGTAACCCGGATACAAAATCGCATTTTCAAGTTGCCCAAAAATTCAGGTAAAAGTGCTCCTACAATTCATGTAACCCGGATACAAAATCGCATTTTCAAGTTGACCAAAAATTCAGAAAAAGTGCTCCTACAATTCATGTAACCCGGATAAAAATCGCATTTTCAAGTTGACCAAAAATTCAGAAAAAAGTGCTCCTATAATTCATGTAACCCGGATACAAAATCGCATTTTCAAGTTGACCAAAAATTCAGAAAAAAGTGCTCCTATAATTCATGTAACCCGGATACAAAATCGCATTTTCAAGTTGACCAAAAAAATCATAGCAAAGGGCATTAAGGAACTCCGGAATTATAAGGGCTAGAAGGGCCGAATAATTTTTTTTAAGCTAATTAGAACCCGTAGAATTCGAATCCAAGGTCAGATTTACCCTAAGGTTCTTGGTTACGTAACCAACCCTTAAAAAAGGGCGGAAAGAGATGAAAGGATAAAATTATTATTGAAAGGGTACAGGAATAAAAGATATGATGTAATTTAAGTGTTTGTTTATTATATAACAATAAATACACACAATAAGTACAATACTACATATACAAGTTAATTAAGAATTATTTCCACTTGTGCCGTTCTGGAACTGTGGCTGTCGCATCCAGGGTTGAAGTGCAGATCATTCATCCCCTAAACAATTAGAAAAATAAGAATTAAAAAATAAATAACAAGAATAACAGTAATAAATATTATATACATCATATTACATCAACAACTAAGGGTGGGGGTGCAATTTGGACATCAGATTCGAAATCTACAGAGTCGAATTAGAGGGATGACTGGTCTTTAACACCCTCTTTATATTTTACTCTATCATAAATAACGGTCAAGTAAAGATCCATTTTCTGGAAAACGAAAAATCGGACAAGAAAATTTTTTAAGTAAAAGTTGCTTAGAATTTCCTTCTGAACAAAAAATCTTAATAAAGTTTTTCTCTAAGATTAATACTTACACCCTTTCCAAACTCCCACTTTAAAGTTTAATAACTCCCTTACCATCAACCCTTAAGGGCTCAAGTTATATTCCGCACTAAATTTATGTCCCTACTACATGTATGCAAAGTTTCATCGAAATCGGAGACAAAAATTTTAATCGAGGGGAAACGGAATTACCCCTAAACTAGGGGTTGGCGCACAAAACGGACATCAGATTCGTTAGTTTCACGGTTGACTCTATAGGATAGTATACTTTTCCCCCCTAATTTCACTAATTAGTTGCATCGTAAAAAACCCTGGACTACAGCCCATGGTTTTTGACCTTGAACCCCAAATTTTCGGAGTTAGACATGTCATCCCCTTAATTCGACCCTTCCGCTTCCCGTGCCGGTGTCCGTTTTTGGCGCTCTTGCTTCGTTCTTACATAATTCGCGTTTGAAGTTCCGCAAATAGAGCATTATTTTACCCCCATAATATTGACACGAAAATTTTGACACTTTGTATATGAACAAAGCTTCCAATACTACATTCATAAAAAAAATATAAAATTTTTATGTAACTTATAAGGGTAGTTTACGTGACGATTTTTTATCAAATTATTTTCTGTTATTTATATTATTAGGGGTAGAGATCTTAAACATTGTATTTAGACTAAGAACTTAATGCTACAACTATAAAAAAATTACCAATTTTATAGGGTACCCCAAAGTGGTAGTTCTCTTGAAGAAGTTTCTAATGGAACTTATCTTTAAGGCAGATATGTACTTAAACGATTATCTTTAAAAAGAAAAATAGGATAAGAATTTTTTTTAAATAAAAGATGCTTAGAATTTTGTTTCCAACAAAAAACCAATAAAGTTATCCTCTAAAATTAATATTTTCCACCCTTCTAAAATATATAATTGAATAATTCCCTTAATATCAACCCCTAGAGGCTCATATTTGGTTACCTACTTGATGTATGTCCCTAGTTCATATTTGCCAAGTTTCATTAAAATCGGACACAAGAAAATACCACAATATATTACAACATAAGAAGTACATAAACTTATACTGTGTATAGGGGTGCTTTTATTAAAAGGGTGACACTAACAATTAAATAAAACACATTGTTTAATATATATTTTTTATTGTTACATAATGTATAACGCATATACATATAGAAGTATTTATTAATAATACAACACTTATATATAAAGGGTAGTTTTAAATTTATTTAATTATTACCCCTTTCATTTACATAACATATACAAAACCATTATTACATAAAGCATTACGCAAATAATACTTTAAAAAAACATTTTATACTTACACGTATAACAGAAGTGGGCGTGGCACCTGACTGGTTTTTGTGATTCTGAAACATCAATTAAACCTCTTAATTGGCCAACTCCTGAACCCTTGGCCCTACGCCCTTAAGACTTATATATGGTGTAGAGAGACCCTTGTTCATCAGGGGTTATCGGAAGGGGACGGGAAAATTTCATAAAAACCACGAATTTCTCAGCCGTTTCCGAGATATGAGTCATTAAAGTTTTCTAAGGGTTGATTCATCCTATTTAGCTTATTTAAAGGGCTAGAGAGTTGAAAAGTGTGTGTCGGAGGGATATTAACCCGCCCTTTCGATTGGTGTGCGCAGAATTGCTCTACCACCCCTAGTTTACAACATACTCACCCCTTAATTTCACAACAAAGGGCGTTAAGGAACTCCGGAACTATAAGGGATAGAAGGGCCGGCTAAATTTAATTAAGCTAATTAGAACCCCTAGAACACGAATCCAAGGTCGGATTTGCTCTAAGGGTCTTCGTTACGTAACCAACCCTTAAAAAATGGCGAAAAGGGATGAAAATGTGAAATTATTATTGAAGGGGTACAGGAATAAAAGATATGATGTAATTTAAGTGCTTGTTTATTATATAACAATAAATACACACGATTATGTTCATATTAATACAGTACTACATATACAAGTTAATTAATAATTATTTCCACTTGTGCCCTTCTGGAACTGTGGCTGCCGCATCCAGGGTTGAAGTGTAGATCATTCATCCCCTAAACAATCAGAAAAATAAGAATTAAAAACTAAATAACAAAAATAATAGTAATAAATATTATATACATCATATTACATCATCAACTAAGGGTGGAGGTGCAATTTTGACATCAGTTTCAAAATCTACAGAGTCGAATTAGAGGGATGACTGGTCTTTAACACCCTCTTTGTACTTTACTCTATCTATCATATATAACGGTCAAGTAAAGTTCCATTTTCTGGAAAAGGAAAAATCGGACAAGAAAATTTTTCAAGTAAAAGTTACTTAGAATTTCCTTCTGAACAAAAAATCCTAATAAAGTTTTCCTCTAAGATTAATACTTACACCCTTTCCAAACTCCCACTTTAAAATTTAATAACTCCTTTACCATCAACCCTTAAGGGCTCAAGTTATATTCCGCACTAAATTTATGTCCCTACCACATGTATGCAAAGTTTCATCGAAATCGGAGACAAAAATTTTAATCGAGAGGAAACGTGAATTACCCCTAAACTAGGGGTTGGCGCACAAAACGGACATCAGATTCGTTAGTTTCACGGTTAACTCTATAGGATAGCATACTTTTTTCCCCTAATTTCACTAATTAGTTGCATCGTAAAAAACCCTGGGCTATAGCCCATGGTTTTTGACCTTGAACCCCAAATTTTCGGAGTTAGACATGTCATCCCCTTAATTCGACCCTTCCGCTTCCCGTGCCGGTGTCCGTTTTTGGCGCTCTCGCTTCATTCTTACGTAATTCGCGATTGAAGTTCCGCAAATAGAGCATTACTTTACCCCCATAATATTGACGTGAAAATTTTGAAACTTTGTATAAGAACAAAGTTTCCAATACTACATTCATAAAAAAAATATAAAATTTTTATGCAACTTATAAGGGTAGTTTACGTGACGATTTTTATCAAATTATTTTCTGTTATCTATATTATTAGGGGTAGAGATCTCAAACATTGTATTTAGACTAAGAACTTAATGCTACATCTATAAAAAAATTACCAATTTTGTAGGGTACTTCAAAGTGGTAGTTCTCTTGAAGAAGTTTCGAATGGAACTTATCTTTAAGGCAGATATGTACTTAAACGATTATCTTTAAAAAGAAAAATAGGATAAGATTTTTTTTTAAATAAAAGATGCTTTGAATTTTATTCCCAACAAAAAACTCTAATAAAGTTTTCCTCTAAAGTTAATATTTTCCACCCTTCTATATTATATAATTTATTAACTCCCTTAATATCAACCCCTAGATGCTCATATTTGGTTGCCTACTAGATCTATGTCCCTAGCTCATGTATGCCAAGTTTCATCAAAATCGGACACAAGAAAATATCACAATATATTACAACATAAGAAGTACTTATACTTATAATGTGTGAGGGGTGCTTTAATTAAAAGGGTGACATATAAATCTGTAAGGGTACAGAATTTAAATACATGTGTAGTAAGTACATGTGATATATAGAGCAACATTACGTTATTTTAAAAATTTAATTGAGCGTTAATTGATGTTGATGCTTACATAACTGCATTCAAATTATATTTAAATTCTAAAATCGCTGTTCTATTTCAAGCCATAGTTGTTATGTAATATTCTAATGTTAATATTAAATACATGCATGGTACACATGATACATTTTAAAAAGAAAATGACCCAATTAGCTATGAAACAAAAACACCAGCGGACAAAAAAGTGTTTCAAATAGAAGATGTTCAAAATATCATTGTCTTTAAAATTCCCAATAAAATTGTTCTTTATACTTAACAGTTTTCTAGTTGTTTGTAAAATATGTTTAAGAAATTCATAAAAGTAGCGCACAAGATATGTGGGGGTGGTTGTGTTGAAGGAGTGGTTTTTTTGGTTCTATTCTTCTAATTCGACGTCGTAGATTCCGAATTCGCTGTCCAAATTTCCCTAAGACTTATAGTTCTTACGTAGTAATCGATTTAAATCTTTAATATTAAACAACTCCCCTATGTTCAACCCGTTGGCAAATTTGACTTCAGATGTTGTTAGCCCCATGTATCTAGTATGTGTATGCCAAATATGAGCCGGATCGGTGACAAAAAGGTTTTTTGCAACTTCAAAACCATGGGCTATAGTCCAGGGTTTTTGAAGATGCAACTAATTAGTGAAATTAGGGGGATAAAATATCCTATCATATAGAGTCAACCGTCAAACTAACGAATCTGATGTCCGTTTTGTGCGCCAACCCCTAGTTCAGGGGTAATTCATGTTTCCCCTTGAATTAAATTTTAGGCAACACCCAACACGACCTTGTGTCACCAATACATAAATATAGGAATTATATTTGTGTACATATATTCTATATTATAAGACACGACAAAAATCTGAATCAAATTATAGTAATTTGTTTTTATTTTAAATTTGAATTTTACATTTAGCATAGAAATCAATCTTTATTGTCTACTTTACAATAAATAAAATTTTGAAACATTGTTGTTCTACATACCATTCTGTTTTTTATTATTTTCCATTTTTGTTTTTAAATAATAATAAAACATGACATCTATACCTATTTACAGATAAGGGATACTTCATTTGCCCTATAAACAAATGCAAATAAAATAGTTAATACTTATTTGTTTCCGTGATTCTCTGGAGATGTTCTGCAGGTGTTGAGCAATGTATATCTTCGCAGCATTTCCAGGTATCTGTCTTCTTCAATACAAACCTATGAATTACACGTAATTATAATTACGATATTCCCAAACTATTTGGAAATTGGAATAAGGAAATAAATCTCAAATTTACTTGTTTTCTGAATTGCTTATCTTTATAATAAAACTACAACAAATTCTCTGTCGAATTTTTATTAATTATATTGGATTTACCATCTAACAGAAGTCTTGTTAAAGATGTTTTCGGTCCTAAATGGATACTATGGTCTGCAGTTTATATTTGCAAAACTTGGAACATCTGCCTGTAACAATACACACTTAGATTTACAACAAAGTTAATTATAAGCATATTAAAGTACAAGTAGGTATTGTATGAAGTATTATTTGTTACATTTTATATAATAAATGATCCATTAAACTTTATTGAACTATAAAAAAAGTTCATCGATATCTTGACTTTGTTGGCTATGTATATACTTACTTCCCATTTAGTATATCTGGAATAATTTCTGTTATATTTTTCTATACTAAATATTTATTTAATTTTAACAAATTCTACATTAAAAGATTCAGGTTAATACTCTGAGTTAAGCAATATAAAATTAATTATTAATTATTGAAATACATCACTAATATCATGTATATTCCTATATAGTATATGTGGATTATTTTCTGTTACAGTTTTCTATACTAAATATTTATTTAATTTTAACAAATTTTATATTAAAAGATTCTGTTTGATAATCTACGTTAAGCTATTGTAAATTAATTAATAATTATTGAACTATATAACTAATATCATGTATATTCCTATATAGTATATGTGGATTATTTTATGTTATAGTTTTTTATACAAAATATTTGTTTAATTTTAACAAATTCGATATTAAAAGATTCAGCTTGATACTCTGAGTTAAGCAATAGTAAATTAATTAATAATTATTGAACTATATAACTAATAACTTGTATATTCCTATATGCATATGTGGAATATTTTATGTTACAATTTTCTATATTAAATATGTGTTTAATTTTAGCAATTTCTACATTAAAAGATTCAGCTTGATACTCTTACTTGAACAATATTAAATTAATTAATAATTATTAAACTATTTCACTAATAACTTGTACATTCCGATGTCTTATGTGGAATATTTTCTGTTACAATTTTCTATAAGAAATATTTGTTTAGTTTTAACAAATTTTACATTAATAGATTCAGCTTGATACTCTGAGTTAAACATTACTAAATTAATTAATAATTATAGAAGTATATAATTAATACCTTGTATATTCCTACATGGCATATGTGGAATATTTTCGGTAACAATTTTCTATACGAAATATTTGTTTAATTTTAGCAAATTCTATATTGAAAGATTCAGTTTGATACTCTGACTTAAACAATATTAAATTAATTAATAATAATTTAACAATAGAACTAATAACTTGTATATTCCCATATGGCATATGTGGATTATTTTCTGTTACGATTTTCTATAATAAATATTTGTTTAATTTTAACAAATTCTATACTTAAAGATTTAGCTTGTTACCCTGAGTTGAACAATTGTAAATTAATTAATAATTATTATATTATAACACTCATAATATGTATATTCCGATATAGCATATATGAAATATATTTTGATACAATTTTCTATACGAAATATTTGTTTAATTTTAACAAATTATAAATTAAAAGATTCAGCTTAATTCTCTGACTTAAACAATATTAAATTAATTAATAATTATATAACTATAGAACTAATAACTTGTATATTCGCATATGCCATATGTGGATTATTTTCTGCTACAATTTCCTGTAATAAATATTTGTTTAATTTTAACAAATTCTATACTAAAAGATTTAGCTTGTTACCATGAGTTAAACAATTGTAAATTATTTAATAATTATTATATTATAAGACTCATAATATGTATATTCCGATATAGCATAAATGGAATATTTTTTGATACAATTTTCTATACGAAATATTTGTTCAATTTTAACAAATTTTACATTAAAAGATTCAGCTTGATACCCTGAGTTGAGCAATAGTAAATTAACTAATAATTATTATATTATATGACACATTATATGTATATTCCGATATGGCATACGTGGAATATTTTCTCTTACAATTTTCTATATTAAATATTTGTTTAATTTTAACAAATTATACATTAAAATATTCAGCTTGATACTCTTACTTGAACAATATTAAATTAATCAATAATTATTAAACTATTTCACTAATAACTTGTACATTCCGATGTCTTATGTGGAATATTTTCGGTTACAATTTTTGTATATGAAATATTTGTTTAATTTTAACAAATTCTATATTAAAAGATTTAGCTTGTTATCCTGAGTTGAACAATTGTAAATTAATTAATAATTATTATATTATAAGACTCATAATATATATATTCCTATATAGCATATATAGAATATTTTTTGATACAATTTTCTATACGAAATATTTGTTTATTTCTAACAAATTCTACATTAAAAGATTTAGCTTGATACCCAGAGTTGAACAGTTGTAAATTAATTAATAATATTTACATTATATGACTCATAATATGTATATTCTGATGACATACGTGGAATTTTTTCTGTTACAATTTTCTATATTAAATATTTGTTGAATTTTTACATATTATACATTAAAAGATGCAGCTTGATACTCTGAGTTGAACAATAGTAAATTAATTAATAATTATTATACTTCAAGACTCATAACATATATATTTCTATATGGCATATATGGAATATGTTCTGACACAAATTTCTGTATTAAATTTTCATTAAATTATTACAATTTACACATCAAAATATTCAGGGTAACATGCTGAGTACAGTAATAGAATATTTAGTACAATATCGTGAAATACATTTATAATTACAAACAAGTTTTATTGATTATACTTACTGTAAGTATATGAAGACTTCTATATCCAGTTAATTAGGTAATCATATACGAGTAGATATCTAGAACCGGTTTATTGCCTTGAAAACTGGTTCTTCTATAATAAACTGGTATTTTTCTCGCAAACCAGTTTCTGTCCTTTTAAAACCGGTTTAAAGTCTGTAAAACAAATTTAAGTATTATTTAAACAAAATATTTACCAAATGTACTCTTGTTATTTACAATAATGTGTAACAAATCTTCTGATTTTATGCATATGTTTTTTGTTGTAGTTAAACATTTGAGGTTATTGTTTACAACCGTAAGTGACACCTGTATTAATATTTTACAACTGAAATAGTTTAAAAAAAGTTGTAACGATGTCACTACCATGTCTGTTTTTTAATATTTTTCAACAAAAAATACACATATAAATAAAATATACAACTAGGGTTGTATTAAAGGGGTAAATTTAACATGTCATCCCCTAATTCAACCTCGCAGATTCTAAATTTGATGTTCAAACTACCCTACGACTTATATTTCTTGCGTAAAGTACAATTTAAAATTTTACTATTAAATTACTCCCTTATTATCAACCCTTCGAGCTTCTAATTTTACTATCCAACGCGCCCATGTTCCTAGTTCATGTATAACAAATATGAGCCGGATCGGTGACAAAAAGTTTATTTATTAAAAACAATGGGCTATAGTTCACGATTTTTGAAGATGCAACTAATTAGTGAAATTAGGGAATACAAATATGCTATTATATGGAGTCGATAGTCAAACTAACGAATCTAATGTCCGTATTGTGCGCCAACCCCTAGTTTAGGGGTAATTCACGTTTCCCCTCGAATTAAATTAAATGAGTTAAACATGTCATCATATAGAGTTGATAGCCAAACTCAAGAATTTGATGTCCGTTTATTATGCAATTGCCCTGTTCTTATGTAATTCACGTTTCCCTTCGAATTTAATTTTAGGCAACACCCATCATAAATTTGTGCCTCCAATACATAAATATAGGAGTTATATTATAAAGATATATGTTTGTTGGATATATTTATTGTAGTTATAGGCATTATATGAATTGTAAATAGATTTTGAAATATTATTTAATGTTTATGTCATTCAATAAAGTGTTGACGAACAATAAAAAATTAGTCTTTGTCCAAACTTAACAGGAAGAACACATGATTTTTGTATACCACTGAAGTGAAATTTAAACATTTTTGGTCTTTATTTTTTAATAATATGGTTTGAAAATTACTTACATTATTTAAGTACTTGCTTTGTATTGAGGTCCATGAAATACCAGCCTCTGAAAAATTAAAGACAAGGTATGTATGTTGGGTGAATCTAAGTAGAGGAAAGAAAAGGAAGGAAATATGGTATATTTGTGTAAAGAGGACAAATCAAGAGAAGAGGAAGCAACTGTAAGAAATAAGGTAAGTACTAAAGGATAATAAGAAAATATGGAATATTTGGGCAAAGACTACAAAGAGGAAAGAAAAAGGAAAGAGGAAGCAAATGCAAGGAAGAAGGTAAGTACAGGATGGATAATAAGGAAATATGGAATATTAGGGTAAAGAATGGAATGCAAAAAGGAAAGGTCAAGGTAAGAGGAAGCAAAAGGAAGAAATAAGGTAAGTACAGGAAGAATAATAAGGAAAAATGGAATATTTGTAATGAATGGACTAGAACGAAGAAAATGCAAGGAAAGAGGAAGCAAATGCAATAAATAAGGTAAGTAAAGGCCGAGGAAATATGAAATATTTAGGTAAAGAATGGACTGGAAAGAGGAAAAGAAAACTGAAGAGGAAGCAAATGTAAGAAATAAAGTAATAATAGAGAAAATATGAAATATTTGTGTGAAGAATGGACTAGAAAGAAGAAAGGACAAGGTAAGAGGAAGCAAATGCAAAAATAAGGTAAGTGCAGGAAGGATAATAAGGAAATATAGAATATTTGGGTAAAGTATTGATTAGAAAGAGGAAAGGAAAAGGGAAGAGGAAGCAAATCCAAGAAATAAAGTAATAATAGAGAAAATATGGAATATTTGTGTAATGAATGGATTGGACAGAGGAAAGAAAAGAGAAGAGGAAGCAAATACAAGAAATAAGGTAATAATAGAGAAAATATGGAATATTTGTGTGATGAATGGACTAGACAGAAGAAAGGACAAGGTAAGAGGAAGCAAATGCAAGAAATAAGGTAAGTGCGGAAAGAATAATAAGGATATATGGAATATTTGTGTAAAGAATGGATTGGACAGAGGAAAGGTAAAGGGAAGAGGAAGCAAATACAAGATATATGGTAAGTATAGAAAGGAAAATAAAGGATGTATGGAATATTTGTGTAAATAATGGACAAGGGAAGACATAGGACAAGGAAAGTAAAGGAAATATGGAATTTTTCGGTCAAGGATGCAGTGGAGGAAACAGGAAGGTACAAGGAAGGGGATGAAAGGAAGGAAGTAAATAAAACAAATAAGGTAACTTTTCTATTTTTCTGAATTTAATTACAATATTATCTTCTACAAACATCAATTAACTTAACTGGTACATATCCTGGACCTTGTCGCGGCAGCATGTTACAAAGTTAACAGCAACTTAAGACTAATGAGCGTAAAAATATCCTCAAATGGTCGTTTAACTTACAATTAGTCCAGGTATAACACTAATATTTTTATTTTGTGTAGGTAATCACGTTGTAAAACAGATTTTGCTGAGAAACAAATTGTTTACAAGACATAATTAAATTGCAAATAAAAAAATATTGATAAATAACACGCATAGGTCAATAAAGAATGTTTCCGAAAACAAATGGTTACATTCTAGAGATTATACCAAGAACACATTTTTAAATGTTTCTTTTAAGAGATTTTTAAAAATACATTTTAAGTGATTTCTGTTAAAGAATCATAATAGTCCAAGTTTATCAAATTTATAAACTAAACACATACACTGACACACACAACATTCATTTCAATAATCGAACTAAAAGTAATAATCATTATAATAAACAAATATACAGCCTGCCATCGGCGGACATATACAGAATCGAATAAAACAAGGTTGGGTAGCACTTGCATCCATCGCCGATCGGCTGTACAGGGAATATGTACACGGTGCAGCCGTGGCCATTGGTGTACACATATCACAACTGAGAATTGAAAAGTCGAATGCACACGGCCTCAGCAATCATTACTAGACATAATAAGTTACATTATTCATACTACGAAGACTTACTTTATTGTATATAATCAGTTTTCTGCAATAGCATTTGCGAACTATAAGTATGTATATGTACAGGCATAAAAAACTATGGCATTGTTCATTTGAAACGAAGGTTCGGTTCGAGACGAGCGCTGTCATGGAGATCAACGTAGTAATAGAAGACTTTGCACATCACACAACGAATTTCACCCCGCGCTAGAGCATCGAGTGTCTCTCGTCGACAACTGAAACTGTGAGTGAATGAGGAAGGTTAAACAGTTCTCGGACTGCGTGTCGGCTAGGGCTCGGGGTATTATCTACGGTCGCGGTACAGCAGGTAGGTCTTCATCGCTTGCGGCAGGCTCAAAGACTGGATCTTGTCTTCCAGGTGCTGCTTGCCGATGCGCTGTCGGATCACGCGACGGCAGAGATCCATCAGTGGTAGTGGTTCCGCTGCAACAACAACATTTTCTCAATCCACCACATTTATACATCCAACTGTTCATTTTAAATACTAAACTGATCCTGAACATACTAGGGTTGCTACCAAATAAACAATCAACTTTTAAAGTTGGTGAAAATTTTAAGCAGTCAATTTCAGTTATTTATTTATGTTCTCTGTTATAACCTACAAAAAATATAATTTCTAACAGAAATAGAAAGAGAAAGCAATGTGTAACCCAAGATAGAAAACGGGTTCAACTCACCAACCCACCAAATAGCTGGGTGAGTTAGTTCAGTTCGAGATCAGTTCTGGGTTACTTTAAACGTACCAAGTAAACAGCAATAACCTACTAGATTACTTAAAAACTCCCAAATAAATACGGCCTAAGTACATCTTATGTCTAAAAACAACATTAGTTAATTTATTTTATTTTAATTTACACTGTCCAAAAGACAGAAGTCCAGTAACAAGATAAGGGACCTACAGCTTATAGTTATAGTGGGTTATAAACCATTGAGACACAACGGAATTTATTTGGTTACAGGTTTTTCGCTATTGGGTTTTGAACCTCAGATCTCACTTCGCTTAGAGAAGAAGTTTGCTTACCAATTACCACTGCCCGTTTTTAAATTACATTTGAAGTAAATCGTAAGTCAAGAACAACATTAGTCAATTTATTTTATTTTAATTTACACTGACCAAAAGATAGAAAGTCCAGTAACAGGACAAGGGACCTACAGCTTATATACTCCGTTTTTTAACTATAGACAGCACTAGACAGCGTTAATTTCATACTAGTAGTTCTGAAAACAACTGGTTTTAATCGTGAAATGTCACAAAAAGAGAAATGAACAAGAAACACGTGCAAATTCAGCAAGTGATTTGACAACTACTGAGCGTTTGACGTTTCAATTACGTTTGAGAAGGTTAACTTGAAATTTTGTCTGGTTAAATGTCGCTTCATGAAATGGCGCAGCAGCCAATCACAGGCTTTGATCTTCTCACTAGAATTTTTAGTTACTGTCTATAGTTTAAAAACAGAGTATAGTGGGTTATAAACCATTGAGATACAACGATATTTATTTGGTTACAGGTTTTTCGCCATTGGGTTTTGAACCTTAGATCTCACTCCGCTCAAATAATCGAAGTTTGCTAACCAATTACCACTGTCCGTTTTTAAATTACATTTGAGTCTTTCTTAATTAGTGGCGTAGACAAGAAAAGGTATATGGGAATCAAAATTATGTGCAAATTGGAAACTTGTATAAATTGGAACAAGAAAGTAAATGGGCCAAAATCAGTTTTGCACACATCTAGTGAGATATACATTATTTCGGGAAAAGAAACACATTATTGCAATGGCTAAGTAATGCGGCAACTTTGCTTCAATTTAACTGACTTCGTATCTCTTACGGTTCTCGAGATCTCAATGGTTAATCTCTTAAAACGGACACCCAGTGTGTTATATAATTGTACCTAAACCTGGAATTTTATTGTTCTTCTTCTTCAACCCTTGTTTAATAAGACAGTTGGGAACTGAACTAAGATTGGTTGTTAAGTATTGTTAGTATATAGTAGTACTTACGATCTAATCCTCCTATATATTTCATGGTGATCTCACAGTGGCCCCAGACGGCGCTGACGATGGGGTAGAGCTTGCGGCCCTTGAGCCCGCGGAACGCGACGCCCAAGTACTGGCCGTCCACGACGAAGCTGAGCGTGCCCTCGTCCATGTCGAGCACGACGAGGAACTTGTCGGGCACGATGAACGTCTCGTCGGGCTTGAGCAGCGCGGGGTACGTCTGGCCGGCGTTGTTCTTGGAGTCGTGGTAGAGCTTGTTGCGGCCGAGGTCCCAGCCCCACGACGAGTCGGTGGAGCCCACGAGGCTCTGGTAGCCCACGGAGTGCAGCGGCGCGTCGGCGGTGGCCACGCCCACCACGGCGTGCGTGCCGCGCTGCCGGGTGCTCCAGCACACCTCCCACGCGTGCAGCCCCTTGGTGAAGCCCACGCGGCCGCGGATGCAGTCGGTGGACTGCGCCACGGGGTGGCGGTGGAACGTGAGCTTGTCGTCGTCCTTCACGAAGATGTTGAGCGAGCGGTCGTCGGCGTTCCACGCGTGCTTGAGCTGCGTGTCGCGCAGCGCGGGCGGCATGTCGAGCAGCACGTCGAGGCGCGCGGGCCGGGCGAAGTCCTGCGCGAGCTCGCGCGGCACCACGGGCTTGTAGGGCGTCGGCGAGTCGCGCGACACCGTTTTCACACCGCCTGACACCTTCTGGCCCATGCTCATGCCACGCTGGGGCCTGGTGCGCCGGTCCAGGTAAGCGGAGGGCTTGCCGGGCAGCACGCCGCCCTTGTAGGCGCGCCGCACGTCGCACAGCTCGCGCAGCGGCAGCTCCAGCGAGCCTCCGCCGCCTGCTCCGGGAGCTGGCCCCGCCGGGCCCCGGCCCCGCACGCCCGCTTCTCGCGACCCACAGCTCCTCACTCCGCTGCGTACGCCGCTCTTGTACCTGCAACAAACCACAAACACATTACAACCTCTCCTTTCTAGCATCATCCTATCTTAACAATATACTATACTAGAAACCTTCACATAAGGAATTAACATAGACAATGACACTTCTCACACTATATAAAGCTTGAAAGTTGCGTATTTCCCACAATAATTGCGAACATTGCACATGCGTACAAGTACTCTTTCTGAGGTTACCTGCGCCATATTGCTTTTTATGTCCATTAGCTTTCGAGCATGTATTTTTGTTCTGAAACGTTTAGCAGTGTGAGAAAACTGTAGTGTGCCACTTGTGCAGAATCACTTATTTCCCACCTTGTGTGATTCTAGCACTCGATTACGTCTCGTGCCGAAACTTTCACATGTCGTGGAAAATAGGCGATTTTCTGCACTTTACAATTTTGCTATTGCATTTGTTCTGCTAAATATTATTGAATATTACCTTTTTCAAACAAAATGTTTTATAGCCGAATTTTTAGCCTTAAATATTAAGCAACACAAACAAAAAAATCTTATCGAAATTTTGACAGCAATATTGAATAGTTTTTGTCATTTAAGTCCGATCCACAAGACATTTATTCCAAAGATTTTATTTAATTAAAAAAACGGTTCACATTTTATGTAAATTCCACACCTTATGCCAAAATCAATAATAGTAATGAATATTTTGTTGCACTAATAATTGCAGTTGATTATTACAAAGTCCTAAAAGTAATCATACCAATTCTTTGATTACAACAAATTTCATATGTTAATTCCCTACGTAAAGATTTCTAGTATTCACCCTATATGCTCATATAAACAATATTTTGAATGTAATTCACAATTTCTTAACTGAAAGTTAAGTTCAACTTAAGTGAGTATACGACTTTTCCTATTTCAAAAGTCTTTCTAGGAATATATTATGTAAAATAATAACTCCAACAAAATATTTTGATTCTTGCAGTTTCATTTTTGGAATCTTTAAATCTATGTAAAACGCAGGAAAAACGAAAACTGCTATTTGATGTAAACATCTTTGTTTATTTAAATTTTCACGGTTGTCAAGGAATTTTATAAATTTGTCACCACCAAATATAATATCAACTAATATAGTTTTTAAATATATGTATTTCATTTAGACTTATTTAAGTCGTAGATAATAAAATATACAACCTTAGGAGAAAATGCTTTCATCTTTTCGTCTTTGTCCTCAGACTCATAACCTTATGAAAAACTTTGCATTATATCTATACCTATATATATAATACCATAATTTCATCGTTACTTACTAATTTATTGTTACCTTTTTCCAATTTTTTGTACATTCATTTAAAGTGCAATCAATAGAAATTTATTCACAATTTAATAAAACTTGTCGTATGTCAAAACTGCAAACACCACAATGTCAAAACCTGTGAATTGTGAAGTTAGTACAATATGGTTTTTTGACAGATATTTTTAATTTAAAAATATTTAAATTCAGCAGGTAATATAAATTTTAATTTCCTTGATTATATTTTAAAATATCCTATTACCTCAATTTAAAAATTATATAAGTCTTATATTTTCAACCTACTATATAATCTGTTGTTAATTTTGTTTTGATAATCCTTTCAACCATTTAGTTATTAATTTTTTAGTATTTTCCAATTTGATAAATGGTATCATAAAATTATGTTAATCAAATCCCAAATAATTTTTTCATTGGTACTACTGTCAGATTACTTCAGTCTTTCTTGATTACAACCAACAAATTCTCAAAGTAGTTCAAATCAGAAATTAAAAAAAGGCTGAAGAAAATTGACTGTAGTATTAAAAAAAAGGGATTAGTTAAATGGTATGGTTTAATTTAGGAATATTTGTATAGCATTTTTTCCTTTTCTTTCAATTCAGACAATAATTGGCAAAAATTTTGTACAGGCCCATTTTTAAATTTTTATAATAAAGCCTGCAAGTGCATTTGAAATTTGGTTTTAATATTCTAATTGGTCAACTAAAGTTCTAAAAATTTGTTATTTTTGGGAAAGTATAATTTGGGGTTCATGTAATAGTCGATATATTATTTCAAATAAACGGATATAAAAATTATAAAATAATTTTGCTTATTTTGGATACCTTTAGAACACAACATAATTTAGAACAGAAAATATACGATTTAAGTCCGGAATTAATGTATCCATTTACAATAAACACAACACAAAACAAAGATTTGCACAGTATAAGAATTGACCAATGTTCTATGTTCGTACGTATTCGGCGCGATTCGGTATACTTCGTCGTAGTGCAAATAAATTCTACTAGAGGGACTAGAAAAACGTATTTTTGTTTATTGCATGACACGCTGTGTTTGAGCCAGTCTTATATGTTAAGAAGAAGTCTGATTATAAAAATAAGACAGCAATCAATGAACCGTTTGTTTTCTGAGTCTTGTGACATAAAATCCTCAATTAAAATTCTGTTTTCTGTGCAAACTAAACAATACAGTTATTTCAAACATAAATACTGTTCAGAGACAATATGCTGGTCACATTTTTTCCTCTACCTCAACAGACCTGCCAACTAACTACAGAGACCTATACACAAAAACCGCATCCCATCTGCTACAACCAGTGTTCGGTCCAACGTTTTCAGTTTGGGTAGTACGATCTCAACCCTCTGGCTTGGGCTGACTCTAAGCATATCGCATTACTGTACGTGGTAGCTGGAGAGAGGAGAGGCCGACGGCTAGAGAGCCCGAGAGCTGAGAGGAGAGCCAGAGAGCCAGAGAGGAGAGAAAGGGAATGCTAGGGCGCAAGGCAGACACTCCCAAGCGCTGACTCGGGGGCGGTCGATAAACGGGGTTTCGACGATGGAGGATTCGACACTGGCGGTTTTGACCAAAGTGGACAACCACGCGATTTAAAAAGTTATTTCGTAATAATTGTTTCTTGTTTTACTAGGATTATGTTCATTTTGATTTAATAATTTTATTGGTTTACTCCATCACCATAATTTAACTGTTAGTTTTGTTGCCTTGAGTGCAATTTATAAATGTGTTTTGTTTCTGTTTGACACAATATTAGTAACTGACAAGATTTGGTTATAATTTTAAGTTAATTTAGTGAATAAACAAGGTGACAGCTTTTTTCTACGACCATGAAATATGTGCTTGTTGTATGTTTGTTATTGCTACTGATACATAGTTGTAAACACATTTTTATTTCTCATGGTGCCCATAAACAATGTTAAGGTATAAATTCATATCTAGCATTTCTATAAAAAATCATATTGTTTAATTTTTGTTTTGAATTTAGTTGTTAGACAGTAGTGAAGTGAAGACTCTCTATTATTAAAATATAAATGAATTAGGAAACAATATCGTGGTCATAGAAAAAGTATAGAGTACAACTCGCTGAAAATGTCCATTTTATACACGTATGAAATGAGTACCATTCCTTGCTTGTTGTACAATATACTACTTTTCTACGACCACTATCGTACTACGGCCATATGTAAAGTAAACCGATCGTACAGTTATTAGGGAATTACAGATTTATTGAAATTATGGTAGCAGTATAAATAAGTCGAAAAGTTATAATTAATTTAAAACATAACGACTTATGAAGAAATAAAGAAGAAATGTTCTACATAGTATTGTTTAATTGGGTTGTCAATAATTTCAATTTCTTATTTTGAGGTTGACAATTTGACATAGTTGTTTTTATGTTCTGTAGTTGGTACGATTTACTAGAGATGTGTTATTTCTTTCAGTGTATTCTGTGATCATGGTGTGATCGTAATACAGTCAAGTAATGGTCGGAGAAAAAGTATAGTACATAATTTGAGTCTAAAGCAATTATGCATCTTAATATATAATTCTATTACAATTCGATAAACGATGATTAAAATTTCATCAAACGAAAATATAAAAAAAGAAAAATACTCTACAGTCATTATTTGTACTAATACAGTCTGTTTTTAAATTAATTTTAAACAATTTATAAAATAGTTATAAAAAAAGTTGATACAAGATTTGTGCTGATTTGATTACCAAATACGATATGCACATTGCATTTTATTTCATTTATCCACCGTTGGTAACCCTGACACAACGAACCATAATGAAGTCATGCAAGAATTTTCATTTTTTTAGCAGACTTACCAACTTTTTAATGAGGATTTAACCTCAAAATATCAAACACTACTGGTATAATGTATTTAATAATTTAATACCTGCTAGCATCGCCTGGCATCAAAGCATTCCTAAAACCAAATTGCAACAATGCACATTATTGTTTACATATTACCTATAAATTTTGTAACAATGGACACAAATGATTATTAAATTATTGTATTAAAAAATTGATTATAACAAATATTTATAAATTCAGTTAATAATCAAGAGACTGTCCACTGAACGTGTGAAACGTAAGCTTGCAATATTGTCATTTTATTAATCAATATAATAATTTTATTGAAACATCAAATATATACCTTTCATATTACCTAGTCGTAGGTAATTATAAGTTTTAATAGAATATTTATGTTACCAACGCATGAAATAATGGATATAGTAATCAATTTTTGTGCATAGTAATCATTTTTATGCATTTTGGTCAAATATTTCATAACATTATTTTCAATAATAAATATTATAAAAGCCCTTTATATTTACTCTGGCGATTCAAGTTTTTTCTTTTCACACCATACTGGTGATTTGGAAATAAATAAAACAACACTAGCGCCACCAATTAGTTTAAAATTTTTATTGTAATCAAATAACAAGTTGATTAACTGTTCTTTAATATAATTTAAATTATTTTTGAGTATGAAAACCGAATAAAAAAATTAATTTAAAAGGATATTAAAATTTCGTGTCATAACGAATAGATTTGTAAATATTTTCACAATATTTTATATGCATTTGGCATATAAAAAACAGATACCATATTTCACATATATCTTTTGATTCCTATCTATTATTTTTTTAATTGGAATTTTAAGATTTTTAGTAAATAAGTAAGCAAAATAAGTATAAAAAATATGTTCGTTTTATTCGACGTAATGTTCCATTCCTGTTTCTGGAACTATATACCATTTTATATAACTTGAATAATGTTTATACTACTATGCACTTCTATACATAAATTAAATGTGACTCGAAATGTAATTGTACTAGTAGTTGTTAAACTTGTTATTAAAATAATCAGCTTCTATAGACAGACGATCTATTTATAACAAATTAAACTTTATTTATATGCTTTATACAAAGAGGAAAACCACCGTTTTGTTCAACTGATTATCTTTCAACTAAAATTTACTGCAGTCAACAAAAATTTAATAATTTTTTAATTAATAAAATACTTTTCAGAACTCGTAATAAGTAACAATTTTGTGTATTATCAATCAAAATTTTAATTCAAATTTAGACAAAAAAAAAACTCGACGGTAATGTGCAAAACAATCAAGTTATAGTTGATTTGTATTTTTTTCTCAACTTTTTAACCATATGTGAGAGTACGGGAATATTATGTCCCTTAAATACGCAAAGTACCTAAAGCACAAATATTTTATTTCGAATTAGGATGTTTTTTGACCGAGTAGTCTATAAGTTTATCTATAAGCAATATGAATAGCACAATTTTGTGGGGTCGAAATTGTCGAGGTTGAAAGTATAATTCGGGACGTAACGGTCTGGGCCGAAACCCAATCGACCGGCATGTCGGAAAATCCACCCTGGGGTGGTGCGCAGTTGCCAGTGCAGTGCAACGTTGCCGCTTTTATCAAGGTTGATGCAACGCGCAACGGGGCAACGCCGAACGACAACGTCTGGGCACTGTATGTTTCCAATAGATTTGTTTTATGAAATGGCTCCTCGTTAACTAAATGAACTCGGGGAGAGTTGATATGATTAGCTGGAAAAACTCGCTAAACCCCGATGAGATTGCAGGAAGTCGTTAGAGGACGTTTGCAGTTTTGTCAAGCGAGTGCGCCAATTATTCAACACTACTGCACTATTTCCCCCATTCTCAACTACTGACTGGACAAATTACAACAGTAAACAAAAGATGTTGTAATCAAGGACAATACTTTATAATTCTGTGAGTGTCCAGCACATAACCTCAATCCGCACTATTTTATAATAATCAAATAATCCATTTTTTTAATGTGACACAAAATTTGCTACTATAGAAATCAAAATACAATTTGTAACAACAAAAGATGTTGTAATCAAGGACAATACTTTATAATTCTGTGGGTGTCCAGGGTTTGGCAGTTAGGTTAAATCTGTTGTAATCTTGTAATCAAGGACAATATTTAATAATAGTTAGGTTACAAAAAAATGTGCCCAACACATACCCTCAATTCGCATTTATAATTAAAATAAAATATTCTTTTGTAATCAAGGACAATACTTTATAATTCTGTGGGTGTCCAGTACATAACCTCAATCCGCACTATTTTATAATAATCAAATTAAAATGTTCTTACCCATCCATTTTTTAATGTGGAACAAAATTTGCTACTATTGCTACTATAGAAATCAAAATACAATTTGTAACAACAAAAGATGCTGTAATCAAGGACAAAACTTTATAATTCTGTGGGTGTCCAGGGTTTGGCAGTTAGGTTAAAGATCTGTTGTAATATTGTAATCAAGGACAATACTTAATAATTTCTGTGGATGTTCAGGTTCTGATAGTTAGTTTACAAAAAAATGTGCCCAACACATAACCTCAATTCGCACTATTTTATAATTAAAATAAAATATTCTTTTGTAATCAAGGACAATACTTCATAATTCTTTGGGTGTCTAGCACATAACCTCAATCCGCACTATTTTATAATAATCAAATTAAAGTGTTCTTACCCATCCATTTTTCAATGTGTCATAAAATTTGCTACTATTGCTACTATAGAAATCAAAATACAATTTGTAACAACAAAAGACGTTGTAATCAAGGACAATACGTTATAATTCTGTGGGTGTCCAGGTTCTGGCAGTTAGGTTAAAGATCTGTTGTAATCTTGTAATCAAGGACAATATAATTTCTGTTGATGTTCTGAGTTAGTTTAGAAAAAAATGTGTCCAGCACATAACCCCAATTCGCACTATTTTATAATTAAAATAAAATATTCTTTTGTAATCAAGGACAATAATTTATAATTCTGTTGATACCCAAGTTCTGACAGATAGGTTAGTAAAAAATGTGTCCAGCACATAACCTCAATTCGCACTATTTTATAATTAAAATAAAATATTCTTACCCATCCATTTTTCAATGTGTCACAAAATTTGCTACTATAGAAATCAAATTCAATTTGTAACGTTGAACTGTTTACAATTCTACTCTAGCATTTGTCTAACAAATATACGAATGTCTCAAACCATATGCTACTTGATGTTATAAAAATATGTAATAAAAATATAACCAATAATTTCCCTTTATAGTAATTTTTCGTCAATATAAAAAAAATATTACCAGGTTTAAAAAAATACATGGGTACAATTTTTCCTTGATTATTATTAAGAAGTAATCAAATCTTTTAAATAATAAAATATTTACGAGTATGTAACAATCTGAACTGATGATAAAACAAAAAGGTTTTTTTAATTAAGTTGAATTAAGCAAAATTAAGTTTGTTTCTAGGGTATATAAAAACATTCTGAATAGAGAGATAGTAAAAATAATATGTAAATATTTAAAAATATGTTGTAATCAAATAAAAATTTGTTTTTTGTAGTAATCAAGAAAATAATAAAGGTTCTGATATTATTTTATGCTATTTAGTTTAGTAAATGTATACATCATACAAAAAATTGTTGTTGAATAAAAATTTTATTTCTGGTTGTAATCAAATCAAATAATGACAATAATACAAGATTCCTATATTTTATGTTAAAATTATTATTAATTTCGTAGTAAATATTATTTTTATTAAAAAACTGAGTTGATTTAACCCTGATTTATACGTTATATATTAAAAAATATGTAAGCATTACGAACGATAAGAAATTCTTTATATACTAATTTTGTTGTAATCAAGGAATACACGTACTATTACTTTTTTCTATCAATAAAAATTGTGTAAAAATCTGTGTGAATATTTTATTTATTATACAAAATTTTGTCTAAATTTGAAATCTTAAAAACTGGTACCATTCCCAAAACTGGACAATACCAAGCCGTTTAACAAGTTTAACGTTTCTGTCAAGAGCAAAGGTTTGGAACCTTCTCTTCCAATCCACAGTACCACAGTGTTGCCAGATAACCCCGAAGAGAAGACTTATTCATCTACAGATTTCGTAAAAAGCAAATATTGTTCCAGGCGTAATTACCAGCTCAATGCAAGGCCGGTGAAGCCAAACTGAAAAACTCCGTGGTTTTGCTTTTTTCTTTATACTCCGTCGCCTCGCAGCAGAACAAAGCACATCGCTACAGCGGAGTTGGCCTTGAGACAACAAAATATCACACATGGATGCTATTGGTAAGGTAGATACCTGCCCAACAGCAGAGTTCTCCGGTTTACAACTCAGTTGGCCAAGAAAAGGTAATCACAATAAAATATATTTGTACATCAATAGAAAGTCACTTCTGATGTAGTATGTAGTTAATTCTATGTTATGAGGTAATTTGGTTTGTGTACTCGCCGCTAGATGGGTAACGACAGAAAATACTTAACAATTTTTTTACTTCCGATTAACAAGAGACTGTATTTTCCTAATTTTAGTCATAGAAACATTAGCAGCTACAAAAATTAGAGTATACAAAAATTATTTATTTAAAAAAATATCATTGATTTAAAAAAAAATTAAAGTAAATCAAGAATTTTTGTTTCTTTTTAAAGATATCCGAGTATTACTGCACTTTTTTATTGTTTTAAATATCAATATAAATATTTTATTTCACGAAAACGAAATCTGTAATAAAACCAAAACTATTCATCTGAATAAAACTAGGAAGAATAACGAAAGAATTTTTACTTTTACTAACATATTTAAATTCTTATATTTACCTTCTGTTATATGAAATATACAAAATCTGTTTTCCTTAGTATTTTTTGATTATGATTCACACTCAGATTAGAAGAATTTTCGGGACATAATTAAATATAAAACAAAATATAGAACCAAAGAAAATGACCGAAGATGTATGGTGTCTTGAAAACATCTAATTGTAATCAACGTACAAATGTATTAATATTCCATTTTGTATTTGGAATCAAAATTGTAAATACATCTTGAATTAAAAAAAAACTAGTATACTAATCCTACTTAGTATCGATTATTAGGTATGCCAATAAACATTTATATTTTGGTAAATATATTCCATAAGATGATTTTAAAGTAATTTATGAATGTATTGATTACTACAAAAGACAAAAACTTGATTGCATTTTACAGATTGCAAGTTATAATAAATAAGGTATTGTAATCAATTTTGACAAACTCTCTCGATTTTTACAATTATTCCAATTAGTTATGCGTGATTTTTGTAAGTCTTTCTGAATGTATTTGTAAATTTAGAGCAAATTTTGATAAACGAATTTTAACGAAAAGTTATACTTAAGCTTATGATTATCATTGAAAAAGTTTGTGACTGTATTTTTTTTTTGAAAAGAACAAATATTTGGAAAACCTTTTTTAAAACAATAAGGAATAACTTATTTGAGTGAAAATAGCATTATAATAAATTCTCTGAAATAATCAGAAAGGTAATTATGAAATAATTAACGGTTATAAGACTCTTAAAGTGATTTTCATAATCCAGAAATATAAAATATCATCAAGAACTGAAAGCTCCATTCTACCTATATAATTAAATCCGAATTAAGATTTGGAATGATCCTTTGTTACTTAAAATCTTCTAAATTACCAATTCGCCCTATAATTTAAATGTCTACAGTCTGGCGGATAGAAGAACGATATTTAATGAATATTTTCATATCTGAGTTTAAAGATGAAGTTTCACATAAAAACACTTCAATGGATATTTGAAAGACAATTAAGTATCTTATGGTGCATTTCTACATTCGCATGTGAAAACATTAGGGTTTGATTATAAGGTATGAAGTGTAATGAAGATTTATTTTTTTGAGTAGCAAATGGTTAGGTTTACAGTTTCGGCGACATCACCATTCGATTCTACGGGCAAAATTACATAAGTGTACCAATTTTCAGGTGTTTTTACCAACAGATACAATTTCTAGACGAAAAAAAGTAAAAATTTGTTGTCACTTTATTTGCAGAAGATTATTCAATTTGACAGTTTGGCAGTTGACGTTTGAAACGAAGAACCTTATAAGTCACTGGACATGGGTGAAATGTGGTAATTCAGCAAAGTTTTGAAAATCATTTAAAAATTAAAAGAGATATGAAAAGGAATGAAATATACAGAGTTAAATATAATACCATTCGAGATGACAACACAACAAGGTGAATTAAGGTAGATGGGACATGTACAAAGAATGGACCAACATAGGCTACCAAAAAGGATATTTGAAGCGAGGTAGACCCAGAAAAACATGGAGGGATGAAATAAGAAAGATAGTGGAGAGTAGAGGAATCAAGTGGGAAGAAATACCAAGACTGGTAAAGGACAGAAAACAGTGGAGAGACATTTGGAAGAAACTACCCTAAATCCGCTCTACTCCGATAACCTTACACCGAAAGTTAGAAAGGTTTATGGATTAAGTAAGTATTTTATAACAAAAGTGTAGTCAATGGAATCAACCCATATTTTAATGCACTTGGAAGGACAGTTCAACATTGCTTAATTTTATTTATCCAATATCGTGTAATTATAACGATATAAGTATACTGTTTTTAGATAAATAAAGTAGGTCATAAGTCACTAGTGAGCTAAATATATTAGCTTACTGTTTTTTGGTTCGTATCATAGTAACTACGTTATAAAACCTTCTCTACACTATTTTGTTCCTAATGTCATTTCCACATTCCATCTGTCAAAAATCTTATATGTATTTTATATCAATGATTACAATGTGTTGGATAAAATGTTGTATGGCACACGTGTGTTAATTACCTAAGTCACTTGAAAAACCTAACGGCCTCGTGAGCTAAACTTTTCCCACATGACTTATCTGTAATGTAACACACTTGTACCATAAATAACTATTATTATTAGCCAGTTTGGGGAAAAATAAAAAATCAGATACCTGACATCAAATTGTTAAATAGCAATAGAGTCAATGCCAAAGAAGAAAGTTTGTTGTCAATATTACCATTTTTATTTTATCATAAGAATAACATATTAATAAGACTTTAAAAAAATACAGTGCTTGATTTTTTGAATTTGGGCTAGTCAATCCCTAAAATGTTGCTGTTTCACCCAAAAACAAAACAGTATTTTTGTTTCCCCAGCCAGCTACGTTGAAGGCTGGCGCAAGATTTAAGCAATTATGAATATTTTTATATGCACTTGGAAAGACAGTTCAACATTGCTTAATTTTTTTATTATTAAAAGTCAGTTTAGGGAAAAATTAAAAATCAGACACCTGACGTCAAATTGTTAAATATTAATAGAGTCAATGCCAAAGAAGAAAGTTTGTTGTCAATATTATCATAATTATACCATAAGAATAACATATAAATAAAACTTTTTTAATAAATACAGTACTTGATTTTTTAAATTTCGCTAGTCAAATCCTAAAATGTCGCTGTTTTATCCAAAACCAAAACAGTATTTTTGTTTCCCCAGCCTACTATACGTTGAAGGCTGGCGCAAGATTTAAGCAATTATGAAAACAATGGTAATTGTGATAACGATGGCACTCGGAGATTTCTCGACCTTGGTCGCCATGGTTACGTCACTAGCACGTAACCTGGCTAACGCAACACCGCCACCAATCGCGGAGAAAGTCAACTGGCCGACCAACCAGTCTCTGACAATTCATAACTGATGCGTTTTGTAATAGCGAAAGGCAAGTTCAAGGTTGGGACGCACAAATGGGCGAACGTGGTTTTTACTAGCAGATTCCAGTTTTAGTTGTAGTTATATAGTCTTTTTCACGAAAATGTGATCGTACGTCATACCTAGTAATAAAATTGTAGCCAAAACAGCAATGTTACTATCCCTATCATATACCCAGTAAAATACACGGAACTTAGTGTCTTTTACTAATAAATGGTTGGTAATCCTGTACAACGTTGCCATTCTCGAAATGTCAAAAAATAATATTATTTTTGAAAAATGTCAAAAAATCGAGCAAAAAATTTAGGAAGTTGTGCACAGAATATGGTGAATTCTGTAATAAGGTATTTCGAACAAGAACGTGACAAACGAAGATACAGAGGGGGATGCTGAATAAATTTAATTTATTTTATGTAAATAATTCACAATATGATATATACACACATGGTATACTATGCAACCATCAACACTTGAATGTTCCCTACAAAACTTGGCAACGTTGCATCAGGGAACATTATGACGTACGATCACATTTTCGTGAAAAAGACTATATCTACTTTGTTTTATAAAGTATTTTAATAAAAATGTAGTCAATGGGGTAAATCCATGTTATTATACCTATTGCTCAGTTTTGGTTTTGTCAGCTCGACCCCATTTGATAATGGATGCTCTTCCTATTTATACAATTATAATTTTTGGTTTAATTTTAGATTTTTCTTTCCTGTACAAAGTAGAGTAATGACCGTTTGCACCAACAAGGCTTAAATTTTAAGCTAGACTTAAACAAAAAAATCTAATCGAATTTTTGACAGCAATGTTAAATCATGCATTTGACATTTTATTTCGATTCGATATTGTTTATTTAAGGCAAGCTTAAAATTTAAGTTATGTTGGTGCAAACGGCCGTAAGTCTTGTAATCGTCATATTTTTATTCATTTGGAAGAACAGTTCTCCATCGTTTAGTTTTGACTACTTCCTAGTTTAATAACGGATGCTCTTCCTAATTATACAATTAATATTTTTAGTTTAGTTACAAAGTAAAGGAAGTATTGTAATGGCGAAAATTGTGGGTGTTAAGGATTCAACAGAAATATCATTTTTGGCTATCTCTGTATTCATTTTGACTATTTTCAGCCTGACTTCTCTACGTACTTATGTATGAATCTTGCTAATCCAAAAATGATTAATCGTATAATCTTGAAATTTTGTACATGGGACTACTGTAGCATCTAATTGTGAAACGATTAATGAATATAGTGGTCATTTCGCTGTATTGGTATTTTTGCTGTCAAAAAAAAATGGCATCCCTAATTCCAGGAAAACTCTAATCTGTAAGACTTGTCTTTGTTTTTTAAATCTCTAACATTAGGTCAAAAATATACATCCTTTTTGAGTAGAAAGTAATTGAGCTAATATATATTTATGTTGAAATAGTTTATATGTACAAAATGTCCAAATAGATGACCCATCTTATTTAGGAGTCATATTAAAATTGTGTTTGACTCAGAATTTTGTAAAACATGTCAACTTGACCTAATTACTTAAATTTTTAGATTTCCAGAAAAATTCGGTACAGAAGATAAAGCATAAAATTTATTAAACACTTCTGTTTTAAAAAAATGCACTCATATATGGTTCAAGAAATACACAAATTACAAACAGATGTTCTTAAATTGTAAAAAAAGTATTGTAGTAATCATAGTCTAGTCCAGGTTTTAACAAATGTTACATATAACATTTCCAATATTTTTGACGTTAAGACAATTTGAAGGTTAAGCAGTATAATAATCTTTATTTTAAAATAAATATTTGGTGATACTTTTGATTACAAAAGAATCTAAAATGGCGGCCAGGTTTTGTCATAGCCACAGCTGATGCCTATAATCATCTTTGTATTTGTACCATTACTTAAGCTTTTAATTTAAAATCAACGATGTATATATTCAGTACGAAACAAAAATATTTATATCAATCATTGTCGTTTTCTTTTTCTTTATCTTGTTTCAACGTTCCCCAAAGTACGTCACATTTCAAAAACACAATACCCTAGCACAAGTCCCTAAATCTACCGCTAGATGGCTGGACAATCACCACAACCTTCCAACCCAACTTTCTTTCTTCGCCAGGTACCTACTTAAATTCTTTAAACTTCACGACAAAAAGAAAAGAAAATGCATTTGGTTGGTAAACGAAATACGAATCTAGCTAAAATTCTTTGTCAGCAGAAAGCAGCTGTTATTTCAGAAAATAAATCACAACTATAAACTGATTTAAACAAGTATATATTAGTAAATGTTGTAGGACCACGTGGTTAATGTAAAAACAAGTATATAACCTAATATATCCGGCTATATATTGTTGTTAATTAATAACAAATAGAAATGTAGATTGTAGTAATCAAATACGTGTTCAAAAACACGTACATAATTTGATTACATTTTGTTGATAATAGTATAAATCAAGAAAAATGTACTTTTAAGTGAATTTAATAAATACTATTTAAATTGTAGCACTACAACATAAACTAGACTGTTATATATTGTTTTGTTTTGTCGATTACGATAACTAAAATTTTGTTGGAAGCTGTTTGACTAATATATACTTATATATTGTTATACATGTACTAGAAAACACATGTATAAATAGTATAAATTAAGAAAAATGTAGTTTTCAAGTGAATTTAATAAATATCATTATTTAAATTGTAGTGGTATATAAACCAGACTGTTTTGTTTTGTTGATTACAATAACTAAAATTTTGTTGCAAACTTTTTGAGTAATATATATTTATATATTGTTATATATTTAAGTAAAGTAAAGTATATGTATAAATACGGTGTTAATAATGAAAGGTGTTTAAACACGAAATATATTTGGTTTATTTCGATTCCTACGCCAGGAAAAATAGTCCCACAAAAATAACCCACAAATCCTAACGGAAACGTGCCACATTGTGCTTAAACAAGTTTTACATCAAACCCCTCAAATAAAATCCGCAATATTGCAAGCCAGTTTCACACTAGAATAATATATATCTATACCTTACCAGTAAAGTGCCGCAATGTTCATTTATAACGAATTTTTTCACGAGCTAACGACACTCTCACGTTCACTGCCAGTTACTGACTGAGCAGGCAAGTCAGGCCAGGGTGGTTGTGGTTGAGTCTAGGCCTCTAGGCTAGGGCCTGAGCCCTAGAAGGGGGGTCGGTCTAGGCCTAGACCCAAGCAGGTAGTACAGGTGTGAGCATAACGGGAAAATGCGAATTCAGGTACGGAGAATACTGTTGGTGGGTACAGTCGCACAAAAATATCGCAGGGCTATATTGTTAAACCATATAGCCTTGGCAACGAAATACGAACATTGGATTTTAAGATGAGATTTCAAATATTGAGATACTCTTTCTTCTGATATACAGGGTGTTCATTTTAAATGGGCCACCATTGCTATCTCGAGAACTATAAGAGCTACGAGGTCGGTTAAATTAGCAAACAATTTCTATTTTATAAGACTATAAACATGAAACAAACAAAATTATTTTAAAACCAGTGGTTCTCAAAATACGGGTCCCAACTTTTTTATTTTAAATGTGAACCTATTTTTTTATTTGCTTATTCAATAGAGAATTTTATTCTGAATTCAATGATATAATATTATCATACCCTAACATAACGATTTTTTTGAGAAAAATGCATCTGAAGTTTTATATTAATTTTAATAAAATATGATAATAATAAGAGTGCCATGACGGAAAAAACGGAATACAACTCATTTTTTGACCTGAAATTAGAGTGACTTGACAGAAAGAATATACTTTTATTCACTTCTTTCTGTCAAGGCACTCTAATTGCAGGTTAAAAAATGAGTTGTATTCCGTTTTTTCCGTCATGGCACTCTTATTATTGTCATATTTTAATCAAATTAATATAAAACTTCAGATACATTTTTCTCAAAAAAATCGTTATGTTAGGGTATGATAATATTATATCATTGAATTTAGAATAATATTCTCTATTGAATTAGCAAATAAAAAATAGGTTCATATTTAAAATAAAAAAGTTGGGACCCATATTTTGAGAACCACTGGTTTAATAAAAATTTTGTGTGTCTCATGTTAATAGTGTTGTAAAATAGAAATTGTTTGCTAATTTAACCGACCTCGTAGCTCTTATAGTTCTCGAGATAGCAATGGTGGCCCATTTAAAATGAACACCCTGTATTTAGAGAAAACTACTGTTGGTGGGTACAGGCAGACTAAAATATTGCAGGAACTATATTGTTGTTTATTGTTAAATGATATACAGGCCTAGCAACGAAATAAGGAACATTGGACTTCAACATAAGATCTCAAATATTGGGATTTTGGGATACTATATCTCCTAACATATTTAGAGAAAACTACAACAGTACAAAGTTGTTCAAAATTAATAAAACAGTACATCTCCAGTAAGAGTTTTATTAAATTTAAGATGTTATATTGAGCTTAGAAACTAAGACAGCCATGGATATAAAAGAAAATATTTATGTGTCAGTTGTGACAGTTAATGATATATCATAGATAATTTTATATTTTTTACAATAACTTTAGGATCCAAACATAAGCTCAAAGAAGAAATTGTAATTAATGACACTTCACTAAACTGTCAAATGAATATTTTATTTTATTTTCATGGCTGCCTGATTTTTACCGAAAATATTACATTTTATATTTAATATATCTCGTACTGCAGACGTGCTGTTGCAACAATTATGATCTTATTTGATGTAGAATTAAATTTTGGACAACTTTGTACTATTGTAGTTATGCTCTAAAACAATTAGTAGAGAGAGCATCCTCAACTTATTGAAAGATCATAATATATTAAATATTGCAGGAACTATATTGTTGTTTATTATTAAACGATATACAGACATTGCAACGAAATACGGAACATTAGACTTTAACACGAAATTTCAAATATTAAGATACTCTTTCTCCTGAAATTTTTAGAGAAAACTACTGTTGGTGGGTGCAGTCAGACAAAAATATTGCGGGGATTATATTGTTGTTTATTGTTAAACGATATACAGGCCTAGCAACGAAATACGGAACATTGGCCTTCAACATGAGATCTCAAATATTGGAATTTTGGGATACTATCTCCGAACATATTTAGAGAAAACTACAACAGTACAAAGTTGTTCAAAATTAATAAAACAGTACATCTCCAGTAACAGTTTTATTAAATTTAAGATGTTATATTGAGTTTAGAAATTAAGACAGCCATGGAAATATAAGAAAATATTTTATCTACAACTATTGAAATATGGGTACATTATACGTGTGATACTACATATAATATACTACTCATATTACACAAGTGCAATATGAAATGTTATATTACACGCTACACTTTTCTGTAATAAATAGAGCATATAATTTAACACATAACATTTTAATAAACTGTTAATTTATTAATAATATTTTTTTTCTTATAAATATCAATATAAATGATTGTAAAGTATAATAAATACAATTTGAATAGTTATTTTGACATTTAAGTGCTACTGTGGCGCCATCTGTTAAGCTATATATGAACTACTCGCACCTAACTGAATATTTAACAAATAATATCAGATTTTTTATATGCCTGTTAGTTGTAGATAAAGTATAGTATTTGTCTCGCATAATATGGCTACATATTATGCTTGTTAAATAATATACTATATGTGTCAGTTAATGATATATCATAGATAATTTTATATTTTTTTCAATAACTTTAGGATCCAAACATAAGCTCAAAGAAGAAATTGCAATGATACTTCACTAAACTGTCAAATGAATATTTCCTTTTATTTTCATGGCTGTCTTATTTTTACCGAAAATAGTACATTTTATATTTAATATATATCGTACTGCAGACGTGCTGTTGCAACAATTACGATCTTATTTGATGTAGAATTAAATTTTAGACAACTTTGTACTATTGTAGTTATGCTCTAAAACAATTAGTAGAGAGAGCATCCGCAACTTTTTGAAAGATCATAATATATTAAATATTGCAGGAACTATATTGTTGTTTATTATTAAACGATATACAGACATTGCAACGAAATAAGGAACATTGGACTTTAACATGAGATTTCAAATATTGGAATAGGCTCTCTTCTGATATATTTAGAGAAAACTACAACAGTACCAGTTGTCCAAAATTAAATTCTACATTAGATAAGATCATAATATATTACATATAATATAATATGTAACCCTTACGTTTAAAATTAGACAGCCAAAAAAAGTGTAAAAAAAAGTAGGTTGAATACATCAAATAAAACAAATTTTTAATATATTCACAGTCGAAACATCAATTTTCAACTAATTTTAGATTATAACAAAAATTAATGAAGTCTTGCACGAGTTTTTATTTTTAGCTTTAATCATTAGAATAATGAAAAAACTACTATTAAAAGTGATATTCTTCAATGGGAATTAAGTACATCATATAGAGCAACAAATTAGGCATTGTAGGTTCGATGTAAACAAAAAAAAGTTCACGATTTTTTTTTTGCAGAATTACATTAACTACCGTGAGTAATTTTAAACGTGAAATAAGGAATTTATCACATCCATAGTTACAATTTAATATTTGATTAACAGCAATGTATTTGCCCTTCTCATTTAAAATGAAAGATAGGGAACGAATTTGACATTTGCTTTTTAGGTTGTCAAATTTTCTGACATGCATACATCAAGTGCAACAACAATTTTAAGAATCGTGAAAAACTTTACAGGAAATGGTACAATAGAATGATCTGTTAGATCACTCGATCTTACACCCTTACATTCTTTTTATTGGTGACTTTTAAAATCAGAAGATTTTTTAGATCAATTAAAAGTTCAAATTTAAAACAATTCTGAAAATATTACAATTACCCAAATTTATTGTAATTTTTATTTAAATGTTCGTTATAATATTTATTTATTTGTTAATTGGTTTATTAGTTTTTTTATTTTGTAATTTCTTAATGTATTAAAATTTAATACTTCTGGCAAATTCATTGCCTATGTTTAATTTTAAATGAGACAAGCAAAAACATTGCTGTCAATCAAATATCAAGTCATAAGCATGGATATGATAAATCCTCATGTTTTACGTTAAAAAATATTCCCAGTATATTGACATGTCATTAACTGTCACATATATATTTTCTTTTATTTCCATCACTGTCTGATTTTTAACGAAACGTACTGTGACATCAATTTAAGTTTTCTCAATTTTCTGCTTGAAATTGAGTAAAACGCAATGATACAATGATTGACATACGAATAAAAATCTTAATTACTTTACTATGATGAGACTTCTGTAATTCCTAAATTCCCACATACATCGTTTTATATCAGTAGAAACATGTTGTTAAATTAGAAAATTTTATTGTATGTTTATACGTATACATGAAATCTTTGTACATGTACATTACGCAGTAGAGATAGTAAAAACCTTGGTAATAATTTGTGACTTCTTGTTGAGATAAATTATATTTTTTCTTTGAATATTTTCAACAAATTTAAAAACATTCGCTCTCCGAATGTTATGGATTGAAATTTGGTTGTTTATAAATAAAATAGTTGAATTTGTAAACAAGATAAGTATGAAAATTTTAAATATCAAACATCAAATTTGAACATTGAAATTTATAAGTTTTGAGTCAGATATTGCTGCACTCAGAAAGATAAATGTGTTTACTAGAAACAAACTTTTAATATTGTTACACATTTTGGAATTGAAATATGTAACGAATATTTTCAATATTTTTTTTTGACAATTTGTGCATCATTGTGTGTTGGTAGTTTTGTTTGTTCGATTAGTATAATTCACCCATTATTATATTTGTATCTAAGTCAGATTTAGCATTTATGTACTTCTGAAATCACACGATTTCAGCCAAGATGATGTTATCAATTCCCTTTCCTCTTGGCGATTTGAATATACATTATATTTTTTCAGAAATCATTAAATTATAAATTAAAAACAAAAATAAGTAGCATTATGTGTTTGTAATTCAGCTAGCTATTAAGACGGGGATGGCTAAGATAACAAAAGTACTGTCAAAGTGTCAAATATTTCTTTATAATTTTCATGTATGTTTATGTTTACACCTACTTAGACGTCCTCTATATGAAATCAGATAAATTATTATCAAAGGTAAATAATAAATAAATTCACCAATAATATTATAGAATGATGTTTGTTATTTTCGGTAGTGCTAAAATAAACTGCAAAAAAATAATACTATTAAAATATAGGTTAATGCAGTTTGACAGATGAGTCCGTAAAGTCATATTTTGACGTAACAGTCTGTAAAGTTTTACTTTAGCTACTACTACTAGATAAGTCTATATGTACTATGTACTTTTCTTGGCTTGTTTCTAGTAAAATTATGTATAAGACCTTTATATTACATCCGCATAAAATAATGTTGTATAACTAATATTTAGTAGACCTATAAGTTTGATTTAAAATAAATCTGTTTCAGAAATAACTCTAATATAATCTATGGTTCTCCACACGAAAAATATTTTATTTATTCAATTGTGAAAGAAATGGAAAGGCCAGATTTGCTAACTGACCTAAAAAACTTATACAAAAATAGATTGAATTTATTGGTTTGCCGATATTTTGAGGTTGAAATAAGAGGAAAGTAAAAATAAAAATCTTCAGACTTGTTTCAAAACAATATCAAGGTCATATGTGTGTACAACCAATACTTGTTTACTCCTGTATTTATCAACAAATAAAGTGGTTTCAACCCGCATGCACCACTATAACTCCTGTTTCAAATTATTGTTTTCGAGTTTGTTATGGTGTACTTACAGCACATGTGCTGGTATTTAATAGATTTAACAATGTACCTTCATCAAATTATGGAAAATTGAATATTGTCGGTTATTCGTCACTATTTCCCACACATAATAGCTACTTTGGAGAACTCTACACATCAGCTGTGAATGCCCGCAGAAAAATGACATTGTTTTAAAAACAAATCAAGTTTTTTACCCCATTTTTAATGTCCTGATAAGTGTCTGATAAGTCTTTGTTAAATTAATCCTCATGGTAACTATGAATTTTGGTTTTTCAATATCTTGTTAGCATTACCAAGAGGAAAATTCTTAGATGATTAAAGGATAAATGAACAGCTAGTTTATGTTGTTGATAAAATTTTGCCAGTACATTTTAAATATCTCTTTATACATTATAAAGCAGGGCGTATACATTTTATTTTCCACACATGTTATATTGTTCAACATTGTATTTTTCAAACATTTAATATTGCACACCTTTTATCGTGCACACTTTTAATCCGCGAAGAAAAGTTATGCTCCACATATTTTATCTTGCGCACATTTATCATACACACATTTTATCTTCGCCAACGTTTGATCTTTACAACATTGTAATTGTACCTGCCATTTTTTGATTGCCTATGCAATTAACATATTTATAATTAGATGAAATATCCAGTATTAAATTTTTCTGAAGATAAAATGTGTAAAAGATAAAATGTGTGGAACATAAAATGAGTGGAAGATAAAACGTGTGGATGATAAAATGATTTGGAAGATAAAATGTGTGTAAGATAACTTTTTTCGCGGATTAAAAGTGTGCACGATAAAAGGTGTGCACGATTGAATGTGTGCAAGGTACAATGACAAAGATACATTGTCAAGCAATATAACATGTGAGGAGGATAAAATGTATACGCCCCTATAAAGCGCTTGTTACTAAACTAAAAACTCACACTTAGAACTCACCACCGAACAAGTACAGAAAAATCCATCCACATCTTCTCAGTGTCTATATTCATCACACTTGCACTTCCAATTACATAACATTACACCTTACAACCAGACAACCAAACAACCTGACAATCTGGTCACTGATCACTAGATATTTATTTTACTATCAATCATATAAACCTGAAGTTACTGAAGGTATCTGCATATGTTGCAAAGTATCCACTCCTACTCGTGTCGCGAATGTGTGGAACAGATGATGCTCACTCGTCGCTCACCACACGCGTTGCCATAGCGACGACACGTGTGATGTCACATGTGACGCTGTGTGTGGGGCAATTGCACTTGTTTACAAAATGGCGGCTGGGATAAATATACACCGGTAGATGATTGGTGCTACTGCTACGATGCATATAGCATATAGGTTATGTTATAGCGATGTTTTCACAATTCAAAACTAGTCTTAATACAATGGGGAGTATACATTTTATCGTCTACACATGTTATATTGCTCGACATTCTATCTTTCAAACATTTAATCTTGCACACTTTTTATCGTGCACACTTTTAATCCACGAAAAAAGGTATCTTGCACACATTTTATCTTGCGCACATTTTATTATCCACACATTTTATCTTTCATTCATTCTATTTTCCACACATTTTATCTTCGCCAACATTTCATCTTTTAACCATTGTAATTGTACCTTTCATTAATTTCATTGCTCATGCAAATAACATATTTATAATTAGATGAAATATTCAGTACTAAATCTTTCTGAAGATAAAATGTGGGGAACATAAAATGAGTGAAAGATAAAATGTGTGGATGATAAAATGATATGGAAGATAAAATGTGTGTAAGATAATTTTTTCGGGGATTAAAAGTGTGTACGATAAAAGGTGTGTATGATTGAATGTGTGAGAGGTACAATGACAAGCAATATAACATGCGTGGGGCATAAAATGTATACGCCCCGAAGAATGTAAGCAGAGTTCATAGTTATTTTCGTCCCTCAGTTTCATTATGACTAGTATTACAGAATTCAAAATCGTCCAGAAACTCCAAAACATTATAATGAAATAATATAAAAATCTTACGAATAAATTAGAAATATAAGAAAAAAAATATTTTGACCTATAAATAAGGTTAGCAATTTTCATCTATCATTTACAGAATATATAATAAAATTACCTAGAATCTAACGTACCTATCAAAATTATCTAAAGTTACAATATTTTAAAAGCATGTTGACGTATTTTATGTTGGTTATTATTTTTAACGCATTAAAGGACATCTGTTAGTCCGCACACGAACTGTTTTTTTTCTTCCGTAGGGAATAGTGAGATTTCGTTGATCTAGAGCGGTAAATGTCTACTTTCTTGCGCACACACACGTAAGAAAATCTCAATATGTGTACGATAAAAAATATTTTATTTTTATTTGCTGAAAAAAATCCAGTAAAACTCTAGGAATATAACCATAGAACAATGATATATAATATATAGTATATTACCATTCTGTGCTATAACTAGATCCGAATTATACCAAAATTATTTTCCATATTCCTAACAGGTGTGCAGTGTCCATACAATTTCCAGAGATTAAAAATGCCGAAAAGGCTTTACTATTTCAACGAACAAGAACTATACAATTACTCTATTGTCTCTTTTATATTTGCCTAAAATCTGTACCTTTCTAATCTGCTACCTGCTTTAGAAACCGTCCCTTGCTATTTACATTTCGCTGGCCATTTTAACCTGCAAATACTCCGCCAAATAAATTTTATGGCCTCAGGGAAAGGTCTACAAACTTTAATTAAAAATAACTGGTATGCAGAAGTTTGCAGGTTTCTTTTTAAAACGAAATTGTTTGTGAAATATTTGGAAATGGGACGAGATTGTAGGTCACTTTGTGGCATAAAAATGTTTATTCTGCGTTTCGTCATTGTTAAATTCGGCGCAAATATGCAGACTACGAAATCTCAAAATAAACAGAGACAAATCTCAAATACAAACTTATTTGGTATACTAATTATTTTGTAAAATTGTTTATCTACAACTATTGAAATATGGGTACATTATACGTGTGGTACTACATATAATATACTACTCATATTACACAAGTGTAATATGAAATGTTATATTACACGCTACACTTTTCTGTAATAAATAGAGCATATAATTTAACACATAACATTTTAATAAACTGTTAATTTATTAATAATATATTTTTTATTATAAATTTTAATATAAATGATTACAAAAGTATAATAAATACAATTTGAAGTTATTTTGACATTTAAGTGCTACTGTGGCGCCATCTGTTAAGCTATATATGAACTACTCACACCTAACTGAATATTTAACAAATAATATCAGATTTTTTATATGCCTGATAGTTGTAGATAAAGTATAGTATTTGACTCGCATAATATGGCTACATTACACGCTACGCTACCACTCGTATTTTTAATTACATCCTCGTGTAATATAGCCTACATATTATGCTTGTTAAATAATATACTATTATCCACAACTGTCAAGTAATATACCTAGAATTCAATCGTTTTTTATCAATTAATGACCTTCGTTACTATTGCTAATTGAATAATATTGACAGTTCGATGGAATAATATTATTCAATTGTTATGTCAAATTTAAATATTACCTCGCAAAAGAGTAAACATTGAATTAGTTTTAAGAAAGTATTTCTTCCTAAAAAGCTAAAGTTACACCAGTTTTATCATTTTTCATACTTTCCTTTTTTATTAAGCTTAAACTGTAGCTAAATAACACTAGAAATAATTGTCTTGCGTGAAGTATGCTGTGAAATAGTATCTGTCAAAGTGTGATGACATATTTGGTTTTAATAAACATATATTTTTCCTGTTATAGTTGTGGATAAAGTATAGTATTCTATTCGCATGTAATGGCTATTACAAATTCGAATGATTTACAACACTCGCTTTCGCTCGTGTTGGCAAACTTCATTCTCATAAGTAATAGCACACATTACATGCTCATTGAATAATATACTATTGTTTAAAAACATTTAGTAAAGTTAAAACATTAACTTGTAATGTTCAGAAGTGTGTCTTTTCCTACAAAATAAAATATTTGAGTTCGATTCCAACGGTTGTTCTAAAGATTGTTAATTCATTTATCATATTATCCTTTCTAAAAGAAAGCCGTATTCTTTATACCTGCAACAAAATTTACTTCTCGAACAAAATAAACACCTCTAAAGAAATTTATATTGCTAATGAAAATTTGAGTTAAATAGGGTGTAATAAAGTAAGAATTATTATTAAATGTTAAATATTTACAAGAGAAATTGGAAAATTTAAAAAAGGTGCGTGTATTTCTCGTATATTATTAAAAAAAATTCTAATATAACTTTGAAAATCAATTATATATTGGATATATTTTATGAATCAAGATAAGAAAAAAAAACAATTCATATGTCATGAACATCATTAAATTAAATGTCATTGACCTTTTTTTTAATAATCATTTTAACGTTTCTAATAGATTCATTTTTGTTTTACCTTATCTAGCCAATAAGAGATTAAGGCAGTCTGCTATATATTGAGACAACCTCTGTTTTGTCCGACGTGTTTTGTCCACCGTCCTATTCCGGATCTGGCTTATGGACATCTTGTCCATAACTTAGTTTTGCGTGAAAAACAAGCAATTATTAATGTGAGTAAGCAGGATATTGAAAAATAACAGGATATCCTACAAAAAATAAATAACTGCAAGATAGAAGGACAGCCTAGTAAACGAGTAGAATTTAATAAAAATCTTATTTCGCATATTAATGCGATTTTAACTTTAACAAATAGGTTGGTTACACGACTAACGTAAAAATTGAAATATTGCAGTTGACATGGCGGATATGGAACTTCCTTTATTCACTTGTTTTGAAAAGTGAATGTATTTTTTTTGAAACTAATATTAATAATACTTTAAATAATAATTTGAAATGCAAATATAATTTCATCTAAATATTGACGTATAATATTTTTTTTCTAGGACCGCTAGGAAAGTGGTACTTTCCTGACTATAAAACTTCAAAGTTGCATATTTTCCACACTCGTGGATTAAAGTGTGAGAAATCATTTCTCACAGTAATTGGCGCCATATTGTTTTTTATGTCAAATAACTTTCTTGCATGTATTTTTGTTGTGTAGCGTTTAGCAGTGATCGTAGAAAAAGTATAGTGTGCCACTCGTGCAGAATCACTTATTTCCCACCTTGTGTGACTCCAGCACTCGACTTGTCTCGTGCAGAAACTTTCATACCTCGTGGAAAATAGATTTGCTACACTTGTTGCACAGTGTATTATCTTACAGTAGCTGTTAATGATGTACTTTATGCATTTATTTTTTGTGAGTGAAAATATTATTATTTTTAAGTGAGTAAAATGCTTCAGTTTATACAAAAGTGTTAGATTAACAAAATTATCTATTATAACAACTTATTTTTTAAATAGCAACCGAGTATTATAATGTAACGAACGAGACTCACCGCAGATGAGTCATCACAGCTGACCTGTTTGGGTAGGTAGTCGCGTTAAAGGTCAAGTGGGGTAGGAACGATGCCGGTATTGTTCGGCAATTTTATAGAATCCCGAAGGCTCTCGAATGTTCTAGAGATTAATTGGCGGCAGGTATATAAGGGTCGCGACAGGCGGTTCTTATATGAAAATTACTAAGAATTCTCTGTGACACCACATTTCTGACAAGTTTTACTTGGATTTTAATGGTATAGGTTGTCAGCCTATAACCTCTGCAAGGAAACTACCTACAGCTTATAGTGAATTCCGAACTATTTAGACACATTCCAAAATCCGCTGAATTAGAATCAGAGCTCGCTAATAAAGTGAGCCACCGCTGCCCGTTTACCACCACTAAAAATTCATTTAATTTAAAATTTTACCATTGCAGTTCTAAATATACTCGTAATAAATGATGTCTCTCGCAAACCAAACGTCAAATTTTCAAATTTAACTTGAATTAATGTACTAGAAAACTATTTGTCACTGTCAAATTTGCTAAATTAATCTTGTAGTAAATTATTATTTTATCGTTCACTTAAATGATACCCAGTTCTGCAGTAAGTACGCAATGCTAAAAATTGTATAATTAATGTACGACGAATGCATAATTGATAGCTTGCAACTAACAATAGCTTCAAAAAAGACAAGAAAAAATTAAGACATATTATTATAAATCATAATTAGTAAAGAGATATGTGTTATTATGTACTTAAAACAAAAAAAGACCAAACATATTGTTCAGGAAAACCTTGAAATATTCTGGACACCTGTAGTACATACAATAACTTGTTAAATATACAAAAAATATTTTTTATCTACAAGGTTCTTAATGTAATCATTTTTAAATTTACACTTTGTTTAAATACTTTCAAAAATAAACATTGTTTAGAAGCTAATCATCATACATATGACTTCATTTTTTAAAAAATAAGCACTGAACATTAACAATGAAACAGAATTTTTTAAAACGGTTAAAAAAAATGAATACCAAAGAAAGACAATAGAACAAAATTTTGACATAATTGCATACCTAATTTTCTCATTATGGTACAAGTGTAGTATATTAATTGCATACCTATTTTTTTCATTGTTGATATAAGTGCAATGGAATATAGTATATTATTATACGAATAGTTATATACAGAAGCGACACTCCGTGTCGGTACCTTTCATATCCCCCTATTCAGTTCTATGACCTTGAAGCATTGTGTAAACCTTTAAATTTGTACCCTTCTATCTCTCTCTAAGATGTGAGGAAACTTTCCGATTTTAAACAATGAGCTCTTTAAATTTGTGCACATTCCACATCTCTCTCTAATTCTCGTTTCTCTGTCTTACTGTCGCTTCTGTATAAACCTATTCTGTGTTTGGGTATTGTTGATGTAATGTTAGGGATTTTTGGACGACATACTATTTATATAGCAAAAACTATTTATATAGCAAAAAACTCTCGAAAAAATATATGAGTGTGCAATTTCCACACATTATCCATTCTGAGAAATGTTGTAAAGTTGAGACTTTATACATGACTCTACATCCTCTTGAATCACCATACTTAGAAATTTGAGTCCTAGCTATAAGAATACTTTAATATGAATGGCGCATATAGTTATCGCTCGCGGTAGAATTATCGCCAGTCGATTAGATTTGCGTGAACGTTCGTTCCGTAGTAACACTTTTCATGAATTGTGCTTTGTCCTTACCCAACCACAGCTAGATAAAGCTAATTGTTGTTGATAATGGTAAAGTACGCTATGCTAATGCGATAATTGTCCAAGGACGGTTACAAAATAATTAAATGCGCTATGTGGGTTACTCTTTTGTAAAAATTGTATATTTTGATACTAGTGATGTTTAGTTACATCTTTGATTAAAAAATATATAGATAGGCAAGCTTATGAGAAAATTCGTTTCACCTACATAACTGTGTGTCTGGTTGCATTTGGGTTAATATCTGGCGTTTCTGTCAAATATTTAAAAAAAAGAGCAAACGTCAAATAATTAATAATACAAATTAGTTCTATTTTAAAATATACCAATGAATTATTGAAACAACCATTTTAATAGATATCAATAAATTCAGTAAATATGTAAAACATCTTTTTGTCTGTTTAATTCCGCAAAGTAGTTCATGGAATTATGAACGAGATGGCTCTGTCGAATCTGATTCCAAAACAGCGGTACGCAAAAACATACAGGCTTGCCTATCTATATATTTTTCAATCAACGGTTACAATGTATGAATGGACTCTTATAATTTTGACATCACACGCTTCAGATAGCTTCGCCTCCCAAAGTAAAGGACAACAAGATAGTAGAGACTATCATATAAATTGTACAAGATCTTGCATCATTTTTGTACAATTCAAATTGGCTAGTATCAAACAGCAAATTTGTTGAAATATTGCATACAATTGTAAATGTATAAAAAAACTTTTACTACTGGTAAAATTGTAAGTATGGCAAACTTTAAATGTAAATGAAATTGTAGTTAATTGTGCTTGTCACATTAACATATTCAAGGAAAGTGCGTATAATCAGAGCCAATATATTGTACAAGAAATTGCATTAGCATCATACAAATCTTCGTCAAAATGTAACACTTTTGGTACAAGATATTGTACCAATTCTTGTACTATTTATTGTCCCATATATATGCTATTCTAAAACGGCCTCTACTAGTAATTTTAAGACACATTCGTTTGTATTATTCTCAATTTTTAATTTTATACTATTTATATTGATTACCAATATTATCCTCAACCGATATTGTATAAAAAAATTGAAATCAGAAAATGCTGTAATTTTTACCTCATAATAAACTTATGGTATATACCCTTTAACAAAATATAATGGATGTGTCATTTTCTTTATAAAAATTAAGCAAACTACAATACAACAGTGTATGTTTAACAATAAATATAGTTTGCTAAAGTTAGTATATTTGTCGTACATAGTTATCTGTAAACCTATATATTCAACATGAGGTCACGAACATATGTTTAGTTTGCAACTTAGTTCTTCTCTTAGTCACCAATTTAAACTAGTATATACTGGTATCAAATTTCCTCTTATTAAATGCTAATCCATAAATACTTTTAGTGTAGGTGCATTAAAAACACATTTTAATTTTTTACTATTTATTAAATTAAAACTATTGTTTCCTCATAAAATTTCCCACGTGTACTGCACTGACATTGAACCTCTGACGTCATTGTGTACTACTAGCGCCACTATGAGTCAAGCAAGAACTATGTATGATGTGGAATTTGTTTATTTGAGTTAAGTGTTTGTTTATTCTGTTTATCAGCTATTTCAATATTGCATCAAATTATAAAATATAACCTAAAAATAAAACCAAATGTCAAAAACAACGTCATAGTGAATTCCCTTAACGTAAATGTCATTAATTGATTTCATTCTTAACGATATATTTACATGAATAATTATATTGGAATTACTTTGAAAGTACATGTTCCAATAAACTACATTTCAAAAGGAACTCTGGCCAACTGTTATAATGTTTCGAGTGCTAAAACATTTGATTGTGCACCTCCTTTTTTCATTGCGATCGGCAGTGCCAAAAGAGCACTTTGCTCATAGAGTTTTTTGAATTTTTTTCATAATTCAATTAGCCGTAGAATATTGAAATTTTATTTATGCAGTTTCTATAACATCTAGTTATGCACCTATATTTTTTGTTCCACTCGGCTTTTTCAAAAGAGGTGTTTACTTTTGGCAGAAACTTAAAAAATAATAATTTAGTTGGCTTTCAATTTTTGTAGGAAACATTTGACAATAAATTGACATTGACAATTGTCAGAATATATATCATGAGAAATATGTACGAAAGAAATTAAAACCATATCAATGTCTTTCTTTGCAAGTTTTTGAGCGATTAAAATATTTTTTCCTATGACCACTATGGAAAGTAGCACTTTTCTCACACTATATAAAGCTTGAAAGTTGCGTATTTCTCCCACAGTCGTGGGTTTAAGTGTGAGAAATTATTTCTCACAGTATTTGCCAACATATATTTTTGATCCGTAACGTTTAGCAGTGCCAGTCTTGCAGAATCACCTATTTCCCACATTGTGTGAAAATAGGCAACTTTCTGCACTTGTTGCACAATATACTATTGTATAGTGCAAGGAATAGTGTTAAAAATTTTAATAATATTAAAAAAATGATCTATTTAGAATGGAAGTTTAATATCCATTTTACTCAGAAATAATTTAAATTGTATTAAAAAACATTTAAAAATATTTGAGGCTAGCAATTTGACATTTAAAGTGGGGTGCAGTTGTTTGAAGTACCAATTTTACAACAACAAAAATACCAACAATATTTTATATTATTAAACTTTTCGATATAATAATAGCGCAATTGTTAACGCAAAGTATAAAACATATTTTCCCTCTTTACAACTCGATCCATGAACATAAGTACTGTATATCTGTTCAAACTATACTTGAAGCCATATTCCTTCTAGCTAGGTATTTGGAAAAAAATATATATACTGGTGACTATTTTTGATCGTTTCCATATTTCAGCAATAGGCCATCCTACGTGTATCTTTTATGTTTGTTTCCGTATAAGGCCAGCGTGTATGTTTAGTCTCTCCTATCTGTGTTTATGTGAGGTCAACGTTTCGTTACATTTGCACTGTAACAATGAGGATGAGCTGCTGTATTTGATACTCGGCATTCGTCACGATCACGTTGCTAGTTCACTGACATTCTTATCTGTCACTTGTTCTCAAGTACACTGCTTCGGATGTGGACTTAAATCTGTTAATTGTACGAGGAAATTAATGCAAACTGGATAATGAGTGGTGCGGAACCCACTAAGCAGGGCCGGACTGGCCCAAAAGGATACTGGGAAATTTCCCAAGAATTAAGTCATTAAAATATAAAATAATATATTTTTAATAATATAAAATATTGTTCTATGTAAAATTGGTACTTCAAACAACTGCACCCCACTTTAAATGTCAAATTAATAGCCTCAAATATTTTTTTCTTCAAACGTCATAAAAGTGACATCTTCTGTGACGTGATTGACAAGGTTGAAGTTTAATTTCTATGCCCCCGTAATATAATTTTTTATTCCAGCCGCCGTTTAATTTCTTCGCCGCTGTATGTAGAATCAGCCAATAAGAAATAACTTGTACAATAGAAATCTGTAATATCGCCCTAAATGTCACTATAAAAACTAGATAACCTAAGAATAAAGTTACAAAATTTTTTGAATAACTGACAGGTAACCTACATATTAAACGTCAAATAGTAATTTATTTTTGAAAATTTCTACGTTTGAAGAAAAAATAAAATGTGTTATTCAGAGTAAAAGTGTCTTTGTGTGGCGAGCATGGAAGTTTGCACGACGAGCGGAGCGAGTCGGACAATTGCATGCGAGTTTCAAAATTTGCTTGCAATTACTATATCATTTTTATAAATTTTGGTAATCCTCTCCTGCGTCTTAAGAACATAAATATCCTCTTGTGATGTGGTACACCGAGTCATTACTAAGTCAGGTCATTTGCAATTATCTTGAGACAAACTATAGGTAGGGTAAATAAGGGTGAGATGACCACTTTTTGGAAAAATAATTATTACTCTATAATATTGAATAATTAAAAAAAAAACAATAATCTAGGCTTACTTTAAATTATGTTTAACTATAAAAAATATTTTTACTACAACCGGGAATAAAGTACCTACAAATGCCTTCTTTTGAGTTTGTAAAGAATTACTTTTCAAGCACTAGTGCTTGAAAAGTCGTTACTAGGCTACGTAAACACATTTATCAATTTGAATTTGTTTAGTTTTTCTTTATTATTACTAAATAATTTCCTAATGTCGGCTTTTTATAAATTTGTTAAATTTTCCTATAAGAATTCCCCTATGAAGTAGGAACGAAGTACGCCACTGGTATAAAACTCAACGGGTGGTACCTTCCCTTAATTTTAGCCCAAAATATGAACGAAAACGCGTTTTTCACATGTCCTTTTCTATATAAAGCGATGTATTCTATCCGTTTTAACTATGAAGCATTGATACATAGGTCCTACGATTCTAGGTCTCTCATTGGTTCAAACGCTAAACAAGTTTACAGTAATTGATACTGGGAACTACTACCAGCTGACCAAAAAATGGCATTAACCTCAAAATTAAATTGAAATTTGGTTTGTTGTATATTATTTCTGTAATATTTATAATTCTAGTACCTCGAATTATTAAAATTTGACAAGTACCTTTATTTAATGTGTAATCATATTAATAATTCATATGTTTTATTGAAATTAAACTGCATAACAAATTATTAAAAACAATATAATTTGTAAATTGTTACCCTAAAAGTTAAGGATAAATAAGTTTAAGTACTAGTAGTAGCTAGTTAATAACAACATTTAGTGATACAAAAATAGAACATAATCTATTTCACGACTTAGTACGACGAAAAATTAATAACACTTGCATATTCAGTACATCTACAAAATATTTACTTTAATACTGACGTCATATGCTCGGTCATATGTATATGTAGGTATATGTATCAATGAACTAAAATTAAATAAATGTAGTAAGAAACAAATGAGCTATATTGCATGTTATTGTGATATATATGACGTCACTATTAATGTTAATTCAAATACTAGGTACATAAAGTGACTCATTATTTCCGGTAATTTTATACGTGAATTTCTCTACTTTTTATAAGTTAAATGTACACAAAATAAACTTTAACTTGTACTAACATTCAAAATTGATAGTGTTACAGTTTCAAAAGAGCAGCTGACAGTGATATTTCTTAATAATGAAGAAAGAATTTAACTTTTACTTTGATAGAGCTATTTGTAATACTTAACTAATTACTTTTGTTTTCGAAATGCACATTCTGTTAATTGTAGGTCATTGATTTGAATTCTAAATAGATCAATGAGTCTAGTTTACTTTTAACCTAACCTATATTCCGTTTTAAAATAAAAAAAAACACGAAGTAAAGATGAACTGGCCATAAAAATCTTGTGCTTGCAGGATATTCTGACAAACAAAGAAACATCTGCTGACTTAACCTGCCAATTCTAGCAAAATATTGCATTTAACTTTAAAAACTCACTTGCACGGTGCAAAATACGTTAAAAAATATAAAACACTTATGAATGGGTGCATTAAGGCATGACGTCACGCGAAACATATGTTTTTGTTTTGCTTGTACTCAAAAGTATAAAAGTTTGGTTATATTTCACGCTTTGCAGTCAAATAATCAATATTTCCGCTTGTATTTATGGAAAATGTAACGTAAAAAGTTATAATATGCAATAAAACTTACCGGCGTCTAGCTATTTCCATATTTTAATCCTTTTTCAATCACAAACACTCAAGCAGCACAGCACTACACCGACATTAAACACCAACTGCGCGTAGATAGGAACACGTGTTTTAGACAAAGAGAGTGGAACACTGGCGCCTCTGGTGTCCAGTTCTTGAATTAACGCTACACACTAAACTTTTACAATTAATTTTTTAGCACTAGCGCATTGTTACTTTACTTGTCAAATATAAACAATAAAAATTAACAATATTTTCAACGATGACTTTGATTTATTTATATTATTAAATAAAATTTTCACTTAAATAAATTAAAATTATTAATTAAATCTTTACTTAAAATAATTTTTGAAATTAAATTTTAAAGTAGTAATTTTTATATGCGTTAAATTGTCATTCTTGTTTCAAATTTTGGAGCATATTAAACTAATTATTAAATATTACTATTAAAACTTATTAAATTTGAAAGCAAGGAGACATTTACCTTAGCGCAGCATTTTTTTTTTTGCATCAGTAATAAAGCCCTGAATTGTTAATATTTCGAAAAATTATTGTATCTCTTTCCATTTTTAAGTAACTGACTATTACCCTCAAAGAGATGTTAACTACACCCCTAAAAAGTTTACCAGTAAATTAGTCGCATTAAAGTACCTGTGTATACAAATTTTCATTTTAAAATTCGTAATAGTACCGCCTCAAATACAAATTGAATATTAGCCAATAGGAATCCATATGACCGGTTCAATTCTCGTCTTAGTATATGCCGGGGATCCTGAGACGCCAGTACTCAGTCCCGCTCTGCGGGGCGCCGGGGTGGTAGTGGGCCTTTGGGTCTCCGCCCCGTCTGTTGGTCTGGCTAGACCGCCTTCCAGGGCATCTCATGCCCTGAAGGTAGTCTAGTTCAGCCGACCGGGAATTGGAGCACGCTTCAGAGTGTGCTCTAATTCTTGGCCTGCTGAAACCAGAGCACATTCTCGAGTAGATTTGATTGCTCTGGATTGTACTTTGGTTTCAGTGGGTCAAGAATTAGAGCATGCTGAAATGTTTGCTCTAATTCTAGGACAGCTGAAAACAGAGTACGTTCTGGAGCAGATTTGGTTACTCTGGATTGTGCTCTAGTTTTAGTGGGTCTAGAATTAGATCTTTCAGATGTCTTGATTTGCTGAAACCAGAGCACATTCTGGAGCAGATTTGGCTGTTCTGGATTGTGTTCTGGTTTCAGTGTGTCAAGAATTAGGGCATTTTAAAGTGTTTGTCTAGTATTATTAATTATAATAACCATTATCATTTAAATAAAGAATAAATTTACTGTTTTGAGTAACTAAATATTTAATGAAATCCTATTATATTAGCTCCAAAACTATCAATTTTTTTTTGCCTTGTAGTAATCGAATAATATTTACTTTCTAAGTAGTTTATCTCTCAGAAAAACAAGTGAATAACGTTTCCTTATTATTATATCACGAATAATGTATATTACAAATTCTATATTTAGATAACAATACATAATCGTGGTTTTCTCACAAAATTTCCAAATCTGAGCATCCGGCCTAGATTTTTCCAGTGGCGTACCACTGATTTTTCACGGGGGCATACTCTGAAGGTGAACTATTGCTGCATTCATGACATTAAATTCAGTATACGTAACATTTGATATTGAAAATAAATAGCATGTAGTAAGTTTTTCAATGCTTTTTTATTCGCTTCCGGTCATACAATAATATTTTCTGTGGCAGTTGTTTTTTTATGTTTATTAATAACTACACATTATGACAATTATTGATTTTTTTTATTAATGCGTATACATTAATAATATTTGTAACGTAAAACAATAGCATTTTTGACAACAAAGCAGGAAATTTGTTAATATTAATAGGATTTTTTGTGTAAGCGGAAACAGGAAATCATTCTTTTGTCTTTGTTGCATGTAATTAATCATATAATTTCCATTACTGTACATTTCCATACTATTAAAGTTGTGTTCAGAAGCTTAAATTTTTTAAACTTAATTTGTATGATACTGTAACATGGTCGCTTGGCGGCTGTGCATTTTTGTAAATTTTTGGTATTGTAGTACTCCAGATGTTACGAAATGGACAGATTTATGGTGAAGGACGCACATTTTGCGCCTTCAAGCTTGTTTTCAAAGAAATAACTGTCCGTTTCCGGTACGTGGTGCCCTCGTTGGACATCAATAATTGGGTAATTTTTAGCATAGTTCATACTTAGGGGATGAGAAGAGTCGGATAAACATAGGTTGAGAACTTTTTACCATTAAATGGTGCTCCAAAGTATGTCTCACTCTCTTGTTGTAATCTTCGACTGTTGTGGATGTCTTGACTGAACGTCAGACATACCTTAGTATTTCTTAGTGAAATAACCAATTAGTTTTTTACTGTGTGTAAAGGCTCTCTCATCGTGGTGTAAATTTGTAAGTAGTTTTTATTGTATTATCTTTTAAGTTGTTCTTTCAAAAATCTTCTTTGTTTTTACTTGCATTTTAGAGCAGAGAGTGTAAAAGTATCTACAACTTATAGTGAATCTCGAATACAAAGTTGTATAGTATTTGGTTAATTGTTGTCGATTTATATAGTGTACGGTTAAGTATTTCATATTTCTTTATAATTATATCTACATGATATCTACAAACCAGAAAAGATACTAGTAAGTTCTTACATTTTGCGTCAATGTGGTTAGATAAGATGTTTTTCTTAAATTATCTATTTCTTTTAAATTTTGAAAAATATTTATCCATTATCTTCGTTTACTGAGTATATAGGATTATGTGGTACATATCAGTAATGACCATATATTTGACCAAAGGCTGTTTATAAGATGTTCTCTTTCAAATACTTCAAAGTGATATCGAGAGGTCACCATAATTATTTTTGGATATTATTACCCAAAGTTATATTAAGGATATTTTATGATTATAGAAGGCATCAACCGAAGGTATTTGTTATGGGATTGTTGATTGAATCTAAGTAATCCACTCGCTGAGGTAGATCATTTGGTTCAGTTCAGATCGTCAGGTGACTTTGGTTACTGAACCTAAGTAACCCACTCACCGAAGTAGATCATTTGGTTCAGTTCAGATCGTCACGTGATTTTACTAATTGAACCTAAGTAATTCTCTCACCGAATTAGATCATTTGATTCCGTTTAGATCGTCATGTGAATTTGCTAACTGAACCTAAGTAATCCTTTCGCCGAAGTAGAAGACTTCGTCTTCTATCACGGAAGACATTTAAATAAATTGATAGTGGTGGTAGTTACTATCATTACCCTTACCTCCTATAAAAGTTGTTCATTAATATTATTAGTGGATTATTTTTGAGGCTTGTTAAACTTATAAATTAAACCCAATATATCAGGTACTAGATTTCGTCACAGACGACTGTACTTGTTAGAGGTATAGTGCACGATACATAGGCTTAGATATCCAACTATAGATAAACCAACAATATCCCGCAACATGGACCAACGATTTTTATAAACATTCCCCCTGATTTAATCCACTGCAGCCAACCCTAGATGGTAACACTATTTCCAGAGTGGCGCACATTTAAATAAAGTGATAGTGGTGGCAGCGACTATCATTACACAGGTTTGGATCTCCAACTATGAGACATACCAACAATATTCCGCAACATGGAACAATGATTTTTATAAACATTCCCTTCCTTGCCTATATGTCAGGTATTAGATTTCGTCATAGACGCCCATACTTGTTAAACCCGGGACACACGACGAAAGTTAATAATCATTAACAGTTACTTAATTTAGTAGCCATGTGTCATATGATCATTTAGGTAATGATCATTTCAAACTTCATAACGTGGAAAGTACCGATGAAGTTTAAATACCGATGATCGGAAGCGTTCGGTTGTCATCGCAACTCGAATGACAGTTAGGGTTGTTGGTGTTGAGATGTTGATATCTAGTTAAATTATTCTTATTTGGGTTGACGATTGTCAATGAAGTATAGTGGCATGGATAATACACTAAATTTAGAAACTACTTCGGTGTCTTTAATGACTCTATCTTTTTTTTTGTCAAGGGCACATTGCATTTGCGCATGTGCAAGAAATTTCAAGTAATGTCCGTGTGTCTGAATATTTTTTTAACGAACATTAACTTCAATTGAGAATTTACTTAATAATCATTATATATACCGTGTGTCTCCGGCATTAGTGGTATACTGCACGATACCCATGCTTGCCTATCCAACTATAGATACACCAACAATATCCTACACATGGACCACCGATTTTTATAAACAACCCCCCCTTGATCCACCGTTGCCAACCCCACTTGGCAACACTGTATCCAGAGAGTATATCAGGTACTAGATTTCGTCTTAGGCGACCATACTTGTTAGAGGTATAGTACCCAGTACCCGATACCCAAGCTTGGATCTCCAACTATAGATACACCAACATTATCCCGCAACGATTTTTATAAACATCCCCCTGGTTTGATCCACCGTTGCCAACCCCACTTGGCAATACTGTATCCAGAGTGTATATCAAGTATTAGATTTCGTCTTAGGCGACCATACTTGTTAGACGTACAGTACCCGATACGCAAGCTTGGATCTCCAACTATAGATACACCAACAATATCCTGCACATGGACCACCGATTTTTACAAACATCCCCCTTGATCCAGCGTTGCCAACCTCTCTTGGAAACACTGTATCCAGAGTACTGTACTTGTTAGAAGTTAGAAGTAAAGTACACGATACTCAGGGTTAGACATCCAACTATAGATACACCAACAATATCCTACACATGGACCACCGATTTTTACAACATCCCCCTGATCCAGCGTTGCCAACCCCACTTGGCAACAGTGTATCCAGGGCGCAGACAGAGGGTCGTGTCCACCCATCCCCTGCAGAGCATCGCATTCAGCCGGTGATGAATCATTACGCCGTGTCGATCCACCGCGTGATCCCAACCCTGCCAGACGAGGGTGATGAACTGCGGGGTTCAGCCACCCCCACCCCCCTAAATAAATAAATGGGATTTGGGATTGTTGCTCGCTTCGAAATATACCAAATCTAGTACTTCTACTTCATAAAGTTTGTTGGAATAAACATTGGACATTGAAAGAAGGTCTTTCTTGGAGTTGCAGTCATTTAATAAAATCCACTAATATACTAACGTTTCGACGTAAATCAGTCTTCATAAGGGTGCTGATAACATACAAAACATACAATCAAATTTACACACATTCATTTAAATCAAGTAACAGACTTACATAAATAGTATTAAAATGTATCAAATCTGTTACTTCTAGTTGATAAAGGTTGCTTGAATAGACTATGCAAAGGATATAACTTGTATTGGATTCTAAACATTGGACGTTGAAAGAAGGTCTTTTTTGAAGTTGCAGTCATTTAATAATATCCACTAATATACTAACGTTTCGACTGTAAATCAGACTTATCAGGGTGCTGATAACATACAAAACATACAATCAAATTTACACACATACATTCAAATCAAGTAACAAACTTTCATAAATGGTATTAAAATAGGATCTGGTAAATCATGTAAATTATTTTACAGAAATCTTTCGTCAAACATAGATAAAACAAACACATGTACATGTTACTTAACAATGTAAATTACAGATTTACAGATCTGTAAGAATCTACAGATTTGTTCAGAATTGGTCTATTATTGACTGTACTACATAAATTGCAGTTATCAAGCACACTATTTGGTTTTCTCCAAATGTAAGATTACTGTCCAACTAATGCAGGTTAAATTGAGTTTTATCCGAAAAAATTAATACTGATTTACAAAATTCATAATCCTTTTAATATACTCTTTGGAAATGTTCTTAACGCTTCATTCTGACTATATGACCAGTATAGCTACAATTTCCTAATGTATCAATTGAGATAGGCTCTTCAATTATGACATATATTTCACATGTCAATTTGTTACCAATAGGCAGCACCAGTATTTTTCTTTACATAGAAGCATACTTTTTTAATATTTAAGTATAATTATGTCAATAAATGTATGTACGTATATATGGGAAATAAATATAAATCCATTTTTTCGAATAGTTCAGTTTTACACTACGCTCTTCTAAAAAGTTAGGAACACATTATTATTATTAAGTCCAACGTCTAACATCTAAACATAATGCGTTAAACCCATCAGACTTCCACGTACAACCAAATTAGAATTGTACACAGACAACCGAACTGTCTATCCCAACATCCTACACATTCTATCTTCCACCCCGTCCAATGTTTTATCTCTTAACAGCGTTAGTATTGATTCGCTCGTAAGACTCTCCATTGCTGCAGATCAGTGAGATAGTTCACAGCCCCAGGCTTTGCGCTGTGTACACAGACGGAAGATTCTGCTAACTTCCAAGTCCTGTCGCTATTGTAACTGTAACTCCTGGCTCGTGGAATATGCACTCTGTTCTAGCAGTTGTTCCTTGGAGGAAATAGAAATGGTTAAGCAGTTTTATTATAAAAAATCTAGTGTGGACATCATATGACTTCTTATAAGCTAAATTTTACACATTTTGCTACACTTCATTTAAACTTATTTCACTTGAAAGTGAGATCATTCTACGACTAATCATTCGTCAACTTCCATTCATTTAATATCTTCGAACTTCCCTTCGAAATGGATCATCTTTAATTTTTTTTATTAAAATGCTTATGTAGGAAAAAAAAAACTTCTTGACTGGATTTGGATATAGTCAATAGATTTTTCTGGCCTGCAGTCAATAAAACGAATATTTATTTACTTCAACGTTTCGATCCTACCAGGATCATCCTCAGGAAGAAATAAATAAAAAATGCTTATCTCTGTGCCTTATTGCATTATTACATAAAATTTCTTAAATGCTAAATTATACACATTTTGCTGCACTTCATTTAGATTTATTTCACTTGAAAGTGAGATCATTCTACGACTAATCATTTTTCAACTTCCATTCGTTTTATATATTCAAACTTCCCTTCGAAATGGATCATCCTTTAAAATTTTTATTAAAATGTTTATCTCTGTACCTTATTGCATTATTATATAAAATTCCTTGAATGCTAAATTATACACATTTTGCTGCACTTTATTTAAATTTATTTCACTTGAAAGTGAGATCATTCTAGGACTAATCATATTTCAACTTTCATTCGTAATATATCTTCAAACTTCCCTTCAAAATGGATCATCTTTTAAAAGTTTTATTAAAATGTTCATCGCTGTGCCTGTAAATCAAATAGTAAATTCCCATAACATAATTGAAATTGACATAGATTTTTTTTTAATTCCATTAACGATATCAAAAGGTATTTTTCCCAATAATAAATGTTTGTTTTTCTTACCCTGTAATTGGGCATTTTGCCTGTTGGGTAATGTCTCAATAATAATAATAATTATTATTATTATTATTATTGCATTACTACGTAAAATTATTTTCACTCACTTAAAAACTAGCGAAGAAAGAAGTGAAATATATTTTGTCAGTTGTCAGTGTTCTTAATCATAAGTCTATAGGTACCGTGAGTATTTTTCAACAAGAAACATGGAATTTATCATCATGGTTGCGACTTGATATTTGATTGAGAGCAATGTAGAATTGCTGGTCTCATTTAAAATTAAACATAGGGAACGAATTTAACATTTGCTCTTTGGGTACCAAAACATCTTTTACTTAAAAGTGAGCAAAAATTATGCTTTTATCAATGACGACTTGTATTTCTTTTTCGTTATGGAGGAAATGTATAATATATTATTTTTTCGTTAAAGATGTAAAATTTAGTAAGCATACTTTGTAAAATATGTTGTTTCTTCGTCAAAGATGTTAATTTTAGTAACCCATCAAATGATCAGCTTGGTTGAGCGTTCCCTCAGAAGCATATGCACCTATTATAATGAAATGCAAATTGCTTCATTTCATATAGAAATTTGTAAAATTATATTCATGTTCTGAAATTATAATTTGATTATATCCATAATATGTACATTGTCACAATCAACTGCAATTATTTATTGTAATCAATATTTCAAATTTAATTAAATTACAGCAAATAATTATATTTAATAAAGTTGTTCTAATAATTTCCATCGGTATCCCAAAAACGTCACTGCGAAACAAATGATAATCATTCGATTTAAAATATTCAGTAGCAAAAAGACAATTACGGATAAAAATTTAATCCTTTGTGATCAAATGTTTTTTGGCGGGAATATCTATTAGTTTTTAATTAAACGCACAAAACAGAATATTTTTGGTATTAAACGATAGGTAAATGACGTGCATGGGTATATTGATTTTGGTGTGAATAATATATCATTACCAGTAATGAAAATTGCAAATTAATTAAAGGATGGCTAACGGGCAACCCTGTTAGTCATAACGAATGTGGTTTATTCTGATTATTTATTAATTAGTCTAATAAATATTCATATCAACTATGCATTTCCCATATTCATTGTTTTAATTCCAATTTTTATCTTTTGTTCAATTAATTTTTTTCGTGCAACGAAAAAATGAAACAATGATTCAGTTTTTTGTTTTTTGTAATGTTTACTGTTCGTTTCAAAAATGCAATTTATTAAATTTCATACAAATACATTTTTATTTGAACTGCAATAATAATAAAAAATAACTGAATGGAAAAAAATTCGTACAATACTTTTACATTATTTTTTTATGGAAATATGATTTTTTCACAGGAAAAAGTATAAATGATTTACAAATTTATTCAAATGAAAAATAATATTTCGCAGTATTTACATTGCGATATGAGATTTTTTGTATTTTTTGTAAGAGTTGAATAAATATTCGCTACACTTGTTGATAGAAACCGTTTTATTTATAAAAATAACACTTAATATTTTCAATATAATATACAATTTTTTATACTTTGCTTTATATCGAAAATAGTTTAATAATATAAAATATTGTTTTTGGGAACTTTATACATACTTGAGAAGACCAGACCGGGCCTAAATAAAAAACATTAATACTAAATATTTTATTTAGTTTTGTAATATAGATTCTAGAGCTGACATCATAAAATATGTAAAAAATAATATTTTCACATAACCTAAAAAAATGTATGACATCAAAATAATGATATGGGTACACAAACTATCACTATTTCCTAATAGCACACACATGTTAATTTTTTGTGAAGTAATTTTTTGGCATTGACATTTAATTTGTCAATTATACCTACACATACAAAAAATATATCCTAGTATAATATCACGCACTTTACAAGTTTGTAGAAATAGTTTTGTTTTTGTCAAACTAGAGGAAATCGTATCTTTTTACCACTTGGGCATTCGAGTGAGAGTTGGAAAAGTGCTTTCCTTTCGAGTTAGGCATATTTTTTGACATGTTTCTAAAATCGATTTATTCCGACGAAAAGGAGCAGCAACATGATAATCTAGAAAATTAGGTTATGTAAACTTTGACGTTTAGCAGTGCAATTGTTACAGTATGACAATATGCCAATTCCTGTTCAAAATGTCCAATTGGGAAATAATATTAAAAAAGATAAGAACAAGACATAATTGTCATATTTTTTTTTAAAAGAATATCATTATTAAATTAGAAATTTTAATATAAAATATAACAATATTTTTTTCTAATATTTCATTCTATAACTACATGTATATGTACAGAGTTACCTCTTTGGAGTGAGAAAAATTATTTTATTCACAATCATCATAGTAATATGCCGATTCCTAACTTTTTGGAGGTTTGGAAGTTAGTCATTCCTAATTGTATTGACAAATCTCTTGGGTTGGAAGTAACAAATTGCACTTCCATCTCTTGGGTTGGAAGTATTTATGTAGAGGTTGCCTAGTAACATTGTCATAAATGTCACTAAATGACAAATAAAACACAATTTGTTTTCATATCCTACTACGCCAACTTAATTTTATTGAAACAAAAGCGATATTGAATCGCGCAATTTATTTTAATAATTATTTATTAAAAAAAGGATGATTGTGAATAAAATAGAATACATTTCTCGGTAGGAGTTTCATTTCGCCTCGCGCTATATCTCACCTCGAGGCTTCGCCTCTCGGTAATATATATAAGCCCTCGGCTGAAATCAAACATTTCCCACCTCGCATGTAAATAACTATTTTCTTGTCAAACTAGAGAGGAAAGCCTATCTTTTGTCACATGTTTCAAAAATCAGGTGATGTAAACTTTGACGTTTAGCAGTGCAATTGTTACTGTATTGACAATATGCCAATTTAGGTTCAAGACGTCCAATTGTGAAATAAAGTTAAAAAAGATAAGAACAAAACATAATTGTCAAAATTTTTTTTAAAAGAATATCATTATCAAATTAGAAATTTTAATATAACAATGAAATTTTCTAATATTTCATTCTATAAATAATATCCATGTTATACTGTTGGTAACTCTTTCCATTTACCTCCTTAGAGTGAGAAAAATTATTTTCCTCACTATTTCGCGAGAAGAAAGCACCGTTTGCTATGCATGTTCTGAAAAAAAAACTTTTTTTCGAAAACCGTCATGAGAATTATTAATGTTAATAATCATAATCATCATCCTGTAGTTCCCTACTGGTATTTAAATTTCTTGTTGCAATCGTCATCAGTCACATTTACGTGTTGTTTTCCTATATTTCTGTTTCTTTTTCTTTTACGTTTCACCTAACCGGTAAAACCTGCATCTATTTAATGTTACGCATAGAAGAGGGGAGTCTTATAGGCCAAGGACCGCTAGAGAAGGTTAGATATTAGATAGTAAATAGATATGTAGATACTAGATAGGGAATTCTGAGACATCGGTGACTTGATGCCGTTGATGCTGGGAATTGTTACGTAGATGTAAAAACAGGGAAGTTTATAATAATGTGTATGGATATTGATTTCAAATGAGTCATTAGACTAGACGACTTTTTTAGTATAATCGTACATTTACGATTACTAGAAATATTTAAATTAATTGTATGTTATACTGTACATAATTTTTCTACGAACTCAATTAGGTAGGTAAATTGCTCAGACTCGAATTGAACGGTGTGTTAAATCTGGGGATTAAATCCTATCTTCGCTGTTATCCATACAAAAATATAGCTGTAAGAAGAACTTAAAATATAAGTCATATATACAAATATATTTCCTTATACCCGGGACACACGACGAAAGTTAATGATCATTAACAGTTAATACTTAATTTAGTAGCCATGTGTCATGATCATTTAGGTAATGATCATTTCAAACTTCATAACGTGGAAAGTGCCGATGACGTTTAAAAACCGATGATGGGAAGCGTTCGGTTGTCATCGCAACTCGAATGACAGTTGGGGTAGTTGATGTTGAGGTTAATGTTGATATCAGGTTAAATTATTCTTATTTGAGTTGACGATTATCAATGAAGTATAGTGGCATGGATAATACTCTAAATATAGAAACAACTTCGGTGTTTTCAATGACTCTCTATCTTCGTTTTTGTCAAGGGGACATTGCATTTGCGCATGTGCAAGAAATTTCAAGTAATGTACGTGTGTCTGCATATTTTTCTAATGAACATTAACTTCAATTGAGAATCTACGTAATGATCATTATTTATACCGTGTGTCCCCGGCATTACCAATATGTTAATATTTTTAAGATAAAAATAATACCTTATTTATTGAAAACTGTAATAGAAGAAAAAATAACACAACCATGTTGTTTATTTAAAAATTAGCTGAATATACTTAAAAGTAAAGATTTAAGTAATTCATAAGCACGAATCTTGATTCACAATCACAAGAGAAGGTCACAGTAAATTATGAATAAGAGTCTTTACAACAAAATTTATCACATTTTGCAAGACATTACCACACCTAGAACAAATTGGGAAAAGATTTAATGATACATTTATAAAACAGGTTATCTCGAAACGTTGACAGTGTCCTTAACCTTTATTATTTTCCCAACCGATTTATGATTTCACAGTAAGAATTAACGTTCCTAAAATAAACAATAATATATTCATTCTATAAATACTACGTTAGAATCAGCTGAGATAAAAACAGGAGTTTTTCCAGCGTTACGTCTCAGGTTATCCTTTCGCCACACGTGTGCAATTAGCAACCTTGCTGCTGCAAGACCAATTGATTTGGTAATGCTGAAGACAAATCATCCAACTCAAGGTGACGGAAGATGGCGGGATTGTTAGCTTATTCATTCATATGCATAATTAGGAAATAGAAGAACGCGTGGACAGGTTGAATACTTTTCCATATGGGTAATCCACAACTGGGTATATTCACTATATTCCCGAACTGTTACTTTCCATTATCTAGCCGGACAAATTTAACTTTTCGGCCGATTAAAAAAAAAACCCTTTTTTCAAATATTCAGTGGAGAGACAAAAGAATTGCCTAAATTTATCAAATGCAAATCTTTTGAAAAATCTTAGAATATATAAATATTGAATAAAATATTATTTAGTACATCGGAAACCTATGTATTAAGTCATTTTAACAAAGAGAATAAAAAATGTATACCTATATTAAATCGTTCCCTATTAATTTGCAATAAATCATAATCTTGATATGATTCATTCTATAAGAATTATAAGAATTGATATCAATTTAATCAATCTATATTTTTATTTGAACTTGTTCACCGTTACGTCATCTGACAACTAAAACAAAAGTTATTGATCTTTCGAAGACCTTCATATAAATTTCATGCCAACATTTTCTAAGTGTTTTTGGCGTTTGTTAATAATTTACTGGACTTCCTAAAACTTCTGACACTGATGTATCATATGGTGTCGAATAATTCACAATATTTATTACGAGAAATATATGTGATATACACATATATTGGGTAAAAAAATGTTTAATGTTTTGTTCACTTACTTCCTTATTGGTCTTTGGTTATTAGATCTAAAAATATACTAAATATACTAAATCTCATTAGGTTTATTTAAAGTTATAGGAAATTGAAAGAGCCTTTTCTTATATTTTTCATTCGCAAAAGGTTTCTATCTTGCATAAATAAATAGTATTAAGTGTTTTTAAAACATCAGCTAGCTATTAAGACGGGGATGGTTGTGATAACAAACGTACTGTCAAAGTGTCGAATATTTCTTTATAATTTTCATTTATATTTACACTTGCTTAGACGTTGTTTGCATGAAATCAGATAAATTATTATCAAAGGTAAATAATAAATAAATACACCAATACTCGTCTTCTCAACCTTCTAGTATAATATACTACATATTTTGGTCTCATTTACTAATATTTTTACCGGTTCAGTAATAATAAGAGTAGATCCTGCAAAAGTTGAGAGAATATTTTAGATTCGCTTTTCACATTCGATTAATTTACAAAACAGAAAATTCGTGACGTTTTTCTGGAGCAGATAATAGAAAATGCATAGCCAGAATCAAACAGGGATTATCTATTTTCCTATGTTCGATCATACTGTCAAATCCTTTCAAAAATAAAAACAACTCACATCAGAGTTTGTTGTTTTTCCCATCCGACTATTCAACTGGATTTTAAAATTTTTTAATTTAAACTTTTCTACATTCATTTCAATCAAAAATTCATTTAAAAATGTCAACGCATTGTTTTACTTTTATTAATCAAGTAATGAAAAATTCCATTTTAATCAACATCGCGGGAAAATAGTTTTGATTTAAATATGAGTCAGAATTCTCTAGAAGCATAAATTACCTTTAAATACCACACCCATTTCGACGAACGGGATAATGTGATATACCCGGTATATGTAATTAATTGGCTCTACAACGGAAAGTATTTACATTTTGCCAATTTGGTTAATGGTAAAGATATGAACACATGTTTCGAATGGAAGTTAAATCATATTTATGAGAGCAATAATGTTACTGATATACGAGTACATGTACAACGCATAACGTCCTAAGAAAATATTACTGGGTGAAATTAACATGGAAATCGAATTTTCAGTAATTAAATTTCTCAAATATTTATTGCATTATTGAATTAATATTCACCTTCAATGGTTTTTACAAACTAATAGCTATTTACATAACTAGGGTTGTTATGAATATTATAACTGTCGCAGGTGTTGATTCTAAGTCATATCAGGCCTGGTATGATTCTTAACATCCGTGGTTTGTTCAATAATTTGGTTTCAGAAAATGAAGACGTTATTAATAAATATTATATTATTATAAATAGTTATTTATGGTACAAGTGTGTTACATTACAGATAAGTCACGTGGGAAAAGTTAAGCTCACGAGGCCGTTAAGTTGAGTGTGGTATTTTTTCAAGTGACTAGGTAATTAACACACGTGTGCCATACAACATTTTATCCAACACATTTTAATCATTGATATAAAATACATATAAGATTTTTGACAGATGGAATTTCGAAATGACATTTAGGAACAAAATTTTATAATGTAGTTACTATGATACAAACCAACAAACAGTGAGCTAATATATTTAGCTCACTAGTGACTTATGACCTACTTTATTTATCTAAAAACAGCATACTTATATCGTTATAATTACACGGTGTTGGATAAATTCTCTTATCAAGTCTATATAGGAAGACATTTCAGTATGTATATTACTTAATGGAAACGAAGGCTTAATATCCTGAAATTGGTAAAATTTATAATATTTAATACCATTCAACATTCAACAGTGAAGAATATTATAAAAAAATCATGGACCTCACTGGGATTTGAACCCAAGACCTTCTCAATGCCAGTAGGATGCTCTACCAATTGTTGTGGTTCTTAACCATCAAATGTTTCTGGTTGGCTACGAATATTCAGTAAGAAAATGGTTCATAAAACCATCAATTTTCACTAATTAAATTTAATAATGATTATTATTTTAATAAATGCATATTTTGATTTATCTAAAAGTTAGAAAATACAATTTTTTTTTATAAAGAATCAATAATCAATTTCGCTAATCTGGTGGACACGTAAAAAATTGGTATTTCAGACTTAAACGAAGCGAAACAATAGATATTATTGTCAGTGTACAAAAAATTATTTTCATTTTGTTTTATTTGCTTTTTAAGTCGTATATTATAACTACACTATATCTATTGTGGAATAATAATTATTATCCTTACGTATAGATATAGACCATCTGTTGGGACTCATCGCTGAAACCATGTCTCACCTGTAACAAAGAACAATAATTAATTTCACAATTTCATCTTTTATAGAATTCAATTATTACAATTAACATAAACAACTAAATACAATCATACTCAGCTAATAACAGGTATTGCAATATAAATTTTCCTTGAATTCATTACAATAATAACATTAATAACTCTATTAGTTAGAATAATGGATAACAGATATATTATTTGCTACTTTCTAGATAAATCTGTGGCTGATATATTGTTGGAAATAAAACTGTAATTTCCCTTGGAAAATATACATTAGAAATTGATAATTACTACAAGAAATAAACCCAATGATAATGGTACTTGATAACATAACAAATGCAGATATGTTTTGGTTATTTTAACAAAAAATTAAACCACAATAAAATTATATAACATGAGTACATATTTCGTGGAATAAAATTATTTCGGTTTTTATTTTTCATTTGTTTTATTATCAATAGATATTTCCGATTTTCTAAAAATTACATTCGTAGGAAAAAACAACTAAAATTACTAAGTTAATATAATTTTTTCCGCTAAATCAAATAGTAGCTATATTTCTATTCCTAAGAGTAAAAACATTGTGTGGATATAATTTTTAAGCATAATGCATAAATTGGCAAAACGTCAAAAATTAACTATTTTCAAATAATTTTTGGTTTCACCGAAAAATAGAGTCAAGTAAATTATAACTAAGTCATAATTGTATACATGTAATTTTGACAAGTCAATATGATAATAATATTACCGTACAGATTTGTCAATATAATAGGGAACAATTGTCGTATCATATGAACCCATACAGACTTGATCACGAAAACGTTTCTCAAAAGAGCATTTTAGAAAATAATATTTATTAATAACGTGAAACTGGTACACTATTGAACAAACTACGGATGTTATGAATCATACCAGGCCTTACATATCTTAAAATCCTCGCTTTATCAGCTTGGAAGTCAATTGACATCTGCGGCGGTTATGATACTCATAACTAACCTAGGTATGTTAATAGCTATAAATAAAAAAATACATAATTAATGTAACATTTACTATCCTATACAGACTTGATCACAAAAACGTTACTCAAAAGAGCATTTTATAAAATAATATGTATTAATAAAGTGAAACCAGTGAACTATTGAACAAACCACGGATGTTATGAATCATACCAGGCCTTAGATATCTTAAAAATCTTCGCTCTCTCAACTCGGATGTCAATTGACATCTACTTTTCTTAAAAAGCTTAAGAATTTGTTGCTATAAATTCCAATACGTTTTCAGCAAAAAAAAATAATAGTTTAGTTTTATCTAACGTAATTCCTAATACAGTTAAATTTCAATAACAATAACCATTGAACCTAACCTGTATTCTGTATTGCAATCTCAATCTCTCAGTACACATTACCATTTGCCATATCAGTCCTACTCCATATACTTGCTTCTTGCATCGTCGGTCGTCCTTATATTGACATTTGAGCACCGTTAAGTTAACGGTACGAACGGGTTCATGGGAAACACCCTTGAGCGTTCCACAACCCTTAAGTCGACCCTATGGGGTGACATATGCGAGTTATTAACATTTGGGTATGGAGGGCTATTGTTTTGAAATATAGAAGCCAGGGGATGAGAAATAGTGGTTTCATTACTCAATGTATATCTGAGTGTGGATATTGTAAGATGTAAAGTTTTCAATTTATAGACTACTGTAAACAAAATTTGATGAATTTACATGATTTAGTAACATTTGTGTTTTTTTTTAGTAAAGATATATTTTAACATATTTTCGCAGCATAGCAACATAAATCATAAGTGACTGATAAATTTATTATTTGGTAACTATTGTTAACAGTGTATTATAGAAAATAAGACCCACTAATCATGCTAATTTCATTTACAGGGTGAGTCATCGAAATGCCCGTCTTCGATATCTCCGAAATACAGCATAAATTTATTAACAGAATTTATTCGTCCTCTCAAGTAGCATAACGAATAATTATTTTCACATATACAGGGTGTTGCATTACGGCACGGCGAGAATTGTTTGCCTTTTTTAAATGGAAATTTGGTTTTAATTTTCCGCGGCGTTGACAAATTATTCTGTTTATTCTCTAAAAAAACTATAAGTTGTCACTTTCAAATGGAACACCTATATTTTATAATTCAGTTGGGTGTCTGTTTGAAATATCTTCATATGTTTCTAAGTGTCCTACGCCTATAACCAATAATTTCAAAGTTTTTTACTATTTTTTTTCTAAAATTATTTATTCAATTATAAATTAAATCTAGTATACCATGGATATTATCCATAGATTGTGGTTCCAACATTGTCAAATATTTATAGAAAATTAAAATTAGCAAAAAAAAACATAAGAATACAAGAATTGAAGAAAATCTTGCAATTCTTGCAATTCTTGCAAGATTAAGGTAAGAACAAGAAAACTACAAATATTATCGAGAAACATAAAAATTGTTAGAGGATCGCCAGGATGTACTGTTAGTCCGGACTTCTGACAATTTACTTCAATTAACATCAAAATTGCATTTAGGTTTTGAAATGAGGTGTTTGTAAAGGAAACAGCTAAATTTTTATTTATCTTCCATATTCAAAGATTTACTTCATGTAAAAGTGTTATTAACCTAACACAATTGACAGTATGACATTGACAGTTCAGAATCAGTCCGCAATTTGTTCCAACAAAAACATAATCTGAAACTATGCACAGTTCGCGCATGCGTAAACCACGGTACATGAAATGATACATAAACTAATCACAAATCGTCAGGAAAATCCTTTTGGAGCTGGTTGGAACAAACCTATTCCTGAAACCCTTTAATTTCATAATATTATCCATTTGGTTGTCTATCAACGAACAAAGTTGACAAATTAGTTTCTTTCATTCATATCTCAATCCCAACTCAAATTGCACACCCTGTATATTCATTCCCATCCCAAACATAGAACTAGGTCAGACACCTCACATTTCCCCCTAACTTAATAACCCGTACATCCTTCCAATGTCCTGTAAGAACCCTGTATTGATGAACCCGTCAGAAGAAAGAAATACCTTCGCCATCTGAATCCTTTCCTCATTGGGATTCCTCGCACGACAGTCACACAGACCACACACTCACAATGGTTACGACAAGGACAGATGCACGCACATGTGTGATGTATGTACACTCTGTGTGTGGATTGTGAATGAGGTTGTAATTGTTACATATTTATCAGGCGGTAGTTGGTTCGTTGCGTAAACGGAGAATAGAGAATTGAGAATTGAGATTGGAGAAGAGTGTTTTACAGAAATTTATTGAATAAGTGATGGGTTCTGGAAATTAGTTAACTTTATTCTTGTAGTACTCCAGATTTAACGAAATAGACAGATTTATGGTGAAGGACGCACATTTTGCGCCTTCAAACTTGTTTTCAAAGAAATAACTGATTTTTACTATTAAATGGTGCTCCAGAGTTTGAAATCTCTCTCTCTTGTTGTAATCTTCGACTGTTGTGGATGTCTTGATTGAACGTCAGACATACCTTGGTATTTCTTATTGAAATAACCAATTAGTTGTTTTACTGTGTGTAAAGACTTTCTCGTCGTGGTGTAAATTTGTAAGTAGTTTTTATGATATTCTTTGTGGATTAATACTGATTTGTAGATCGATGTATAAAGGTTTTCAAAATTGTTTGTAAATTAGAAAAGTAAGAATTTGGAGTTTATATAGAATCAAGTTACGGGTTGTAGTTTATTTAAATTATATAAATGTTTTTGATCGCGGTTGATTATTAAAATTGATATAATTTAGTAATTCTTGGAATATCGTATTTGATTCAGCCCATCCTATTCCAACCCCTGTCTTTGTGACGTGTAGCACAACGCGTAGGTAAAACTCTGTTGTTCTAATATTCCTACCCTGCACCAATTTGACCATGTAGTAAACCGCGTCTGTTATCATTATTAACATTCCCTTGTCTGTTTCTATCACGGCAGACTTTTAAATAAAGTGATAGTGGTGGCAGCGACTATCGTTACCCTTGTCTCGTGTAAAAGTTGTTCATTATATTAATTTGTGAATTACTTTTGAGGCAAGTAAAACTCATAAATTTAAACCCTTGTATATCAGGTACTAGATTTCGTCGTCGGTGACCGTACCTGTTACAAATGGTAATGAAAATTTCAAAAGTATCTACCCACTTTTAATAATAAAACTCCTAAACACCTAGTTTATTTCCTCCAAAGAACAACTCGTAGAACAGAGTGCATATTTGACTAGCTATGAGTTACAGTTACAATAGTGACAGAACTTGTATATTAGGTACTATATTTTGTCATAATCGACCGTACCTGTTACATAAACTATAGTTCTGGTGACACATATTTAGATTAAATTATTTGTGAAAACGATCACTCTAACATCCTCATTTCACCGCTACCTCAACCCTTGCGAACAATTTATGCAAATCACTTTCCCAATAGAGCAAATCATCTCGTGTAATAATCCTCCTTTCATATTCCTAACACCATAACACCTCGTGATGGGACTAGCAATGTACCCTGTTGGGACGGCGCGGTCTCAACATGGGATCGCATACATCACACCTAGGCCTACTACATTACCCTGCTAATGAGACGGGACAGGGAGAGACGGGGATGGAAGATGAGGAATTACGTGGTGGGAAAAGAGATGGGATGGGATGGGTGACACATAAAAGCAGAGGTTGTTGCTAAAAAGGGAAGTAGCTGTGAACTTCACATCGGTAGAGACGTCGCAAAAATCTGTTGCATAGCAATATTGTCAATCATGAATTATAAGTTTTAGATGGTTTTTTGTACCTATTTCGTAAGTATATATATATATATATATATATATATATATATATATATACTAATATATATATACATAGGATCGCATACATCACACCTAGGCCTACTACATTACCCTGCTAATGAGACGGGACGGGAGGAACGGGGATGGACGATGAGGAATTACGTGGTGGGAAAAGAGAAAATAGATGGGATGGGTGACACATAAAAGCAGAGGTTGTTGCTAAAAAGGGACGTAGCTGTGAACTTCACATCGCTAGAGACATACTGTCAATCATAAACTATAAGTTTTCGGAGATTTTTCGTACCTATTTCGTAAGTATATTTATATGTGGTTAACTATGGTTTGACAAAATTGACGATTAGTTTTTCTAATGTTGTTAACTGTAGTAAGTCTAAAGGAGGTTTTCCACCAAGTTGACAAAAGGCTTAATGCTCGATACATAATTCTTTGTTCATAAGTGACTAATTCAAAGTTAATTAAATTGACAGCCACATGTCATCCAGTCTTGAAATTTCACAAACTTATATATCCCTAATCCATGTGTTTATTCTTATAATATAATTTCCATTTACTTTATACGTCTCGTGAAATGTTATAAAGAAAAACTTGTAAAAGTAGCTTCACTCCCTTAATCATTTTCATTTGTAATAACTTGTAAAAAGTTCAAATACAATCAAGATTATATACACACATCCATAATAGAATTTAATAATTTTTCTATGTAGATTGAGAAAGAAATAATTTTTGATACAATTCAGTACCCTGACTGATTTACAGTTTTCTAATTACTGACTACGAGTATACTGTCAAATAAAACCAATCCTGTATTGTTGTTATAAGCATTAGGACAGTCGGTGGAATAAGACTATCTAACCATTGCACAGAAGTGATTAATGTAATGGTCTTGGTCTATTTCCATAACCTAAAGATATAAATGAAATATATCTTTATTGTGATGGATATTGCTAAATTAAAGCGATCTTGGTATTTGAAGATTGTCCTTGTGGTAAAGAGAGTCAGCCCAAAGTTTCTGTATTTCCATTATCAGTTTCTTAAAAATATTGTTATATATTCTGAAATGTGGGAAAAATTGTATATACTTTTTTATTCCAGTTTTAGAATTGAAAGGTTTATCTCAACATTTCTCGGTTGACTTATCCAATATTGAACAAGAACAAGATGTACCTGTACTTGATTGAAGTAATTTTTTCCTTAATTTAACGTATTCTAAAGATAAATTAAACCATATATTGTTTCATGATAAGTCTTAAGAGACTTTTGATTTGATTACATAAGCCATGTTGGTACAATGGGGCACTAACGTATTAACTCTAAAATCCAGTGACATCCGAGCAAATGTGTGAAACAAAACAATAACAATAGATCCCAATTCTATTTCCTTCCACAAAACAAACACACTACCAAAACAAAAACTCCAAATTCCCTAATTCTGCAGTGGCAATTTCACGCTAGTAACAACCAGCGGAAATGTTAATAGCTGTAGTAGGCCTTTGAACTCTTCAGTGTCATCTGCCTTCCCCCTCCACTTTCCTTAATCCCGCAGACAGAGACAGAGCTACATGGATCCCTATCCGACGGAGAGAGATACCCTCACTGCGTCGAGACGAGAACATGGCGTCGAGACAAGGACGGATATAGTGGATCAGCTGATGGCAGAGAAAGATGGGGAAGGGAAAGAGAGAGGAGGTGGATTAAAGCGAGATGGATGTAACTTGGGCTTACGGAGATATTTTGGATGTAAGATGGATGGAGAGGCAAGTTGTTTTTAGAAGAATTAAGGGTTATTGAAATTTACTAGTTTTGTAGTCTTGAAAGTCCTTTGGGACGAAAAGGAAACAAACTTGGTATACTATCGTAAGACAAAAGGTCATAATTTGAAATTTGTAGTTTTGCGATATTTGAAATTTAATAATATTGAACCCACCATCAATAGCTATTAACATAACTAGGATAGTTAGGAGTATCATAACCGCCGCAGATGTCAATTGAATTCCGAGCTCGCAAAGCAAACATTTTAAGATATCTAAGACCAGGTATGATTCATAACATCCGTGGTTCGTATCTTGTGAGTAACGTTTTCGTTATCAAGTCTGTATGGATTGATATGACAGCTATATTATTCAGTTGTCTTATCATGCTAATTCTATCATTAAATTGAGAAATTTAGTTAAAAAACACAGAATTTGATGTGTGTTTCCTATTTATTCATGACTTCTATTTTCAAATAAAAGTATAAAAACTTAATGCCAACATAAGGATTTTAATTTTTAACTAAAAATTAACTTTAAATATATACACGGAATGTAAGTACTTAATACAACTATTCTCTACAAGCTCCGCCTCAGTTTAGACTTTTTCGAAGGTTACAATGTACTTACATTCCTAGTAGCATAAATAACTGTGACAATATATAATAAATGTAATTATTTGCTAAACATGTACTATTTTTCAAATTTCCATTAATCTTTCACAATAAATTTCTATATGATTTATAATCACAATAAGACTAATAATAAATAATGTGCTGGCTTCATATAATAATTTATGATCGCGTTAATATGAGAGGAAAGCAGTTATAAATAGATAAACCATCAACACAATTTAATCGCGTAACACAATTATTCACTTGTTATAAAATTCTCCATGGAGTAGTAAATAACTTTTCCTTTCAACAAGAATTTGCTTATATGTAATTATTACTCTCTGTGATTACTTTGTTGCGTAATAAGCAATATTCTTAAAGATATAATTAGCAACAATTAAATTATTACCACAGGTGGCATTGAATTGTCAACATATGCAATGCAATAGATGGTATGTGGTATAGTCTATTCACTTATACTATGAGAGGTATAGTTGAACAAGAGATCTCGAGTTGACGTTTAAATTATTTTATGGTTGTGGTATCTATTCAAAGTTTTTTCCTGAGTGAAAGTATGGAAAGAAATGTGACCTTTATGCGTTCTGCTATAGGGTATAGAATTGTACAAAATCAATTAGAATACACTGTTTGTTCCAGGTACCCAGCTAAGCACTCGATTTGGGAATCCCAAAGTAACATTAGCATGCCTTACTTAATATAGATAGATTACTGTACAACATGGAAATAACTAGACAGGCATGTATTTAAAATTTTAATACCATGTTTTATGAAAAATACTCTAATACTTGTCACAAGTTGTAGTAACGTTGATGTACACTTGGTAATAAGAACATTATGTTATAGGAGTTTCGTTTTTATGCAAAAATTTTTGGCAATTCCACGAAGATAATGATTATTGCTAAGAAATTAGCGGTATTAAAATTTTAAATACATCCCTGTCTAGTTATTTCCATGTCGTACAGTAATCCATCTATATTAAGTTAGGCATGCTAATGTTACTTTGTGATTTCCACATCCAGTGCTTAGCTAGGTACCTGGAGCAAAACTTTGAATAGATACCACAACCATAAAATAATTTTTACGTCAACTCGAGATCTCTTGTCAAACTATACAGTACGTTTAATTTAAACTCAATGTTCTGTTCCTGCTTTATTTTATGTCTAGTTTTATAAGATTTTTTTATACATTCATCGACACACATGGACAGACATCATCTTAAAAATATTAAAATCGAGTTCTAGAGAATTTAAATGTGTTTATTCATTGAAAACTCACTATTCGATTTTTAGCATGATTCCAATACCTCTTTTACTGAGTGGCGATAAGTAAAAATAGCTATGTAGTAGCAAAATTATTGAAAATAATTTTTCACAATTTTTTTTCATGTAACTAGTGATTTAGCAAATAAAATTTCTATACAAGTAATCTATAATGGTAATTGATATTTTGCTATCTTTGCTTAATATCAATACCACCGAAATTATTAGTTTTAGGCATAAGCTACCCTTAATAACATATGACGATAATACAAAAAGACTCAACTGAAATGTAAACTATAAGGTGTTCCATTTGAAAATGACTAATTATAATAATTTGAAATTGAGTAAATTTGATTCGCTTTATGGAACACCCTGTATAATTATATTTTAAAAAATATGTGAGAACATTGAGTATAGTTACAGTTGTACAGAAAACAAAATCTTAATTATTACTATTAAAATAACTTCAGTACGTCTTTATAAAGCAATGCGTGTATTCTGTCATTTTTAGAGAATAAACGAAATAACTAATAATAATAACAATTTTCGCCGTGCCGTAATGCGACACCCTGTATATGTGAAAATAATTTTAGGTTATACCACAGAATAGTTACACACAGAAGCGACACTCCGTATCTTTCAATTTGTGCTCTTCCCCTATCTCTCTCTCAGATGTGAGTAAACTATCCGATTTTAAACAATGGGCCCTTTAAATTTGTGCACCTCCCCATCTCTCTCTTATTTTCGCTTCTCTGTCTTACTGTCGCTTCTGTATAAATCTATTCTGTGGTTATACTCCTTGAGTGGACGAATAAATGCTGTATTTCGAATGAAAGGGAGATATCGAAGACGGGCATTTCGATGACTCACCCTGTATACCCTATAATGTACTGAAATTTATGTCATTAGTCAACAGTACCAACAAAGACAAAACGACATTTAAATTGTAAAAACAAACATTAAACTCGAACGTGTATGCCATAAAAACAAAATATTTGTATTCATCGGTCATAGAAAGTGAACAACCTATACCATGTCAATTTGTCATCACCTCACGCAACGTACAACCTATACTGACCGCAGAGCCGACCTTTCAATATTTCAAGAACATATTGCTCATATTTCTCCACAAATTGCTTGACTGATTACCTCTGGGAATTCGACCTAGTGGTAGGCTTAATGAAATGCCAATATTAATTGTTTTCAGCCTATCACATGTTAATAAAATTAATGCGAGCTATCATTATGCGTTATAAAATAATATGGTATCGTAAATTTTATTGTCAGAAAATTGTAATTTACAATTTATGGCCTGGTGTGCTTAGTTTAGAATGTACAAGGTTGGGCTATCGATAAAATATTTTTGGCCTAATATTTTTATTTACTACTTTTTCAATTGTTATATGACATGCACTGTATTTTTATAAGTCTTATTCTTGACCTACATACTTTTCTTTTTATTACTAGTACTACAGAATGTTATGTTTTCATAATAGATTATTCCATAGTTGTTTCCACAGAACATTAACATAATGAGAAGCGTAATTCAATGGATCAAGTGAGCAGCACAAATTTGCTGCCATCTGAAGTGTAAAGAGTAGACATACTCCTAGCCTACTTGATTATTAAGTTTAGTATATATCACTTAAACGTCAAATGTAGCTGTCCATATGCATTTATTTATTTATTTACTACTAGATATTTTAATTTTAAATAAAATATATAAATTAATTATCATCATATTTTTGCCTATGTAGGTATTACAAAATTATTCAAAATCATTTAAAATAAAATATTAAGTTATACTCTCTTGACGAAATGAGTGGAAGAGATGTTTTCTCGGCGATATTCATGGAAGAGATGTTCTCTTGGCAAATTTTGTAGAAATGATGTTTTCTCCGCGAAATTTATATAAGATGTTTTCTCGGTACAATTTGTGGAAAAGATGTTCTTTCGCCGAAATTTATAAGATGTTCTCTCGAATGTCTGTCGGCAAATTTTATAGAAGTTCGTCGCTAGAATCCACCTTTTAAAATGAATTTATTTACATAAGAAAACTTCATTTGTTAAATCTAGTAAACATATACCTAACTCATTTGTTTAACTGAAATTACAAAGTTTAAACAATGGTAAAAACCAGGTTTGATTTGATTTAAATCAAACGATTTTCTTGAAAGTGAAATGTGCTTATTTGATATGTGATTTTTACCGGCATGATGGAAAAAGTCTGGAATTACTTCCAGAAAACTAAGTAAGGATCATTTTACAATAGTTCCAGAGAAAAAAGCAATTTTTTAGGGAAAAAAAAGTAAGTAATAAAATGAAGAAATGTTCATCATTATATTTATTTTATTTGTCATTTATCTAGCAAGTAATGAAATACATTAGTTTCAAGGTGAAAACAGATGCCAAAAATTAAGACTTATAAATTAAACTAATGTCTTTGAAATGTACTTAAAAGTACCCTTTGAAGTTATGTTCGTAAACCAGAAATTATTTAATCAATTGAGTGTGTCTTTGAATGTTCATCTGATTGAAATAAAAATCGTTTTATTTATTTGTTTACAGTTTACATCTTAGTTCAATCAGGCTACTAAAACTATTTTTGATGTTGAAATAAAAATAAAATAAACGTATCTAGAATAGAAATAGATTGATATAGTACCTTTAAATGTATCATCGTGTATTTTATTGGTACTCTATTTTAAAGTAATTTCGGTGTTGAAAAAAATATTTAAGAGATTTTATTTTTATTTAACCAAATTAAATATCACTGTGTGCAAAAGATCGAAACTACATTACTAATTATAATCTTTATGTTTTTAAGCTACAATTGAGAAAAAAATGTAGTATCGCCCTAAATGTCACTATAAAACTATCAACATCTGACAGATTTAAATTTCTTTGTACATATCCCATCCACCAAAGTTGACCCTGTTGTATTGTCACTTCGATTGGTATTACATTAAACTAATCTCTGTATATTTCATTCCTTATCATCTCTTCTCCCCTTTCCTTGAATTTTTCTCAAAAACCTTATCTCAGTGCTCTTTAGTTTACTTCTTTGTCTTTCTGTTGTCCAGCTTTCGCACGTAAAGAAAAGAGTTGGTTTTACTACTTTTTTGACAATTTCCGCCTTTACTTCTGCTGGTATCTCCTTTCGATTATGAAATGCTGATTTCATAATGTTGAAATTCTTCCAGTTTTGGAAATTCTTTCGCTAATTTCATCGTCCAGATTCCCTTTACTGTTTATAATTCCTCCCAGGTACGTGAATTTATCTATTTGTTCTATTTCTTGTCCTTCTATCTGTATATTGTGTTACATATCTATATTTCCTATTACCATTATCTTCGTTTTTCCTATATTTATTTTCATTTTATATTTTTTCAATTCGTCATTATATATATTTAGGTTATGTTGTAGTTCTTTTTCGTTTTCTCCTATAATTGCCATATCGTCAGCATAACATAGCTTTGACATTTTTATTGTTTCCATCTTGCAATAGCCTACCGTAACATAATTAGTAATGACAGTCAGTTTTGTACTGGATACAATTAATTGTTATAAATATCATTTGTTTTGGTATTGTAATACAATAACGTATATCAATATTTGTCATATTTTGTAAACATATAAATAACTCAAATGTTTTATTAAAATTACATAGCCTGAAGTTATACGTGAGGAGTACTGATGAATGCATACTGTAAATTAAAAAATTAAAATAGATATTATTATCCACAATCTTGCATTGAAATAATTCATTTTCAACTACTGTACCAGTAGCTTTAACTTTCCAATTTGCAAATATATATTCAACGTCCCACGTAGTTGAAATATGACATGACAAGGAACAAAGAAAGCACTCACTCTTGCATTAACCAGTAACTAGAAATGGAATTGGAACACAAATAATCAACACCCACTATGATGAAAAACGGTTCTGATAACCTTATCTCTCCTTTCCAGGTGTAAAAATTCCACTTATGACAATGCAACAAATTGCTCCTTGTTGCTTAAGTGGAAAGCAATTGTTTTAAATAATTGCAAACAAGTGATAACAAGTAGACGACATGAGATGATGTATTAGGTTAGAAATATGCCATAAAAATGTCAGCACTAATATGGAAAACTCTAGTTAATACGATTTTCATTTTGTAATATAATCATCAGGAAACTAACATTTTCATTCTCCACCTTACGTAAATAGACATTATTGTTTTGACAGGACAAAAAAAAAATTAAAAAACCTAAATTTTAATTTTTCGCTTTGAAACTTTTTGTCTCCAAATTTTTTTTTATATCTTGGTAAACTCTATTTCATTTTGTAATATGATCATCAGGAAAATAACATTTTCCTTCTCCTTCTTACGTACATGGACATTATTGTTTTGACAGGACAAAAAAAACGGAAGAACCTAAATTTCAATTTTTCGCGTCGAAATTTTTTGTCTCCAAATTTTTGTTTTCTGGACTAGATATCAATGTGCTGATTCCAAATTTTCAAACAGAATTCAATTATCTCTTCCCGTTCTCGAGATATTTGAGTTCAAAGTTATACCTAAAAAATTAGGTTTTTTAGGTATAACTCTTAAGTGGTTAGGTTTACGACTTCGGCGACCTCACCATTCGATTTTACGGGCAAAATTACATAAGTGTACCAATTTTCAGATTTTTAATCCAACAGATACAATTTTTAGAAAAGAAAAACTGAAAATGGCCAAAATCGAAAAAAATCGTAAGGGGTTCATCAGGCATTTTTTTCGATTTTCGCCGATTTCGTTTTTCCTTTCTAGAAATTGTATCCTATGCATTAAAAATCTAAAAATTGGTACACTTATGTAATTTTGCCCGCAGAATCGATTGGTGAGGTCGCCGAAGTCGTAAACCTAACCCTTAAAGGGATATACCTAAAAAACCTGTTTTTTTAGGTATTGCCAAAACTCAACTTTAAACACGAATATCTCGAGAACGGTAAGAGGTAATTCAATTCGGTTTGAAAATTTGAAATCAGTGTGTCGATATTTACTTAAGTCTAGAAAATGAAAAGTTTTGGAGAAAAAAAGTTGCTCGGAGAAATTTTGAAATTTAGGTTTTTTCGATTTTCTCATTTTTCACCTAATCGTTCCAAAGAACGTATATGCGGATAAAACATTTCTTTATATAACTTTTCCCGTAGAATCGACTGGTATAAACGTTGAGATCGTATCTCTATCCATTTTAGAGGTATAGCTAAAAAACCCACTTTTTTGAGGTGCAACTTTGACAGCAAATATCTCAAGAACGAAACGATGTAATTAAATTCCGTTTAAAAAATTGAAATCAGCGAGACGAGATCTATCAATGTACACTATTTCCTAAAATAAAAATTTTGGGAACAAAAATAAGTATTTTTGGGATATTTCGCGTTTGTCAACACAATTTTTGGTTTAATTCTATGAATAATGAGAGAATAATAAATATGTTTGCCTTGTTCTCGCCCGCAAAATTTATGTATGTGAGTAAGTACTTCATTTTAACATTTATAAACTTTTAATTATTAGTAAATGGCAGCTAATTTCTATAAATGCCACATAATATACAAAAGAATAATATTCTAATTTTATTATAAAACAAATACATGTTTAACTCACCCCTTATATTTTCTTAAACTTCGAAGAATATTCAAAAGAGAATTTTGGTCTTACCTGAAAAAGAAAAAATAAAAACATATTAAAATACAAGCATTTTTAAAAAATAAAATATATAAACAAATATAAAATATGTTCCATATTGCTAATAAAGAAGAGGTATAAAACAAATACAATTAATGTTAATAATTTAAAAAGTGAAGAAATTTCCAAATTTATTTACGTGTTAACAATGTTGAAACATTTGAACAAGTTCCTTGAAGATAAAAAGAATAAATATCATTATCTTTAAGAACACACTGTGTCCATTAGATATTCGGGTATACAGTTATTTCCACTTTAAATTTAAACTGTAAACATTTCGACTCATCTCTTTAATGTTCTCCATTCATTTAAGGCCAGGCCATTTGGAGCGAAAGAAATCGAATGAAAAGTTTAAATTTGGGTAAATATTTTCTCTTTAGATAAAATTGCCGCTGGGTGGGCGAATTCTTGTCTTATAATGTCAAAAATAAACATTCATTTTTTTAGATTTAAAAATTGATTCGATGCAAAATATTACTTTCTGCTATTAATCCTTTAAATAATTGTTCCTTTATATAATTTAACTTTTAAAATTACTTTTTTTTCGAAATCGATACTAAAGTACACGATATCAATTCGCGAAGTTAGCCAAAGTAGTAGCTAAAGTTAAACTTTACAGACTCTTATGTCAAAATTTAACTTTACGGACTCTTCTGTCAAAATGAATTAACCTATATTTTAATAGTATTATACGTTTGCAGTTTATTTTAGCACTGCCTAAAATAACAAATATCATTCTATAATATTATTGGTGAATGTATATATTATTTACTTTTGATAACAATTTATTTGATTTCATGCAGACGACGTCTAAGCAGGTGTAAACATAAATGAAAATTAGAACGAAATATTTGACACTTTGACAGTACGTTTGTTATCACACCCATCCCCGTCTCAATAACTAGCTGACGTTTTACAAACACATGCTATTTATTTTTGCTTTTAATAAATAATTTAAAGATTTCGGAAAAAAAATTATAATGTAAATCTAAGAACTCAAGTATTTTCTATTATTCACATTGCTAATTATGACATGATTCTTAAAATTGTTGCTGCACTTGGTGTAGGCATGTCAAAAAATTTTATAACCCAAAAAGGAAGTGTCAAATTTATTTCCTATGTTCATTTTAAATTAGACAAATAAGTATACATTGCTGTCAATCAAATATCAAGTCCTAACCATGGATATGATAAATACCCATGTTTCACGTTAAAAAATACTCATGGTATATACATTTGTTGCTCTAACAACAGACAAAGTTAACCGTACAAAGTTGCAAATAATCTGAACTGTCAAATGCTACACATTTTATAAGTACCATAATATTATTAAAGTTAATTACTTCTGGTGGCGCGAAAAATTAAATAAGCAACTTGGAATGTAAGTACAACTATTCTCGTAGGGTACCATGCACTTCGGCTCCGCAAGCTCCGCCTCATTTCATACCTCCTCAAATGTTATAATGCACTTACATTCCTTGCAGCTTAAATAACTATAAGACTTGTTGACGTTGTTGGGTAACTTTTAGGAAATAATCTATGATCCCATTGAAGATTGTGATGACTGGTTAAGTAGAAACATTTGCATTTCAATATAACTACCTAATACAGCTATTTTCGTAAGTTCCGCAAGCTCCGCCTCAATTCATACCTCCTCGAATGTTATAATGTACTTTCATTCCTTGCAGCTTAAATGACTGTAAGACTTGTTGACGTTGTTGGGTAACTTTTAGGAAATAATCTATGATCCCATTGAAGATTGTGATGAATGGGTAAGTAGAAACATTTGCAGTTCAATACCCTTGTTATCGCAGCAGGCGTGGAGATCTAGGACTATTTTGTAGCTGGTTCCACTTCCTTTATTGATTGTGGTTATCACGCACTTTTAACACTTAGGTTTTACGTCTTCAACCACGTCAATATTTGTTCAGGGTATACCTGTATTTATTCCAAATATATACGTATCTGTAGGAAGAGGAAGTAAATAAAAAATAAATTTTGAAGTGACAATAGACATATTCATTCTGAAATATATATAAACGACATATATATATATATATATATATATATATATATATATATATATATATACACCAATAATATCTGTATTCAATTGAACGACAAGGAAATTCTTGCAAAAGTAAGGGTTGCCATTAGGGTAAATGAGGGGTTAAATGGACCACTTTTTGGGAAAATATTTACAAAACTAAACTTATTTATAACAATATATAATCTAGGCTTACTTATAAGATTAAAGAAAAATTTAAACTTTGTTCTGAAATCTACAAAAATCATATTTTATTCGGGTTCAAAAATGTCCAACTCTCCTCCACTATATAGATAGGGACTAAGGCTATGAGTATATGACTGGTTAACAGATTGTTGTCATTTGTCATATGTGATACACTCTTCGTGTAAATAGCCACCACAAATTATACATTTTATCCAATCATCCATCTTTTTTAATAATCTTCAGCTTCATTATCATCACCCTCTGATTAACCATTTATCAATAATTCTTCAAAACTCATGGAATAGCAACTAGATTGTCTACCTTTCTATAGACAAATGTTATATTCCTGATGATTAACTTCCTGAGATGAACTGGTTAACAGATTGTTGTCATTTGTCATATGTGGTACACTCTTCATGTACACAGCGACAACAAATTACTCATTTTATCCAATCATTCATCTTTTTTAATAATGTTCAGCTTCATTATCATCACCCTCTGATTATCATCATTATCAGCAGTTCTTCAAAACTCATGAAATAGCAACTAGATTGTCTACCTTTCTATAGACAAATGTTTTATTCCTGATTACAGCATAGGTGGTCCAGAGGTTAACTGCTCGAGAGGTTAACTGGACCAATCTTCAATTTTAAACCATCTAAGGTTTTGGAAGTGTAAAGGGCGAGGTAGCAAGTGGGCTGACCTTAAATGTTATCCTATTTTTTCCTATTTCCAGAGTTAATAGTAGTACAAATGTCTAATCTTAGACAGATTAACATTAAATATTCCAAATTTATATTCAAATGAAATAATGAACTTTTGTGCGTTATTGTACAGAGATGAAGCTTAGTAGTTTGGTGTAAATGGCATTAGTTCTACAAAAAAATATCCGCAAGAAATGATATATGTAATGTAATAACTTTTATAATAATTAAAAGAAAATTGACATTATCTTGAAGGGAATTGATGAAACTTTGCCTCTCTAATAATATGTAATACAAATTATCTAATATAAGTAAACTTTAAATGAATAAAGTAATAAAACTAGATAAAAACTTAAAAATCCATCATTAGAGTGACCTAGTATGGAGTTTCAACAATGTGATTGTGTTTTATTTATTTTCAAAATTTTAATTTTTAAGACAATTTTAATGGAATTACTAAACAGTATTTTGGCATATTTCAAAGTAGTGAACCCCCTTAAGTCACTTATCCATGTTTAGTAGTGGTATCCGATTAACGAATATCCAGTATTTTGTTTTTCGGATATTGATAATTCTATTGCCAATAGTAACAATGTGAATGCCAATTTTGCTATCGATAAATAAACTCAACAAACTAATCTTTTAAATCGATTGTAAACAAAAATTTTGTACTACCAGGGTTGCTGAAAAAATGGGCATTTAAATTATTAAGAAGCAATCAACTTGAAGTCCGCCCTTCGTCAAACTTTTAATGTATGTTAAATATTGAAGTTCCAAATTCGTTTGAAGTGCAAAGTGGGTAAAAGTTAAAAATAAAAATGTAGAACGCGTCCTGCGTGTCGCATTGAAATCTGCTCAGGAATCATTTCTTACTTAATTGTCCTTATCGCCAAGGATTTCTTCAACTTTAATAGCTGCAATTTTTCTCATTATTTCACGCAAAACTAATGATTTTCTGTCCGCATGAACTATAGCACTATCGCATGACAGGTTGAATACACAGGGTGGGATTTGTAAAACATTATATCTCGCTTTTGTTGCTTTGTCAGATTCTTCATTCAATTTAGTATAGAAACTTACAGATCTTATTGTTCTCTTTGTATTATATTCTCACTAAATTCTATATATTATGATCTTGAAATATGTAGTATATAATATTATTCCCAGTTTAAATAAAACTACTAATCGTGGATTGCATTAAATAAAAATTGATGTGGACACCATATGATTTTCTGGTTGCATTATACACATTTTTTGCTGCACTTCATTTAAAGTTACTTCACTTGAAAATGAGATCATTCTACGGCTAATCGTTCTTCAAGTTCTATTCGTTTCATATCTTCGAACTTCTCTTCAAAATGGATCATCTTTCGTAAAATTTTATTAAAATGTTTATCACTACACCTTATTATATTATGGATTGCAATAAAAAAAATCTGATGTGGACACCACATGACTATCTGGTTGCATTATACATATTTTTTGCTGCACTTCATTGAAACTTATTTGAAAGTGACATCATTCTTCGGCTAAGCGTTCTTCACCTTCCATTCGTTTCATATCTTCGAACTTCCCTTCGAAAAGGAACGTCTTTTGTAAAATTTTATTAAAATATTTATCACTATTCCTTATAGTATTATTCATAATTATTTTAATCGCTAGCTAATTATGTACAGACGTCTCTTTGAAGGTAGTAAGGATAGATAAAAATTTTCATCCAAGGAAGTAAAAACTGTCAATTTTAGTAACGATGCAGTAATTAATAGTACATTTAATGAAAATATATATTTGAGGAGAAAGAGAAACCCGTTTTGCAAACGTTAGCATTTGATTTCATGTCTATATTTTGAAATGTCAGTGTACAAAACAGTGCTCCAATTTCTATCTTTTTAGAAAATAATTCCGTATTTCCAAGTAATTATTGTTTCTGTTGCTGACATTTGCAGTTGCATGACAACTCATCAACTTTGCGAATGTTTCTGGGAATCACGAGTGAAATTCATCTGTTTTAGTTGTAATTCCAGCGATTTTGAAACTTGCATTACGTAAATATTCTAACATCAAGTGGTTTCAATCTGTTGTAAGGCATTAATAATAAATTAGGTTTAAATATACATAAGTAGCGATTAAGTAGAGGTAATTGCCAATTCTAATTTCTAACGCAAGATTGGCCTACTTGCTTCAACGCGAATGACATAAACTAGTGGGAAAACAAACTGCTCCTGAAATGCCAAACTGGAAAGGGAGCTGTCTTCATGTTTCACGAACTTTGCAAACATTCCAAATATCAACAAGTTTTACACACGACATTCTAATTATTATCATAACTTACATTTCGTTATTACTTTTACTAGTCAATCTATCAGTATTATTATCAAAATCAATAACGAATCGATGTTTAATGATTACCTGTATAATATTCAAATAGTACACCGTTTTAAACTGTTAATATTTAAGGTAAATAGTCCATCTATTCGTATTATTACCAAAATCAAAAACGAATCAATGTTTAATGATTAAATGTATAATATTCAAATGTGGTTTAATTCCTCCATAGCTTCTTGCTACCAAGTTATTAATATAAAGATCATATTAGTATGTTTCCTTAATTTATCTTGAAAAATGATTTACGTGAAATTTGACTAAGTTAGTCAAATTTGGTAATGTTTGATGGATCTATTCTACGCAAATTCTAATCTACGATTTTTTTTTCTTCAAAAATAAAAACTCTTTATACACTCCGTTTGAAAATGAGAGTAATAAATCAGTTTGTCAAAGTTTTATTTATGGAAAACAATCGACGACCTACTGTGCAAGTATCAGGTAAATATTTATTTGTCAAAATAGAGAGGCCTTTTGTCTTAATATCCTCCCTCTATGATCTAGAAATTAAATTGACATCTGCGGTGGTCATGATACTCGTATCAATCCTAGGTATGTTTAATAGCTGTAATTTTTTAAACTTTAAATATATTGATTTTGAAACAATGCCCAATCCACCACCCTTGAAAATATGATCCTTCCGTGTGCAGATATCCGACTCCGTTGGATTATTGGCATTTTCGCCCGCGGAAGGATTACGGAGTCAGGGTCCTGAAACTAGGTTAGGTTATGAAGAATGCTCGTAAGGTATTGATTGTCATAAAGAGGCTGCTTTTTCTCCAGGTGTAGGATGTGTTATCAGAACAATGCACAGGCGAAGGTGACACAAGAACCATGCTATCTGATTCGTTCAAGGAAGAGATAAGTCGGAGAACTGACCTTATCCCACTAAACATACGTTGGGGAAAACGTTTTTAGTTAGAAAAAAACTGTTTCTTTATAAAAATGTTACATTATTATACGGTATCCCAAACCGAACAATTATAAACAATATATATTGGAAAAATATTTTTTTTTTCGATCGAATGAAAACTGACATCTTTTCGGTATGTTTTTGAACCAAAAAATGCATTAATCTGATATTTTAGTGTAGTTACTAGGCTACGAAAAATAACAGTCCGGAAATATTTTTTTCACGACATGCATGAAAAGCCCACCTTTCTTCTGGCGAAATAGAGAGGGAAAATTACTTTTCCCTCTCTAATTAGGAAAATGTACAGTGTTACCAACAGTATAACATGGATATTATTTTAGAATGAAATATTAGAAAAATTAATTATTGAATTAAAATTTCTTATTTAACAATGATATTTAAAAAAAATATATTGCAATTATAACTTGTTCTTTTCTTTTTTTCACATTATTTCACAATGTGACAACTTGGCATATTGACAATAAACAATTACACTGCTAAATGTCAATATTTTCAGTACAATCATATCCTAATTTTCTAACTTATCATGTTCTTGCTGCTTTTCGGTGAAATAAATCTATTTTTGAAATATGTCGTGAAAAAAATGTTTTGCCTAACACGAAAGAAAAGCACTTTTTCCATTCTCACTCAAATGCCTTACTCGCTACTACTCGTGAGTCAAACTCAAACTCGAGTGATAAAAAGAAATTAAAGGGAATCGTATTAAGTTTCATACATTTTTTAGTCAAAGTATGAAATATATACATATATATATATATATATATATATATAATTTAAAAAAAGCAAGTAAGCAGACAAAAATATGTGCTTTGTTAACAACCCCACATAACCTTCAAAACCTAACCTATAATCCAGCCGCCTCCCACTAATTTCAGCGACATCTGCTGGTGACGTGGCTTCTTCACTCCCACGCTTTCAACCTCTGTGGATAAATATTTAACCCTTCAGCTATCGTGACGCAGGAAGATTGAAAACGACATATGCTCAGCATTCACAACTGAAATAGCTTACCCTGATGGAGTGCTATTCAATCCACATAAAACCTACTTTCAGAAGGGGATATGTATATTATATATAATTAGTTTCACCATTCGTGAAGTATTATTGTTATTATTGCAACCGCAATAATAATAACATATATTCAGATTTTTATTATTCGGTTTTTTCTTTTTAATTATTATGAAATATGGTGATAAAATTCAACGACTATTTTTGACCAATTATGATGCAAAACAATTGACCCATTAAATCTAGATTAAAGTGTTCTAATACTTATGTATTTTGAAAACATATTTCAATTTGTAAATGGAAAAGAGATTAAAATATTATTGGAATTAAGAAATAGAAATATGGAATGAAATTGTTTTATAATTATTTATGACACCTGACCACTAAGCTTCCCAACCCTCCATTTAAGATTATAAACCTTACATAAATCAGTTTCAAATATCTCTTCACACAACATACTACTATACTAACATACCAAGTCGCTTATTATATTTTTAAAGCTACCAGCACCAATTAACTTAATTTTTAAGTATTTGTAAAACGTAGGTCACTTGACAGTTTAGATTCATTTATTTGAATTTTTTTATAATTAATGTTGTTTCGACCAAATATATATGAAATTAGTATGGTTTCCATAATGACTTACTAGTAGGACAGCTATTTTCTGTATCACTTGGTTGCTATGGTAACGAAATAACCAACACAGACGACAGTTAAGAATTTTATTTTTTATATTGTTAATATTTCAAACACTTATGTAGAGTATCTACATACATTAATTACTGTTAAGCAGGTGTTACTTTAAGTACCTAGCTTGACATAATCATATATTAAAATTTTACTACTGACTTAAGACAGTAAATTATATTCATTATTTAAAATTACAATTTTCTTGTAATAATTATGGTTTAGTTAAAGTAGGTATTTATAGCATGCTAGAAATGTATGAAATTTACATATTTTATTGGATCAATTACAATTATTTCAAAATAGTAATTTACAGACAGGTTTCAGTTCATTAATTTTTGTAATTATTGTAAGCGTGTTAGAAATACACAGAATTCAAAAAGTTGTTATCAGAAGTAAAATCATATCCTGATTTGAACCAAAAGTTGATATGTAAAATGAAACGACATTGCTGTGTTCAGGTTTGCAAATCTTTTTGGCAAGCAAATACACATTTATCTTTTTTCAGGTACGTAATAAATAACTTCAAAAAATTATTAATTTCCATTTAATACACAAACTGTAAAAAAGGAACAAAGGAAATAAATAATTCCGTCTTGACCAAAACCAATCATATTTAAAAAAAATTATTTCCATTCCGTTTAAAGCCAATTAAGAAGCCACTAACCGATGTATTCTCTTCTCTTTATTGTTGTTTTGGTTACCACTGTTGACTATTTAATAATAAACTGATTGATCGTGAGGAAATATTGAAATAAGTATCAAATACAATATTAATTTATGTGGTCGCAATACCTAAGTCAACAGGATTTACCTTCTCTTATTGGTTACTCAAAATGCGTCTTTTTTCATTTCTTTAATTAATACTATTTTCAGACGACCACATATGAAAGTATCCATATTTAAACAGTAATTAACACCAGAAAATGTAACATAGCACACGGCGTGTGTTATAATAACACACTAGTGTGTTATATATCCGGATATGAGAGATTAGTGGTCAATAGATGGAACTTTCATACTGAAATGTAACAAAATTAATGAAAATTTGCTTAAAACTACGATTTTAAAATTGGTAGTGAATTAATAACAAAAATAAAGAATCAAAATGTACTAATTGTTTTATTAATTATTCAAATAATACGTACTAGACTTCCAAATCAGTTTCCGGTTAACTAGTGATACTTAACCTCAAACCCAAACGTCAATGCTTTCGTGAGTTGTGTTTGACATTGACACTTTTGTATAAACCTTGTTTTTATTATAATATTTTGTGGTCGTCTGAAAAATAGTGTACATAACTCGCTTGAAAGTGGCTAGCAACGCTCGTATATTAAATCACTCGGCGCTACACGCCTCGTTCTTTAATCTCTACACACGCTTGCTATTTACCACTTTCCACGTTTGTTATGTAAATAACTATTAACAACGATTTTACGATTTTAGTGTGACTGTGTCTTTTCAGAATTTCTTTAAGAGAAGTTGGATAAATTTAGTTCAATATCTCCACTTATGAAAGAATCGCAGAAACAATTTGACACATTATTTATACATGCACATATTTAACTCCATTCCAAGTGCCTCGGCTATCATATCCCATACCCTGCATCGTCGCATCCTTGTTTTATAAACTAGCTAAGTGCTGTCTGTCCAAGACTCCATTACTGCATATGAGATTTGGCGCAGCACAAGTCTACAGTTCTGTCTGTGTTTACGTTTATTTTTAGCGCTATGAATTATTTCTCGAACTATGTGCCCTTATCGCAGTGGAGCGGCTATGTAGACCAGTTAATCACGACATGGGAATTTCAAAACGTAGTGTGACTCAATGTAGAGTAATGAATATTTATACATTTTTTATAGAAGTAATAAAATGTTATTGTTTGATCAATACTAGTATTAACCAGTACATTAAGATTTCTTTATTTATTACACCATGTTTCAATATGAAATGACGGGGTTATGCCGCTTCTTCTAATGTGGATCAGTCTTCTTAATATTTCTTAGATGTTCTTTATGATCTTCTTCTACAACATCCTATCTCTTGTTTTGCTCTTTCAATTGTTAATTCCAGTTGGGGTTATGCAGTCTTCTCTATAGCTTTCTAGATCCTAGTTTTATTAGAGTGGATCAATATCCTTTACAATTTCTTAGATGTTTTTTATGATCTTCTTACACAATTGTTAATTCGCGCTGCGTTTAGGTCTTCTTCCACTTCTCAGCCATTTTGACCAGGGTCTCTTCTTCTTCTTCTTCTTCTTCCGTCTAGGGTTCACTCGACTATTGATCTTATTATATCTCTTTCTTTTACGCTCCATACATGATTTTATTCTTTCCGATATATTTTCTTCTTTAATTCTTGTTCTATTTCATGGTTAATTCTTATTCTGTATTTATTTTCTGATATCCTGATTGGTCCTAATTGCATTATTTTGCGTTCCATTATTTTTAGATTCTCATCCTCTTTTTTTGTCATAGTTTTAGTTGCATATAATGTTACTGGTCTTATAATCGATTCGTAAATTCTGAGTTTAGTAGCTATTGTTAGTATTATAATTGTTTCTTATTTTTATTGGAGTTAATCAATCTCCTTTACTATTTCTTACATTAGATGTTCTTTATGATCTTCTTCCACAACATCTTATCTTTTGTCTTGCTCTTCCAATTGTTAATTCCTGCTGTGTTTAGGTCTTCTTCTACTTCTCAGCCATGTTGATTTGGGATTCCCTCATCTTCTTCTTCCCCCTGAGCTCCACTCGACTAGTGATCTTATTATATTCCTTTCTTCTGCTCTCCATACATGACCAAGCCATCTCATTATTTATTGTTTTATGTTTTCCGATATATTTTCTCCTTTAATTCTTGTTCTATTTCATGGTTTATTTTTATTCTGCATTATTTTTCTGATATCTTGATTGGTCCTAATACTGTTCGTATTATTTTACGTTCTGTTATTCTTTAATCAATAGTAGTAATAACCAGTAAACTAAGATTTCTTTATTTATTACATCCTGTTCCAATATAAAATGACGAGGTTATGCAGCTTCCTCTAGAGTGGATCAATCTCCTTAATATTTCTTACATGCTCTTTTGAACCTTCTTCCACAATTTCCTATCTCTTGTTTTGCTCTTCCAATTGTTCATTCCTGCTGCGTTTATGTCTTCTTACACTTCTCAGCCATTTTGACCTGGGTTTCTTTTTCTTCTTCTTTTTCTTGTTCCGCCTGAGCTCCACTCAACTATTGATCTTATTATATCCCTTTCTTCTGCTCTCCATACATAACCAATCCATTTTATACTTTGTTGTTTTTTTTACTATATTTTCTCCTTTTAATTCTTGTTCTGTTTCATTGTTCATTCTTATTCATTATTCATTTTCTGATATCCTGATTGGTCCTAATTGCATTATTTTGCGTTCCATTTACTTTTAGATCCTCATCCTCTTTTTTTGTCATTATGATAGTTTTAGTTGCATATAATGTTATTGTTCTTATTATCAATTCGTAAATTCTGAGTTTAGTAGCTTTTGTTAGTATTATAATTGTTTCCTATTTTTATTGGAGTGAATCAATCTCCTTTAGTATTTCTTAGATGTTCTTTATGATCGTCTTCCTCAACATCTTTTCTCTTGTTTTGCTCTTCCAGTTGTTAATTCCGGCTGCGTTTAGGTCTTCTTCCACTTCTCAGCCATTTTAATCTGGGTCTCTTCTTCTTCTTCCGCCTATTGATCTTATTATATCCCTTTTTTCTGCTCTCCATACATGACCGACCCATCTCATTCTTTGTTGTTTTATCTTTTCCACTACAAATACACTTTTAATTCTTGTTCTATTTCATGGTTCATTCTTATTCTGTACTCATTTTCTGATATCTGGTCCTAATTGCATTATTTCGCATTGCATTATTTTTAGATCCTCATCCTCTTTTTTTGTCATTATGATAGTTTCAGCTGCATATAATGTTATTGGTCTTATTACATGAGTACATTGGTGATTATTATGAATTCCCTAATGTAACAACCACCAACAACCCAATCCTTATCTTTAACCTACAGTTAAGCATAAAATGATCTCATCCTATGCACACAACTCCTCATTCCCATTGTTGAACATGTCGTCCCATCTCACAACAAAATCCATTTTTGAAATTGACTCGATGCAATTGTACATTGATGATTATTATGAATTCCCTAATGTAACAACTAATAACAACCCAATCCTTATCTTTAACCTACAGTTAAGCATAAAATGATCTCATCCTATGCACACAACTCCTCATTCCCATTGTTGAACATGTCGTCTCCATCTAACAACAAATTCCATTTTTGAAATTGAATTATTGCATTCTATATTTGTGATTATTGTGAATTCCCTAATGTAACAACCACCAACAAACCAATCCTTATCTTTAACCTACAGTTAAGCATAAAATGATCTCATCCTATGCACACAACTCCTCATTCCCATTGTTGAACATGTCGTCTCCATCTCACAACAAAATCCATTTTTGAAATTGACTCGATGCAATTGTACATTGATGATTATTATGAATTCCCTAATGTAACAACCACTAACAACCCAATCCTTATCTTTAACCTACAGTTAAGCATAAAATGATCTCATCCTATGCACACAACTCCTCATTCCCATTGTTGAACATGTCATCCCATCTCACAACAAAATCCATTTTTGAAATTGACTCGATGCAATTGTACATTGATGATTATTGTGAATTCCCTAATGTAACAACCACCAACAACCCAATCCTTATCTTTAACCTACAGTTAAGCATAAAATGATCTCATCCTATGCACACAACTCCTCATTCCCATTGTTGAACATGTCGTCCCATCTCACAACAAAATCCATTTTTGTAATTGACTCGATGCAATTGTACATTGATGATTATTGTGAATTCCCTAATGTAACAACCACTAACAACCCAATCCTTATCTTTAACCTAAAGTTAAGCATAAAATGATCTCATCCTATGCACACAACTCCTCATTCCCATTGTTGAACATGTCATCCCATCTCACAACAAAATCCATTTTTGAAATTGACTCGATGCAATTGTACATTGATGATTATTGTGAATTCCCTAATGTAACAACCACTAACAACCCAATCCTTATCTTTAACCTAAAGTTAAGCATAAAATGATCTCATCCTATGCACACAACTCCTCATTCCCATTGTTGAACATGTCATCCCATCTCACAACAAAATCCATTTTTGAAATTGACTCGATGCAATTGTACATTGATGATTATTGTGAATTCCCTAATGTAACAACCACTAACAACCCAATCCTTATCTAACCTACAGTTAAGCATAAAATGATCTCATCCTATGCACACAACTCCTCATTCCAATTGTTGAACATGTCATCTCCATCTCACAACAAAATCCATTTTTGAAATTGACTCGATGCAATTGTACATTGATGATTATTGTGAATTCCCTAATGTAACAACCACTAACAACCCAATCCTTATCTAACCTACAGTTAAGCATAAAATGATCTCATCCTATGCACACAACTCCTCATTCCAATTGTTGATCATGTCATCCCCATCTCACAACAAAATCCATTTTTGAAATTGACTCGATGCAATTGTACATTGATAATTATTGTGAATTCCCAAATGTAACAACCACTAACAACCCAATCCTTATCTTTAACCTACAGTTAAGCATAAAATGATCTCATCCTATGCACACAACTCCTCATTCCCATTGTTGAACATGTCATCCACATCTCACAACAAAATCCATTTTTGAAATTGACTCGATGCAATTGTACATTGATGATTATTGTGAATTCCCTAATGTAACAACCACTAACAACCCAATCCTTATCTTTAACCTACAGTTAAGCATAAAATGATCTCATCCTATGCACACAACTCCTCATTCCCATTGTTGAACATGTCGTCCCATCTCATAATAAATTCCCCGTCATAATTGACCACTTCCTGGCGCCTGGCTGTCATCTACTGGCACGAAGTCCCGCGTCACGTGACTGTAACGAGTGGGTGTTATGGTGTGGAATACAGCATGGACATGCTGGAACAGCTGTTTGACAATTACCTACGCGTGGTCACTCGATGGGAATGGCTGATGAAAACTAAACAGCCGCTGGCTTAGTGTGGGGTCATTGTTAATTAATACTAAATTGATTCATATGCTTGGTGTATTATTGAAATTTTGTTAAAATATATTATATTGTACCAATAATACCGTTTTAAATCATTGTCGAAATATTACCATTTTGCAGAAGAATATGAAAATATACAACAATTAATGAGTATTAGTGAAAATATTTCATTTAAATATTGTTATATAAGAGATAGGAAGTTGTGGAAGATGATCATAAAGAATAGTGATTCTGGTGAGACGAAATATTTCTCGAATCTCGCTCGTCTCGTCTCGGGTAATACGAGAACGATTTTAAAAATAAAACATCGAAATGAAAAAATTAAATCAAGATTCTCGAATTACATTAATTTCGCCGAGATTTCTCGAGGTTTTAAAATTCTTTTTCTTCAAACGTCACAAATGTGACATTTTTTGTGACTTGATTCATAAGGTAGAAAGATAGAATAGCTACTTCTACGTTGCGAATACGAAATAACTTGTATAATAGAAACCTGCAATATCGTCCAAAATGTCACTATAAACTAGATAACCTAAGAATGAAGTTAAATCATCCAAAATTGACAAATTTAAATTGATAACCTAAAAATTCGATAAGCCATCGAACAGTATTAAGAGTGGACCACTAAAAAAAAAAATCTGAAACCTGAATTTTCATCATTTTAGTGCATTTTTATATGACTATCTGGTACGCAAAGACAAAATGTACAACTGCATCAAGTCAATTTAAAAAATGGAATTTGTTGTGAGATGGGAATGACATGTTCAGCAATAGGGATGACAGATTGTGTGCATAGGATGAGCTCATTTTAGGCTTTAACTGTAGGTTAAAGATAAGGATTGATTTGTTAGTGGTCGTTCTACGACATTAAGGATAGACTAATCAATATTGTTCAATTACACCAACAAGACAATTTCAAAAAAGAATTTATTAAGAGATAGGGACTGCCTACATATAATGAAAATGAGGGGTGTTCATAGGATGAGCTAATTTTTATGTTTTATTGTTGTTTACTGACAAAGTTTGGTTCAAAGTGGTCATTAAATTAGGGAATCCACAATAATTATAAATGTCAAATTGCACCAACAAGTCAATTTCAAAAAGGGGATTTATTACGAAATGAGGACAATGTTAAGAAATTGGAATGAGTTTAAAGACAAAGATTGATTCACAATAATCGGTAATACCAGAAACTTACGAATAAAGTTAATACTTAATTATGTTATCATGTGTCATACAATCTTTCATGTAATGATAATTTCAAACTTCATAACGTGGAAGGTGCCGATGAAGTTTAAAAACCAAGGATCGGAAGAGTTCGGTTGTCATTGCAAGTCGAATGACAGTTGACGTTAAAGTTGAGGATAATGTGGAAATGATAATAAAGCTTAGTGATATGGAACTTTAAAACAAAAAATTAGATCAGGAATAAAACCTCTTTTACTTATGTAGCTAGATAAAAATTGAATTCAAATAAATTATTTCTAAACTAAATACGGTTTAATTTTGTATACAATAATGACAATAAGAAATACTAACAAAAAAACAAACGAGTATTAAATATAAATTAATTATTCCAACCACATTCACTTGTTACATTTATACGCACAAATAAAAAGAAAGAATTCATTCTTAACGATCACATTCATAGTTTATCATTAATATATTCTATCATACAATAAAAACATCATTGCTTCATTGAGAACAATTCAATGCCATTGGAATAAAACAACAGACAAACGACTGCGCTATCCTTACCAGTGCAGGAAACGGATCATAATAGAATTTTAATTGCATATCGCAGAATGCTGTGACAGAACAGCTGTGTGAGGCAACTGTTTTCCTCGGCCTACTAGTGCATTCCTTGTGCATGCATATGAATATGGCTTTAAATAGCTAATTGGATAATTTAATTAATATCTGTTGCCTTGAACATGTTTGTGAATGGTTGAGAACATTATTTTCATTTGAAAATGAGGAAGACATTATGAATTGTAAATAAATTCATACATGTTACCACACATATTTAAATATTAAATATTTCTACTAATCGCCGATGACGATGACGAGCATTTTGTCATCTTCTTGACTTCACTTATACAGGGTGTTGAGAACATTATTTTCATTTGAAAATGAGGAAGACATTATGAATTGTAAATAAATTCATACATGTTACCACACATATTTAAATATTAAATATTTCTACTAATCGACGATGACGATGATGACCATTTTTTGTCATCTTTTTGACTTCACTTATACAGAGAGTCCGTTTTAAGAGACTAACCATTGGGATCTCTAGAACCGTAAGTAAAATAGTCTCAGTAGTTGCTCATATCAATTATGTTTCTGTTTTCCCGAAAAAATGCAAAAAACAGATTTTGGCCAATTTTCTTTTTGACTTATAACTTTCTTGTTTCAATTCATACAAGTTTCTAGTTTGCATATTCTATACACTTTTTTGCGAGGAATTACCAGTGGTTCTCAAAATTTTTCTAGCTCTTTTTCTTTTCAATAAATTCATACCAACTTTCAATTTTCATATGGGGTTCAAAATTGTCTTTAGTACTGTTAAGTTAATGTAGATCTTTACCAACTTAGTAACGCCCTTTGTACAAAATAAAATAGTTTAAAACCAGATTTGTTTAATATATTTAACCTTCAGTTTTTGTTTCCAAAATATAACGATCTATTGTTATTAATATTATATAATAATTGATATACCTTTTTTGTATATATTTAAAAACAGAAAATATTTTTGTTACACGTACCTTAGTAACAATAATATTTATTTAAGTTTTTCTACTATCGAAAGTAGAAAATGTAAAAAATGTACATGTGATTAAAACATGATATGTTTTATTTATTTTTCTAAGTAAGCTAATAGGGTTTTTCAAGGTAATTGTTTCCATAGGAATTTTTATTGTATTTCAATATTAATGTTATGTTTTTATAATTACGATAATAATTCTAATTATTATATTTATCTATAATAATATTAATACGGTCACTATAAATGTTGGTAGGTATCTAATAAGGAAACAATTTATGACAAAGTTGTTAAATAGATGCTCCCATAGAAACTAACTAAAATAACTGACATGGTTTAACATGAGAAGTAAATTTTTTTAAAATTTTAAATTTTCACTTTGGCATTGTAAACTGCTCTCTCATTCTTCTAAGTGACGTTAGATATATGGTGCCGTCATATAAATTATAATTTCAAATGCTTTAGAGAGGGGATAACTGACGTCACTGGCAAGAATTAAAATTGGAATTCATTCGATAAAAATCATCTTTTATGGAATAATCTACATTTGGCAGATTACCCAGGTTCTATTTTTAAAACGATTTATGTAAACATTAAAGAGTTTTCGAAAATCATATGACATTTACAATGTTGACAGTTGACATTACAATACCAACCAAATTTACACCAAAGCAATCTGTTATGTAATAGTATATTATTCAATGAGCATGTAATGTGTGCTATTACTCATGAGAATGAAGATTGCCAACACGAGCGAAAATGAGTATTGTAAATCATTCGAATGTGTAGTAGACATTACATGCGAATAGAATACTATACTTTATCCACAACTATAACAGGAAAAATATATGTTTATTATAACCAAATATGACATCACACTTTGACAGATAAATAACAATAGCTCACGTCACTGTTTCGCAGCATACTTAACGCAAGACAATTATTTGTAGTGTTATTTAGCCACAATTTAAGCTTATATAGAAAAGGAAAGTATTTTATGTAGAATAACTTACTTAATAGTAATTTGGTTTTTACTCTTTTGCCAGGTAAGATTTAAATTTGACATAACGATTCAATAATATTATTCTATCGAACTGACAATATTATTCAATTAGCAACATTAACGAAGGTCATTAACTGATAAATAACAATTGAATTCTATATATATATATATATATATATATATATATATATATACATATATATATATATATATATATATATATATATATATTTATATATATATATATATATATATTTATATATATTTATATATATATATATATATATATATATATATATATATATATATATTACTTGACAGTTGTGGATAAATTGTTTTATTGTGCTCGATGCTTTTTGTTGGTGTTGGTGAATATATTTTGACGTTTGCTCATTGCGCCTTTAGAAATCTTTATAATTTTTAACGGTTAACAAATAAATTGTCTTAATACTATTTATCCTAAAATATTGAAAATGTCCCAACTTTCCTAATCCGAAACCAACGATCGTACCTTCAACCTCACTTTTTCCCAATAACCTGTACAAATGGCCCATCCCATCAATATTTCACTCCACAATTCTCCTGATTCCCACCCTGTGCACGTACTCGGATGCTACTCTTGGAATCTCACACGTTTGTTACCGGAAAACCTTTGTGGTGTGGGATTTCAAGGTAGCACACGAGAAAACACGTTTGATGTTCCTACGCTTTTACAAGCAATGGTTGAGTGGGAGGGAAGACTACCAAAACTTCTTTCCCTTTCTATGTCTTCGACCGAAGAATTGTAATTTGTATAAATGTGAGGTTATAAAGTTTTAGATAGAGGTTAAGTTGATGCCAAAAAATAAAAATTTATGAGTTGCAATGAAAATCAGTCCTCATACTAAATTTCAACATTCTACGGTTAATCGTTTTTGAGTCCAAATTCAAAAAATCCTGCGAAAAAAGTGCCCTTTTGGCACTTCAGATTGCTATAAAAAAAGAGGCGTACAACTAGATACCAGTCCCATAATGCTGATGATTAAAAATATATGGATATAATCATGAATCCGATTTTTTTTCGCGATTACAATATTTCCTTTATGTTTTTGTACAAGGAAAGAAATAAGGAACTCCTAATATTAAATATGTTAAATTTCTTACCAAACCTTGAAAGTGGGAAAAGGAATTGAAATGTTGAACTCACCTGAAACAAAACAAAATAAAATTAAAAATTGAGACATACAATTTAATCTAGTAGGCATGTTAAATTAATGTTTATTTATGTATGAATTTATTATACCAGCATATTTTCTTTTAACTACAAGAAAGTCAAAATATAAATGTGGTTTTTGGTACTTTCATATTGTATTATTGTCTTACTTTGTATAGGTTATTCTTTAAACTGTTTAAATTTAAAATAATAGTTACTTATGGTACAAGTGTGTTGTGTTTAAACTTCTCTTGGTTAAATCTAATCATGATTAAGTGTAACTTAACCAGTTAATGAAAATCGGACACTTAATGAAAAAATAGTGTACAGGTTTTATATCATAGTTACTATGGTACAAATCTACAAACAGTGAGTTATTATTTCTAACACACTAGTGAGTTATGGTCTACATTATTTATTAAAAAACATCATAGTTTTAGCTTTATAATTACACGGTGTTGATAAAATAGCACATTAACTATAATGTAAATTACCAGGACATTGTCTTATTCATCTCTAGTTCTACAAAATAGTACAGATTTTTAGAGATATTTCTGAAATTTATTACAAATGTCATTCCCCTTCAACTATCGGTACTATTCACTTTGAATCCAGTCAAGCAAATGACGAAAATGCACCTAATAATAACCTAACCTTCAGGTGCATTTTGCAAATTCGCATCCAACCATTTTAAAACCATTAACTTCCTTTCAACCTCAGCAACCTTCCAAATCCCACAATGTACCTCTGGTGACAGAGCACAGGTATGTTAGACAATAGTTCCCAAAGCTACAAAGCTTGTGTATGCAACACCTGGCTCTGTTGTCTACTAGGCCTAGAGGAAACATTAACTCGCTACTAAAATAGCCGAGATATGGTCACTGCCAATGGACAAAGGAAGTTATCTAGTTATCTAGAATCTAGATGCAGGTGGAGCATTTGTTTGGGATTTTCTCAGGTTTTGTTAGTTTACGCAAAATAAATCTCTGTTCGTTTTGAATTTTGTGAATATGGATTTATATTTTTGTTCATAAGATCAAGGTAATAATGTTTTCCTAATACCGGAGATACACGGTGTAAATAATGATCATTAGGTAAATTCTCAATTGAAGAGGACATAACTTGAAATTTCTTGCACCTGCGCAAATGCAATGTACTCTTCAGAACAAGAACATAAGGAGTCATTAAAGGCCATAATATCTTAAAATCCTCACTTTTCGAGCACGAAATTCAATTGACATCTACGGCAGTTATGATACTCATAACTATCCTAGGTATTTTAATAACTATTGCACCCAGTAACTGTTTTGATAAAATTATTGTCTCTTTATAATAGTATTGAACAACGAAGTATTGAAATATTTCACTTTCAAATTGATATAATTAAAAAAATGTTTGATTTCTGCTGTCATTTCGCTGTCAAATGTCAAAGAATATCTGATTTGATAAACCTCAAAATTTTCTCTTCGCCTTTTTACTAATTTTAGGACATAGTTTTTGAAAAAAAATGTTGTATGATACTTGATTGGGAAATGCAAAAGTGCCATTTCGCAATCTAGAATCAAAAATATCTATTACAATTATTATACATAAAATGGTTACAATATCATATTTACGGTAGATACATACTACAAATTTGAACTTAATCTCTCATGTTTCTCTAACCCAATGACTATCTACTCTGCACCTTATGCCGGGGACACACGTTATAAATAATGATCCTTAAGTAAATTCTCAATTGAAGTTAATGTTCATTAGAAAAATATGCAGACACACGGACATTACTTGAAATTTCTTGCACCTGAGCAAATGCAATGTACTCTTAAAAACAAGAATATAGGGCGTCATTAAAGACACCGTAGTAGTTTCTAGATTTAGAGTATTATTCATGTCACTATACTTCATTGTCAATCGTCAACCCAAACAAGAATAATTTAACTAGATATCAACAACCTCAACTGTCATTCGACAAAATAACTATTATCGCCGAGTTATAAAAATATAAAAATACATCTTTTATTATAACAATTTTTTTTAAGATATTTTAATTTTTCCCCTTTTTTGACCTGTATTATTACCCATTAACAATAAATACGAAGAAATATTCTATTAATATAAATTTGTATTTGTAATGTAACTAAAGTAATTAAATTTCCAGCATTTGGCATTAATTACTGAAATACGCCAATTGAATATTATACCCTCCAGATATTTTGAAGTAAATACATATAATTATTTGCCAACGTATTCGTCACTCACTTAAAAATCCACTGAACAACATCCATTGTTATTGAATTTCCACATTTGAGCACAGAATCGCGACAGATAAATTGACGAGACCTGTCAACAGCATGATACCTTTGTACTTCACTTGGTCAAATATACTCCAAATCCCTTTGATTCCAATCGCAAAGCCAAGCTACAAAGGAAGTGGATATAATAGTTGTTGAAATCCATTTCAGATAATTACTAATATTTCACTATAACTTCATTATTTTCTCTAATTATCTCTTTGTGCTCTGTAGTTGGACATTGTAATTTGAGTTCATAAATATAATTATTCCTTTTTCTCTCTATATAGAAGAAGGAAGTAGGAATAGGAGTTGTTGATAATTTTGTAGTTTTTAAAATTTTAATTACATATTGGTAGAACTTTTGTTGTATATATTAAATGTGTACGGAAGTATGTTTCCATTTGTATTAGAACTTCAACTAAAATTATATTATACAAACTAACAATCATTTTAGAAAATTATAGGTTTCAATATTCCTACCAATTGTATGGTACTATGTATGAGTTGTATGTACGCTATAACCTTCGAGGAGGCATGAATTGAGGTGGAGTTTGCGGAGTCGAAGTTCATGTTGTATTTTGGTAAATGGGGGAGAGATATGGACCAGTAGGAGAGATGAATTTTTGGTCTTAAAATTACATTAGAGTGATATCTCATAGGGAATGTTAATTTTATTGTTTAGAGACAGTGTAAGTAGCCGCTTGAAAATTAATGCAGTCAAAATTGAATTATCCTGGATTTACTAAAAAAAAATTGTACCTTATATACATAATTAGTTAATTACTATTTCAGTAGGCTTAACTAATTATTTATGTACATACTTTATTTATGCGTGTATAAGACTTAACGTAACCTAAAAATGAGGTTCTATTTGTACACAATCATAAGTAATTTAGTGATTCATTTAACCTCTACTCTGAGGACAGATGGACCACCTATACTGAGGAGAGATAGACCAAAGGATTTTTATTCTTAAAAAGATCAATTCAACCGGTAAACAATAAAAAAATTATTCGCACATAGAAAGGTAGACGATGTAGTTGTTATTCCATGAGTTCTGAAGAACTGTTGTTAAATGGTTAATCAGAGGGTGATGATAATGAAGAAGCTGAATATTATGACGACGAATTTGCAAAAAAAAACAAGGAAAATTATATTAAAAAAACGATAAAGACTGAAGATTGGCTAAGATATGTATTTTGTAGTGTTTGTTTACCATAAGAGTGTACCACATATGATAAATAACAACAGTCTGTTAAACAGTTCATCTCTTCATAGCCTAGATCCATCTGACCTATTACATAGAGCAGGAGAGTTGAACTTTTTTGAACCCGAATACAATATTTTTTTGTATTTTTCTGAACATAGTTTATTGTTTTTCTTTATTTTTATAAGTAAGCCTAGATTATATGTTATAAATAAATTATGTTTTCTAAATATTATTAAATATTATAGAGTAATAAATATTTTTCCCGAAAGTGGTACATCTCACCTCCACTTAAATAAATAAAAATAAAAATCAAAATTTGGTCACATACCCCAAAGGTACTAACTAAGGACGATGTTATTTAAGATTACCTAGAAATATGATATTTGCAATTGATATCAAAACAAGTCCAAATGATAGCAACCGAACTTATAGAATCCTATCCTTGATCTGATTAATTAGCATTTAATTGTCAGTGCGAAAATTGAATTTTCCAACCCTACTTCATAGATGCTTATCCCAGTATAAGTAACACTTCAAGTGATAGACCATCTTCAACTCTTTGTTTCCTCATGCGACCGGGTTTAACACTGAACACTGAACTCGGAATCCTCGGAAACAATAAGATGCTTCGTTAGACTAACTGTTCCTTATAAAATTCATTATTGTCAATGGGATTATGTATTGTTCTCTTCTTTGTTTCATTCTATTTTGTGCCCGGATTGCATTGTTTTCCAACACTACCTCTGATATGGTAATTTTCTTTATGTATTGATTCTACAGATTCACAGATATTTGTAGGAATTTTCTATTGTTTTTAGTTTCTTCGAAGTGATTACTGAAATATTTATAATACAAGATACAAAGAGAGACAATGGTATAGTTAAAACAATAAAATAAGTACTTGGTGTTTTAGGTTTTTATATATCTACATTCTTAAACTTTTCTTCATGCCTTGTTAATCTTGAAAAATTTGTTTATATCTAATATCTATAAATCTAGATAGATATGATTATAGATAGATGACAACCATGGAAAATCCACATAACTAAATACATTAAATGGTGTAAGACTTCATTCTAGTCGCAATTTTAACTTACTTATTTTGGATACTTTTTTTACTGATGTTGAGGTAAATTTAATCGTTCAAAGAATGGTATAATCATTACCAATGGCAAGGACTGTAACACTCTCGTTTGACGGTTGTGGATTTTTGTATATTTTTGGTATTGTACCATTCCAGATGTTATGAAATGGACATATTTATTATGAAGGACGCACATTTTGCGCCTTTAAACTTGGGTCGAAGAAATAACTGTCTGTTTTCGATACTTGGTACCATCGGTGCACATCAATAGTTGGGTTCTTTTTAGTATTGTTCATACTTAGGGTGTGTAATTTATGTAATAAAACTGATTAAAAAAAACTGGAAAAAAATTCATTATTTTAAAACCATTTTTGTGCAGATTTTTCTCATTCCCAATGAACTAGTCAAAATCTGATGAACGGTGGTGTGAATCAAACTTAACTTTTCCCCAATCATTACTGTCAACCGACGATCTGAATGCTGAAGATCCCAGATTCTGTCGACATTTTCATCAGTTCTTGATGATGAAGGCCTTCAAATAACACTGTGTCCATATGTCTGCTTAAGTTTTGAAAAAGTTGCCATTGCACTGTGCCTAAGTCTGAATCAAAACCTGATAACATACTGTTGTTTGAAATTGACGTTTCTCATGTTTAAAACGTACAAGAAAAAACGTTTTACGAACAAAATCGTTACGGATAACCAAATAACTCTAGCGAATTCAAACTCGTACTGAAATCAACTGCCTCCTTTACAAGTCTTAAGTGTTACTAGATCGAACGTGTTACTAGATCGAACGTTGTTGACAATCTTATATAATTTACACACCTCGTACAGTTTAAGTAGTTTTAATTATTGTATTCTTTGTGAATTGATTGTAGATCGGTGTAAACCTATAGCCTAACCGACCTAGTGCTCCCGTGGCACACTATTTTTCTTCCACAGGACCCGCTGATTGGCGCCCGAGAAAAAAAACCGACGTCCTGGAGGAAAACCACGGTATCACGGACCGACAAGTAGCAGCGGCCCCAGTGATCGTCACAAATTAGTAAATAACAATTTAGAATATATATATATATATATATATATATATATATATATATATAACCAAGATATGCGTTGTAGTTTAATTGAATTATACAAATGTTTTTAATCGTGGTTGATTATTAAATTTTATATAATTCGCGGATTACTTTTGAGGCAAAATTCCAAAATGAAACCCTATATGTCAAGTATCAAATTTCAACTTATGACCGTACCTGTCACAAAACTAAATGATTTCAGACAACAACTAAGTCATATCTTCGCTCGTCTTCCGAACAATTCGATCGCTGAAATATCCTTATAATTCTTAATACTTAACATTCTAGTGTGTTAGACGTAGTAACTGTTTACAATTAGAATGATTTCATTGTGGAAAGTGAGTTCGCCCACAGGTTTCAACTGGAACTCCTGTCCATAAATCACAAATCTAGCACAGTCCACATATGGTCTCTAGGTTACAGCAAACTTTACGCAACGCGTCGTAAAATAAAAGTGCAACTAACTGTGCAAGTGGTTACATGCGCGTAATGGCGGGAACGAAACTGGGACAGCACTGCATTCGTTGACATTTACCTATATACATTTCTGTCTTGCACTTTTATATCAGTTTAATGTCTTTGTTTATTGCTGATTTTTAATATCTGCGAAACCGAAGGATGAAACTGCAATCAAGAATCGAATTGCTTATTGGAAATAAATACAGCGTATTCTTGTCATCGCTGGGAATTTATTACTGTAATTGTAAGGTCGCTAGCATGGTATTTAGTAGCAAAAAATGTGTACATCATAAGGATATGTTCAATTCTATACATTTCTAAATACCACAAATAACTATATAACTTGGTTGATAATTGACATCAGTTATTTTTGTTGGGATGTGTAATCAAATGCCTGACAACTAACAGAAATTTTTTTAAATGAACTATAAGGTAAACACTTTTAATTAATATAGAAAAAGCATAATTATGCTCGAATTCAAAAATATCTCAAAGAGTAAGAAAATTGACAAGAAAATGTAAACCTTAATATTTATCATTTCTCATATTGAAATTAGACTATAAATTACCCAAAAATAGGTTCTAATTTTATAAGATTACAAATGAAACATGTAGATTAGAAGATCTACGAACATCTGTGGCTCACTTGAGTTGAGCATTGTTTGAGATCTGGACTTCAATAATGGACAGATTTATGGTGAAGGACGCACATTTTGCGCCTTCAACCTTTTTTTTTTTTAAAGAAATAACAGTCTTCGGTGAACATCAATTGTTGGCTTATTTTTTAGCATAGTTCATACTTAAGGGACGAGAAGAGCCGGATAAACATAGGTTGAGAACTTCTGGATTTTTATCATTAAATAGTGCTCCAGAGTTTGAAATCTCACTCTCTTGTAATATTCGACTGTTGTGAATGTCTTGGCTGAACGTCAGACATACCAATTAGTTGTTTTACTGTGTGTAAAGGCTCTCTCATCGAGGTGTAAATTTGTAAGTAGTTTTTATTATATTCTTTGTGGATTAATATTGATTTGTAGATCGATGTAAAAAGGTTTTCAAAATTATTTGTAAATTAGAAGTAAGAATTTAGAGTTTATATACAATCAAGTTTCGGGATGTAGTGTATTATTATTGATTATTAAAATTTATATAATTTTGTTATTGTTGGAATATCGTGTTTGATTCAGCCCATCTTATTCCAACCCCTGTCTTTGTGACATGGTAGCACAACGCGTAGGTAAAATTTTATTGTTCTAATATTATCATTATTAACATTCCCTTGTCTGCTTCTATCACTAAAGTGGTGTCAGCGACTATCGTTACCTTTGTCTCGTGTAAAAGTTGTTCATTAATATAATTTGTGAATTACTTTTGAAGCAAGTAAAACTCATAAATTAAAACCCTTGTATGGTTCGTAGTTCTGCACCGGTATACCTTGCCAATAACCATATGTAACATGTAACAAGTATCTAGACAGACCAATCCATACTTGCAACCCTCCTGCACACTCCTGCTCACTCCTGCAACATCCTGCAACGTCCTGCCCACTACTTCCTGCGCGGCACGCGAGCGCAGGCCGGTGCCTGACCTTGACTAGCTGCTGATGCCGAGATTTGCGTAATACTCGCTGACTAGCGCTTAGATAGCAGCGAGGTTTCACTTTCAACGCAGCGCCAGTGAAATTCTACCGGATTGAGGTTAAGTGCCCGATCATGATGTAAGAGAAATGAAACTTCTAGGTGATCGTGAATTCGCTAAACAGATGGAATGTATGATGGGTTAGTATTTAAACATGTGTGGTAGAACTTTTCTAGGTAGAACGGAGGCCTCAATTATCTAAGATTCTTATTTCATGACATGTTTTAGTTACATTTTTACAGAATTTAGTTTTGGGGAATATTATTAACTTCATTCCTCTCTTTGAAAATTTAGATCAATTGAGCTCGAATTCAAAACATTTTTCAAAATATTACAATTGTCCAAATATTATCGAATGTAATTCTAAAGTTTTATAGCAGATTGAGTCAATGCTTAACAGCTAATGGTAGCATTTTTGAAAATTTATTATCATCTGATTATTTGTTATTTCAATCAAATATCAAGTGGATATGATAAATTTCTGTGTTTAATGTTGAAAAATACTAACGGTAGGAAAAAGTTATGAGGTGTCCACAAGATATTTCTATTATTAAATAAAATACACAAAAATGAAACTATTTCTTGAAAAAAAAAGAAAAAAAGGTTATTGTGCACTTGCTACATTGTGGATTACTAGACTACTAGAAGATACGAAGACAGAACAGACGAAGAATATATCGGCTCTTTTTTGTTAATTATTATTGATATAAATTCACATGAATTTGGTTTTCATCAATGACAATCGATGAAAAGAGTTTTTTCTCTATTTTCGTCGGGGAGTTCGTTCAGCTAGTGTATAAATATAAATAGGTAAGTTAAAAGTACGAAAATTGCTCTTGAAAGAAGAACCTTTTTGTGTTGTAATAAATAAATTAAAAGTACATAAAAAATATTGTAAACAATCAAAAAAGTTCAATTCAATAACAAAGTTGAGAAAAAAATCAGTATTCCATTTCAAAAACATTCTTTTGAAATTCGCCATTCTCCTCCAACAAAAGTCTTTATCCTCCATCTTTATTCTCCTCTCTTTCTCTCGTCTTGTTTTGGCCCAGCAAGCAGTTGTTCTTGAACAGTTGGCAATGGATTTCAAAACAAAACAACGTAGAGTGCCATGATTGATGTAGTGTGTTGTTTATATTTTGTTTTATTACCAGTTCTTGCTTGATGATACCTTAGGTATGAATACGCGATATACCAGATATCGGATTTGTTCATATTTGTATCTTGTAGTTATAAATAGAAAACATGTGTTTATATACTATTAGAAGGACGCAGAAATAGTTGTTTATTGTTATAAAACTAAATATATGTTTACTAACATTGTACTCTAATACATAATAGATGTAGATTTATTTGATAGTTGTTAAACTATACTTGTATTACTCAAGTATAGACTAGTAGAGAACATCAGTGGTTTTGAAGTTTGACCAAGGATCAACTGTCCAAACTTGCTTCGACTAAGTTTGTAAACCACTGAACGTACAGATATCTAAAACTACAGAATTAGCTTCCACTATATATAACAACTGTTATTACAAATACTATTTACATCTTTATTTAAAATCAAAATAAAAAACATTGCTTCTTACTATATGTAGATGTTTCACTTAATGTGACCATTTTTTTGTAACAAATCTACTGTCATGAAGTGATAAGATCTCCAGTCTCCTTCGTCTTAGGGATCTTACTTGACATAATGAGATAGTGCTCGGTGATTTTTTAATTGTGGTAAGCTTTAACCAGAAAAAATTGTCCATGTCAATTCTTCATTTAATAAACGATAAATTCAGATCATTATCCTAAAACTTAAATTGTCTATTTGTGTGTATGTATGTATTATCTGTTTGTGGCCACAAACGTAGAGAATACCATCCCCTACCTGGTGGGTATCTAGGACACCCTTGAACCTACTAACAGAAGCGTCTACAGCGCTGGTTTATGAATTGAGGATTCATTAGTTCACCTGGGATCTACATGTGTTAGGAAGTCTAGGACTTCCGAAGGTTGTAAGTCTCTCCGGAAGAGTCATGGGACTTTTTAAGTGGTTACAGTACCCATAAGTGCAAATAGTGGGTATAGGTAATCACGAGGTGCTAGGTCGCATCCATTATGGAGACTGGGCTAAGTAGACTTGGACTTAGAAGTCACCAGTCACACCTCCTTTCTATATTTTGAGTTCATGTGCATGCTTGTGACAATTGTTATAAGTAGAATGACAATATCTGTTTTGTATAACGTAGGGGATGAGTACTAATGGTCCGATCCGACGCTGATGGAGAGAGGACAAGAAGATGTCGATATCAGGTCAAGGAATGTGAAATGTTTATTATCATATCTTTATAATGCATGTATTAGCGCACTGGATTCTTATTAATAAATAGTAATATTGTAATGCATTGTCTTTAAATGGATTAGTCCTGGGATAGGATTCTATAAATTCGGTTGATACCATTTGGACTTGTTATGATATCAATTGCAAATATCAGGTACAAAGTATACTTGCTATTCTATAACAGTAATGGTTATTTATATAGATATTTTAAGCATAATTTAATTAAAACAAAGTAGGGCCGAGGTGGTCTCGAACCAGGTCTTGTAGATAATTTATATTATGAATCCGCCCTCTTATTCACTCGGCTATGGAGCATTTTGTTTTAGACGTTTCTTATTCGAAAATATGAAGGATAACCTTCAAAATACAATTTATTTTATCAAATATTTCAGTTAGAAAAGGCCATATTACACGACATTTGGTTTTATAAGATGCAAAATTAAGTAATCTAACTAACGATACCATATACACCCGATTTTATTTAGCGGGACAGATGGAAACAGCAAAAAACTGTATCCCAATGTTATTTCCCTATGTCAAGATTTTCAGTATTCACCCTGTATATAAAGAACACTCTACATGTCCATACTGATAAGGGAATGACGTAAATTCATTGCAAAATTGAATTTTCGCCATGGTGACATTTGACGCTTGACGTTTGTAATTGATATTAAAAGTACAATTGTTATTTGTAGATGTTACGTGTTATAGAATCCCACACTTGATATGGTTGCATCTTGAACATAGCCATGAAAAAAAAAATTGTATAGTTTTTGAAATCATTTTTATCGCTCTTTTAGTTGTAAACTTCGTATTGTACAATTTAGAGGAACGGGTCCTAATGATAAAGGAATGTGAAATGTTTATTATTATATCTTTATAATGCATGTATTAGCGCCCTGGATTTTTATTAATAAATAGTAATACTGTAACATTGTCTTTAAATGGATTAGTCCTGATCCGCATGCATCCTGAAAAATTGTATACCTATTATCCATAAGGAATTTATAATTTATGCATATATTACAAGTAGAAAAATAAAAATATTTTAGTAGCTAGCTAATATCCAACATTTAGCAAAGTATATTGTTTTTATAGCCTATGGCTATTATATAGGTACATGAGAAGAAATTAATTTAGTTAGTGATTTTGCTATGTTATGTTCATTTTATGACTACATGGTATCACTTTCTTTAAAATATAAGCAGACAGTCATGTATTTATTTATTTTGTTCCCAGTTTTTAAGAGCTATTTGCCATTGATTTCCTAGATGAAGTTTTTCTGAATTGCCCATAATTTTTGAAATAATTTTTATCGCTGTTTTAGCTGTAACCATCTCATAAGTCAATTTCAAACATCTCTTCATACTCTTCCATCCAAGCACCGGACATATTCACCTACAATTAAACCACTCTCCTATTATAACTACCGCAGAGGAAAGTAATGGTCGCCTCGTGCGTTTCCTCCAATGTCACCCACCACGCTTTCTAACTTTCCCGTGCCAAGGTTAGGGCATTTCCTAACGTTCGCAGAGCAGTGCACACCGCCCGTGTCTGCACACAAAGAGAAACCGAAGGCAGTGACGAGGCAGACTGTGCCGTCTGCTGTGGCCTCAGGCTGCCGACTGCCGACCCTGCGGTACAGTTGAAGCAAAAGCACGCGGGAAACACCGACATTTAGGGAATATGGTAAAGGATAGGTTATATAACTTTCATAAGGGTTAAAAATGAAATAGCAACATATGTAGGTGTGCGGATACTCTCTCTACTGATTTTAGAGTAAAAATACAAGAGTCTATAGTTGTTAAAATTAAATTCTACATAAAATAGATAAGATTCTAAATTCCTCCACACTCCCTTTGGGGGATGCCATGTGGAGGAGTGTACCTTAAATTTTTAACAGCACGCGGAGGAAACAACAGCATTTCGGCAACATACTAAAGGATGGTTTATAGATCTTTTAATAAGGATTAAAAATAAAACACGAAATACGGAACATAGGACTTTAACAAAGGATTTCAAAAAAATTGCGGATACTCTCTCTCCTGATAAATTTAGAGTAAAAAGAGTACAAAGTCTACCTCAAATTGATAGGATTCTAAATTCCTCCACACTCTCTTTGGGGGTAGCCATGTGGAGGAGTGTACCTTCAACTCTTCATATAACTTAAATATCTCAAAATTACTTTTTTGTAACATAGCACTTTTATAATGAAAATCATAATAATTTTATATAAAGATCTGCAAAGAAATGTGGAACATAGAACTTTAACATGGGATTTCAAAAAATTGTCGATATTCTCTCTCCTGAGTAAAAATACAAGTGTACAAAGTTGTTCAAAATTTAATTCAACGTCAAATAGATAGGATTTTAAATTCCTCGACACTCCCTTTCGGGGTAGCCATGTGGAGGAGTGTACCTTCAACTCTTCATATAACTTAAATATCTCAAAATTACTTTTTTGTAGCATATCACTTTTATCATCAAAATCCTACTAATTTTATATATATTTCTCTCCATTCATCATGGAATCATCATTAGATATATAATCATACCAACAGAAGTATAAACTCTGTTTAGTTATAAGAAAACGTAATAGAAAGGATTCTAAATTCCTCCACACTCCATTTGGGGGAAGCCATGTGGAGGAGTGTACCTTCAACTCTTCACATAACTTAAATATCTCAAAACTACTTTTTTGTAACATAACACCTTTATCAAGAAAATCCTACCAGTTTTATATATATTTTTTTCCATTCATCGTGAAATCGTCATTAGATATGTTATTATACTAACAGAAATATGAACCCTGTTTAGTTATAAGAACACGTAATAGATAGGATTCTAAATTCATCCACACTCTCTTTGGGAGAAGCCATGTGGAGGAGTGTAAATTCAACTCTTCATATAACTTAAATATCTCAAAACTACTTTTTTGTAGCATAGCATCTTTATCATGAAAATCTTACTAACTTTATACACAGGGTGTGTAACGACATGTGGAACATAGGACTTTAACATGGGATGTCAAAAAATTGCGGATACTCTCTCTCCTGATTTTAGCGTAAAAATACAAGTGTTCAAAGTTAAATTATGTGGAGGAGCTTTTAAAATATAATTTCACTAATGTTTTTATCTACTATATACGTATCTAATTAAAAGCGTAAATAATATATTCTCATTCATCGTATCATATCCATAAATTGCCATTTCATTAATGATGATCACAATCTGGTATAAATATGTTTCATCAAGATTAGTCCAATGAACCACGAGAATCAATATTTCACTATTAGCCAAAGTGTTTCTCTAATAAAGTTATCAATATTTGAGTGTCGTGCTTTTAACATTTCATGTTTCATGTTTTCTGTTGTGCAATAAATTTTTTTCTCAGATAATCTTCAGTTACATCTTCAGGTATTTGTAACATAGTTACATTCAATTATATTTCTGATTTCTCAATTGTTCCACACGAAAGAAGGAACTAAAATTGTGACATTCTTTTAATAGTTACAACAGAAGATATACCATGCAGTTATATTCTATATTTTTAGTTTCTTTAAAGATGACAACTGATAAGAAATACCTAAAAGATGTAAAGATAAAATTCTTTTCTCTTCACGTTCACCACTACTGAAATCTCTAGTAAACAAAACTGCTTCGTTCAGAAATAGATTCAGCAGAATTAATGTTGCCAGAAAATTAATATTTTCTGTGATAATATTTATGAACAAAGCTGCCAAATTCACAATCTAGACTTTGTGTTGATTATTTTAAGTAGGACTTAAATTTTTAAAAACAATTTTATTTTTTATACTGTTTGTGCCTCTTTTCAAGGTGAGTGAATGAAACTTTTTAAGTATAGGGATCTCGAGAAGTATAAGAGATACAAAGTCAGTTAAATTAGACAAAAGTTGCCTTATGTGGGGGATCATTTTATATATGTTTTGTTTTTGACAAAAAAATGCATAGGTGACTTAGATACAAACAAAAATTATATATGTTGCACCTAAATATCGGAAAATAATTCAGAAGCCATAAACCTCGTATAGTCGAAATTTTTAAGCAGTAGAGAGACGTCATCAATATTTGTAACTAGATTTTGACGTCACGAATTACAAAGTTTATATGTGCATTAGTTTAGAAAATGTGTTGCGTGTTGCATATGGCAATGCCAAATTTAATAACAACAAATAAAATGATAACATACCTCTCGAACTGCTTTTAACGGCAGTAATGGTCCACTGTCAGTTCTTTTTCAAAATATGTAGTCGCATTTGCAGTTAGCACTTGCGACTGCTTCGATTATGCTTTAGGCATTATTACTTACGCTAATAAAATAAACGTATAACAAGAAACAAAGAACACGAATACGAACAATTATAAGGAACAATACAACTTAAACGAACAAACAAAGATTTTATATTATATTATTTGACAACTCAAGCAATCGGCGTGACAAGAAACAAATATATGTAAACATATTTTATTTGAGTCGTAGCCAACGTGTGTTAAAAAACATACACTGCAATTATTATAAACAAATTGAAATGTCATTAAATACCTTATATTTTAATTTGAAATAATAGTAAATATAATAAATAAGTAATTTTTTTATAATACCTTTTTTTACTACTCGGTTTTCTAAATAAAAACATCTTTCGAAAATTTCTACAAGTTTTATTTCGTATTGTAACGTTTTTTTCAGGTCTATGACGTCTCTCTACTGCTTAAAAATTTCGACTATAGACTACAGCGTCATGTGAATTCAGTATATTTCAGTTAGATCTATATAAGTTTTTATTCATCCTCCAATCCCAAGCACAGCAATATTTCAAGCTCGGGGCCGTTGGCAGCAACTGTCAGTCGCCAGTCGCGTCAGCATCTGTCGAAGGGCCGCGTCGCAGCCCTTGCGACAATGTGCTTGACCTAAATTTCTCGCTGGATTCTCAACGGTGCACTACAACGTACAACGTGAGAACGGAGGATGAAAGTCTGTTGCTTGTGTCATTGTGACATTGTTCAAAGAAAGGTAACTTAGACCTGATGTTACGTGTCGCAGGTTGCGACACTCTTAGGAAACTTTTTTGGTGTTGACTACCCTCATTATTGTTTTTTGTTTTCAAAAATGGTCTAATGTTGTGTTGAATTTAATTTAAAAGAATGTAATAGTTATTTATGTATTAAAGGCATAATTAAAAGTTTATAGCACGAGGGAATGTTTAAAGCTAGACGCGAAAATAATTGAATCAACTTCAGCTGGTCGGGTACAGCCGAAGTGTCCAAAAATTATAGTTACCTTGAGGTGATTTTTCAATCTCGGGAAGAGGAAAAAGTCACAAGAACTTAAGTCAGGAGAATAACGAGGCTGGAAAGCCATATGAAGTTTTTACTGGCCAAAAATTTATTTTTTTAAAAATATTTTTGTGCACATTTTGCTCATCCCCAATGAATGATTCAAAATTTAAAAAACGGTGGTGTGAACTGACGAACTAAATGCACAAGATCCCAAATTCTGTAGACATTTTGATCAGTTCTTGAAGATGAAGTCCTTACGCTGAGTGTTTCATCTTCAATCGTCGTTAAAGGGCATTAATAATGTACAAGTAAATATATTTTTTGTATTGAAATAAAAAAAGTTATAAGCAAAAAAAGTAAATTGAAAAAATTACATTTTTGCTGCTTGAAATATTGCCGATTCTCGGAATTATTCGGAAGATGAATAAAACTTATATAGATCTAATTAAAATATACTGAATTCACATGATGCTGTAGCCCACGCTGTTTATGCCTAACTTCTGAATTATATGTCAAAGATTGAGCAATATTTTGTGGATCGATACTTATGTAATTTTGCTTGTAGAATCGATTGATGAGGTCGACGAGGTCGTATCTTGACACATTAGAGACGCTTGAAAAACCTTTTTTGAGTTTAACTTTGAACGAAAATATCTCGAGAACGGTAAGAGGAAATTGAATTTTGTTTGCAAATTTTGAATCAGAACATCTATATGTACTTATGTCTGGAAAACATTTTTTTTGGAGAAAATTTTCCGAGTGAATACAGAAATTTCAGTATTTTGTTTTTCTTATTTTTCACCTACTCGTTCCAAGGACGGTATATATGGAGAAAACATTTCTTTATGTAACTTTGTCCATAAAATCGACTGGTATAATCGTTGAGTTTGTACCTCTTCCTATTTTAGAGGTATTCATAAGAAAAAACACATTTTTTTTATAACTGTCAAAAAATGTTTACATTTGTGCATTAATTTTTAGGTGTATGTAATTTTTATACCTTACCACGACAATCATGCAAAACCGTAAAAAATATACTTTTACGGTTTGGAAACCTGTTTACACGGTTATAAATAAACGATTTAATATTTATAGAAACTTTCATTTTTCTTTTGTTATGAAGCTATGATATTTTCGTAGGATACCAGTATACTTTATTTTATTTTTTTCATTTTAATCAGAATTTCTATACGTAGTGTTGTAGAAAAATACTGGTTGTATTTAAAATATGAACTGTGTTTTTAGTACGTTTGAATGATTTTTAGACTCAGGTCTCGTCAAAAAGTAACATCCTCACGTACTAAATAGCTAATGCTTTTTAAAGTGAGTACCTAACACAACTATTCTCGTACAATAACAAGAATTTCGGCACCGCAAGCTCCGCCTCATATCTCCTTGAAGGTTATAAAACACTTGCATTCCTTGCAGTATAAATAACTATTACTTTAAAACAACTATAACATATCGATTGACTCCCCATCCACTATTTCTTGCCTCCTGTCATATTCCGCTCCATATATCACAACTCTGAATTTCACTCCGCAAGCTCCGCCTCATATCTCCTTGACGGTTACAATACCTTTACATCCCTTGCACTATAAACAACTATTACTTTAAACCAACTATAACTATAACATATCGATTGCCTCCCCATATACCCACTATTTTTTGCCTCCTTTCATACTCCGCTCCATATATCACAACTCGTTGCCGCTCTGCAGTGACAGCGGTCCGAACCGTCTGTCTGCTAAGCCCTGCGGCCCAGCGCTAGTCTCGGCTTGAGCCGCGGGCCAGGGGCAGCCTCTGTCTGGGCCGATGCACTTCCAGTTCTTTGTCTCCGGCAAAAAGAGTCGGTGAGGGATGGCAGGGTACAGGGATGGTGAAGAAGAAGAAGAGGTTAAGGGAAGGTGGAAGGGAATGGTTTGTTGCGGGTGCGGGTGATGATGTTCGTGTAATGATTTTGTTGTTTATGATTTGTTTATTGTTACATTTGGAAACGAAATGAAGTAGAACAATTATTTTGAAATGTTGTTGTTAGGGTAACAATATCCAAGTATACTTTAGGTTAATCGGGGGGTTGAGGGAGGAAAATTTTTTCTGATGATTTTGTTGTTTATGCTTTGTTTATTGTTACATTTGGAAACGAAATGAAGTAGAACTATTATTTTGAAATGTTGTTGTTAGGGTAACAATATCCAAGTATACTTTAGGTTGATCGGGGGGTTGAGGGAGGAAATTTTTTTCTGATGATTTTGTTGTTTATGCTTTGTTTATTGTTACATTTGGAAACGAAATGAAGTAGAACTATTATTTTGAAATGTTGTTGTTAGGGTAACAATATCCAAGTATACTTTAGGTTGATCGGGGGGTTGAGGGAGGAAATTTTTTTCTGATGATTTTGTTATTTATGCTTTGTTTATTGTTACATTTGGAAACGAAATGAAGTAGAACTATTATTTTCAAATGTTGTTGTTAGGGTAACAATATCCAAGTATACTTTAGGTTGATCCGGGGGTTGAGATAGAAAAATCTTTTTTTTTTTTAATGAGGGTGATGATGTTCTTGTAATGATTTTGTTGTTTATGCTTTGTTTATTGTTACTTTTGGAAACGAAATGAAGTAGAACAATTATTTTGAAATGTTGTTGTTAGGGTAACAATATCCAAGTATACTTTAGGTTGATCGGGGGGTTGAGGGAGGAAAATCTTTTTTTGGTGAGGGTGATGATGTTTATGTAATGATTTTGTTGTTTATACTTTGTTTATTGTTATAGGAGGTTTGGAAACGAAATGGATTATAAGAAATATTTTAAATTTTTCTTTCAAGGATACTTTAGACAGGGTACGAAATTTTAAAAGTCTACAGAATGTTTACTGTAAGGGACTTGAAAATGCGGACGATACAAGCGACTGAATTTTAATCAGAAAAATTACATTAGTGTGACTCTTTATTTCATTAATTTCAGTTAGGTTGTTGATCCATTATTTCACTAGTGAAATAATGAGATCATTATTGCACGTGAAATCAAATTGAAAACTATGCATATTAAACATTAACAACTATAAAAATAAAATATTTAGCTATTATTATCTTTACAAATATTAATAATATAGTTATTACATCTACTATAAGATTCACAAAGACTCACTCACTTAAATGACAACTTTAATTATATCGTATATTTGTTTATAACCAACATCTTTTTCTAGTAAGTTAGCAATGCACAAAATTAGGATTACTTGTTATTGTATATCATTAAAATGTCAAAAATTCATAATTTTAAATATGTTTTTGCGCTTATTTAAATGGAAGTAGAAAAAATATTGTATGAAACACGTAATGAAACTGGGTGGTTATTTCACTTCTGCTCTTACAAAACTTGCTTACGTCTCGTTTTGTAATTTTCACATTCTTTCCTAAGTCAGCTAGTCAGCTCCTTCGTCGCTTCGTCTGGAAACTTTTTATTCGTACAGTAAAAACTAATTTATCGGACTTACTACGTAAATAACTATTAACATATACTATACATATGCAAGTACATAAAAATCAGAGAACAGCGATTCTATGGACCGATGTACGATGTTGTATCTGTCCTTGTTGAAGATCTAACATTATCTTGCATTTTCATCGCTATAAATGATGGTATTGTAAATGCTTATTACTGAATATCCTTATTGAGAAATTTACATGTTCGAATGAATTGCTAGGATAATCATTATAGAAATGTACAAGTGGATGTTTCAATCTTTAAAAGAATTATAACTCAAGTATATTTAATTACTAAATTTATTGTGAAAGGCGAAAGTTATTTTTGAGTGATAAACCCTTAGATGAGGTATAACATAGAGATATGGCATTGCCCAGATATATTGTCGAAAGATCTAAGGTTTAAAATCGCTTGCAGCCAGCTGTTTGAGAACAGTGGACCAGTGGAGTAGTTATATGGAAAACTCAACCAAACAAATAATGAGGATAGGTGACTAACACTATGACCAATATTTCGTTCGTCTAACTGTAAGTGTGCACTACACACCTGGCGTTAGGCGATTCTCGAACTTACATGTTTTGCTTGCTCAGTAGTACGTAGCTATAGGAGTGTGCCATATCTCTATATTATACCTCATTTAAGATTATACCAATATATAACTGGATGTTTCAATCTTTACTTATAACTCAAGTATATTTAAACACAAAATTTGTTGTGAACGGCGTAAGTTATTTTTGAGTGATAAACCCCAAGGTTAACTTAAAACCAACAAAGAAAAAACTTTTAATTTTTAATTTCCCATAATCCAACCTTTCGTCGGTTGGAATTCGGGCCCGGTAGGGCAGAGCGAGTATTAGCAATCTACTTGTGCAAAGTACATAAACCCTACGGCCTTTGAAAAAGGAAACCCTTTTAATGCAATAATGGCGGGATCCTGGGAAGACACCTTTGGTGGAATTGCCGCTGTATTCACATGGAAACCCCACCTAACCAAACAACTATTTCCTTTCTAGTTCGAGAATAACGCACAAGTTCTACGGAGAGGCACACAAAGAGAGAAGCGGTAAATTTTAAACTGAAATAGATATTTGGATTGGCATTGATTCTTTCGATTTACTACGGATAAAACTCCAAGTTATCTATTTCAATGACTTTAATTGGTAATGTTGTCATACGATGATAGACTTGGAAATAGAGAGAAGAAATAATAATCGCGACTTAGTCGTAAGATTTTTTTTTTCGATTTAACCGACGTTTCGATTACACACAATAAACAATATGGATAATAGAATAAATAAATAAACAGGAATGCAGTCGGAATAGTATATTAAAACATAAGTTGTAGAAGGCAACCTTTTCAAGCACGAGTTTGAATTTCGGGAACGAGCGCGAAGCAGCGAGTGCCCGAACGAACGAGTGCTTGAATTGCCTTCTATAGCGAATGTTTTATACTATTTTCTCTGTTTCGGCTTTTATTTACATTATTTTTTATAATAATATTTGACAATTCCCATTAAGGGATTTTTTTGATAGAATAGTTAGGTTGGTGACAGTGATTTCTGTTTCGTCTGTTGCCTAGGTAAATTAGAATTACTTTGTCAGTTGCCTAGAAATTTTGTGTATTTAATGCAGTCATGCCAATCAAAAAACAAAATATAACCAAAAATCGTTTAAGAATGAAGCTCCTTCTAACATCAATAAGCATGCTGGAATATGATATTCTAATTCCGAAACATAGAAAAATTTATTTGGCTAGTCTAGGCCAACGTTTCGCTGCCTATTACAGCTTCTTCAGGGCAAAGACTAAAAGTATATGTAATGTGTCAATAAATATAACATTACATATACTTTTAGTCTTTGCCCTAAAGAAGCTGCAATAGGCAGCGAAACGTTGGCCTAGACTAGCCAAATAAATTTTTCCGACTGCATTCCTGTTTTTTTATTTATTCCATCACCAACATCAGTCGCTTATTCCTCTCTTCAATATGGATAATAGTTATTTGTATATCAAGGAACTAAGTCTTTATTACGAATATCGCCTCGTAGAATAAACCATGTGAATAATAAAAAAATACTTTAATCCTTAAATATACATTATACTTTTTCCGAAATCGTTAAATTATTAATTAAATACATAAATAAATAGCTTTATGTGTTTGTAAAACGTCAGCTATAGTAGCTATTGAGATGGGGATGGCTGTGATAACAAACGTACTGTCAAAGTGTCAAATATTTCTCTATAATTTTCATTTATGTTTACACCTGCTTAGACGTCGTCTGCGTGAAATCAGATAAATTATTATTAATGGCAAATAATAAATAAATTCACCAATAGTATTATGGAATCATATGTTTGTTATTTTAGGTAGTGCTAAAATAAACTGCGAAAATATAATACTATTAAAATGTAGGTTAATTCAGTTTGACTGATGAGTCCGTAAAGTTAAATTTTGACATAAGAGTCTGTAAAGTTTTACTGTAGCTATTACTTTAGCTAACTTAGCGAAGTGATATTGTGTATTTTAGTATTTTCGAAAAAAAATATTTTAAAAACATAAATAAACAAATATTAAAATTAACATAGTAAAAAACACAATTAATTAAAAAAAAATAACGGACATAACTACTGAAATAATTTTTTAACAACTGATCTCTCCTATTCAGTAACTCAGGGGTTAATTTAGGTAACGTAGGATTACTTAATTGTTTTTAATCCATCTTATTTTCTATTAACACGGCTGATGTGACGACAATAGGAAATTATAAATGTCGTAGTTATACATTTTTCTGTACACTTCGAATAAATTATGACATAAGTATGTATGTCCCGATTTTGTTTTAGTACACTGTACAGCTGTTTACAAAATACGCCACAATTTTAGGTTATTGTGATTGTAAATAAAAGATTAACTATAAATATTATGCATATACTCGAACAATTCCATGTTTTTGTAAAATATTAACAATTACATCATGTAAAACTGCGATTTTCCATGTAAATTAATGACAATATTATTAACATATGTTAAACAACCGACAATAGAACGCAATACTGTAACAAATAATTTATCATTTTCCATAAAAACACGGACAATGTTTCCCATGTTACGTTCATGATTTTTTCATTAAAAATAATGAAATAATACATAAAATTTACTATTTTCATAGCAGGGTCGTGTGACTTAAATGAGTGACTTGGGCTCCTTACAAGCTTAATAGAAATAATAATTTAGTTGGCTTTAATTTTTGAAAACGACTGTCAAAATTGACGTCAAAATATATTTGGTGAATATAATACTATACTTTATTCACTAATAGAACATGAAATATATATGTTTATTATAACCAAATATGTCATAACACTTTGAAAGATAAATAACAATAGCTCGCGTCACTGTTTCACAGCATACTTAACGTAGGGCAATTATTTCTAGTGTTATTTAGCTACAGTTTAAGCTTAAAAAGAAAAGAAATAAAAAATGTCAAAACTAGTGTAACTTTGGCCATTTATGCAGAAAAACTTGCTTAAAAGTAATTTGGTTTTTACTCTTTTGACAGGTAAGGTTTAAATTTGACATAACGATTGAATAATTATTTCATTGAACTGTCAATATTATTCAATTAGCAACAGTAACGAAGGTCATTAATTGATAAAAAACGATTGAATTCTAGGTATATGACTTGACAGTTGTCATTTGATAAACGTCAAATATATCCAGGTTATGCACATGTGCAGTATATTCACTGATATTTGATTTACATTGGTCCAAATTCAAAATAAACTATACCTTGATTGAATAAAATTATTCGTGAGAATTTCTAGTTTTAAAATATTTACATTAAACCACATTTTGTAACGCCCCTGAATAAGAACGGGTATTTCTGATAAGTGTAACAGTAAATTCTTATCTGAAATGTGATGATACGTCTATCAGTTTTGTTTTATTTGTAACCGACTTGTGAGGTCTTGTTGCTTTGTTCATGCTCAGTGGTTAAATTTAACGTAAGTTTTTGTTTGATCCTTTTAACATTCTTACGAAGTACAGATTCTTTGTTTCAAAGGATGAAATTAAACTTTACCCAGCGTTCAACCTATAGAAGGAGTGAAGTTTTTGCTAGGAGAGTTTTTTGGGAAATTCTAGAGGAAATACTTAAGTTTTTTTGTTGTAGATCTAAGAAGTTTAATAAGATATTTAATATTCCTTATTTGGTGATGTTTGTAACATATTTCTAAGATATTCCTATCATATTTTTTTTGCTATTATACCATAAAATTTGTCAAATTCTTTGTTTTCATATTATTATGATTTATTGTTGTGTTTTATTATTATAGAAATTTATAAATACTTTATTTATAGTTTTTGTTTTGTCAATAAATATTTATCAATAAACTATAAAATATTAAGAAAAACAACAAAAATATTTTTGTCATAATACTAATGTTACTAGAACTAAAATCTTTTGTTTATTTACATAAAGCCACTATTCAAATGTTTAAATAATAGAATAATTAAAATAAATAAACAATTAAAATGTTATTTGTTTGTTTACTTCAAATGTTTAAACTTAGAACAATATGCAATTAGATGTCAATACGATTCCATTTAAAGTTTACAAACATTGTACGATTGTATGTGAATCTAATTAGATTTATCCTAACAACATATACGTTTAAAAGTGCATATGTTTTTCGTATCCCTAAGGCAGATGTATGGAAATAAATGACGGCAGAGTTCATTCATAGACAGATGTAACGGACAAAATAAATATTCAAGCATTGTATTTTTTGTGATGTCTGTGTTTGATAAATTACAAATTACATGGGCACTAATAGCTGATGAGAATAATGACAAAAGGGCGTATTCAAGATGGTATTACACGGGCACTTAATATGGGCACTCATAGCTGTTAAGGAAAATGGAAAATGATAATAATCAAGATGGTATATACAGGCACCTAGTGCTGACAGAATGCGCTCAGATTGTTGCTGTTGCTGATTGTACAAATTTTGTTTTTTTTTATATTGCAAATAATACGGACATTCCTAACTGACGACAAGAATGGCAAAAGAACATATACAAAATTGTATTACACAGGCACTTAGTACTGACAAAGTGCACTCAGATTATTGCTGTTGCTGGTTATGCAGATTTTGGTTTTTTATATTGCAAATAATATGGACACTCATAACTGATAAAAAGAATGGTAAATGAGCGTATTTAAAATGGTATTACAAAAGCACTTAGTAGTAGTAGAAATAAACTAGACGTAAGGTCCAATTGCATCTAGAAATGTTGTGATATGGATGATGAAAATATTTTTAATTATTTTTAAATTTTACTACCAAGTACCGACCATAATTTTTCATGGGATGCATCGAAACAAAAGTGTGCGAATACTCCTTCTCCTGGTAGATTTAGAGAAAAATTGTTATAAATAATTTATTTCTACGATTACCTTATTTTTAACGAATTTTTAAATTTTGTGTTTAATATACCTTGTTCTGATGACTTTGTACTGTTGAATTTTTGCTCTAAATCTATCTCTTTTTTTAGATAACATGTTAGAGTCCAATATTACCTATTCTAGTGCTCACCGTGTATAGTTAGACGATACTGACATTAAATCGAAGGGAGGACTTAAAACAGTCAAAAAACTTTAATATTCACAATAAGTACATCTGGGTTTAAGGAAACTTAGCACAGTAACAGCACAGTTGTAATAAAGAGGTATATGGTATACATACATCTATGAATGAATAGTATTTAATTCGATTGATTTCAAGTTCTACTTATAAGAGACTATTATCTTCAGTGAAAGTTATGACACAGACGATACTGATACTGTCATTTGAGCACATAAACAGTTCCAAAAACTTGCACAATCAATGTGCCTGAGAATATTAGTGAAATTTTACACACTAACAACACAGTAGTAATTTTTGGTATGTTGTGAATGATACAGATGATGATAATAAGTTGATATGCAGCTTCATGATTCTGGCATTTAAGCACATAAATTTCCCAAAACTTGCACAATCAATGTCCCTGAGAATATTAGGGGAATTTTAGCACAGTAACAACACAGTAGTAATTTTGGATGTGTGTGTGTAAATGACACAAAATATGATAATAATTTCATATGCAATTTCATGATACTGGCATTTTAGCACATAAAAAGTACCAAAAACTTGCACAATCAATGTCCCTGAGAATATTAGGGGAATTTGAGCACAGTAACAACACAATAGTAATTTTGGGTATGTGTGTGAATGACACAGAAGACGGCATTTAAGCACATAAAATGTGAGGCTCGAAGATTAGAGGATTTTTAGCACAGAAACAACACAGTAGTACTTTTGGGTGTGTGAGTGAATGAATAGTGTTGATGAGGCTTAGTACCTTGTTTCCATAGTAACCGGATGGCGTAGTTGTTGCAAAGCGGACGCGCCTGTCCAATAACCGACATACGGATTCAGTACGTTGACATGTAACGACCGTAACCGTACCAGAAACTGCGGATCCCACACCAAATGTCCGACCACTTTGTTCTGCACACTGTACAACGCGGCGTTGTGGAGACTGACAGACGGCACCAGCAATACTCCGAAGCAGGGGGAAGTTAGCATGACGCGAACGCGCGACAGACTGAGCGCTGTAACCTTGACGCGCGCTGCTGCGAGCCTCCGCGCAGCGTGATTGGCCCGCGCTTCCTCTGCGCACTGTCCGCCAATCCCACCGCGCCAGCCTAAATCCGAATCGTTGTTTTTATTGCTAATGACGGCTTGTATTAATCATACTGCCCGAAATTTCCAACGATTGTTACGCACCTGCACTGTGGACTTACAACCAACACATTCTTCATCATTCATAAGGACTTCATATGAGAATCATTGGTTTTCACATTGACATCCCTCATTTCCCTTCTGGCACTGGCTTCTATATAATGGAGTGCTAGTGCAATAATGGTGTAAGGCTGTGTTGAAGATGTATTACACAGGCACTCAGATTGTTGCTGTTGCATAAGATAAGGGAGGTATTGTTTTCGTTGTTTTTATTGCTAATGACGATTTGTATTAATCATACTGCCCGAAATTTCCAGCGATTGTTACGCACCTGCACTGTGGACTTACAACCAGCACATTCTTCATCATTCATAAGGACTTCATATGAGAATCATTGGTTTTCACATTGACATCCCTCACCTCCCTTTTGCCTTCACTGGTCGCAGTAGGCCCTGGCTTCTATATAATTGACTGCTAGTGCAATAATGGTTGTATCATTGCTGTATTGAAGATGGTATTACACAGGCACTAACAGAGTGCACTCAGATTATTGCTGTTGCCGGTTGTGCAAATTTTGGTTTGATAACTTACAAATTATACGGACACTTAGGGGCTTGCACGAATCATAATGTCTGAAATTTCCAACGATTGTTACGCACCTGCACTGTGGACTTACAACCAACACATTCTTTATCATTCATAAGGACTTCATATGAGAATTATTGGTTTCTACATTGACATCCCTCACATCCCTTCTGCCTTCAGTGCGCGTTGGTCGCAATAGGCACAGACTTCTGTATCATGGAGTGCTAGTGCAATAATGGTATAAGGCTGTATTGAAGATGGTATTACACAGGCACTTAGTACTAACAGAGAGCACTCAGATTGTTGTTGTTGCATAAGATAAGGAGGTATTGTTTTCGATGTTTTTATTGCTAATGCCGGTTTGTATTAATCATACTGCCCGAAATTTCCAACGATTGTTACGCACCTGCACTGTGGACTTACAACCAACACATTCTTCATCATTCATAAGGACTTCATATGAGAATCATTGGTTTTCACATTGGCATCCCTCATTTCCCTTCTGGCACTGGCTTCTGTATAATGGAGTGCTAGTGCAATAATGGTGTAAGGCTGTGTTGAAGATGTATTACACAGGCACACTAACAGAGTGCACTCAGGTTGTTGTTGTTGCATAAGATAAGGGAGGTATTGTTTTTATTGCTAATGACGGCTTGTATTAATCATACTGCCCGAAATTCCCAACGATTGTTACGCACCTGCACTGTGGACTTACAACCAACACATTCTTCATCATTCATAAGGACTTCATATGAGAATCATTGGTTTTCACATTGACATCCCTCACATCCCTTTTGCCTTCAGCGCGCGTTGGTCGCAGTAGGCCTTGGCTTCTATATAATGGAGTGCTAGTGCAATAATGGTGTAAGGCTGTATTGAAGATGGTATTACACAGGCATTTAGTACTAACAGAGTCCACTCAGATTGTTGCTGTTGCATAAGATAAAAGAGGTATTGTTTTTGTTGTCTTTATTGCTAATGACGACTTGTATTAATCATACGGCCCGAAATTTCCAACGATTGTTACGCACCTGCACTGTGGACTAACCACCAACATTCTTCATCATTCATAAGGACTTCTTATGAAAATCATTGGTTTTCACATTGACATCTCTCATTTCCCTTCTGGCACTGGCTTCTGTATAATGGAGTGCTAGTGCAATAATGGTGTAAGGCTGTGTTGAAGATGTATTACACAGGCACTTAGTACTAACAGAGTGCACTCAGATTATTGCTGTTGCATAAGATAAGGGAGTTATTGTTTTCGTTGTTTTAATTGCTAATGACGGCTTGTATTAGTCATACTGCCCGAAATTTCTAACGATTGTTACGCACCTGCACTGTGGACTTAAAACCAACAAACATTCTTCATCATTCATAAGGACTTCATACTGGAATCATTGGTTTTTACAATGACATCCCTTCTGCCTTCAGCGTGCGTTGGTCATTGTAGGCCCTGGCTTCTATATAATGGAGTGCTACTGCAATAATGGTTATATCATTGCTGTATTGACGATGGTATTACACAGGCACTTAGTATTATCAGAGTGCACTGAGATTATTGCTGTTGCATAAGATAAGGGAGGTATTGTTTTCGTTGTTTTTATTGCTAATGACGGCTTGTATTAATCATACTGCCTGAAATTTCCAACGATTGTTACGCACCTGCACTGTGGACTTACAACCAACGCATTCTACATCATTCATAAGGACTTCATATGAGAATCATTGGTTTTCACATTGGCATCCCTCACATCTTTTTTACCTTCAGCGCGCGTTGGTCACCATAGGCACTGACTTCTGTATAATGGAGTGCTAGTGCAATAATGGTGTAAGGCTGTGTTGAAGATGGTATTACACAGGCATTTAGTACTAACAGAGTGCACTCAGATTGTTGCTGTTGCATAAGATAAAGTAGGTATTGTTTTGGTTGTTTTTATTGCTAATGATGGCTTGTATTAAACATACTGCCCGAAATTTCCAACGATTGTTACGCACCTGCACTGTGGACTTACAACCAACAAACATTCTTCATCATTCATAAGGCCTTCATACTCGAATCATTGGTTTTCACATTGACATCCCTTCTGCCCTCAGCGCGCGCTGGTCGCAGTAGTGCAATAAGCACTTAGGGGCTAAATTACCTAACGCAAAATGGGGTTTCCAACCATTTTTAATTTTTTTTATATTAATCTTCAAATAAAAATATTAGAACATTTAGAAGCTTTGCTAATTAGCAGTGGTGGTTTAGTTGGTTCGCACGTGTCTACGTGTGAGAACTAAATAAATACCGCTGTGTCCGAGTGGTTCGGAACCCACTATAAGCTGTAGGTCCCATGTCCTTTAATTGGACGTACTAAACGTAAAATTGGACAATTTTTGATATCCCCTCACCTCTAATAATGCCACCCCTCCTGAATATTACGTAACACAGTAAAGCAAGTAAAACATGTAAATTATTTTAAAGAAATCTTTCGTCAAACATAGATAAAACACTAACATGTACATGTTATTTAACAGTTATCGACCATTACTTTGAATGTAAAAGGTGTTTTCGATGAATGAATACAAAATGTATAAAGTTTTAGTTTCATATTTATAATAATAATATAAAAAAATACCAAAACAAAAGTTTAACAGTTATTTATATATTAAGGGCATAATCAAAAGATTATAGCACGAGGGAATGTTTAAAGCTAGACGCGAAGCAAAGAGCTTTAAATTTCCTAAGGGTTATAATCTTGATTATACCCGTGGTACATACACCGTTTTATTTTATTTTGGTACTTAAAATGAAGAAAATTTGTATGTATATATTCCACGTTGTAGTTTCTTTTCCGATAGTTGGCATTGTTAGATTTTTTGTTCTTAAAAAATTTAATATAACTGAAATATCACTGATACTGTCAAAGATATACGGAATGTCACAAACTAATTCTGACCTAATATTAATAAAAAAAAGATTGACTCCGGTCAACCCCTAAATTCAGCACTAGAGGTAGCCCGCAATTAGTACCTCACTTCAACACCAGTATATTATATCTATAACCTCTTAATGTTACCAATTGGTTATTCATGATACTAGTAGTATTTCTGAGAACCCCTTAATGTACCCCTTCCAACTTCCTACTCGGCAGGAGTAAACCGGGCTTAACCTGCTCGGACTTGCCCGGACAATCTTATCGACTTTGCAACAAGATCCGAGGAAAGTTCGGAATACGAGTAACGGGTAACTATCTGAGATCTCGGACTGTTTACCAAGTTCGTCTCCGGATTAGTTCACCTTCGCCCTGACAGGAACAAAGAACGGCTTCATTTACACCTCATTGTCTATTTACAGCCACGTGGCACGCTAAAAACACTCGCTTTATTATATTCTCATTAGGAATGAATTAGTTCAAAAAAGATACATTATGAGAATAGAAGCCAATTTTAATAAATATCATTATTTTTATTGTTAAAAAGATGTCAAATTGAATTCAAATGATAAGTTATTGGGTAATCCGTAATAATAAAAAAAATTATCCTACACTTATTGAAAATAAGATTTTTATACTTTGCGTTAACAATTGCCCTATTATTATATCGAAAACAGTTTAATAATATAAATTGTTAAACTGTTAAAGGGTTTTTGATATTTTTGTTGTAAAATTGGTACTTCTAACAGCTGCACTTCAAATGTCAAATTGATAACCTCAAATATTTTTAAATGTTTTTTAATGCAATTTATATTATTTCTGAATATGAAAACTGAATAAATAAAACTGTCCTAACTAAATGTATAGGAGAGTAAAATACAATAGTAAAAATATAAAAATATATAGTATTCCATGAAAAAAATAGCAAACAATTCTCGCCGAGCCGTAAAACAACACCCGTATATCTGAAAATAATTTTACGTTATGCTCCTTGAGTGTACGAATAAATTCTGTTAATAAACTTATGCTCTATTTCGAACGACAACAGACATATCGAAGACGGGCATTTCGATAATTTACCCTGTATAATAATGTAGTACTCAATGTCGATTAATAACTACATTTTGTTTGCAATTTTTTAATGCAGATATATATTTTTTGTAGTTTATTATAAATGAGAATAAATAAATATTAATTTTATAATATATTAAAACTTACCACAAAACTTAATTTAATACTTGGACGACTTTAAAAAGTGGAAAACAGCAACTCACCTGAAAAAATAAATAAATAAAAATTAGTTCACATTTTTAAAACATATTACAATAATGTACTAAAATACTGACGTCATATATGCCCTCCAAAATTTAGGTACTTTAAATATATGGATATTTTCTTTGACATGTTTATATATAAAAAAATAAAGAGTGCTTTGAATACATTTAGTATGCAATTTGAATTATGCAAAATATGAATGGCAGTACAACGTAAAAATATTTTAATTTTTATGTTAAAAACAATTGTGTACACGTTTATAAATACCAAGAAAAATAGATAGGTATATATAAATAAATGATTTATTGTTCGATATTTTTCAAAACGATTTTAAAATATCTACATTGACGTCATTTGTAACAATAAGAAGCCTATGGACATATTTTAATTACAGTGTACAGTGGTAAATACTATTAAAATTTTAATACATTCGTTTCTATCATTTTCTATATCAATACATGTCCTTGACATGTTGGTCAGTAATATTTTACAAGGTTACAAATACATATTAATACGTATGTATTAATATTATCTATTGCAATTTATAGAAATTATTGATTCGCACTGAAACATTTAAAGCGAATTAGCGAATTAACAATTAATATTTCTATGTATCAATCCTGCAATATATTCGATTATGTATTTCAATTTCCATAAAGATTTTCTTTAAAATCTGAAATTTACCAAAAATATTAATTTTTGGGGCAAAAATTATGATTTTAAAATACATATATAAATCATACAGAATACAAGAGAAATAAATACATTGATTAAATCAGTGATAGTCGAGAGCAACAGAATTTATTAGTAACTTTTTTTCGAAATATCATATACAAAAAAATATATGGCTAATTTTTGAATTATAAGAGATATACATTATATTTTTTTCGAAATCGTTAAATTATTAATTAAAAACATAAATAAATAGCATTAAGTATTTGTAAAACGTCAGCTAGCTATTGAGACGGGGATGGCTGTAATAAAAAACGTACTGTCAAAGTGTCAAATATACCTTTATAATTTTCATTTATGTTTACACCTACTTAGACGTCGTCTGCATGAAATCCGATAAATTATTATCAAAGGTAAATAATAAATAAATTCACCAATAATATTATTGACAGATGAGTCCGTAAAGTCAAATTTTGACATAGGACTCTGTCATGTTTTACCTTACCTAATACTTTGGCTAAATTCTCGGAGTGATAACGGTACTTTAATATCGATTTCGAAAAAATAATATTTTTCTGCAACCATTAAAATATTTGTTATTAATACAATTACATAGTACATTGTAAACACATTTTCATATCTCACGTTAACTATAGACAACGTTAAGGTCTCCGCGGTCTTTTCTGGGTGTGTTTATATAAGAGCAATTAAATTCTCGAATATTCTGGTAGCTCCGATGCGTCAGTACAATAGAAGAGTGTCTTGACCTGTCTATAATATACCTGTGTTAAAACTGGTTATTTTCTGGTCTTAAATATTGATGCGCTGAATTCTAATTTTCAAACAAAATACAATATTTTTATTATTAGTGTGAAATATGTGCAATAGAACTCCTAACAAAGCACAGTCCTCCATTCTTCAATCTCGGACAAACGTGGCTGTATTTCGCTGGAAACGTACGTCGCATCCCTCCCACAGTGCAGTGTTGCCATTGGCCCAGGCCAGCGTAATGACTAAAACCAATAGCAGCGTATTGATCCAGCCGACTTGGCAACGCAGCGCAAACTCGCCCTTATGCGCGGCTGCATAAGGGTGAACGTCCGACAGGGTGTGTAGTAGGCTATTTCAGTAATCACTGCACTTTTACAGCTATTTATAAACACCAATGCACTGACTCGCTACCATCAGCTGGAAGTGCTGCGAAAATCAAGCTAGCCGTGAAATAAAAGGGGGTAGTTAGTTTTGTTTTTTAGTATCATTTCGGAATGTGAGCTTTACGGCAACTATGTTTATGATACCAAATTAAAACATTTTTAACTGGAAATTTTGTATTGCAAAAAGAAGAGCATCAGGCAAATTTTGCGAATATATTCGTCTTCTTTTTACACAGCCAGCTCTATTCAATAGTTTTTAAAATGATAACATACGCCATATCTCTGTTGAAACAAATATTACTATTTTGAAACAAAATTCAGCATATCTGATATTAAAAAATCAAATTTCAATTTGTAAGTAATAATAGTTTTTCAATACCAGCCTATATTTGACATGAGAATTTTTTTTCACTACAGCTTACATGGTGGCCATGGTCACCTAGGTCTATAATAAATTATTAACCATGGTCGATAATGAAAATTGTCACTTTTTAAAGAAACTCAAATTCCCAAGTCTAAATATTATTTGTATCATTTACCTCGAGAAAAGTGTAAAGTATGGATTCTCAATTTAAATATACCGTTTAAATTAAATAAGTAAATCAAGTAAAACCAAATTAAGAACAAAAAGTCAGGTTGACAAACTGAATAGCAATAAGACTAATTTAGCTAAAACTTTTTCATTAGGAGTACAGGGTTACCACATATATTTTACTATTAGTTAAAATAAGCTATTAGTGATATTATAAGCACCAGTATCACTAGTATTAAAGTAACCTATTTTAGTAACTCTAAGTTGTAATAATTAGTATAATAGAGTTTTAATGTTACTTAGGCAAGATGGATTTAGATTTGTACAATTAAAAAAAAAAGAAATCTCAAACTAGTTTATATTGGAAAATATAAATAGATATATAAAACATAAAACCCATACTGAATTTGTAAGAGATAAAAAATTATTAAGACCCGATGTTTTCATCTTTGATTAATGTACTGGTTACCTTAAACTTCGGTTAATAGAAAAAAGTTGTCAAAAATATATGTTATTTACCATTTGCATGGTATCCCTCTTCCTAAACTAACTAAGATTATAATCACCTATGATATTTTGTTAAATAAGTACCCCAGGTAGTTGAGTCTTTGTTCTATCTAGGAATGATGTGCCACAGATAAACTTGGTAAAATAATTCAAAATATTTGATATTCGTACGTTGGGATTTTAATACTGAACAATAAACGCCCCCTTCCTCAATTACCACTAAGATTATAATCACCTAAAATTGCAAAATAAGTATCCCAGGTAGTTGAGTCCTTGTTGTATCTAGGAATGAAGTGCCACAGATGAACTTAGTAAAATAATTTAAAATATTTGATATTCGGACGGTAGGATTTTAATACCGAACAATAAATGTTAATCCCACTAAGATTATAATCACCTATGGTATGTTGCTAAATAAGTACCACATGTAGTTGATTCCCTGTTCTATTTAGGAATGATGTACCATAGCACTACCTAGTAAAATAATTTAAAATATTTAATATTCGTACTGTAGGATTTTAATACCGAACAATAAACGTTAATCCCGTGATGCAAGATCGAACGAACATAACATAGAACGCAGGGAAAATAGTAAAAGTCGGTTATGGACGCTCGTAATATTCCAGCAAAACATCCACGTCCATATCCCGTTTTGCAAGCGAACGTGAATCCCCCGCCGTAACCGGGCAACGGGAAACCGGCGCCCATCCAGTATTTTGTAATATCATGCATGCCAATTATATCCATGGCCGCCCTTGCACATTTTAATTATTTGAAAATTGCATTTAGCCACGAGTAAATGAGCGGCTGACAAAAAACATTGACGGAAAAGCGCTCCCTACAATATTTATCACAAACGGTTCGAGCAAGTATTAAACCAATATTTCACTGCACACCATTTGGCATGGAACTCAATTATTTTTGGCACGGTGCTCATGTAACAACATTTGGGTAATCATGATGGTGTTAATCATGGAATTATCACCGGGAAACTAATACGCGAGACCTTTCTCCAAAATATCACTCACAGGGTTTACAACTCTGTACTCGTAAACATATACACAACCCTGGAATCAGCGTTGGTTTCATACTAAGGTACTACAACTTTCGACATACTAGAGAAAGAAATTCCCAATTGACATCTGATTTCTCCCACCTTGTGAATTTTCTTCTATCCAACTATTGGTGGTAAATTTAGATCATGTTATACAATCTGGAGAAAAACAATCTCCCTAGCTTTGAAAGTGAATTAAAAAAAAAACTAGTAGACATATAAAACATTTGAGCCAAGCTCATAACATTTTACTAATTATTACAACTGTAAAGCGGGCGCTTAGCGGCTGTGCATTTTTGTAAATTTTTGGTATTGTAGTACTCCAGATGTTACGAAATGGATACATTTATGGTGAAGGATGCACATTTTGCGCCTCCAAGCTCGTTTTCAAAAAAATAACTGTCCGTTTCCAGTACCTGATGCCCTCGGTGGACATCAATAGAGAAGAGCCGGATAAACATAGGTTCAGATATCCCATGAAAAAGGGAATTTACTTGCTAAATATTTATCAACATTGAGTAATATTGTCGTAAGACTATTAGGCTGTCTCGTCCTGGTCTCGATTTGTATAACATTGTCTCGTGGCGAGACAAGACGGTATAACAACCTATCTCGTCTCGTCTAGTATACCGAGACAAAACCTTTAGAACTTTTTTGGTAGGAAGTGTTCTCTATGTTATTTTCGTATGGAATAGTCGTAATACCAAATCTCATGATTTTCGAGCTATTAGCGAAAAACTGAAAAAAGGTACAATCAAACAGCACCACCGTTCATGCAAGAATAACTTACTTCCAAACCAAAATAACTTGAACGTTTCTAATAACGTTTATTATTTTGAGTACCATTGTAAACGCAGTCTATCAACGATCAAAATTCACTATAAAAAATTAAATTCGTCTTGTAACGTGAAAAATATAATAAGAGATTCAAAATCTAAGCACCCAATACAATTATTCTCATACGAAAGGTGACATGAACTTCATCATTATACCTGGCTTAGTAAATAAGTCTTATTTAATTATGTTTTAAGTTTTTCATTTCAGGTATTAAGTGTTTAAAAAATCAAAGTAACAACCATCTCATTTGTTAATTCCCAAATTCTTTCGTATCCTATTCGTATCTTCAAACATCATAGTAGTTAAACCTTACATACAATGACTAATGTGTAAATTTCGTCTATTTTCCTTCTGTACTTTAAGAAATTTGCTTTACTCATAAGCTATTTTGAGAACATTAAACTAATTATAGTTGGCCCTGATACTTGAAACAAATACCTATCTATACGTACACACACAATCGTTGCTACAATGAATCATGAATTATTTTACATTTAAATGCTTTATTACATATTTCCGTCTATCGATTGTAGCTTTATACAAATGATATAGTATTATAGTTAAGAGGAAGAGTGATACTTATTGAAGTATTTTTCTATACTATAAATTAATCTAAGTTTAAGTGCAAATTGAAAGAAGTGATATATTTATATTTATACCAAGAGTGGTTGGGAAAAATGTTATTACGGTAGTAGGGAGACTAGCTCTTAGGATGATTTAACCATCGTGAACGAATGTCAGTTCTACATTTAGTGAAGAAGATATATGTGGGTAAGATACTGGGCGAACGTTGCGTAGGTGGATGTAAGTGAATGGATGTTATTAGGCGTAGTAGCCTGTGCTTATCCAATGAAAAATAAGACACATTGTTCATACAGGTGTATTGTATTATGAGAATAAAACACGAAAAAATTACTATTGTTTTTATTTCTGTAGGAACTTATAAGTTTCTCTTAAGGGTGTGTTGTATGTGTTTACTATTTTACTAGGCTTTGCACGATAGTCTACTATAGTCGAAGAAATATACGGTGTTTATTACAATTTATTTCAAGGAATAAAAGAAAATAAGTACCGGCTTTTCCAATATATGTTGATATATCTTAAAGCTTCGAGTACTGACAACTTAGCCTAGGTTTTTCAGTAATGGATATGTTATGGTTAACTTAATCATGATTAGATTTAACCAACACAAGTTAATCATGGTTAAAGAAAAGAGCGTTTTGCAATCATGTAGACATATCCGCTTAAATTAACCCTGGTTATCAAGTTTCTAGTTTAGGTTAGCAAGATAAATATACGACTGCTCTTTTCATATTACTAGATCTGTTAATTCATAAGTGCTTGTTTAAGGACGTTTTAGACTAGCCTTAAATTGTTCAAGATCTTGCACCATTTTTGGTACAATTTAAATTGACTACTATCAAACAGCAAATTAGTTGTAATACTGTATACTTCGTAAACAGAATACGTTCTATTTTTCTATTTTTCATACAATCTGTCACTTAATTTGACTCTGAGCATGCGCATATATGAATTTTGTGATCTCACCCGTTTCTATTGTATATTCCTTTTTAATGTACGTCGTGTAGTTATAGAAAACTTAGTTTGGTTAGGTTAGGTTAGGTTAGGTTAAGTTACGTTAGATTAGATTACTTTAGGTTTGGTGAGGTTAGGTTAAGTTTGATTAGGTCAGGTTAGGTTAGGTTAATTTAGATTAGTTTAGGTTTGGTAAGGTTAGGTTAGGTTTGATTAGGTTAAGATAGATTAAGTCAGGTTACGTTATGTTAGGTTAGATACGGGACGAAAGAGGAAGACTTGGAAAAATACGTCTACGAGTATCTATTTAAAAAGTACTATCCGCGAGCAGTACGAATTCACTCATATTTTGATCTAATTAAATATACATAAACACACTAGATTTCTAAATTTTACTGGTGCGCTTTTGCTACATTTTTTTGGTGCGCTTATGAAATGTTTAAAAATTTGCACGGTGCGTTTTTGTCATGCAGCCGATTTAGTAAAAACACTAAATTCAGTACTGAAATCAGCAAATTTTGTCTGAAATTGCCATTTCAAATCACTAAAATCAGTGACAAAATCTCCAATTTGTCTTGCTTGCTTTATTGTTAAGAAATATATAAATGACAAAACGACTGATGTTTCATTTTAAATAAATGCGCGAACGAATATTATCCGTACAGATTTGCATTTTGTAAAACAGTATCTTATGAAGTGCATGCGATCAGATCAATAACTGACAATCAACTGATAATAAAAATGGCAATATGAATAGGATTAGGTGAGCACATGATGGACTCTCTATGCGATCAATCATATAGACAAAGGATTTATTTTGGCAATGAGGGCGGTAATGAGTCGACATGCGCTTCTATTAACGCAAAGTGCATCACAGAGAACCTATTAAACTGATAGAAGGCTATTGACATAGGCGAAATTCAACTCCCAATATTAAATCCGCTGTCTGCTGCCTACTCCATATCGAGCTGCAAATACTTCAATCCTAAACATCAAACTGGATTATGCCGTTTATACCTTAGATGAGGTATGGCATAGAGATATGGCATTGCCCAAATATATTGTCGAAAGATTTAAGCAAACTTCGATTCTTTGTGCGGAGTGAGATCTAAGGTTCAAAACCCAATGGCGAAAAACCTGTAACCAAATAAATATCGTTGTGTCTCAGTGGTTCATAACCTTAGATGAGGTATAACATAGAGATATGGCATTGCCCAAATATATTGTCGAAAGATCTAAGCAAACTTCGATTCTTTGTGCGGAGTGAGATCTAAGGTTCAAAACCCAATGGCGAAAAACCTGTAACCAAATAAATATCGTTGTGTCTTAGTGGTTCATAACCTTAGATGAGGTATAACATAGAGATATGGCATTGCCCAAATATATTGTCGAAAGATCTAAGCAAACTTCGATTCTTTGTGCGGAGTGAGATCTAAGGTTCAAAACCCAATGACGAAAAACCTGTAACCAAATAAATATCGTTGTGTCTCAGTGGTTCATAATCTTAGATGAGGTATGACATAGAGATATGGCATTGCCCAAATATATTGTCGAAAGATCTGAGGTTTAAAATCGCTTGCAGCCAGCTCTTTGAGAACAGTGGACTACTGGAGTAGTTATATGGAAAACTCTACCAAACAAATAATGAGGATAGGTGACAAAACACTATGACAAATATTTCGTTCGTCTAACTGTAAGTGTGCACTACTCAGCTGACGGATTGTTCTCACGCAGCTAACTGTTAGGCGATTCTCGAGTCTCGACCATACATCTTTTGCTTCCTCAGTAGTACGTAGCTATAGGAGTGTGGCATATCTCTATGTTATACCTCATCTAAGGTTTATACCAATAAAGAAGGAACCAGGTATTTGGTTCTAGATCTATCCGAGTATCCGGATATCCGTTAACCGGTTCTGCTGTAATAAAAAGGGAATGAATCTGGTGATGTAGTAATCTACAGTAACAATTATACCGTAAAAGAAGGAACCAAGTACCCGATTATAGAACTATTTGATGTAATGAAATGGGAATAAAATTGGCGATGTAGTAAACAACAGGAACAAAACCTCGCATGCAGTGAAACAATATTTATATTCACTGTTGACTAGCTAAATTCGTTCTGCTAATAAATATGAGGTGTGCAAATTAAGTAATAAGCCTGACAACGTAGACTTCGATCTGGTTTTACTTGGGACGCGTGACTTGGAGATGAGGTAGGTGAACATGTTATATGCCTTCAGTACGAGTTTGAACTCGCTAGAGTCAATTAGTTGTCCGTAACGATTTTTCGTAAAAAAATGAACATCAATTTCAAACAACGGTGTGCTATCAGGTTTTGCTTCAGACTTGGGCACAGTGCAATGGAAACTTTTACAAAACTTAAGCTACGGAGACAGTATTATTTCAAGGTGCCAGATCGGTGGTTTTAGGCGTTTTTAGTAGGAAAAGAGTAGATTGAAGATGAAACACGCAGCGGAAGGTCTTCATCTTCAAGACCTGATGAAAATGTCGATAGAATCTGGGATCTTGTGCATTCAGAACGTTGGTTGACAGTATTTAATGATTGGGGAAGAGTTAAATTTGATTCACACCAGGTTTTGGCTAATTCATTGGAGATGAGAAAAATCTTCGCACAAATGGTTTTGAAAAAAATAGATTTTGGCCAGTAAAAACATTCCTGTGGCTCCTCAGCCTCTTTATTCATCTAACTTGATTTCTTGTGCCTTTTCCTCATCCCGAGATTTAAAAATCACCTTAAGGTAACTCATTTTCAGATACTTTAAAACATTTAAACGGTTGTACTCGACTAGCTGAAGGTGATTTCAGTATCCATGATCTAGCACTACCATGAGGATAGGAAGAACCGTCATCAGCATTGTGTAGTTTCCCAATGAAGTTATTTTAATTCTATTCGAACAATTTATTGTATTGTAACACTATTTCCTTTTTATTGCGGTGATTTTTAAAAGATACACAAACATAATTCTGTCATATTTTAAATAATACTTGCACAAACATCCCCAATTCCAAAATCAAGAAATATGTAATTTGCTTTCTTTGGACGTTGTCACTTTCGTTTTTAAAATTGGAACCAGCTGATTACTAATTCCACATCCGAGAACAATTTTTTTTATTTCAAAACAAAAAACGGGTACTTGTTTTTTTAATAATCGAGAACCCGGATAATATTAGGACCGAAATCAAATCAGAAAAGGTTAGCACCATTTACCATCATCATACGAGTGCATATCTTATATCATAATAAAATATACATAATTAAAATCTCTGTAATATATGAGATCAAAACTTTTAAACAAAAAATTTATGAACTTGGTTAATCTCAGAAAATAATTTAATAATATAGTTTTTAGGCTAGCTTCCGCCTCATTTCCATATCGTATACATAACATGCTAAACTTTTCTAGGTTAGCTACTAAAAATGTTTATCATATCCCATTACCTCCTGATTGAACATGTAATAATGAAGCATAATTCATTCCACTAAGCTCCGTAGGGTTGAGACTTTGCCTCAGTATATCACGAGCTGTAAGACACTTTTAATTTCGCGAGGGAGCGTTCCTCACAACATTCCACAGCATAAGTAATATTCCTGCGCGTAGAAGAATATGAATATATTAGTGGAAAAGCCAACAGAGATGTAGGACCAAATTCACATACTGCTATAAATTATATGGAAATTTCTCATGTAATTTTAGCTCTATAAAGTTTTATTGCCCATTAACTTACGATTTTTGGGAGATTATTTAGTTTTTCCCACATGGACAACATAATTTATTGGATTAAGTCTTGTTTTCAAACCTAGGATATTTTCAAAATATATTATCAAAATCGTTCTATGAAATAAAACAACAATGAAAAGTAACTTTCATTTATATTATAGAAAAATTAAAACTATATCAATGATGTTATCTCATTTGCTACCACTTTTCAAAATAACCTGTACTTTTCATATCAAACATTTTCATACCATTGTCTCTATTTATTATAATGCATTAATGAAATCTTTAAAAGTCATCATTATTTGTGGTTGATACGTACCTACACATATAAAAAAGAATCTAAAAGTTTACATTGATGTGAGAATGTCTTAAATTCATTGCAAATTGTAATTGTAATTGATACAATAATAAGTACAATTTGTAATTGTTAAGAGTTATGGAATCTCAACTCTAATATTCTATGACAGTTGACAGGTAGTTGACAACAGAATTCAAACAATTATTTTAAATTACATCAATTTTCAAGTGAAATATTTCAATATTTCTTTGTTCAATATTATTAAAATGATATCAAAAAACGACGAAGACAATAAAGTGACAGATTTGATTAAATTGTAACCCTTTATTTTATAAAAAAAAAATGCTGGATTCTTAAAAGACCTGGAGACAAAAAACTATAATTTCGCATGTTGATAGTTGCCATGTAAAATTGCACATATGAAATTCTCACGACAGCTTTTGAAAAAGATGATTTTGAATTTTATCTATTTCTAAGTTAATAAATATTTATATTGGTTGTAGAAAATATATTATTTTGAATTTTGAGTGCGAAACGATTTAGTTTGTTTGAATTTTCGCGCACTAAAAAGGTTTACTTCGTGTTTTTAGTACAAAAGTATCTATTTTGACCAATCTGAGTATTTTAACGAATCCATTAATATGTATCAACGTATCAATGACATATTACTTCCTACTGATCATCTGATACCAAACACCAAACGCTTGCATCCCAGTGACGAAACTTCCCGTGGAGTACATAACCTCAACCTGCTCACAACATCCGCTGATTCCGTTTCCTACTGACTGAGCTACAGCGAACAATAGAAGCTCGGCTACTTAGCCTCAAGGTCAGACACGAGACGCAACATGACCAAGAGGAATAGGATTGCAGATGGTGTTGTAGTTTATGAGGTCAATGTTTACAACAATATTTTTCTACGGACTATGATATTAATATAGATAAATAGATAGATGGATGGATAATTAGATAGATACAATGTTATCAATAATTAAAAATAAAGATTATCTACAGAATTTATTTTAAAGTTACAATTGTTTCGACTTTACAGTCATCATTAGACATGTGTACGTACACATTGTATTGTAACTTTTTACGTCAATCTACAAATCAATATTAATCCACAAAAAATATAATAAAAACTACTAACAATTTTACACCACGATGAGAGAGCCTTTCAGTCAGTAAAACAACTAATTGGTTATTTCACTAAGAAATACCAAGGTATGTCTGACGTTCAGTCAAGACATCCACAACAGCCGAAGATTACAACAACAGAGAGAGAGAGAGAGATTTCAAACTTTGGAGTACTATTTAGTGGTAAAAATCCAGAAGTTCTCAACCTATGTTTATCCGGCTCTTCTCATCCCCTAAGTATGAACTATGCTAAAAATAACCAAACTATTATATGTCCACCGAGGGCATCACGTACCGGAAACGGACAGTTACTTTTTTGAAACTGGTCAATGTTTACAACAAAAATGTACAAATATTTTAAACTCATTTAAATGAGGTATAAGTAAAAATTCATAAAATAGATATAAGAGTAATAATACCATAAAGTCTCATTTACCGAACTGAAATCACAATTGTAAACATGGAGATACGATACAGCATGTTATAATAGCTACTAAGATAACTAGGATAGTTATGAGTATCATAACCGCTGCAGATGTCAATTGATTTTAAGACATCTAAGCCTTGGTATGATTCAAAACATCATTGGTTTATTCAATAGTTTACCGCTGTCACGTTATTAATAAATATTGTGAGTAACGTTTTCGTGATCAAGACAGTATGGGTTGATATATATTATCCAATTGACCCGCGTTACTTTTACAAATATGTACAGTAATATTTTTACCATACTGACTTGTCAAAATTACATGGTATATACATATATGACTTAATTACCTTGTTTACTATTGTCTATGTAAACAAAAGGTTAATATCCAGAAATCGGTAAAAATATTTTATCTTGCAAATAATGTAAAACACTATTTTATTCAAATTGGGAATTAATCCCAATAAAAATTCTTCAACCTAGATGGTGGAATATGACATAAGTAGTCAAGTATATATATATATATATATATATATATATATATATATATATATATATATATACATATTGTAATTGTCAGCACTGCGCATGCGTGAACGTACTGTTTGTGAGGCTATCTGCCCCATATTGTTTCATAGGTGACATTCTGCACTTGTTGCACAATAGAGTATTTCTCACTTTTTCGCGAGATGAAAGAAGAGCTTTCAATGCATATCATGAAAAAATGTTTTAGCTTGCTAATAACACAGAATAGTTATATACAGAAGCGACACTCCGTGTCTGTACCTTTCATGTTCCCCTATTCAGTTCTGTGACCTTAAAGCATTTTGTAGACCTTTAAATTTGTTCCCTTTCCCTACATCTCACTATCATGTGAGGAAACTTTCCGATTTTAAACAATGCGCCCTTTAAATTTGTTCACATTCTCCATCTCTCTCTAATTCTCGTTTCTCTGTCTTACTGTCGCTTTTGTATAAACCTATTCTGTTCTAATAATGTAAAACACTATTTTATTCAAATTAAGAATTAATCCAAATAAAAATCCTCCAACCTAGATGTTGGAATGTGCATTTGCATGAACTTCCCTTATTATTTCCTATGACATAAGTCCGCTTCCTGGTAGTTCCATTAGTTTTTGTATCCGGTTGCAATGCCGGTGGCGTTTTCCGTAGCACTTCTTGTATTGATTCGCGTAATCCGGGAACACTGGGACTTGCGTTTCTTTGTATGTTGACATCTGTAATTGTAACGTGACATCTGCCTTCTAACCTCATTTCAACACTACGGATATCTGTAATTATTGATGTGTCATGTGCACGCTAAATGCCACGAAAAAAGCACGTAACGTTGCAATAAATACTCAGCGAAAATGTGGTCATCACATGATTGCTGTCAAAATTTCGATTAGCATTTTTTGTTGCTTAAAATGTATGCCTTTCTGGTGCCCCTGGATATAATACTGTGAAGAGCGAGAGTCACCGTAGATGAGTCATCACGGCTGACCTGTCTGAGCAGGTAGTCGCGTTAAAGGTCAAGTAGAATAGGAGCGACGCCGCTATTGTTCGGGAATATTATAGAGTCCAGAAGGTTCTGGAATGTTCAAGATAAGCTGTCCGCAGGTATTAAAGGGTCGCGGGCGGTTCAAGAAGTCAGTATTGATTACAGTGTGCAGAGTCACTGAAGAAAATGTGAAGAATGTCAGCGAAAGAGTTAAATTTGATACACACCACCGTTTATTACATTATAATCAATTCATTGGGGATAAGAAAGATCGGTACAAAAATGGTTAAAAAAAGAGATTTCGGCAAGTAACATTCCTGTGGCTCTTCAGCCTCCTTTGTTCTTTCCCCTTCCCGAGATGGAAAAATCATCTAAAGGTAATTCATTTTGGGACGCCTCAAAACATTTAAACCAGTTGAAGCTTGAAGGTGATTCCAGTATCCGAGTTCCAGCACTGCCATAAGGATAGGAAGAACCGTCGTCACCAGTGTGTGGCTTCCCAAAGAAGTTATTTTGAGGGAGACAATATTGAATTGTAATTCTATTCCAAAAATTACTCTTACTTAATTTACACGCCTCGTATAATCGGAATTTGTGATTAACACATTTTATGAATTCGAAACGAAGTCAAAAACGGAACTAAATATGTAATTAGTAGCTAATCAATTTTATGAATCTGGATGTAACATATTAATTAAATATATAGAGATAACTTACTGAAAATAACGGAAAGTCGTTCTAGATGTCGTCTAAAATTTGAAATTGTGATGCGTAATTTTAATTTTTATAATTATTACTTCTTTATGAATAAAAAATATTTCTTTGTTTCACATTATAATAATATCGAAGTACAACCTACAAATTAGCTTGTCTGACAAACAATAATTTAGTACATGAAACACGAAATTCTTCATTCTATCAATGAAATAATGAATCATCAGTCATTTCCCTTATTTACTTAAGCAACTAACACGCAATCTACAAAATGAAAATATTCTTTTACCTTTAAACCAAAAAATCCGACTATCATGTTTATTGAAAGATTTCAGACATATTAATGCCCAATATTAGAATTGGACACCGTCTAAGTAGCAATAAACATGCAAAGGAGGTCAAAGGCCTGTCGGAAACCACCCAGGTGGTTTAGACTGTGAAAGGTTTTACGTTTGCGAATTGTTTCAGCTTGGATATTATTCTTGATGTCCTTGATTGATCAATACAACACGTTTTGGTGATGGGAAAAACTGGTAATTTCGGAATCGGTATCACGCAATGTAATATTGATGGAAAATATTCCACAAATAAATTTGTAGTAATTTGAAATTGACTTTTAAACCTAATTTTAGCTCTTTTTGGCCATCAGAATTATTGTGAGGATGGAAATATGTAGTATACCTGGATATTGTTAACCTAATGTTAGAAATAGCCACATAAAAAAGTCTGATGTGGACACCACATGACTTCCTTGTCCGTTAAATTATACAAATTTTTTTGTGTACTTCATTTAAACTTATTTCACTTGAAAGTGAGATCATTCTACGGCTAATCATTCTTACTTCCATTCATTTCATATCTTTCAACTTCCCCCCTTGCATTATACAAAATTATTTAATACATTTTTGTCAATCATATATTCAATTTCTAATAACATGTTTCCTACAAAAATTAAAAGCCAAATAAATTATTATTTTTATCCAACACTGTGTAATTATAACGATATAAGTATGCTGTTTTTAGATAAATAAAGTAGGTCATAAGTCACTAGTGAGCTAAATATATTAGCTTCTCTACACTATTTTGTTCCTAAATGTCATTTCGAAATTCCATCTGTCAAAAATCTTATATGTATTTTATATCAATGATTAAAATGTGTTGGATAAAATGATGTATGGCACACGTGTGTTAATTAACTAAGTCACTTGAAAAAATACCACACTCGGCCTAACGGCCTCGCGAGCTAAACTTTTCCCACGTGACTTATCTGTAATGTAACACACTTGTACCATAAATAACTATTATTAAGTTGCTTCCCAAAGTAAAGTGCTCTTTTTATATCGCCGATTGGAACCAAAAATGAAGATTCCATAAACAAAGTTTCAACATTATGCGGCTAATAATTTTTGAGTAATACGAGATACGTGCATAAGATTGGTACAGCTGAATATAATATCTGTCTATTCCGCGAAAAGAACGAATAATCTTCGAAACACATCTATATGAAGTAGCTACCAAAAACATGTTTTTCGTCTTCTTTTGACCTGTTGTATCGTCCATTTAGAAAAACACGATCGTAAACACCCTGTATATAAATATTATATACCTACTCCATCTTCGGTAGAGAACAATATTCAAAATCCAACAATCCGACAAAAACCGCCCCTCTTGCACAATACCGAAATAAAACCAGCGCGTCTAAGACTTTCAGCCGAGATCATTTGTCAAGGATACTGCTGCAGGATAACGCCGGTCGAGGCCGGTCCTGCTAAGTGCAGCAGGATTGATGGATCCTGCAAGCGCGTGAAAAACGGTGCTGGGAAGTTGTCGATGACAGTTATTACAGGACTTGCTTATTGTTTGCAGTTCATTTGTCTTACGGTGAAACATTTCAAGTTAAACATTATTATTGGCATGATGTTCTTAGAACAGGACTTTAACGAATTCTCGTACCTGAGAAAGAAACTATCAGGATTTTTATATATTTTTTAATTAATAATCTTAAGTCTGGTTTCTCTTTCTCGGTCTTCAAACATTTACATATATTTCGTGAGAAATAAATTAAACCAATATCTCGTTCTTTACATGTTCTTGAGCGATTAAAATAATATTGTGTAAGGCAATAATGAATAGTGATAAACATTTTTATAAAATTTAATGAAAGATGATCCATTTTGAAGGGAATTTCGAAGATATGAAACGAATAGAAGTTGAAGAACGATTAGCCGTAGAATGAATCCATTTTCGACTGAAATAAGTTTAAATGCAGTGCAGAAAAAATGTGTTTAATATACTCCACACACGTTATATTGGTCGAATTTGTATCTTAATATTCAAGTTCGTACACCTTATATCGTGCACACTTTTAATCAATTCATTTTATTGCCCATGCAATTAACATACTTATAATTAGATAAAATATTCAGTGTTAAATGTTTTAGAAGATCAAATGTGTAAAAGATAAAATGTATGGAACATAAAATGAGTGGAAGATAAAATGGGCGGATGATAAAATGATTTGGAAAATAAAATGTGTGTAAGATAACTTTTTTCGCGAATTAAAAGTGTGCACGATAAAAGGTGCGTAAGATTGAATGTGTGCAAGATACAATGTCGAGCAATATAACATGTATAGAGGATAAAATGTATACGCCTCTAAAATTTAGCGTATAAGGAAGTCATGTGGTGTCCACATCAGAGTTTTTTAATTTTCTAAAATATAAAAATACGGTTAATCTTTTATAATTATTTGTTTCGGTTCCGGTTTTTCCCAGATCAAAAACCTGTTGTAACTAGAAACAAGCATAATTTCATTTAGTACCAAAATGATTATATTCACATAGGCATACGATATATGTTTACATCAAATTCCAATTTATAATTAAATTACAGCAATATCAACTTGCACTATTGTGATATAAAATAATAAACAATCGTTCATTACGGCTTTGTCTGAGCGCAAGAACAGCAAACATTAGCAACAACAGATCAAGTGAGCGCTGTTAATGCAACCCACCCCGGGCAACTGCCAATACAGGGAGGGGATGATGATTTTATTGCAATGTAAAATTGAAGTTTATTCAGTTCGTCGACGGTAAAAAATGTATTGATCGCGGATGCTATTCTGTCGGTTGGAGGTTTCAGGCAGCCAGTGGCGTGCTTGTGGTTTTCAACAGGGGTGACATTCTGGTTTGTGTGATGGACCCGTTAAAGTTTCATGTTCTATTTTAAGGATAGGTTGTAACAGACATAGTCAGTTTTTAATATTGAACATGTAAACTAAATTCTATGAACTGATCTGTTGTTATATTTATTTAAAATCTGATAACTAAAACCGATAATATTTTATATTAATTCCTTGTTAAAATTACAAATAATTATGAAATTTTTGTTGATTATTACAAGGTCAATAATATTTAAATTTATTATTATCAAGGAAAAAACTCCTAAATGTAATCTAATTATTTCGTTGACTCAGTCATATTTTTCGTTGATTATCTCAACTATTTTGTGATTTTATCAATGGACTATATAACTATTGTCAAATTGAAGGAAAAATAGTATAAAAACTAAAAATTAACTATCAACCATAATGACAAAAACTATATATTACCTTATAATTTCACTAATGCAGAATAACTTATTTCCCATTTTGTGTGATTCTAGCACTCGACTTCAACTCGTGTTGAAACCTTAACACATCATGGAACATAGGCGACTTTCTGCACTCGTTGTACAATATACTATTGTCTAGTTTTACATAGTTTATGTAAATAGTAGCTATCTTACTAATTTATTGATAATTTGAATACACTGTTATATTGGATTGACAGTAATATATTATAAACAGGGATGGGATAACGTTATTTAAAAAAAAAAATCGCTATATAACGTTATATATATATATATATATATATATATATATATATATATATATAAAGTTAAAAATAACGTTATTTTTATTTCGTTATTATAACATTAAAATAACTTTATATTTCCTTAAATTTATAATAAAAATTCATTAAAAAAAATGAACTATAAACATATATTTCAAATATTAGAAGGTACCTCATACTGTTATTCGTAATTACAATAAGATAAGCATTACTAATTATTATCAAAAAATTAGAAAATGAAACGTTATTATAATGTTATCAAGTATCATTACGTTATGTTTTCCATCCCTAATTATAAATGACTATGAATTGCTGAATTTTTCGATTTAAATATTTGGCGTGACACATTAAATAAGACTAATGTAATTCTTTTATATCGCCAAAATGTTTAAATAATATTTAAAATTTTAAATAGAAATGAGAAAACTATACTAATTAAATTATCAATTATTCACTATGTCAAAATTGTGAACATATACAAATGGATAACTAAATTACTTGAGAAATGTTTAAAAAAATGAGCATCCCCGATTGACGTGCGCCACTGGCGACACCCTCAGAGGGGAGGTGGGGGAACAATGCGCAGTGGTGCCACTACACACGCGGTTTGATTATTTTGTTTTGTTTCATTACTGATTTATAAAATCACTACATTGTTGCGACATGTTTGCACGGGTTTTTCCCATTTTCATGTTGCGGAGGGTTTTAATTGGAAAAATCTCAAAATTATTAATTAAAATCTCTATTATAATAATTGTTATTTTGTATTTAATCAGATAAATATAAATATGAACAATGGTCAGTAGCGAACCGTTCCTGTTTTTCAAACTGGAATTTAAATATTGAAATGAATATCAAATTTTGCTGTTACTATATTTTCCTATAATTGCTTTCAATATTGGTGATAATATTTATTTATTTTAATGGTTACTGTAAATTATACATAATTTTCACATATAATTTAAAGTACATATTAAATATTCATTTAATTTACAAATAAATATGAACGCTGATTTCAAAAATTTCTATTTTTTGATAATTTGATTAAATTCATAATAATTTGACATTTATATCTGCAATAATTAAATGAATGGCTCCATTTTATAAAACTGACATAAAAGTATTATGACTGCAATATATAACAATTTTCAATAAAACTCTCTATTGGGTAATAATAAAATATGTATAGCAATATTTATAAAATTTTTATTGAAATAGTTAATTTGGTATATTTGTATCAATATGGTCAATAATTTACCAATTTCGTTCATTGTGAAATGACATTAATTTCAGTTTTGTTTTGTAAATTATTATTAAAAATGTTTAAAGTTATAAGTATTTTTTGTCCTCCCTTTGCTATTGTAATCCTTTCAACCCTCTTTACATGAGAAAACAGCTTTTTGTAAAAAATGTCCTGCTAATAACTAAGTTACCGTATAGTACAGGACAATGCTATATATATATATATATATATATATATATATATATATATATATATATATATATATATATATATATATATCTAGATCTAGACTTTCTAGACTCTTATCTTCAAGAATCTTGACTAAATTCCAGATACTTTTCAAGGCCTAGATTAACAGTCGTAATATACGTATGTATGTAAAGAGGCTATCGCCTCGTAGAATAAATTCCATTTGCGTAATTATACATTAGTTCCTTGATATACAAATAACTATTTTAGTCACAATTATGTTTTTTTTTTCTTACCTACTTTCAATATAACTAACACTTTACTCAATTTTCTGTTATGGTGGAGGATCCCATTATTATTTGAATTGATGTCACAATTATGTTTTTTTTTCTTACCTACTTTCAACAAAACTAACACTTTACTCAATTTTCTGTTATGGTGGAGGATCCCATTTTCCCATTATTATTATTTGAATTGATTTTAAGAATGAAACAACCAGAAATTACCAGTCTTTGCGTTTCTATACTTGATTTTCACTTAGGAAAAACTAAATGGAAATAGCCATCAGTTGAAGCCAAAGCGATTCGGTGCTTAGGGTAAAGAATCTTTCGCAATGAAGTGTCAGTTTAGAAGTTTGGTAATTTAGCGAGAATCCGAGGTCAGGTCCTAACGACGTATTTGCGTTGTTTGCTGTACGGAGTTCCCGGACGATTCCGGGGTCCGGACATTCAGGCTCCCGGTTGGTAATCAGCACTTAAATACTTCTTTTGGAATGCCTTTCCATTAGGAAAAGTATTTTAAATGATAAATCATCAATTACCAATTAATGTAAACAACGGGTAATTTTTTGTTTTAGTAAATTTATTAGTACTTACTTTAATTAAGTTACAAGTTTTTAGTACTTATTTCCTCATGTCTCTTTAGTAATAATTCTTATTATTTTACAACTAGTACCAATTCTCTAATCATCTTTCCTTTGGTATTACCGTTGATTAAAAAATATATAGATAGGCAAGCTTATGAGAAAATTCATTTCACCTATTTTTTTGTGTGCAAATAAAGATTACTGAAAATCTACAGTGTTTCCGTACAAGCCCCGGTCCCAACCGACTTAGAGCACCCAAGGAAATTTTTTCCCTATCCATAGGTACCGCAGTTATTGGAGCCCGAGACACTGTCCACCTAGGAGGAGAGTGCACCACACGACGGACACATTCCCGCTCGACCCAAGTGTGCGTCACAATATATATATATATATGCCCTAACCAACGAAGCCTCTGTGCATTTATCATTCCTGTTTGTTTCGTTGTATAATTCTTTCAATTCTTAAATTGTTCTTCTTTCATATATCTTCTACTTTTTTCCCTCCAAATATTTTTCTTAGTACCTTTCGTTTCCATACCTCTACTCTAGTTTGTTCCGTCTTGTTAAGCGTCCCGATTTCACAGACAAATGTGACTATCGGTCTTATAATTGTTGCATACAATTTCATTTTGGCTTTGAAATATTTTTATTTCTGAGACTCTTTTATCTGCCATTATTCCTGTCGTATTTCCGTATCTATATCCAGTGTTCTAAAAAAATTTATGTCATATATTTATCTATATCTTGTTTCTCAACGTTAAACTTCTGCAAAGTTTGTATACCTCATGAAATCTAGCAATCAAGTTGCAAATAATATTTAAATTACATATATTTTGGTCTCAACTTTCGTTTTGCCGGGCGTTCTACCTGGCGAGATTATACCTGTCAAGAGATCAGAACTATCGTATCACATATGACAGGATAATTTTTACAACTGATACTGTAATTTTCATCCCAGGATATCGCGTTTTTAATTCAAATTGATGGCTAGACGTCTCGCCGAAGATGACGCCGTATTTTTAATAGCAAATTTAAATGCGGTTATTACATGAACCGTTTTACATATTTTGACGTATGATATAATAATTAGATCGTTACTCTAAAAAGATAAGTTGGTGAAAATTAATTAATAGTTAACTAGCAACCTTTTTTACCTCTCGCTTATCACTATATATATATATATATATATATATATATATATATATATATATATATATATATAGTAATATCGTTTGGAACTGCAAGGAGTTACAATAAAGACTTGTTTTTAGTAATTCTGGGTTTTAGTGTTATCACTCTGGCCTAACCGACCTAGAGCTCCCGTGGCACACTATTTCTCTTCCACAGGAACCGCTGATTGGCGCCCGAGAAAAAATCCGACGTCCTGGGGAAGAACCACGACATCACGGAGTAGCAGCGGCCCAAGGGATCGTCACAATATATATATATATATATATATATATATATATATATATATATATATAAGAGAGGTATTGTCTTTGGTCAAATTTCTCGAGTGTGAGACATATGAGAATATATTACTACAGTAGCGGAAAGTAATGTGTTGGACACAACAGAGTTTGATAACTCTTAATTTAATTCCTTCTCATGAAACCGGGCTCTACACTTCTAATAAAGATAATTTATTGGTGTGTCATGTAAAAACAAAATTTCATCGATGACGGATACATTCCGTTATATGAAAATTTCATGGTTGGCCATGGTGTCATCTGGATTTTTCTCTGGCGGTAACAGAAAACATTACAAGCTACAATACGAGCAAACTGTATTTCTGAAGCCATTACTTATCCCAACCTCAATCCCCATTTGAATATGAATCCAGCAATCCTTCCATTACCCTAATAACCATCACTTTCTATAACAATAAACTCATGCGCCCTAGTTCGGAGTCAACGCCAACTATGCAAACTAGCGTCACGCGTGGCCAAAGCTGTTTTTCTACACACGAAGGGTGAAGCTAGCGTGCTCTGGAACATCGCTTTCAGTTGTTAAACTGTTTAACAAAACACTGCAGCAGATGGAGAATTTAGGGTTACGAATTACATACGGTAGACGTCATAAAAAGAATGTCATTTCTGTCTCTATTTGTACTCATAGCTTCATTGCGTTTTATCTAGTAGAAATATGAACAATATTAAATTATTGACCTGCGCCTTGTATCCGTCGATTGCTTTGCACCTCGGAACACAAAGCATTAGGACAATAATAGTAATCAACAGAGCTGTATTTTATAATTTCAAGTAAAAATGTTACGAAAATTCAAGTTAAAATGATGTGGACACCACATGACTTACTAGTATGCTTATTAAATTATATACATTTATTGCTGCACTTTTTTTAAACTTATTCCATTTGAAACTGAGATTATTCTAAGGCAAACCGTTTTTAATTTATCGTAAGGAAATTTGATCTATTGCATTCAGAATCGATATGTATTAGTTTTTGGCAATAAAGTTCAAAATTTATCGCTTCACTTTCATTCTGAATCCGTGAGAACTGTATTTTTAAAGATTAGTTTTTACAAGATCTAGTAAGGAGGGCAAAGGGATGATTTCTTCTCAGCTTTTTCGATAACTTAACAGATTTTGTAGAAAAGTCGCGTATCTACGTCTGATGAAGACGCTTTCCTTAGTGTTGTGTTATGCATCATCGTCATTCTGAAAGTCATCGTAACCATAATCATAACATCATTATTATTATTCTTTTCAACCAAACCCCCCCATACCCCCTATTTCAATTGTTCTCTTGTAATTTTGCTCTAAATCCATAATACTTTGAAATTCTATCTTAAAGTTCTATGTCCAAGATCCAGTCGAAGATATCGTTCTTACGTAATACTGAGATTGTTCATAATCTGCAATAATTTGTATGGACAATCAATTAACCGACATAGTTTACATTTGAAGTTTGTTGAAACACCTTTTCAATGTGCGCTTTCCTACATTTCGAACCTAATTCTGAGGTTAGTTGGAAACTTATACAATTGAGTGATTCGTACATAGAACGACGAAAAGGTTATTATTTTTCACAAACCATTTAAACAACCGCCACAAATGCACACCCATAACAGCATCAACCTTCAGTCATCCACAAATGACGCACCCTATAAAAGCCACGTGTACCCTCTTTTTGTCTCTTCTCTCTGTACTGTCAGCTGTGCTATCAGTCGATAGTGCCATCAATCCACTATCTAGTCAAAGATCGTTCTTACTTATTATTGAGATTGTTTATAATCTGCCATAATTAGTAGGAACAGTTAATTAACCAACAGAATTTGCCTTTTTCAATTTGCGATTTCGTCGTACAATTTGAACGTGATTCTTAGGTTAGTTGTACCAAATCTTCTGCAATGGATTGATTCGCACATAGAACGATGAAATGGTTATTACATTTTATAAACCATTTAAACAACAGCATCAACCTTCAGTCATCCACAAATGACGCACCCTATAAAAGCCACGTGTCTCTCTCTTTGTCTCTCCTCTCTGTACTGTCAGCTGCGCTATCAGCGAGTCGATAGTGCGTGGTGCACTCATAGAGGGAAGTGATCACCAGGAGGAAATGGATGTATGATTGGGAGGACTAAAAATACGTAATTGGAGAATAGCACAGTTGGTTATAGTTGGGATGATGTGGATTTCATAAACATTATAAATACATTGCTAGGTTTTTACGGTTAGTGCTTATAATGCTAATTTTGGTGTTTCAAAATGTGGCTTAAGAAGACAAAGGTGTAAATTGTCAATATATACTTTTTCTAAATGAAAACAGAAAGGTATGATGTGTAATTTTGGGGGTTTACAAATCAAATGAGTAATGTAAGAATTGGTGTTAAGCGACTGGAGGGATGATGGAGTGAAGAAATAAGCAGGATTGCAGTCAAATGATGAATTTTATTAGTCTAAGGCCAACGTTTCGCTACCAATATTTTAAAATAGTCTTTTGCCCTGATGATGCTACAATTGGTAGCGAAACGTTGGCCTTAGACTAATAAAATTCATCATTTGACTGCAATCCTGCTTATTTCTTCACTCCATCAAATGAGTAAATTGTATTTTATAAAGCAAAAAATTATGCCCTTAGAGTCTTTAAATTTAATTTCAATAGATATAAATATAGAATTATGTTGCAAGATAGTTTAGAATATCTATCAAGGTTGACAAATGATAGAGATTTGACGCAATCATTATCATGTGGTGAATCTTTCAAACAATTTGCCAAATTCAAGGTTAGAAAATGTTTAAAAATGGAATGTACTGTTCAATTACTTCTCTGTAAGAAGTAAAGAAAGTATTTTCGAAAGAAATTTTCGGTTATATGTTTGTTATTACTACAGATACGTAGTATATTGTAAAAAACATTTTCATTTCCCACTATAACCAATAGTCAACGTTAAAGTATAATTTCATATTTCACAGTTCTATCAGAAATAGTATAAATTCATATTTCACAGTTCTATCAAAAATCGTTTTGTTTAATTTTATTTTTGAAGCTAGTTACTAGAATGTAGTGAAATGAAGCATCTTTATTATGAAAATGTACAAAAATTAGGAAATAATATCGTGGTCGTACAAAAAGTATAGTGCACAACTCACTTGGAATGTCCATTTCAGCTCATGCTACAAACTGTCGTAATCGAATGAAATAAGTACCATTCCATGTTTGTTGTATAATACACTATTATAGGATTGTTATAATATTTAGTTGTACACATCCCTTTTTTATTGAAATCAAAAACGATTAGCCGTAGAATGATCTCATTTTCAAATGACATAAGTTTAAATGAAATGCAGCTAAAATGTGTATAATTTAATAAACGAACAAGGAATTTTAACGTATTATAATATCCAAAACTAGGAATAGAATAGGGGGCACCAAAATCTCAACCCTACTAAAACAAAGCGTGGATTTCTAAAAACTAGTATCTCTTTGCAGCTACTTCACCTCAACCCAAATTTAATATCCACAACACTCTAAAAATGCCCTTTAATGAAATTAACATTTAACCTCCATTATCTTCATTTAGCCCTATTTATCATATCTGTAATTCTATTCGCCTACTAAAACAAAACACGTTTATTCCTAAAAACTGGCATCTCTTTGCAGCTACTTCAACTCAAACCAAATTTAATATCCACAACACTCCAAAAATACCCTCCAATGAAATTAACATTTAACCTCCATTATCTTCATCTAGCCCTATCTATCTTATCTGTAATTCTATTCACTATCCACTATCCAGTATCCACTATCCACTATGCACTATGCCCTATCCACTATAGCAGACACCCTTCTCCCTATGCATGGGGTCGCTGCACCCTCGGAAAGTAGGTTTGAGCCCCCCACGTGTCACGCTCAATACTACCTTCCCCATACGCACACACACATTGCACATATACAATTACTCATATACACTTCTACGCAACTTCACGCATAGCAGTGGCGGAGATGGATTGAAATTTTAGAATGATCATATGGTCTCCTTTTTACATTATGGTGGGATGTTAAGGCTCATTGGAAAAATAAGTAAGCATTACTTGAAATTTCTTGGACTTGCGCAAATGCAATGCATCTTTGATGAAAAATAGGATAGAGTCATAAAACACACCGTAGTAGTTGTAGGTTTAGATTATTATTCATACCACTAACTTAATGTTGAATTAACCTCAAATTCAAACATCAACTATAATTCGACTTGCGATGACAACCGAACGCTTCAGATCCTTGGTTTTTAAACTTCATCAACTTAATGTTGAATTAATTTCAAATTCAGACAACATAAACTGTCATTCATGACAACCGAATGCTTCATATCCATAGTATTTAAATTTCATCAACTTAATTTTCAATTTACCTCAAATTCAAACAACATCAACTGTCATTTGACTTGCGAAGACAAATGAATGCTTCAGATCCATGGTATTTAAGCTGCATCAACTTAATGTTGAATTAACCTCAAATTCAAACAACATCAACTGTAATTCGACATGCGAAGAAAACCTAACGCTTCCGATCCTTGGGTTTTAAACTTCATCAACTTAATGTTGAATTAACCTCAAATTCAAACAACATCAACTGTCAATCGACTTGCGTTGACAACCGAACGCTTCAGATCCTTGGTTTGTAAACTTATCAACTTAATGTTGAATTAACCTCAAATTCAAACAACATCAACTGTCATTCGACTTGCGAAGACAACCGAACGCTTCTGATCCTTGGTTTTTAAACTTCATCAACTTAATGTTGAATTAACCTCAAATTCAAACAACATCAACTGTCAATGACAACTGAATGCTTCCGATGATTGATTTTTAAATTTCATCAACTTAATTTTAAATTAACCTCAAATTCAAACAACATCAAGTGTCAATCGACTTGCGATGATAATTGAACGCTTCAGATCCTTGGTTTTAAAACTTTATCAACTTAATGTTGAATTAACCTCAAATACAAACATCAACTGTCATTCGACTTGCGAAGACAACCGAAAGCTTACGATTCTTGGTTTTGATACTTCATCAACTTAACGTTGAATTAACCTCAAATTCAAACAACATCAACTGTCAATCGACTTGCGATGACAATTGAACGCTTCCGATATTTGGTTTTTAATGTTGAATATAACATCAAATTCAAACAACATCAACTGTCAATCGACTTGCGAAGACAACCGAACGCTTTCGATCCTTGGTTTTTAAACTTTAAAAGCGATAATGTACTCTTACCAAATAAATTGCAGTTAATATTTAGTTTTTTAAAAATGAAAATATTGTTACTCAAAATCATACAACAGTGACAATGACTTAATTACACTTCAAAACCCACCAGCAGTAGTTGGAATTTTTACCATACTTTTCGGTTTTGTAGTAGTATGTAGTATATTGCCAAATAAATGTGTATTTATATTCTGTTGCATGAATTTTGAGGTACAATGGTAGACTGGCCCGCCCACATCAAGAATTTTGAATGTCGAAATTAACAATGGCAATATTGCCTGGTATCGATAATTTGACATTGACAGATTGACAGAAGCATTAGGGATAGGGAGTTGGTGCAGTAAGGGGATATTGACAATGTCAATAAGGCGTGGTTGCACCATTGGATTGACTACAAGTGATCAATTTCCTAATTTGCTATTATGGTGGAGGACCCCATTGGTCAGAAATTATTAGGAACCTTCGACTAATGGTCAAAATATGGATTTAAAGTTAGTTGAAACACCTTTTTCAAACTATGCATTCGTCTTGCAGTTCCGAACTGCTTGTAAGGTTAAATACACAAACATTTTATAGTAAATGCCAAAACAAAGTTTCAATTTATACACCAGCATCACATTACGGGGTAGGCTGCCCCTAAAACATCTCCAACCTCCGCCCATGGCCAGACACGCACACACGCACACACGCACGAGCCAGTTATGTGTTATGTACAGCAGATAATGCGGAATGGGAGCACATACAAATTAATCCAAGGGGTGTACAGAGCAGAACCAAACGCTATGGCCAGCATAGTGTGCTTTGAAAATTTAATAATTACTCTACGTCCTTCTGTGGAACTAATACCAAATGCATTAGAACTGCGCTCAAAATATTCTAGGTTGTGTATGTTCAAATTCAAACATGTTATATGGTGTATACGAGTGCAGAGTGTTACATGAGGTATTGTTTGGTTTATAATTTATCAATACTGCTTTATTCATAGCCTATGAAAATGGATACAATAGTTCAAAATACCATAGCCATAAGGGCCTTAGGCCTTCAATTAATAACAATATAGAAAAATTTATAGTTTTGAATACAAATCTGAATGGAGAGTCAAAATCTCTATCGGTTTTTTTCCAAATGTTTGGAGATTTTTTTTCGCGCCTTCAAGCTTGTTTTCAAAGAAATAACTGTCCGTTTCCGGTACGTGATGCCCTCGGTGCACATCAATAGTTGGGTTATTTAACATAGGTTGAGAACTTCTGGATTTTTACCATTAAATGGGGCTCCAAAGTTTGAAATCTCTCTCTCTTATTGTAATCTTCGACTGTTGTGGATGTCTTGACTGAACGTCAGACATACCTTGGTATTTCTAAATGAAACAATCAATTAATTGTTTTACTGTGTGTAAAGGATATGTTTTAACATCTCTCACCAATGCGGAAAGTGTTTTTGTAGAGTTAACCGAATTGCATTTCGATTTCGGCTACAAATAGTACACCAAAACATATAAAAACTGCTTTATATTTATATTGTAACACGGTCGCTTGGCGGCTGTGTGTGTAAATTTTTGGTATTGTAGTACTCCAGACTTTTTGCGCCTTCAAGCTTGTTTTCAAAGAACTAACTGTCCGTTTCCGGTACGTGATGCCTTCGGTGGACATCAATAGTTGAATTATTTTTAGCATAGTTCATACTTAAGGGATGCGAAGAGCCGGATAAACATAGGTTGAGAACATCTGGATTTTTACCATTAAATGGTGCTCCAAAGTTTGAAATCTCACTCTCTTGTTGTAAGTATAACTAACTTGGAGAGAACATTTAGCTAATAATGGTATTTGTAAATCAAGGGAGTAAAGTATATTTTTTTATTACGCATATGGAATTTATTCTACGAGGTGATAGCCCAGGAGAATAAACTATGTGGGCAATAAAAAAATTCTTTAATTCTTAGATATACATTATATTTTTTCCGAAATCGTTACAGTATTAATTAAAAAACATAAATAAATAGCATTATGTGATTGTAAAATGTCAACTAGCTATAGAGACGTGTGTAAAAATAAAACAAACTAAACAACAATTCCAAGTCAAAAATTGCGTTGACAAACGCGAAATATCCCAAAAATACTTATTTTTCGGCCAAAAATTTTTATTTTGGGAAATAGTGTTCATTAATAGATCTCGACACCCTGATTTCAAATTTTCAAACCGAATTTAATTATCTCTTCCCGTTCTCGAGATATTTGAGTTTAAAGTTATACCTAAAAAATCAGGTTTTTTAGGTATATACCTAAAATGGTTAGGTTTACGGTTTCGGCAACTTCACCATTCGATTCTACGGGCAAAATTACATAAGGGTACCAATTTTCAGATTTTTATCTCAACAAATAGAATTTTTAGAAGGAAAAAACTGAAAATGGCCAAAAATCGAAAAAAATCGTAAGGGGTTCATCAGGCATTTTTTTCGATTTTGGCGATTTTCGTTTTTTCGCTCTAAAACTTGTATCCGTTGGAATAAAAATCTAAAAATTGGTACACTTATGTAATTTTGCCCGTAGAATCGACTGGTGAGGTCGCCGAAGTCGTAAACCTAACCGTTAAAGGGTTATACCTAAAAAACCTGTTTTTTTAGGTATTGCCAAAACTAAACTTTGAACACGAATATCTCGAAAACGGTAAGAGATAATTGAATTCGGTTTGAAAATCTGAAATCAGCTCATCGATATCTACTTAAGTTTAGAAAATGACAAGTTTTGGAGACAAAAAGTTCTTCGGAGAAATTTTAAAATTTAGGTTTTTTCGATTTTCTCATTTTTCACATAATCGTTCCAAAGAACGTATATCCGCACAAAACATTTCTTTATGTAACTTTTTCCGTAGAATTGACTGGAATAATCGTTAAGATTGTATCTCTACCCATTTTAAAGGTATAGCAACAAAACACACTTTTTTGAGGTGCAACTTTGACAGCAAATATCTCAGGAATGAAAAGAGATAATTAAATTCCATTTGAAAATTTGAAGTAAGCGCGTCGAGATCTATCAATGTACACTATTTCCCAAAATCAAAATTTTGGACACAAAAATAAGTATTATTTGGGATATTTCGTGTTTGTCAACACAATTTTTGGCTGAATACTGTTGGTGGGTTTATTTTAACTCTACACAACTTTGATATGAGGATATAGGTTTTGAAAATGAATAAAATATATATTATAAAAAGACAGAATAAAATCGAAAAGGCGTAATAGGATTGTAGGTTTTGAAATCAGCACATCGATATTTACTTAAGTCTAGAAAAGGAAAAGTTTTTGAGAAAAAATTATTTGATGCATATTTTTATAATTTTATTGTGCATATTATGCACATATTTTTCATACTTTTTGTGTACAAAACTATCAACTCTATCGATTTATATGAAATTACTATAAACACTAAAAGTGAAAGCCATCATTATTCGATGAGTAATGTAATTTTTTATCAACTAATATTTGTAATACTATCAATAATAATACAACTTACAATTTTTGATGATGTCAACTTCACGGGAATACAAATACAGCAATTTGTTATAAATGATGATTGTAGCTATGACTCACCTGCAAAAAATACAAACATTAGCATTAAAAGTTGAAATAAATATTATTAAACAAAAAACAGTAAACCAATAAAAGCCAATACTATAAACTTTTATTATAGTATCGAATAGATATTAATATATATATATATATATATATATATATATATATATATATATATATATATATATATGAAGAATCATTTATATTATAGAATAAATAATTCTTTCAAAATTATCTACTTTTTACATTCTCAAAAATTGGTCAATATGCAATAATATTTATTTTATTAAAAAAATACAAACTTCATTTCCGTTTCCAAACATTTAATAGCTTTTAAATGTATTCATTTATATAAAATTATACATTTTGAACTTTGAATAAAATAACTTGTGAAAAAATAATTATTAAACAATTAAAAGCTAAAAGTAACTGTCAATTAGAAAAGCTTTTAAAATTTATATGAAATAATTATCCCGTGCATAATTTTAAAATCAAATTTAATTGTAGGTAATGGGAAAATAAATATAATCCATTTTTCTCTTTTCTTTTGTCACTTCAAATTCAAATATTTACTAATTTAGTATTTTCAATTTTTTGTAATCGAAATGGAATTATGGAAAGAAATAATAATTAAAGTGAAATTGTATTATAACAACGAATATTAGGGTGACAGAACAATGAGTACTTTTCTTTTATATAGCAAGGATTAACTTTTTTTTTATAATTTTAAGGATGTAGTGTAATAAAATTAAGTTTTCCGATTTCAATGGACATATGCATTTTGCAATTGTATTTTTGTTCTGTAACGTTCAAAAGTGTGGTCGTAGAAAAAATATAGTGTACCACTCATGCAAAATCCCTTATTTCCCACCTTGTGTGATTCTAGCACTCTACTTCGTTTAGTGCCGAAACTTTCAACAAAAATGGAGGTGCATAAATAGATGTTTTAGTAATTACAGAAATATAATTTCAATATTCTACAGCTAATCATTTTTAAGTTATGGGAAAAATTAAAAAAAGACACTGCGAACAAAGTGCCCTTTTGACACTGCCAATTGCAATAAAAAAGGAGGTGCACAACTAGAAGTTAGTGATACCATATTCAAAATTTAAAATTTTTCGTACATATGTACATAAAGACGCCCCGGCCGAAATAAATTTTGGCGCCCGTTTTTTCGATAACATAATGCATGATATAAATACACTGCTTTGTATGCTATTGAAAACCGAAATTTTTAAACATTACAATACTTCCTTTACTTCGTACAAGAAAAAAAAATTTGATTTGAATAAAAATAGTATATTATTTAATAAGCATAATATGTAGGCTATATTACACGAGGATGTAATTAAAAGTACGAGTGGTAGCGAGTATATTAAAACATCCGAGTGTAATGTAGCCATATTATGCGAGTCAAATACTATACTTTATCTACAACTATCAGGCATATAAAAAATCTGATATTATTTGTTAAATATTCAGTGAGGTGTAGGTAGTTCATATATAGCTTAACAGATGGCGCCACAGTAGCACTTAGATGTCCAAATAACTATTCAAATTGTATTTATTATACTTTTGTAATCATTTATATTGATATTTATAATAAAAAATATATTATTAATAAATTAACAGTTTATTAAAATGTTATGTGTTAAATTATATGCTCTATTTATTACAGAAAAGTGTAGCGTGTAATATAACTTTTCATATTACACTTGTGTAATATGAGTAGTATATTATATGTAGTATCACACGTATAATGTACCCATATTTCAATAGTTGTACATAAAATTGTTTTTTTTTTTAATTTTTATTAAATAAATGTTTTTTCCAACCCCAATATAACCCCGATCAACAAAACAGCTATTTCCAATAAATTAGCAACAAAATTTATTGATACATTTGAGTTATTTTTACAAACACCACCCTCCAATTTGCATTATTTACATGAATACTCGTATATTTTTAAAAATATTTTTTGGAGGGGAGCATTATCGACGGGTCCGATGGAGCCAGTGTATCATATTGGTGACATAAAAATAAAAGCGGCGAGTATGTAAATCACATTAATTTTAGCAGGGCGCACGGGTAGCGTGTAAATCTGTCCTATCTGCAATCCGCCCACAACGGTCGCTTCCCATCGAATTATGGAAGGTGACAGGATATGTTTTCACGGCTCTCACCAGCGGAAAGTGTTTTTGCAGAGTTAACCGAATTGCATTTCGATTTCGAGTGTAAATAGTACACCAAAACATATAAAAACTGCTTTTTATTTATATTGTAATACAGCATGTATTTTGTTCTATGAAAGTATAGTATATCACTCGTGCAGAATCAACTACTTCCCAACTTGTGTAATTCCAGTACTCGACTTTGTCTCGCGCTGAAACTTTTGACACCTCGTATGAATATTTTATCGATGGTCATCGATGATGTTTTATAGTCATCAACCGATGAAGTTTAAAATCTCTCTCTCTTGTTGTAATCTTCGACTGTTGTGGATGACTGTGGATGACTGTCAGACATACCTTGGTATTTCTTAGCGAAATAATCAATTAGTTGATTTACTGTGTGTAAAGGCTCTCTCATCGTGGTGTAAATTTGTAAGTAGATAATCTTTGTGGATTAATATTGATTTGTAGATCGATGTATATAAATCACATTAATTTCCCATCGAATTATGGAAGGTGACAGGATATGTTTTCACGGCTCTCACCAGCGGAAAGTGTTTTTGCAGAGTTAACCGAATTGCATTTCGATTTCGAGTGTAAATAGTGCAGGCTACCAAAATATTTCAAAAATTGCTGCTTTATATTTATAATAAATTCGGCATACGATAAAAGCACACCAAATGAACATTGCAAAACGCACCAAAGTATGTTACTAAGGTTAGTTTAGATAACCTTAAATTTGGTTAGGTTAGAGTAAGTTAGGTTAGTTTAGATTACTTTAAGTTTGGTGAGATTAGGGTAAGTCAGATTAGTTTAGGTTTGGTGAGTTTAGGTTAGGTTAGATTTGATTAAAATAAGTTTGATTAGATTAGGTTAGGTTATGTCAAGTTATGTTAGGTTAGACATACCTCTGCGAGTATATATTTAAAATGTTTCCATCGAACTATGGAAGGTGACAAGATATGTTTTCACACCTCTCATTAACGCGGAAAGTGTTTTTGTAGAGTTAATCGAATTGCATTTCGATTTCGAGTGAAAATAGTACAGGCCACCAAAACAGTGCAAAAATTGCATTATATTTATTATAAAATAAAATGTGGCTACCATGTAATAAACTACCACTAGATCTATGACAATTTACCCAATAATTTTAGGTACCTCTAGGTTGTCCGTTTTAGGAGGCTGGATTTTTACCATTTAATGGTGCTCCAAAGTTTGAAATCTCTTTCTCTTGTTGTAATCTTCGACTGTTGTGGATGTCTTGACTGAACGTCAGACATACCTTGGTATTTCTTAGTGAAATAATCAATTAGTTGTTTTACTGTGTTTAAAGAATGTTTTCATGGCTCTTACCAATGCGGAAAGAGTTTTTGTAGAGTTAACCGAATTGCATTTCGATTTCGAGTGTAAATAGTGCAGGCTACTGTTTTATATTTATAATAAAATAAAATGTGGCTACCATGTAATCGACTACCACACTACGTTATTAGGACGTATATTGCATATTGGTATGTAGATAAGTATAAAGTCACTATTATATGCCAAGGTTGAGAAGACTACCATTATTGACCTATCGCCAAGATTATATACCGAGGTGCAAAGGACGGCTCATATGTGTAAGACGCAGATTCTGGCTTAGAACTACGGATACAAACTACTTGAGAAATAAACCAAAGACAGTTGAAAACCTAAACATTTGCTGGTCCGGGTATTAGTTGTTGATGCTCATGGATGAATTACTAAATGGTCGACATATTATTCACTATTTGTGTGTTTATTGTGCATAATGAAAATGTATCAAGATGTACTACATGTTTGTGACCGCAAACGTAGAGAATACCTTCCCCTGTCTGATGGGTGTCTGGAACACCCTCAAACCTACTAACAGAATGGGTGTGGAATCCTTGGGGAGAGACTTACGGTGAGAGTGAGACTCACAAGAGCGTCTGCAGCGCTGGTTTTTGAATCTGGGATTCATTAGTAGATCTGGTATCTACATGTTTTAGGAAGTCTAGGACTTCCCAAGGTTGTAAGTCTCTCCGGAAGAATCTAGAACTCTGTAGGTGGTTATAGTTTCCATGAGTGCAAATAGTGGGTATTGGTAATTATGAGGTGCTGGGCCACATTCATTAAGGGGATTAAGCTAAGTACTGGCCCATTCTGCTGTGATGATATAGCAATTACTATATATACAAATAGCGTTCACTACTCGCGAAGTACCTACCCAAGTCTAGGACTTGGAAGTCACCTGTCACACCTCCTTCCTATGCCATGTGTATGCTTGTAACAATTGTTGTAATTGGAATGATAACGTGTGTTTTATATAAATTAGAGGACGCGTCCTAATGGTCCGATCCGACGCTGATGGAAAGAGAGCAAGAGGACGCCGTTATTCAGGTCAAGGAATGTGAACTGCCTATTATAATACTTTCTTATAAAGCATGTATTAACGCCCTGGATTCTTATTAATACTAAAATAGTAATACTGTAGTGTATTGTATTTAAAAATTCGTTGATTGATCTATGTACATGCTTACCATAGCAAATGAAAGAATTTTTTTACATTAATTATAAGCACACAGTTTTTGAAATCATATTTATCGCTCTTTTATATGTAGGTCCTATAATCTATGCTTGTTATCATTCTATTTTAAATTACTAAAAGAAACCTTTGAGAATATGGCAAGAAATTTCAATGAGCTGCGAGATTCTTACCCCACTAAATGTTCTTAAGTAATGTTTTCAACATTCTCTTGTTCGTATTTTGAATTTTCACACGGTTGTACAAAAAAATATTTTCAAATTCCAGGTTTTTTTTAGTTTTTCCAGGACCAAAAAGAATATTCCCGGTTTTCCTGGTTACTATAAATACCTCAAATATAAAAAATAATAATTGAATTCTGAAATTATCAACAAAGTAGAAAGGCTAGTAATCCAATAGTTATTACTAGATAATTTATAAGTAAATAAAAATTTGTAAAATAATATTTGATTACATGAATATCCATTTTTGCGTCTGCTCTGAAATGATCTGGGCTGATCACCTATATCTAATTACATTTCATATCGTGATAATTTTTCCCATTCTGCTGCTAATTGCAATCGAGTTAGCGAGCAAAGTGCAACAGCAGATCTCGCTCTCGGTTCATTTTGGATTAATGCAATTTGTCCTGCGTCCTGCACGTACGAGCTTGTCAAGGATAATTCATTTAGTTGACAGGTCCTCCAATTCATTTTTTGATATTTTAACCCTTTGGCCATACAGATGAAGTACGGCAGCGGCTTCAAAGGATCAATTTGATTACTTGTTCGTTTTTTAATTGAGGATATGGAAGTGATAAATTAATTTAATGTACCAGGAATCAAAGATTGATATGTGAACTATATCTTCTGGGCTTTCACGTTAATTAAATTAAAAATACAAAGAGGGCAATACTAATGTCACATTATAAAATTAGCTAATTAAAAACTAACAATAGCAAGAACAGCAAACAACAAATTCGAATTATAAAAACAGATTCGCCAATTTGCGACGATCACTTGGGCCGCTGCTATTTTTGTCGGTCCGTGATGTCGTGGTTCTCCTACAGGACGTCGGGTTCTCTCGGGCGCCAATCTGCGGATCCTGTGGGAGAAGTGACGTGTGCCACGGGAGCTCTAGGTCGGTTGGGCCAAGGTTTAGCACAGACAGACAAAAGAAAGTTAAATATTTTATTATACTAAAAATTAACTACACCTAGTTGTACTTAGCTGTAGGAAGTGAGAAAAAATGACAATCTAACCGCGATTCTACCCAGCCGTCGACGGAGTTCGCGGTGGACACCACCAGCTGGGTTTCTCCGACAACAGCGGAATGTAGAGTCAACAAACAGATCTGCCCAGCAGCCGTAGAAGCACGCGGTGGATACCACCGGCGGAACTTCCCCTCAGGCGCGGAATGCAGCAAGCTAAAGGCTATGAGAAACGGCGGTGGACGCCACCGACCTGTATCCTCTGATAGCGGCGGAATACAAGAAAATACAAAAATAAACAAAAAAACTTACGAAAAAGATTCGATTCGGTGCGGTACGGTACGGATGCGGACTGCTACTCTTCTCGGCTAGCTGTTAGACGTTATAGTCGTCCTAACGTCAATACCACGGTATCTACTGGTCGGAAAGATGAACATCAAGGTGATTTCTAGATTCAAATGTGGTAAAGAGAAACAAGTACTGACTGTCAAGGAACGGAAATGGTGTAGGCTTTACGTAAGGGAATAGAATTCTTTGAAGAATCTAAGGACATCGTGCAGGAAAAGAGAGAAACAAGAGAAGAAGAAGTTCTGGTAGAAGATATGAGGTCAACAAAGACTGGATGAAAGAAGTTATTAAGAAAAGCAAGGTTAATGGTCATCTGTCCTAAAATATTCTAGTAAGAAATTTGGCACTATTAAATGTCTAATGAAGAGAGCTTTGGAAATTTGTCATCCTGATAAATTAGAAGAAGAAAAGAATGAAATTATTATTTTCGTGAAAAATAGTTACCAATTGGCATCAATTAATGGATGCATAAAACCAAGTCCTACAGGCAATTCTGACGATAAAAACAAGATGTATACTTCGCTTTCGTATGTTAAGAACGCCACAGAAAAGATAGAATTCTGAAGAAGAACATGAAAATATCGTTTTTTTTTATATGTGAAAATAAGACATATGTTGAGACAAGTTAAAGACGTCATTCCTCTTCAGTCTGGTAGGTCGAAAAAGCTAAGTTTTAGGAAACATGAAGCTCTATATTTCTTATTTGTAAAAGGCTTCTTTCTAGAAATTCTTTCCTTTAAATTAAACTATAAAGCATGTTTCTGGGCTAATAAATCTCTGTATAATTAATCCTCACGGTAACCAAGAATTTCGGTTTTTCAATATCTCGTTAGCATTAACAAGAAGATAAGTCTTAGATAACAGGAGGATAAACTAACAGCTAGTTTATGCTGCCGATAAAAATTTTGCCAATAGGATAAATGTGCGAAGTCTGAATATGACCGAATGTAAAATATTCTGTAGCATTTGTCAAAATTTTGAAAGTTTTTGATAATACTATCAAAATATGGAATTCGTACAATGAATTTTGTGAGAGTGACGACGAAAAATTCATATATTTTATTAATGTGGTATATAAGAGACTTTACGTAGTAAGATGTCAATCAGATCATTTTAAATTCTAGAGTGACCATCATTTCAGATTTAGTAAAAAAATTTTTTTTTTAGTAAATACCGTAGTATATACACTCACATGTGTTGAATTACATAGTATTCCTTTATAGAGTAAAACGTAAGTGCCTAATGAATTAATGAAATACAACAAATTGAATAGAAATAATTGGCTTGTCCGAAGGTTACCTTAACAAAATGCTCCATTTATTCGCATTGATATGTCAATTAAAGCTATAAAGTCTTGATGACTTTATGCGTGAATCGTTGCTCAACGTGAACTATAAGAAGCGTGTGTATGTAATAATTTGAAGGTCTCCTCTCACTTCTCGGCAAAAATATTATTTAACATCATTTGTAAAACATTACATACCTTCACAGTCTCTCAAAAACATAATCAAGCTTCTTTTTCTTACATTCCGGATTTGTTTATTCATTTGTCAATTGTAAAAGGAATAACATATGACGGATAAACAATTTATCATAACTTAATCTATTTCTAATGGCGATGACACTGAAGTATTTATCTAGGAAATAGTTATAAATAAATATATTATTGTATAGATTACCTACCTAGGTGTGGCAATTGAAAATATATGCAAATAATAACCATTTTTCATTTCGAAGATTAATAATTGACAAATAATATATATATATATATATATATATATATATATATATATATATATATATATTTGCCGTAAGTGTGGAACATTAATAACAAACTTTATTAAAATAGCACTTGGACATTTAATTTTGTAAACACACCAGCCCAAGCATATATAGTTACAACATCTAAAGGTAAGAATATATTATTATATATTCTACTTTTATATTTACATAGAAAATAACTTCAATAAGTAACTTTAAAAAATAATTTATTTTTACAACTGTAAAATTTTGATTGTTTATTTGGTACCAACCCGGGTACGTTTAGGATCAGTTGAGAGTTGGATTCAAATTCCCAAATAAAGACGGTCTTTGTATGCCTCATCTAAAACGAAATAAAAAAATGGAAGAAACCCGTATTAATGTAGACCGTTATAAATGACTTTTATTGTAATATACACTATTTAAAAAGTATATGTAGATGTATAATCTGCCATGTAGCAATTTACACTATGAAAATATTCGTATATTGGCACTCTCTATAATCCCTGCATCACAAACTACAAACAATTTAATTTAAGACTTTAATCGGTACACAAAACATCCCATGTTGCCCTAAAAAACTATAACAATCATCGCTGCACATCAAATTAATACAGAAATTAATCCTGTTTGAAAAACTCATCGTGAATACCCATTAATTACAACAACATTCCAAATTAATCCAATTCGGGATAAATCCTCACTGATAACTCGCTGTACACTGAAACAATCAGGACGAAATGATGAAGGGGGGGGGGGGGTTGGGTAGTCATATGCGTACGCAGCTCAATGCGCCCAGATGCAAGGTGAGTATAGGGGTCCAACAATGCACCCCTAAAGGGGCTCAGATCATCAGCTGCGGTTTTCTCCTGCATACAACTGCTTCATTATTATTAATACTTCTATACAAAAAGATTTTTTTGTTTTTTCTTCTTTTTATGTAAGTAAAAAAAGCAGCGTAACTCATGTCAACTTCAATTAAAAAAATTTGATGTGTCCAACGCATTACCTCCCGCTACTGTAGTAATATATTCATAAGTAATATAAGAGTCATGAATTTATTGGAAAAATTTACGAATAATTGTTGCGTAGTAAGAGACAAACAGGAGTCAAAAATGACATTTAGATTACGATAGCGAAGCTGGAATGATTTTTGACCCGCGTTGTCGTTACTTTGCAGGAATTATTCGTAATTATATTCAAATTATATTTGCTTCATAATTTCACGAATGACAACAGTTTATACATAACATTTTTTATATCAACAAAATGTAACCATGACTTTGATACTGTGGTTTTATTAAATTTCTTCACTAAAAAACTACCTACGGTCATCAAATGAAGCATTCTCATTGGGTGAAATTGACGTGTGTGGAATAATCTTAAAAAAACATTTTTTACTGCATTAAATATTTAGTTTTAAAATTAGTTTATTCAAAATATTTTTAATTCAATTCATATCTCAAATTATCTGGAATCAAAATTTGAATCTGAGCTATTATTACTGACCCAGTAAAATAAATATTAATATATCTAGATAACTATTATATAAATAATATTCAAATGAATTCAAGCGAACGAAATACATAGTTAAGTACAAAAATAGTTGAGGGACGAATGATATAATTTAAGTTTGAAGAATATTATGAATACTTTCACATGCAAATCCTATGAATATTGCAAAATACGGTAGACATTTGATTATCAGGTAGTAAATTGAAAGTGATTTCAACCAAATTTGAGTTTTGGATTCTAAAACTAATATCCTATCAACTGTATCGTATAATCCGTAATCACTAGAATAGAATCTAATTTGCATATTTTCATGATAATGTCATTCTGTGTGTATTTCTAATGCACTTTCATAATATTGCGACTCGCTTTGTTAACAGAGCGAATGATAGTATATACCTTACCCAATTTATAGAATTAAAACCTTTTTCAAATATCTGTACTTTTTACTATAAGCAACACAATTAGTGTCTTAATCTTGTATCACACGTACATTTTTTTCTTTTTTGATAATATCAATATCAATTATCAAATATAGCTTATAATGCAACTATGTGTTATTATTAAATAAATATTATAAAAACAGTCAATAATTATTACTATTATATATATTTTGAAAATGAAATGAAAAAAAAATGTATTATTTTTTTACTGTTGACATACTTTTGTATTGTTATTAATTTATAGGTGGGTTTTTATAATAAATCTAGATTTACAATTGGAAAAAAATGGAGAGTACAAGAATTGAAAAAATCTTGCTATTCTTCCACATTTTTTGCAAGACAATTTCTTGTCTTGTCTTGCTTTGACATTTGTAGCTCTTGTCTTGCATTTTTTGCAAGACTGAGGCAAGACCAAGAAAAATACAAGACTCTCGTGAAACACTAAACACAATGAACTATAGTAATAAATTCTTGTTATCCTTGTATTTTTACTATAATAATATAGTAACAATATATTTCTTTGAGAGTGTAGCAAGAATTTTAAAGAGCAAAAAAGTACTTGCTAAATGACGACTTTTCCATATGATCATAGAAAAAATACTATAAAAGCTTAGTATATATTATATACAATAGCTCTAATCCTTCTAGGAATGTAGTGCCAATGTAGATAATTACTAATTGAATTAAATACAATACTATCCAAAACCCAATTAAATTAGTATAGTTAATAATAATAGCCAATTGTATTTATAGCGCTATCAAATTTGCCTAACTCCCCCCCTGTTGAATAATGCATAGGCGCGCCTAGTGCAGGGTCGGGCCCAGTGGGCCTCAAGCCCAAATCTGTATAATTCATAACGTAGTTCCAGCACATTACTGCGTAACACTGGACAGTCCAAATGTCAACTGACAATAATGTGAATTATGGACGATGTCCAAAGTTCCTTGACATTGAAATGGGAGAAATTAATACTAAATATTCCTCAGAGAACGTAATGTAATTTAGGGAATTAATCCAATCGAACGGAATTGCAAAATAATTATAAATATTTAATACGAAAGTTCTTGTTATATACTGTGAGAGCTGGCAATATGAATGTCGACGAAATTTTGTCTCAATTTTCGAGACGACAAGACTAAATATTATCGAGATAGGGTGGACAACAGACATAAAGGAATAGTGATCCTATCTACAGGATGTCTGTTTTAAGAAGCTAACCATTGGGATCTCGAGAACTGTTAAGGTTGATTTACAATGGATTTAGGAAATGGGAGAAATTAATACTAAATATTCCCCTGAGAACATAATGTAATTTAGGGAATTAATCAAATCGAACGGAATTGCAAAATAATTATAAATATTTAATACGAAAGTTCTTATTATACCTATACTGTGAGAGCTGGCAATATGAATGTCGACGAAATTATGTCTTAATTTTCGAGATAACAAGACTAAATATTATCGAGATAGAGTCGAGACGAGACAAAACGAAATGACTAAAAGGAATAGTGTTGCCGTCTACAGGGTGTCCGTAAGTTCTTGTCATATACTGATATACTGTGAGAGCTGGCAATATGAATGTCGACGAAATTTTATCTCAATTTTTGAGACGAGACAAGACTAAATATTATCGAGATAGGATGGAAAGGAGACAAAACGAGATGACTCAAAGGAATAGTGATCTCGTCTACAGGGTGTCCGTTTTAAGAAGCTAACCATTGGGATCTCGAGAACTGTTAAGGCTGGTTTATAATGGATTTAGTTTACGAATTTTCTATTTATAATTTAGATTATAAAATATAAACACCTTCAAAAGAAATGTGGTGGTTTATGAACGACTTATAAATTCACAAATTTAAAGTTTAGATTTGAAATATAACCAATTTTTATATTCTAAATTCTAAATTTCAAATCCAGCCAATCACAAGAAAACATTGAACTGACGTTTACAGTTTAAGTTAGTATCAAATTGTAAATGACAGTTTGTGAGTGTTATTTTGATTTTATTAATTTAATGGATTCTACTGTCGGTTCTCGTTGAAACATTATTATAATAAGGTGGAATGATAAAAGAAAAGTACTCTGTTAGTTTAAAAAAATAATCTTAATGCCTCTCATATTTTAAAATGAAATTATAAAAAAAAATGGTAGAAACCCCCATTTGCTTACGTGACGTCACATATCCCCTTTCCAAAACTTTATTATAGTTTTTCTCCGGAATTATCAACAATTAAGCGATTAAAAAAAATACAGGTATTTTTATTTTTTGTACAGAATCATAAAATGAAGGAAGAAAATTTGGTCATATAAATGACATAATAAATCCAAAATCCCAAATATTAGGTCCACAATACTTTACTCTAGGTATATAAATGCTTGCCCTTATCATGCAAGTTTATAAGCAATTTAAAAGCAGACATAGAAAAACAAAGTAAATAAACAATACGTTTATAAAAAGTGTGTTGTTATGTACATTTTCTTATATTGTTAACGATAACAATATGTAGTAATTGCAGAGGTAATTAGATTTTTGCATTATGTAACAATCTGCAAGTTTTCCGTTTAATTGTTTGAAACGGTTAATTTTTCGCGTGGTATCAAATCAACAATAGCGCTGTGTAATTGTCTTGCATGTCGTCTGTCAATTATTTTCCGTTCAATGTCAAATTTATGATTATTTATTGTTAAGTTTACACAGACCTTAGCTTTGTGAACAATAAAATAATTTTTGTGAAACGGAATTTAACAATTGTTAAAATGTTCTCAGTGAAAAGAAACATTAGTTGATAAAATGCCAAACTCGCTAGGTCATAACAACGATGTTCATTTTTATTGACTTGTAAAATATAAACCAATGACAAATGCAAGAATTTTATTGTATTGTGTCCTTTTATGTACTGGAAAGTAAAAAATTTCAAAGATTTAAAAATTATTGCAAATGGATTTGATATTCTTTCCAAAAAAAAATAACAACCTGAAATGTCAGATACAAATTGACAAAAGGTTATTTGAATTTTCCGCGTAACTTAAAAATGATTTGCCGTAAATATTAAAATTTTTGTATGTGGGACGGTTATAATATCTAGTTGTGCATTTCTCTTTGATTGCAATCGGCCATGCCAAAAGGTCACTATTCTCAAAGTATTTTTTTTAATTTTCGCTCAACTCCAAAACAGTTAGTCACAGAATGTTGAAATTTTGTTTTTCTACGATCACTAAGATATTTGCTTGTTGTATATGTATATAGATTACACGTAGCGTACTGAAATTTTATTTATGTAATTACTACTAATTAACATCTAGTTATGAATATCAACTTTTGGTTCCAATCGGTCTTTTCAAAAGGGCAGTTTATTTTTGGCTTTTAGTTTTTGTAAGAAACATTTGATAATAAATTGACATCTATCAAAATATTTCGTTAGAAATAAATATGAAATAAGTGAAAACAATGTTTTTCTTCGATCACTATGGAAAATGAAACTTTCTCACACTTTATGAAGCTTCAAAGTTGGGTATTTATGCAAAAAAAAATTATGTGCAAATACTATATAAGAATAAAAAAGCTTGTTATTCGACGTCACTGGAAAATATGAGCAGTTATTAATTGAAAAATTTAATGAAATCTTTGTATTCAGATGCAAAGTTATCATGGTAGCATTCGTAGCATTATGAATGAAAAATATACGTATACTTCTAGAATACAGTAATTTGAAAAGTATGCGTAACTAACTAGTACAGTACAGATAAGTATACTTAAAATTGACGAACGATTTCCAGAATAGAGCCTTTGAACATATTTACCCTACGAAACACCTTTTTCTCCTTTGGAGTTCTCCGTGTTTCTTGAATTGAAATGTTTCCTTTCGTCAATATCTTCTGTATTATATTATCACATATGTTCTTTGGTCATTTCCGTCTCCTTTTCGCTGTAACGTTGATCATCCAAACATGATGTACCTTGATTCTATCATCATCATCTATGGCACAACATTCCTATGTGGAACAAGGCCTCAAGTACCTGAAGTACTTGTTTCGTGACATGTTTTACTTGCATTTTAGAGATGCAGGTTGTCAACCTACAATCTCTGCAAGGCCAGCACACACCGAGCCGTTGTGCGGTAACCCATCCAATTGGACAGGGCGGGCTATGTTGCTTATCTACACGATCAGACAAGACACGCCACGACCACACAACCGTACTGGCTGACTCCTTGATTCTATAATGTCTAATATTCTATATCTATGTAATTCTTCCCTTATAAATTCATCTCTTATTCCGTCTAACATTGAAATAACCAACTGTGATACTTTATATTTTAGTACTTGAAAGACCTGTTATTACTGTGTATACAACTTACTATAAATTGACGTAAAGACCAAGTGAAATCAAACCATCGGTGACATTTTTCCATTGTTTCCACGGTAATTCCTGCATCCACTATGAACGTACACGTCTGAACTAGAACTATATTTATTCTTATCATGTATCTATAAAGTCTAGTATTGGTTTGCATTGTAATTCTTCCCTTATGAATTCATCTTTTACTCCGTCTAGTATTGCAATAACCAACTGTGGTACTTTATATTTGACTGGTTGATGAACCAGACCTGTAGTTGTTCTCTATACAACTTATTATAAACAGACGTAAAGACCAAGTGAAATCAAAGCATTGCTGACATTTTTCCATTGTTTCCACGGTAATTCCTGCATCCACTATGAACGTACACGTCTGAACTAGAACTATATTCATTCTTATCATGTATCTATAAAGTCTAGTATTGGTTTGCATTGTAATTCTTCCCTTATGAATTCATCTTTTACTCCGTCTAGTATTGCAATAACCAACTGTGGTACTTTATATTTGACTGGTTGATGAACCAGACCTGTAGTTGTTCTCTATACAACTTATTATAAACAGACGTAAAGACCAAGTGAAATCAAAGCATCGGTGACATTTTTCCATTGTTTCCACGGTAATTCCTGCATCCACTATGAACGTACAACATACACGTCTGAACTAGAACTATCGAGTATCTATTGTGTCGCTGATTGCAGCAACCCGATCCGAGAACTTCCTGGCGTGAAGTTCACAGGCTTCGGAAGAATTACCGAGTGGCGTAGAGTTACACTGTACACATGCTAGTTTAAACCTGTGTGCTTGCTGCTTCCATTGTGGCATTGTGGGGTTAGAGTCTAATAGGTAATGTAGGTAGCTGTTGATAGGAAAGTTTGTAATTGATAGTTCTAATTTAATGGTTCAATATAATAAGTAACTTTTTAGTTACACTTGACAATATTATAACTAATTATACGAATAATATTTTTGTTAAGACGGTTTGCATTAATAATATGCACAAGAATATCATATAAAAAAATCTGATGTGGACATTACATGACTTCCTTGTACGCTAAATTATCAACATTTTTTACTGCACTTCATTTAAACTTACTTCAATTCAACATAAAATCTTTCTATTGCTAATCATACTTCAACTTCCATTCGTGTCATATCTTAGATCCTTCCTTCGAAATGGATCACCTTTTAAAAATTTTATTATATTATCACTAGGTATTCCTTATTGCATTACACAAAATTATTTTAATCGCTCAAAAACGTGCAACTCCCACGAGGTGTGTAAGTTTTGGCACGAGACGTAGTCGAGTGCTGGAATCACATAAGATAGGAAAGAGGTAGTTCTGCACGAGAGGCATACTATACTCTTTCTACGACCACAATGCTAAACTTTACAAAACAAAAATACATGCACGAAAGCTATTTGATATAACAAAAAACAACATGGTACCGATAAACTCACAAAGAGTACTTCACGCATGTGCAGTGTTGGAAATTACTGTGAGAAATGATACTTCCCACACTGCACATGCGCAGTGTTGTGAAATACCGTGAGAAATGATTTCTCACATTTTAACCCACAGTAGTCTATATATATACATATATATATATATATATATATATATATATATATATATATGTATATATATATATATATATAATATAATTATCCATGATTTAATTAATTTATGACAAGTTATTGATTTTGACATTAACATTATAGTCAAGTAAGAAAATTCTCCAGCTACGACAAACGCCAAGGAGCTACTAGTTCTAACCAAAACTGATCATAGAATAAAGACAAGAGTCACTGGACATTGTCCTTTAAAATAACATTTGTACAAAATTGGTACAGCTGAAAATGACATCTGTCGTCTCTGTGACGAGTCGACGGAACACATACTCGATCAAATAGGTAAGAGGTATCTCACGGCAGATGAGATCAAGAACTTGACTCCTGGAACTATAACTGGCTTCATCAGAAAACTGGAACTGTTTCCGGAAAACTAAGTAAGGGCTGTGCCATAATAGATCTTTTGGGTCTTGGTGACAAAAGCGACAAAACGCTTAAACCATCGTTTACATACATTATAATACAAAGCAAGATATATCTAGTAATGTTCCTGGATCTACTTAGTTTTCTACCAAGCTTTAACTTCAATTGAGAAATTCATTAAATGATCATTAAATATACAGTGTGTCCAGCATAAGGATGTTCCCCAAGTTCTTGTTTTTAGAAATGTGAAGAATAATTTTGTAGAACAAGTTGAATTATTTTATCTTAATTTTTTTTCCATTTGAATTCATGTACGATTTAACACTGTCCTTTGACAAAGGCAATACAAAGTAAACACAAAATAAAATCGAACCAAACGCTGTTAAGTTTTATGGCCACCTGTTGTTATATTGATGAGAAATAAAATAAACTAGAGAGCGACCCACACCGTATATACTACCCGTTAAGAAAGCTACAGTGTCCACTCTTCTAAATCTAGCCAACAATAACAATTTAGAATATCTGTCGGAGCGCCGGCTTTATTATATTTTCCAGGGCTACAAAACGAATAAAACTTTTTTATTACGGCCCTAAGCCCGCCATAACCGGCATAAAACACCGCTTCTGCTGACAAACAAAACCCAAGGTTCTTGCGAAGGTGCTGTTGTAGGAATGAACACGAATAAAGGTCTTAGATGGTATTATAAAGCCGTGTTTTAGAACTAGGTAAGAAATAGCAAAATCTTTGACTTCATTCTGTTAATCATGTCACTGTTACATTATATACACTCCACAAATATTAACGATTTTTTTTAATCGTCGTAATAGGCACAGAAAATTTATTTTCTGGCTAGGCAATAAAGCAAAGTTTGGTGAGTACATTTTGCATTTTATTACCATTATTAACGTAGTTTCTGTAATAAAGTTATTGTTAATGTTTATTAATTATAATTTTTTTATGATTTCAAAATAAAAAGAGTAATTTTTAATAAAATTATTTACCGTAGCAACTAGTTAAAAATTATACGAAATAATACACTTACATATCATCCATCGATATAAGTATTAGATTGCAGATAGAACTCACCTGAAAAAAATAATTAGTATTAGTAAACAATAAAAAAAAATAACTAATTTATAATAGATTATGTATATACGCAAATAATATTATAATATATATTATTATTAAAATGTTACAACAATGGTGTTTCCAGATAAATAAAGTAGGTCATAAGTCACCAGTGGTTAGAAATAATAACTCACTGTTTGTTTTTCGTATCATAGTAACTAAGTTATAAAAACTCCTCTCCACTAATATTTTATTAAATGTCATTTTGAAATGTCAAATGTCAATATACATATTCAACGCAGAAAGTATACTAAAGTCTCAAATAATTAATTTAGTAATCTGCTCTAGTTTATTTGACTTGTGATCTATTCGGTTCGTCATAATTTTACTATAGTATTTTATATTCTACAAATTTCATAATGTACTCTGAAATCTCGATTATGTGCTTTATTTTTCTTTAGTATTTTTAACTAATGTTTATTATATTTATTTTTGATACATTACCACAGAATAGGTTTATACAAAAGCGACAGTAAGACAGAGAAACGAAAATTATGACTTATGCCGAGTTGCAAAAAGTTTAATAAAAAAAATCAACTGATTAATTTGACGTTATTACGATGCTTATAAAAATACATTGCTGTCAAAAAATTAATCAATGATTAAAATTGATGAAGCTTTGTGCAACCCTAAGTTAAACAAAAAAACAATAGTTTCGAGTGTTGATAGTTGTCATGTAAATATTAACTTCTAATGACAGTTTTCGAAAAATATAATTTTGGTACAAGTGTGAAACATTAGTAATAAACAATATTAACATTAATACTTGGTACATGGTCATGGATTTATAACCGTACATTATGTTGTCTTTTTAAAATATATGTTATTGAATTGTAGCTTTGTCGTCACTTTACGAAAGAAACATGAACATCCCTACACCCATCCAAAGCAGTGATATCACGTATGACAATGGCAGTGACAGTTGCAGTCCATCTCGTCTGATATTCCATCACTGCTCAATTTCCATCAATCTCCATTCGCAATCCTCTGGCGCATTAGTGGAGATGCAGACGCGTGGCTAATTATCGCGGCCGTCGTTGCATGTGGATGTGGCTGTGGATGTACCTGGCTCGACATGGCTTCCTGCTAGATTGGCATCAAGTGGACGGAATACGGGATCAATAATACACCGCATGACAATGTAATTCATTACTGGGAGATGGCTGGATGGTATTCGTCAACCGTCAAGCGCGTGGAACTATCAGGTTATTATTTATCTGTGATATTGGTTTATAAGGTTTACTTGAACTCTTAAATGAACCTGTAATCTACATATAGTGACCTATACATTTTTTTGTCATTTTCTATATAACTCGTTATTACGCATATGGAATTTATTCTAAGAGGTGATAGCCTAGGAGAGTAAACCATCAACAACAAATAAATTCAAAATAGATAACCTAAAAATTCCTTACACCATCGAACAGTATTAACAATGTACCAATAAAACATAATCAGAAACCAGATTTTTATATGACTTAAGACAAAAAGTAGGTGGAGCAGATAATTATATTGAATATTTCCCTAAATATATATTTTCTTCCTAATTAACCAAAAGATTGTTCAATTTCCCTTAATTTAGGGAAATTTCCTTATGTATAGAAACACTATGCTGTGATGGCGACTTTAAAAACTCGAGAAATCTCGGCGAGAATCGAGACCGAGAGGAAATAATAATATTCGAAACGAGAAATAAACGAGACGAGATAAAATATTTAACATTTAAAATGAGACGATACGAGAAAAACAATCTTGTCTCGTCTCGTCTAACAGAATAACTCTCTGAAATCGTTAAATTATAAATTAAAAACATAAATAAATAGCATTATGTGTTTGTAAAACGTTAGCTAGCTATTGAGACGGAGATGGCTGTGATAATAAACGTACTGTGAAAGTATCAAATATTTCTTTATAATTTTCATTTATGTTTACAACTGCTTAGACCTCGTCTGCATGAAATAAGATAATTATTATCAAAGGTAAATAATAAATAAATTCACCAACAATATTATAGCATGATATGTTTGTTATTTTCGGTAGTGCTAAAATAAACTGCAAAAATATAATACTATTAAAATATAGGTTAATTCAGTTTGACAGAGGAGTCCGTAAAGTTAAATTTTGACATAAGAGTATGTAAAATTTCACTTTAGCTACTAGTTTGGCTAATTTCGCGGAGTGAGATATCGAAAAAAAAAAGTAAAGTACTATATTCGAGATTATGCATCAATCGTCTACTGCTCGTGACGCAAAATTCATCATCGCGAATAATTACTATCATTAGCCCTTATATAATAATATGCTGTTATTGTCACATGTAACTAACTGTACACATAATTGTAATTGTAAAACTGATAAGGGATGTTATGTTCATATAAACAAGAGACTCTTCGGATTTCCAAAGCCTAAATAAATTTTCAATTCTAACAAAAATTTGGATCCTAAATACACTTCAAGAAATAATTGAATTTTGTTTGAAAATTTGAAAACAGCACATCGATATTTACTTAACTCCAAAAAAAAAAAATTATATCTCTACTCTGGTGTTAATTGAATGGTTCAATATAGCTATAGTTACTACAGTAGAACTTCGATTTAACGAACTGACATTAGTCCGTTAAATCGAGGTTCTACTGAACTTAAATTTTTAATTACACTTTTCTGATAATGGCAGCTTTAATTTTAAAGCCTGTTGCAATTATATACAAAAACACAAGCAATAAATATGAATTTCATGCATTGCAAAAATACCTGTCATCATATTCGTATAATGAGGCAGCTGGTAAAAAACATATTTTTGTAATTATATCCATATTTTGGAATTTATCGTGTCCCTTTTTGTTGCATATTTTGCATAAAAAACATCATTATATTCCCGTTAATATTCATTTAATCCTGTATTAAATTAACAATTTTATACCGCGTATTTTTCCATACTTCATTACAAAAACAGCACATATTTAATCAATAGTTAATTAAACTAAAAATTATCAATGCATCTTCCCACTGTTGGGGAGTGCGTAGGTGTGGCCATTTTCCCGGTTGCCAATTTGGCTGACAATTCGAACCGGGCCAATTCTACCTACGTCAATTTTACCATAAACTAAATCCGAACAAAGCAAGAAGTTAACTTACTTAACTTAACAGCAACACCTACATTACTTGAACATTTCTCTGTTTTTACCTTCCGCCTATCAACATATATATATATATATATATATATATATATATATATATATATATATATATATATATATGTATATATATATGTATATATACCGGGTGTCCCAGCTCGACCGACACATGGGAGTTTTACATGGCAAATCAGTTAATTATGAATAGTATCTCCCCAGTGCAAGATATTAACTTGAAATTTTGTATGCTTATTGGGGAATATTATTTCTATGGATTACAGTTATTTGAAATATGTAATTTCGTCTGCAAGACGAGATTTATTAAATTATAAAATCATCATTTTCGTTCAAAATCAGTCAGCCATGGAAATAAAAGAAAATATGTATGTGACAGTTCTGACAGTTAATGACATGCCATTGTAGATATTTATATTTTTGTAATATTGATATATTATTTAACAAAATGAAACTAAATTCAACTTAAATAATATTAAAATACAGGGAATAAGAATTAAAATCAGTGATACTTCACTAAACTGTCAGATAAATATTTTCTTTTATTTCCATGGCTGTCTGATTTTGAACGAAAATATTAGATTTTAAATTTCATAAATATCGCCCTGTAGCCGAAATTGCATATTTCAAATAAGTGTGATCCATAGAATTAATATTCTCCGATAAGTATACAAAATTTCAAGTTAATATCTTGCACTGGGGAGATACTATTCATAATTAACTGATTTCCCATGTAAAACTCCCATGTGTCGGTCGAGCTGGGACACCCGGTATATATATATATATATATAATATATATATATATATATATATATATATATATATATATATAATTTAGTTAAAGATTGGCGATGTTTGAATTTGGACCACAGATCTCATACTCCTCTCAATTCGAGTCTGATCATGCTGATCACATTTGCTACTAAAAACTAGCTATATTAGTATATAAACTATATAACTAGCTATATTAGTATATGACTAGTTAATATAAATGTCCGTGCCAAATTCACGCCAATACGCAGCTGAGCGAGTTTGAGCGTGCATGTGCGAGATAATTTTTCCCGGCTGCATTGACAACGTACGCAGTATCGGTTTGTCCGCAACATTAATTCCGTAATGATTGCATATCACGCTGATGAGATGCATGCGCCGGTTGCACGCATTATCGACAGGTAGGGCGGACCGCAGAATCACCTACCCAGCCAGATTTTCATACCGGCTGGACATCGTATCACCACTATGGGACAGCCAGCTGGATGGTAATTACACTGAAATATGAGCATTCAATTTGCTCTCCCTTCGGTGGCTAGCTGGAGCTTTGGTTCGAACTAACGTCACAGAATAGTTACATACAGAAGCGTACCTTTCATGTTCCCCTATACAGTTCTATGACCTTGAAGCATTGTGTAGACTTTTAAATTTGTGCTCTTCCCCTATCTCTCTCTAAGATGTGAGGAAACTTTCCGATGTTAAACAATGAGCCCTTTAAATTTGTGCACATTCTCCATCTCTCTCTAATTCTCGTTTCTCTGTCTTACTGTCGCTTCTGTATAAACCTATTCTGTGCTAACATCAGCCTAGACATCACTACGAATGTTACTGTTTATTGCTAATATGACCTGTTTTAAAATTGATCATTCTGTTTTTAGGTACACTATCCCGTTGTTCTTAAGTCAAAATGTCCCGTTTTCATAAAAAAAAACTTCAACGGTAACAATTTAAAAAAAATACATGATGTGTCCAACACATTACCTCCCACCTCTATAGTAATATAGATATCTTGCACTGGGGAGATACTATTCATAATTAACTGATTTCCCATGTAAAACTCCCAAGTGTCGGTCGAGCTGGGACACCCGGTATATATATATATATATATATATATATATATATATATATATATATATATATATATATATATATATATATAGGGTGGAATGCACGCTCAAACTGGCTCAGCTGCGTATTGGCATGAATTTGGCACGGACATTTATATTAACTGGTCATATACTTATATAGCTAGTTATATAGTTTATATACTGCGACGATTACTTGCGCCGCAGATACTTTATCGGTCCGTGATGTCATGGTTCTCCCGCAGGACATCGGGTTTGCTCGGGCGCCAATCAGCAGGTCCTGTGAAAGAAATATTGTGTGCCACGGGAGCTCTAGGTCGGTTGGGCCAAAGATTAGCACAGACAAACAAGAGTAAGATAAAATTAAATATTTTATTGTACATAAAGAAAATCTACACCTGTGTATTTTAGCCGTAGAAAGTGAAAGAAAACAACAGAAAACTCTAACCGGAGACTCGGTTAGAGTTTACTACCCAGCCGTTGATGAAGTTTGCGGTGGACGCCACCAGCACGGTTTCTCCGACAACAGCGGAATGTAGAATACGAAAAGAAAGGGGAAAAAAACTTACGAAAAAAATTCGATTCGGTACGGCACGGTACGGATGCGGACTGCTTGGAGCACTCAGGGAGGCAGTAAGTATGATAATTATATATATATATATATATATATATATATATATATATATATATATATATATACTATATATATACAGGGTGGTGTCTCAAACATCCAAACATACGAATTTAAATGAAGGATTGGTTTTATCAACTGGATATTAATAAAGAAGATTTTTTTTGAGTTGCAGTCATTTAATAAAATCCACTAATATACAGACGTTTCGACTGTAAATCAGTCTTCATCAGGGTGATAAATGGTACTAAAATATTATCAAGTATATCGTCAAACATAGATAAAACACACGCACATGTTACTTAGCAGTTATCAACCAACAACATCAACGAACGAATTACATTTCGTAATTTCCTGCTTTCCTAATTATTTTAGATAATAAAGATTCAAATATTTTTTAAATTCAAAATTAATTTATCTAATATTGTTCACTTCAACAACAATTTCAAATAATAATAAAAATAAAGTAACACAGCTAACTTCAGAGATAAATCGTTAAACATTTATTAATTAGCGCTATTTTTGGGGTGATTTACGTCATTTTCATTCTTAATTTTTGAGCTTACAAGGCTTGTCAAATTAATTTTGCTTGTCTGATCGATACAATTCAACTTATTTTCTGCTATTTAAAATAGTTTAATGAACCTAACACGCATTTCACATTTAATTCAATTTTCATCAATACCTATTCAATTGTTTTCATATCAAAATATAAGTGGGAAGTTTCGTAAAATAGATAATTCTAGAATAATACAACAACAGACATTATGAGACAAATTGCATTTTTAAAACTAACAGTTTCCTACATATTTAGTACATGACAAAATAAAATTCCTAAAGTCAATTTTGGAAGAGGCGTACAACATGTAATCTCTAGCATTTAATATTGTAATGTGTTGGTAATTTGATACCTGTAGACTTTACTTGGAAAAGGGTGTGATAATATGGGTAATAGTACTTATTTATTAGTTAATGCCTACATATATCTTTGCATTCATAACTTTCTATTATATACGTTAAGTAACCAGCTAAACTTGTTGTGTAACAAATTTTAACTATTGTTTACTTCATATATTGATCAATTGTTAGTTGTAAGTGATTGCTAAAGAGTTAGCATTTAGGAAAAATTTCTACCTACTGTAGTGTTATTTATAGAGTTTGTTACACGTCATACATCGAGTATTTATAAATGGGCGATTTTTAATTCTGGCCATATGCTTACCTTCTCATACTACGAGGTTGAGTTTTAAGAAAAATGAACAAAGAGAACTTGATTTTATATAATTTCATTTGTTTCGTATTTAATATTGGAGGAGTTGTACTTTTTGAGTTCATTTGTTCGTAATTTTTATTGTTATCAGCTTGTGTTTGTAAATCATTTGTATTGATTTTATAAACAAAAAAGACAAATGTCAAATTCGTTCTAATCTTAACTAAATCTTGAAGATTTTCCCCAGTACAAACTTCTGATTTTAAAAGTCACTTATACAAAGAATGTAGATGTGTAAGTTTTAGCGATCTAGCAGACCATTTTACTACTCTATCATTACCTCTTATAATATTAACGATTCTTAAAATTGTTGTTACACTTGGTGTAGGCCCGTCAGAAAATATTATAACCCAAAAAGCAAGTGTCAAATTCGTTCGCTATGTTTCATTTTAAATGAGATAATCAAATACATTGCTGTGAATTAAAAATCAAGTCGTAACTATGGATATGATAAATCTCATGTTTCATGAGATAGCGAATAAAAAATCTGTGCCATGTATAAAGGACGAAGATGCTAGACATCAATAGTTGAGTTATTTCTAGTATAGTTCATAGTTTAGGGGATGAGAAGAACCGGATAAACATAGGTTGAGAACTTCTGAATTTTTACTGTTAAATGGTGTTCCAAAGTTTGAAATCTCTCTCTCTTGTGGTAATCTTCGCCTGTTGTGGATGTCTTGACTGATCGTCATTCTCACTCTATTGTGGTACACTTTCTTGTTGACTCTCTTGTTGTAATCTTTGACTGTTGTGGATGTCCTGACTGAACGTCAGACATACCTTGGTATTTCTTAGTGAAATAACCAATTAGTTGTTTTACTTTGTGTAAAGGCTCTCTCATCGTGGTGTAAATTTGTACGTAGTTTTTAATATATTCTGTGTGGATTAATATTGATTTGTAGATCGATGTAAAAAGGTTTTCAAAATTGTTTGTAATTTAGAAAAATAAGAATTTAGAGATTATATAGAATCAAGTTACGCGTTGTAGATTATTTGAATTATGTAAATGTTTCGATCGTGGTTGATTATTAAAATTTATATAATTTTGTTATTATTGGAATATCGTGTTTGATTCAGTCTATCCTATTCCAACCCTTGTCTTTGTGACGTGGTAGCACAACGAGTAGGTAAAACTCTATAATTCTAATATTACTACCCTGCACCAATTTGACCATATATTAAACTGCGTCTGTTATCGTTATTAGCATTCCCTTGTCTGCTTCTATCATGGTATACCTTTAAATAAAGTGATAGTGGTGGCAGCGACTATCATTACCCTTGTCTCATGTAAAAGTTATTTATTAATATAATTCGCGGATTACTTTGGAGGCAAGTAACACATATAAATTAATCCCCCTGTACCTGTTACAGTACAAACTATAAATTTGAACTTAATCTCTCACGTTTTTTCTAACGCAATGACTATTCTGCACCTAAGCACTTCTCAGCTCCGGATACGTTTGGCATAGCCTCCTGGGCGGAAACCCAAACATTCCAGGACAGTTGATGCTGGAACACGAACATGCGGGCCTGGGCCTGTCACCACGGGCAATAACCCGTCGTGCCGCTCGCTAGCCATGCGAGTCTGCACTAGCGGATACACGTGTCCAGCGAGAGTGTACTAAGTGTGAATGAGGTACTTGCTACTTGGTACTTGGATGGGCGAGGGAAGTATAAAAACAAATAAATGTAGCACGGGTTGGTAGTTGTTGTTGTTGTTGCAGCTTGAATTATATATATTGACATATATAAAAGGTGACGATATATAAATATAAATAAAAGAATTAACTAAAGAAAGTAAAGTATGTGGAATGTTTTTGAATACAATGTTTTCCAAAAAAGTAAGAGGAGTAACCAAAATAAGAATATATCAGTTATTCGACTAGTAAAATCAATGAAAATAAACTAGATGTTTGAGAAAGAAAATATAGCCTTGTTAACAACATCAAAACACGAGTTGCAGAAAGTTACCAAAAGGTTGACAGAGTGTGCAAATATATCATGTCTGTCCATTAATGAATCAAAGACTATATATATATATATATATATATATATATATATATATATATATATATATATATATATATATATATATAAATAGAGAAAAACCACCAATCGAAGTAAGAGACTATAAAGTTTGAAATGGAAGACAAAGAATATAAATTTCAGAATGTGAACTCTTTTGAATATTTGAGAGTCTTAATTACCAATTTAAATGGTGAAGATGAAGAGATAAACAAGAGAATAACTAAAGGAAGTAAAACATATGGAATGTTTTTGAATACAATGTTTTCCAAAAACGTAGGAAAGCTACCAAAATAAGAATATATAGATCAGTTCGACCGACAATCTTGTATGGATGTGAATTATAGGTACTAAGTAAAAACAATGAAAAGAAACTTAGACATTTGTGAAAGAAAAGTACTGAGGAAATTTTTTTGGAGGGGTTAAACAAGAAGATCGGGCTGTATGAGTACAGAAGGGGTGAGAAACTTAATTTTTATTGATGGGAAAAGGTGTTGTTTGAATATTTTAAAAGAGAATTTGGAAAAATATGCTGAAGAATTGGGTTTAACGAATTTTTATATCTTTCAATAAGATAATAATCTCAAACATACTACACGTAAACCGCTAGAATAGTTATTGTACAATTGTAGACCATAATTAAAAATGCCTCCACAGCCCATATATTAAGCAATTCTTCTTAGTAATTAATCATTAAACCTTAATTAAGGCATTAGCAGTCGATAGAAATGAAGCTTATAATTTTGTTTAGGTTGTGGCTACCTCTATATTTTATGTTTACTTTACTATTTTTTCTTTATTTTAAGTTGTGTTCAAAATTTAAAATAAATTTTTTTAATAGGTTTTTATAAATTTTATGTGTTGCTAAAGAAAATATTATACTAACGTTGACAAATACAGTGATCTATTTTTGAGTAAAAATAGAAAAATAATAAATTAAGAACAAGTTTATAAATAAAAATATCCCACTAGGTGGCAACACCTAAAAATAGATAATTAGATTTTTGAAGAGACGCACATTAAACTAAGAATTTAAATTACAGAGAAATGTTTTATTAATATATCATCATCTGTGGCACGACATACCTAGTAGGAACAAGACATTTTTCACGACAAATTTTGATTTTAACATACAGTGTGTTCCAAGAAAGTGTTGTCATAGGCATTTAACATGAGAAAACAATTTTTGGTAACTTAAAACTGTCCGGCTAACAACTAAGTTACCGTATTGTACAGGACAATACTACATGTATTCCTACATCTTATTTAATACAGATTACTTCATTTCAATAGCATAATAAGCTAGGCTAGATTATATCCATATACTTGTTTCTGGGGTAACATTATGCTTGTTTATTATTTTAATTCTAATTAAATGCTACATCAGTCTTGGAAAATGAAGAGTAAAGTAGGCTTTTAGTCCCGGAAGTGCAAAAAAGTTTATTATAATAATTATTTTAAGAATAATGTTCACAACTAATTTCTAGAAAAATAGCTATTTATGTATTAAGGGCGAAATGATATAGATTTCGGCCCGCGGTGCAAAATTGAAGCCCGACGCACAGCGGAGGGTTACAATGCACCTAGGGCCAAAATATATTTCGCCCGTAATACATACAATATTTTTTGCACATCCGAAGTAGTATTACTTCATCACCGCGATCAAAGTAAAACGATGTTCAAATCAAATTCAGATCATATTAGTCTATTTGACATATGTACGTTGTCATAGATAACAATGAAAACAAGCAAGTAGTAAGTAAACAAAGTAGCAAAAAAGCGGTGACACGTCAAAAATTTATCATAAAAATGGGCGAAACTGGGCACGAAAAGTTCTCGGGCGAAAATGACTACTTTTTCGCCCGAGGGCGAAAAAGAGTGTCATTTCGCCCTTAAAACAATGTTATTTGTCCGACTTTTACGCCCGGACGTGCAAAAAATATTTTTTGTCTACAGATAGTAATAACAAATGAATCAATTTTAAAATATTATTGTTGTTTGATGAATTTAATTAAAAATCTCATACTTCAATTTAAACAAGTTTAATTTGGTTTTACCTTTTCGCCCGAGGGCGAAAAAGAGTGTCATTTCGCCCTTAAAACAATGTTATTTGTCCGACTTTTACGCCCGGACGTGCAAAAAATATTTTTTGTCTACAGATAGTAATAACAAATGAATCAATTTTAAAATATTATTGTTGTTTGATGAATTTAATTAAAAATCTCATACTTCAATTTAAACAAGTTTAATTTGGTTTTACCTTTATTATTCTCTCCAATCATTTGCTTGATAATATATTCCGGATATCAAAAAGGCGATAGCAGTAATTTGCCTTCTGTTCATTTAGCGATAGTGTTTGAGTTTTTAAAAGATCCTATACTTGTTTCTGGGGTAACATAATGCTTGTTTATTAATTTATTCCCTCAGGGATTAAAACAGCTACTTCAGTGTTTGAAAATGAAGAGTAATATAGACTTTTAGTCCCGGAATTACAAACAAGTTTATTATAATAAATATTTTAAGAAAACAAATAAAACATGGACCAAAGGAACAAATGTTAACAATTGAAACCAAACTACTATATCCATCCATTCCATATCGATTATTTAACCACAACCGTTAATCATTTACCACCAATTAAACAAATTCTCGCCCAATGATCCCCAGGGCCTTAACCTCCCGCCGTAACCTGCCGCCTAATTCCCAAAACACCTGGACGTCCAACACCTCTATGTCTAGCTCCCAGGCACACACACACACACACATATACCTACACAGCTACAGTGCTAGCAGACTCGTGTAGACGCGGCTATACATAGCAGGATACACGACGGGATACAAGGGCAGGTGATGTACGAGATTTCCTAGAGGACTTGCCAGGACTTGCCAGGACCTGCTAGGACCTGAACAAGCATGAGAAGGATGTCTCGCGAGAATGGAAGAAGAAATGTAATTTGTTTTACATGTGCTGCTGTATGCTAAAGTAATGGTATTATTTTATCTTAAATTGGTTATTTAACTTTTTTTCTGTCAACCTGTGAAATAAAAATTCATATTAACTGTCAAACGAGTGTCAAAAATTACATATAGATCAAGACAGCGAAGTCATTTTTGACCCGAGTTGTCGTTACTTCGCAGAAATTATGAGTAAATTTTGCCAATTAAAATCAAAACTCGAATTATATTTGCTGCATTATGCCAAGAATTCATACATAAATTTTTTGATATCAACAAAATGTAACCATGACTTTGAGAGGGGTATACATTTTATCCTCTACACATGTTATATTGCTCGACTTTGTATCTTTCAAACATTCATTTTTGCAAACCGTTTATCTTGAACACTTTTATTTTTTAAGTCATCTTACAAACATTTTATCTTCCAAATCATTTTATCATCCACACATTTTATCTTCCACTCATTTTATTTACGCCATCGTTTCATTTTTAAAACATTGTAATTATACCTTTCATTCATTTTATTGCGCATGCAGTTAACATATTTATAATTAGATCAAATATTCAGTGTTAAATGTTTTGGAAGATAAAATGTGTGGAACATAAAATGAGTGGAAGATAAAATACGTGGATGATAAAATGATTTGGAAGATAAAATGTGTGTAAGGTAACTATTTTCGCGGATTAAAACAGTGCACAATAAAAGGTGTGCAAGATACAATGTCAAGCAATATAACATGTGTAGAGGACAAAATGTATACGCTTCCATATTTTCACTGAAATGTCAAATGTCGAATATCACCACAAGCATTGAATAAAAGTGAAACAATTATTACAATAATAACACAGGTAAATATAGAAAGCAAATTTGAATTTTTGATATAATCTAAACAGAGAACAGAAGCTTCTTTGTCTACTTCTGCCACATTTTGTTTATGTGTCGTTAATTTTTTATGAGTAGTCAAAATCATTAGCCAATTGGCACACCTAGAAATGATCTATTTTTAAATTTCACACTAATTTATAAATTTAATGACAAGGATAACTTCGAAACAAATAGTTATAGATTAATACAGATTTGTTAATCTACTTCAATAGTTATTTACGTGGCCAGCGGTGTAAGTTAATCTTTACAGGGCGAGGTGGAAATTTGTGAGGCGAGCGACGAAGGAGCAAACTCTCATAATCCAGTGAGCCCAGTGAAGATTAATTGCACGCGTGCCGCGTACAAAATTTTATTTCCACTTTCATAGCGTTTTTTTATTAATTTACTATATACTTCAAAAAAAGATTTAATCTATTATGGAATCGAAGGTAGTTGTCAGTGGCAGAACAATTTACAGCTAGACGTTGTCCAATGAGTTTCGCCAGTGAATCAAAATGTACTATAAATGTGTATAATTACTCACATAAACCTAATTAAATTAAGTTTGTAATATTTATAATAAAATACATAAAAAGACTGTCATTATTTTCTATTATTTATTATGAGCATTGTAAAATTTTACAAGGCTAGCCCTGTAAATTTTTCAGGTTAGTTACTGTAATTGTTTATTTACTTAGCTACCAACAAGCCTGCAAAGTGACAATTATATAGAAGGTGGAAATAAAATAATTTTATAGTGAAAGGGCCTTGACGTGGCGGCAGAGCTTAACCACCCCCCACACTGGGGTTGGGACAAACGTCTTCACAATTTGTTTAACATTGTGTTTGTCTTTAACATTATATGTTCACAGATTTCTTCCCTATATGTGCCACAAAATTCTGGGCATTCAAAAAAATGTGTAACTACAAAATCGTCCACCGTTCCGCGCAAAATCTTTTTTTTATAAAATATGATAGTACCACCCTTCATACTAGTATTCATATAGGGACATTTTGAGATAATATGTAGGTTGGTCTTAGATGAGGTATAACTAGAGATATGGCTCACTCCTGTAGCTACGTACTACTGAGCAAGCAAAACATGTATGTTCGAGAATCGCCTAACGCCAGCTGAGTAGTGCACACTTACAGTTAGACGAACGAAATATTGGTCATAGTGTTAGTCACCTATCCTCATTATTTGTTTGGTTGAGTTTTCCATATAACTACTCCACTGGTCCACTGTTCTCAAACAGCTGGCTGCAAGCGATTTTAAACCTTAGATCTTTCGACAATATATTTGGGCAATGCCATATCTCTAGTTATACCTCGTCTAAGAGGTTGGTGATACTTGGCGTCTTCCAGTGTTGGAAATAAAAGAAATAAAAAAATGAGGCTTAAATAGGATAGAAGTGGAAGTGTAGTTCTCAGTAATGTCAAATGTGACGTTCGGATGTTTGGATGTCCAGAGGTAAAACAAGTGCATGTTGAGCGATTTGTTTATCAGGAAGTTTTAACCTACTTTGTGCAATTCCCAGATGCACCGTTTTCCGGTTGCCTAATACGAGTACATCCTTCACCGTTTATCCTTCCTTGTCTAACGCGGGAACGGGAATGTCTGGGATACTTGGCAGACGCATTGTGTTAAACATGTCATTATGTCAATGTCAGAATAAAAAATAAATACAGACGGACTTGCGGACGACAGGAATCTTATTTTAAAAATGTGCTGACGAATAACACGTGCTTGCTAAATTTGTTTCTTTACACTTTTAGTTTTAACTTCACACCAAAATATAACTACATATTTTTTAAAGTTTTTTTCTTAGCTTGATATTTCTGGAAGACAGTTTTATTGTGGTAGTTGTTATGCCTCAACTAGAGACTCTGTAAAAAACATGATTTTCCTTAGTACATCTTCGAAAAGCTAAGAGATGAATTGTACTTTAAACCACAAATGGCTAACTATTTAGTATCATGTACTGTTAATAAGTATACAATACTTAAACTAAGCAAAATCTTTCAATTGGATAGTGGATTGATGTTGAGCAACATAAAAATCGGACCACTGTTTTATAAATTGAATGTTTATTAATAATGCAGTTAAGAGTAGTTACAAAAGTGTTAAAATATTAAATTTTGGTTCATACAATTTTATTTTATAGTCTTGACTACATATTTTACAATAAGTTATTTATTTATTACAACAATTAACTTAAATTATTTTACATGATATTATTTATGTTTTTATTTTGTTTGACGATCAACTTTGTGAAACATGTTTTTAAATTATACCACATGGGTGTTTGGAACATCATTTTAAGTACGACTTTTTTTATCCCTGCAGAAGACTAAAGTCGGTTATGAAATAAATATTTCCAATTGAAGACTGCTTGTCCGATTATTTTCCTTTGGACCTCAATTACTCTACAGTCGACTATTACTCAAGTTATTGATATAAATAAAGTTGTCATTCTAGATTTTTGAATTTGAAATATTAGTTACTTTGAATTGGATATCTGTAATAACTGTGTTATTAATATCTTTAACGAGAACACTAAACTAAATTTTCTATTTTTGTAATTGTTTATGCTTCAATATATGACAATATGACTACTTTCCATTTTGATTTCGCGTGAAGTAATGATAGTATTATTTCACTAGTAAAATAATGCAATGAATAACTTAACTGAAATTAATAAAATACAGAGTCTTTTATTATACGAGAAAAAAAATACATTATAGTAGAAGGTAATGAGTTCCCAACGATTCATCTATGGCTTCTACAATAATATACTATATTCGTTATCTATTGTATCTAATCACATAATATATATTGCTATTTCAAATCACCAAAACCTTTCAGTTTTAATTCTGCCTATATAGCCAGTTCCCTCCACCCCTAGTATATGCCTAGCTCCCGCACAGTTGGGCCTACCTGTGCGGTATCCCACGAATTCTTTGTTCGTTTGAAAGTCTGTCTGGCTCAGTGTCAAGGCCACGGCGCAGCTGTGAACCACAGCCTCGGCACCTCTACCTCGGAGGCGACTACGTGCGGTGAAAGGACGAACAAAAACCAATATGCCACTCTGTCGCGTTGTTGGGACATTCGGTTGGGAAATGCCTATATAGCAGTATACACACAAATGTAATGCAATAAGGTTGTTATCATGTTGTATGGACAGTGGGAATTTAGTTGTTGTAAAGGTAAAAATTATATTGACAAAAACTTAAAGATGAGCTCAAAAACAAGTACCATTTCTAATTTAACCTTCTTTTTACCTCTAGCCACTCTGTAAGAGATATATCGGATAGTGAGTTTTCAATGGATAAGCACGTTTTAAAAACCCTACAACACAATTTTAATATTTTTACGATGATGTCTGTCCGTGTGTGTAAATGGAATAGATGGATGTTGTAACGATTACTCAAATACTAGTGAATAAAAAGATATCAAATTTTGGATATAACATTCTGACACCCTAGATTAGATATGATTAGATTTTGGTGTTAATCGTGCAACCGAAAGCGGTGTTTTTAAGATGAGAATATGCCACTCTGTCGCATTTTTGGGACTTTCGGTTGGGAAATGCCTTTACAGCATACAAGTGTACACAAATGTAATGCAATAAGGTTGTTACCAAGTTGTATGGATAGTGGGAATTTAGTTGTTGTAAATGTGAAAATTATATTAAGAAAAACTTAAAGATGAGTACCATTTCTAATTTAACCTTCTTTTTACCTGTCGCCATTTAGTAATAGAATTATTGGAATAATGATAAAAATCAGATCGTGATCATGAGTTTTCAATAGATAAACATGTTTTTAAGCCCTACAATACGATTTTAATATTTTTACGATGATGTCTGTCCGAATGTCTGGATGGATGAACGTATATTTTCTTAACGACCTAGAGTTAAATTTTGACATAAGAGTTTATGAAGTATTACTTTAGCCTACTACTTTGGCTAATTTCGCGGAGTGATATCGTGTACTTTAGTACAGATTTCAAAAAAAAAAAATAATTATCGAATACTCTAAAAGAATTGTACTAATTCTGTAAGTAGTAATTATTTTAATAATTCATTTTACAGTATCAGCAGTCAACGCACGGATACTCAAATATATATTAAAAATTGAAGTACATTTAAAAAATGCTTTAGTTTTAATTTAGAATTTTGATTTTTTCTTCTGATTTATGATAGATTTTAGATTCCTAAATTTATCCAATTAGAGGGTATCACGTGATATTATAGAGGTGTATTTAGTTTTGATATTTGACAGTTGATTTGACATTTTTTTGAATTAAAGTAAATTTGTTTTGGAGGAAAATAAATATGATACCTGATCATTTATATTTTAGCATAAAAATCAAAATAACACTCAAACTGTCATTTGCAATTTGATACTAACTAAATCTAAAAACATTAATTCAATATTATTTTGTGATTGGCTGAATTTGGAATTTAGAATTAAGAGTATAAAAATGGACTATAGCATAAATTGAAAATTCGTAAATGAAATTCATCACAAACCAGCCTTTATTATTAGAATATTTCTAAATGGAAAAGTTTATAATTAAAAAAACATCTTGAATTTGATTTCGGGTACGTAGAAGAAAGTACCTGCTTAAAAATATCTTTACCCCAAGTCCTATAAAAAGGGCACTCGATTTATAGTGGTTTTCGAACCACTCGGACACAAAGATTGGTAACAGTGGTATTTCATCTCATATTTCACACTTCGCTCATTTGCAGACATTAATTAAAATTTCTAACAATACATTTGAAAGCAAAGTTAGTTCAAATAAAAAACAAAATCGCCGTATATTAATTAGAAGTAATTAGCAATTAGCTGATTATCGGCGTAGACATCCTTTGAAGTATCATACAATTACATTTACACACACATCCACCACCTTCCTAAAACAATCCGCTCACTTTTTGTTCGTCTTTTGTTTTTGCACACACTTCACGCTCGCACGCAGGCACAGCGATTATCCTTTGTTTCCTCCGCAGCACCTGGTGACGTAATTTGACACTAGACAACGTGTTTGTGCGTGTGTTGGTAACGAGTGTACGGAAGTGCGTACATGCCGTGATATGGGACAGGTGTAGATGATGCTTTATGCTTTTGTTTCAGAACGAAGGTTGATGCTGTTGTTTAATTGTTATTTTAAATGTATTTGCGGCAGCCAATGTTATTACATGATAAGAAGTAAGCATATGGAACATGTATAGAACAGTCATTTGAACTGGTGCGATAGTAACAAATTAAATTATTTTGGTCAAGTTCATTTTATTTTGAATTACTTGTCCAGGTGTCCCAAGTAAATATTTCAGGACACGTAATTATCCTGGTTTTAATGGCCGGTACAAAATTTAGTACTTATATTATCTATCGATTGTAATTTATTACTTAAATTCAAAGTAACAAATATAAATTGATGAAAAGACAATGTAACCGATAGATTTTGAAGGTTTTATTTAATAGTGTTGGTTTCGCCCAAAAATTCGTTCGTATCGTGTTATTGCTTTCGGGTTTGTTCGGAACGGTAAAAAAGCAAAATAAAATTTTGACGTAACTAAACAAATACCTATTTTAAATTATATCAATTTTCATGTGAAATATTTCAATACTTTGTTGTTCAATACTATTTGAATAATATCAGAAAGCACCGAAGACAATAAAATGACAGATTTTATTAAATTGTGCCCCACATTTCATCAAAAAAATGCTAGCTGTGACAGTATATTGTGCAACATGTGCAAAAAGTCGCCTATTTCCCATGAGGTGTGGAATCACACAAGGTGGGAAATAGGTGATTATGCACGTGTGGCACATTATACTTTTTCTACGACCACACTGCTAAACGTGACAAAACAAAAATACATGCACCAAAGCACTTTGACATAAAAAACAATATGGCGTAGATAAACTGTGAAAAATAATTTCTCACACTTTAAACCACGATTGTGCGAAATACACAAGTTTCCAGCTTTATATAGTGTGAGAAAAGTACCAGTTTCCATAGTGGTTGTAGAAAATAGACTTTACCAGTTTCAAAAAATTATGATTTTGTTTACATAGACAAAAGTAAGCAGGGTAACTAAATCATAATTATATCCAATGTAATTTTGATAAGTATGGTAATAATATTACCGTACAGATTTGTCAAAATACCATAAAACAATTGTATAACGTAGCTGTCATATTAACCCATAGAGTCTTGATCATGAAAACGTTACTCAAAAGAGAATTTTATAAAACAATATATTTTAATAAAGTGAAACAGGTAAACTATTGAACAAACCACAGATATTATGAAACATACCACGTCTTAGATATCTTAAAATCCTTGCTCTCCGAGCTCGGAATTCAATTTACATCAACGGCAGTTATAATACTCATAACTATCCTAGGTGTGTTAATATCTATTATGACTTTTGCATCATGTAGGCAAAAAACACTAATTTCGCGTGTTGATAGTTCTCATAACAGTTTTCGAAAAAAAGGTTTTTTAAATATTGACTCTGTGAAGAGGTCGAATAATAATTAATTCCCGACCGTTGCCATATAGAGACACAACTATGTAAGAAGTACCTTACGGTAGTTGAGATCATTAAGTTGAATCCTGGGACAATTGGTTTCATTAAAAAATCTGGAACTGTTTCTGGAAAACTAAGTGACTAAAGCGATAAACCGCTTAAACCTTGTTCCTTCATACAATATAATTCATACGTATATTTATTATAATCCATCAAAAACACCATTGCTTGCAACATGTTCCGAATCTGAGATACAGCGATATTATTTGTCTAAAACTATGGAAAGTGAATCCCAGAAGGCTAATAAAACAGCAATGAAAATGACAACAACAACAACAATGGGTCGCAGTTCGGAATCTGCCAATCGGCGACGTCATTGAACAATAAGACAAAGAGCCGACCTTGGAGCGATGGTTTCATATTGAAATGGCAAAACAAGTCGTACGTCGAGGGAAAAAACCGCGAGCCACTTGGAAATTCAATGGCAATAACCTGCTTGTAGGTGAGTCTGCGAGGACACTCCTTGTTGGTACCGGCATATGCGAGTGTTGTGTGATACGGTTTGGGAATTCGGGCGAAAAGAGGTACAACTACCTGTGTTTATAAATTTATCAAAAGATTTTTCTGGGATGCAGTCAACTACCCCAATTCTGTGAGGAAGTTACCAGCTCTGAGCAACGTTACTAACATCATTAGCCAATAAAAATAGTAGACACTAAATAAAATATGAAAATGACAACTTTTACAAATATTTCTATTGGTTAAAATTTTTAGTAACGTTACTAAGAGCTAGCAACTTCTTTACAGAATTGGGGTGAATAAAACGAATAAATATTCGTTTTATTGAGTGAATCCCAGAAAATATTTTGATCATATCCAAATCCAGTCAAGAAGTTATTTCCTACACCGATAAAATTGTTTTGTAGATGTGGTTTATTTTCATGCTTTTAATATTCAGTTATAAGTATGAGTGGTTATGACAGTACTCATCCAAATAGTGGATTTCGAAATCCCAGAAATATATTAGTATGATTGTACTATATACATAAGATACTTAGGTACTAAGTAAACATAGTCGTTCATTTATTTTGAGTTATATACTATCATATACTTATTGTAATAACAAAAAAAAAAGTTTAAATTTTTACAATAATATTGTAGTTGTTTGTCGTCTTGACTTGCATCCTTAACGGTAGCAAATATGCATTGGTCAGCATCTTGAAAATTAGAAGAAAGAACTACGATATATCGAATAAGTAAATTGGCAAGTTCTTCCCAAAGTATAGAACTTAAAAGTTTTACAATTAAATATCCAAAATAACCTTACATAAGATTCTCATATTGACAACTTATTTCTATCTTTAAGCCATGTCATCAAAATTTTTGTTCAATAGTTTTACTCTTAAGAGTAAATAGTGTGATTATAAGGTATCAACTTTTAAAACAATAAATCCAAACTACTACTGTTGTCTGTTTATATCAGAATACTTCAGTACTTCAAAAATATGTTTCAAAGATAACTAAAAAACAATTTACTACCAATTAAATGTATGTTTAAAAGAAAGATTATAATTTTGTCTATATTTATTATTTTCATATTATTTACTATAATATATTACAATAATCTTCTAGAGTATGTATGACAAAAGATCCATACATATTTCGAAACAGGGGAGCAGACTATAATTAGAAAAAGTGTTGACCGTATATTAGTAATAGCGTAAATACTCGTATTTGGTTTCACATATATGTCTGCTTTATATATAAGTTTATGAGTTTAAGGGGAAAAACTGTGATATATTGATAAGTCCAGTTACTCATTTACTAAATGAATAATTATTTCTTCGCACACGCACATTTTCCATTTAAAGTATCACACACAAAAAACTTTCCATTTGGGTTCCTAGTTTTTTGTTACCTCTTTCGGTTTCCAATTTCATATTTTACATGTCTTATTAAAATTAATTATTAAAAGGACTAATAATCTTGGGGGTAGAATTAGAACAAGCCAATGTTTCGATTCATAGTTGAAATCATCTTCAGATCTAAATTAAGTGTACAAATTTGATGTTAGGATAAGTGGGAGAAAGATGGACTTTTGGTCTTAAAAGTATATTAGAGTGATATCTCTCATAGGGATTGTTAATTTTGTTGTTTCGAGACAGTGTAAAGTAACCGTTTGAAAATTAATGTAGTCAACACTAAATAACTCGAGATTTACCTAAAACATCTAACGGTACACTCTCGCAACCCTGATATTTACAAAAAATATAACATACTAGCGTCTACTAGAAACTCAGAAAACGGTTTCTTGACAACAATGAACTTAAATGTCAATCGGAATTTTAAAACCCTTTTACAAAACTTGGAACTATTATTACCAGAATGAAATTTTGATACTAGACAATAACAAAGAAAAATAACAAAACAATGAATTGTTTATTTAACTGGATTAGACGTTTTGTTACAATTTTGTAAATAAAAATAGTCTTAGGTTTGAATCGAACTGAGAACCTTTGACTGTGTAGACCATTTCTTTACCCTCATTACCATGATTTGGAAGGCGAAAATTTTTAATTTATTTTTGTAAATTTCAATTAATTTTGCTATTACAATGAAGTAATCTGTATTAAATAACATATAATAGTTATTTGTGTATCAAGAGCGTAAAGTGAATCTTTATTGCTCGTACTCGTAAATTGAAGCGCGAGCGTAGCGAGCACTACAATCGAGCTAGAGCAATAAAGATACTTTACGCTAGAGATGCACACATAATTTTTTCTACAACTTTACTAACGAAATAAAAATTCAATTCAATCTTAACCAATTTCCTGTTTTGTATTGCTGTAACCATGACGATATGAGTAAATAAATAATCTAAGCGAGCAAATTAAGTACTTTACCGCTCGTTGCTTATGGAGACGCGCCGTAAAGTATTTATTTGCTCGTTCCTCAGTAATCATTGACATTACGATGACAAAAGAGAGCATAAATATCAACTTTTCATGGTGGTCGTAGAAAAAATACATGTAGTATTGTCCTGTTCTATATGGTGACTTAGTTGTTAGCCGGACAGTTTTTATTTACCAGAAATTGTTTTCCCATTTTAAATGCCTATGACAACACTTTCTTGGAACGCACGGTATATTTATTTACACTTATTGTAGTACAGTTCGCCCATCTGTTGTGTTTTGTCGGTACACGAAGCAACTCGCCGTGATAAGTCGGGCGAAGTTTGCTCTTGAGAGTGTTGAGCTGCTGGTGTTGACGTCACAGTAAACCGATGACCGGCCCCAAGGTTTCGCTGGTCTCTGCCTTGTATTCCTTGCTGTTACTCCTTCTTCTGTCTCAGGACCAAATTAACTTACTGTGTATAAAGGATGTGGAATTGTTCATTGTGCTTATAGGAATATATCGTGAGTATTTTAAACATAGGGAACGAATATGACATTTGGTTTTTGGGTTATAAAATTTTCTGACAGGCCTACACCAAGTCGTTGATTGAAAAATATATAAATAGGCGTAGTTCCATAAACTACTTTGCAAGCAAAATATCAGATAAATAATAATGTTTTATATATTTGCTGCATTTTTTTAACCCAAAAAGTAAATGTTAAATTCGTTCTCTATGTTTCTTTTTAAAAGAGACAAGTAAGTATACATTATTGTCAATCAAATATCAAATCATAAGCATGGATATATTAAATCCCCATGTTTCATGTTAAAATAAACTCACGGTATAAGCTCTTCTTATGCTCCAATCCTGACTGTTACGATTACGTTTTTGTTTTATTACAAAATTGAAGCATGACAGTTTTGCAAGCTGCAACATTAGCAGAATAGTAACTCACACAAAAGAAGCAGACAAAATGCAGTGCCAAACGCACTGATTTGTCAACGATATTGGGACAATTTTCAATTTACCGCTGAAGTTTCAAGAGCTTTGTCAATAAACTGCAACACGAATCATTTTAGCCAATTTCAGAAATACTGAAAGAACTGCAACTGAAAGATGGAAGTTAAACTTTTCAAGGATACTTTTCATGTTTTTATTTTTACACAAGTTTTATTGTTTAGTGTTCAGGCTTTACAACCCTCGTGTATTTATAAAACACCTTTATATAATAATAAATAACAAGCATATAATATTCAAAGTTTCTGAATTTTTAATGACATTTACTTTTGTAAAAGAATTTGTAAAGATAATTATTAAAAAATTTCAAACTATGATGAATATACACTAAACAAACTTTGAAAAGATGTGGGTATCTATTATAATGAAAGTTAAAAACAACTTCTACCAAGTTTCTATTAAATATTTTCATTATGTATTATCCACAAAATTATCTGAGTGCTTCAAAGATATTAGTAACAAATAAATTAAATTATGTTTTCATAAGGCGCTATTGTTCTGAAACTAATTATTTTGCGAAAAATGTGCAGTTGTAGTCAGAAAAAACAGTTAGCAGTTTCTCAAAATTCATTAGAACGCCCACAATTCTACGAACAACAAATGTGGATTTCAAATTTGAACCTTGTTTTTTCAAACATTACATTCCTATTAACAAATTTCTCGGAAAAATAAAAGTAATACAATTTGAAATAATATACTGTATATAAAGAAGTTAAATGAACAAATGATAAATTTTAAAGAGATTATAAATATTAGTAACACATTAATATATCCCTAGATTACAATCTGTTATTTTTAATTGAAATTTTAAGATTTTTATTAAATACGTGAAGCAAAGTATAAAAAATAGTAAATTATACTCGATTTATTCGACGTATTGTTCCATTCATATTTTTCAACTCATGGAACAATATACCGTCTTATAAAACTTGTATAATAATATACCAATTTTTGTAGTTTTCAGAAAATAATTCAATTTTTCTCTTATTCTTATAACTATCTTAGCCATAAATGAATTTAGAGTACAAGGAAGTCATGTGGTGCCCACATCAGATTTTTTTTTAATTTGACTACTGACTACTAAGCTATCTAATCATCCATAATAGGTTATAAACTTTGAGTAAGTCATTTTCAAATATCCCTTATAATAACTATATCTAAATGATCATATGGTACAAGACAAGTAAATGAAGTATTTATTGTTATTGTTCATTATCTATTGTCTCGTCCTGGGTACAACATTTAAATATACAACATGTCCAAATTAGATAACATTGAAACGAAGCGTTTTTAGCGAACCCGTTCAACCTTTCATTCCAGTCGTGGATTGTGAAGTTTGTTGACATTTTCACCACGGACAATACTTGTTCTCGTACGGTTAAAGTATAAAATTGTCCGGCCTTCAACTTAGTTGGTTTTGCTGGTTGCTTCGTAACCTACAGTGGCTTGTACAGACCGGTCCAAAAACGTCACTCCAAAACAACACATGTGCTGGAAATAGGCGACAGAATGCAGCAACTGCATCTCAAATAAAACGCACGCTGTACATACATAAAGGTTTAGGAAAAAACTGTTGTTATTTTTACTGCATGTATTTTACTTTTCATTTTATACCTTTCGTCGCATTGTTATTAATTATCACATCTCTTCAAACGTTTCACTTATTGTGACCGTTCTTTTCGTCACAAAGATGAAATGAAGTGATAAAATCACTTTCATCCGTATGAACACCGTCTTACGTCGTGAGGTTATACTTGCTTGTTGTTGTTTGAATGTCAAATGAAGAATTGGGTTACATTTTGCTGCCATCCATAAAAATTATTTCATTATTAGATACACTTATTTCACGGTGGATACGCTATCCATATATATAAATACACGAGGAGTCATCGAAATGCCCGTCTTCGATATCTCGCTTGTCGTTAAAAATACACCATAAATTCATTAACAGAATTTATTCGTCTAGTCAAACAGCATAACGTAAAATTATTTTCACATGTACATGTGTTGCATTACGGCTCGGCAAGAATTGTTTGCTTTTTTGTTTTTCTTCAATTGTATTTTATTCTTCTATACGAATATATTTTTTTTAGTTATTCCGTTTATTTTCTATAAAAGACTAAATACACACATTGCTTTATAAAGATCATGATGGTGCACCAGCTCATAACAGTCTTCGGATTAGGAATTATTTAAATGAAAAAAATCGTAATAGATGGTTTGGAAGAGGTGGTCCAAGAAATTGGTCCGCTAGATCACCGGATCTCACAAAATTGTAAACCATACTCATTGTTTATTTGAATTATAGTTTGTGACATATTATCTACTAATGTTAAAGTCCATGTTTTAACTACAATGAAGCAAAATACATTTACAAGTAAGTAGAATCATAAATTATATAAAATAATATGAAAAATACAAATATAAAATGAAATATGACATTGCAAGATACATCATAAAATAATTTTATTGTTTTTATTATCTTTATCTCGGCACATTTTCCACTTTTCCTATCGTTTCATTTTTATATTTCACTCTCATTTGTTTGTTTACATTCTTCGCATAAACAAAAATTTAATTGTCAGGGAGAAAAAATAAACAAATGCCGTTTTATTTATAGTGGAATTTATTTAACAAGCCAGTGATCTCGGTACGCTGTAAATAATCCAGCGTCATAGCGGTTTTTCATTCAAAAGTTTCTAAAAATATTCATTTACGCTGGTGGCTTCGCGTTGGCATGGCAGCAAACTTTGTTTTCATTTGTTTTTACACCGCTGCCTGCAAGAGTAGCAGGGAGGAAATATGCATTTTTAATGTCCGGACAATGTAAAGATGCAGAATAAATTATGGTTATTCATTATGAATTTTGAAGTGCTGCACTATTCCTCAAATGGCGAGAATTATGGAGACAACTTTTGGTTTTGTTTTTGTTTTTGTTTTGAAGATGAATTGCTGTACCTTCCGTTGCATTTTACGTCATTTGCAGTTTTACACGGGCAGCGGTTGTTCATTTGGTTAGCGTGTTTTAATTTGAACGAACGAAGTGTAGGATCTGGGGTTCTAATTCTAGCTTCGCTAATGTTTTATCAAAAAAAAAAATGTGCTGTTTTTTGGTTTTCTTTTTGTTTTTGTTTTGAAGATAAAGTACTGTACCTTCCGTCGCATTTCACAGTGTCATTTGCAGTTTTACACGAGTAGCGGTTGTTCATTTGGTTAGCATGCTTCAATTCGAACTAAACAAAGTGTGGGATCTGGTATTCAAATAATAGCTTTGCTAATGTTTTATCAAATAAAATGTGCTGTACCTTCCGTTGCATTTTATAGTGTCATTTGCAGTTTTACAAGGGCAGCGGTTGTTCATTTGGTTAGCGTGTTTTGATTTGAACGAACGAAGTGTAGGATCTGGGGTTCTAATTCTAGCTTCGCTAATGTTTTATCAAATAAAGTGTGCTGTACCTTCCGTTGCATTTTACAGTGTCATTTGCAGTTTTACACAGGCAGCGGTTGTTCATTTGGTTAGCGTGTTTTAATTTGAACGAACGAAGTGTAGGATCTAGGGTTCTAATCCTAACTTTGCTAATGTTTTACCAAATAAAATGTTTCGGAATCCACTATAAGCTGTAGGTCTCTTGCATAGGCACATGGCTACAAGGTAACTATAGAAATACAAGTAAAATTGTCTAAAAACAGATGCAATTCTCATTTCGATTACATCTGTACATATGTTTCGCAATGAAATGATTGGGTACTATTATTCATTCAAAATACAATGTCATTTATTCTTCAGTATTCTTAAGTACGTTTTTTAAGTTATTAATTTTTTTGCATTAATATTATGATTTTGTGGTTTTTGACATATTTAATGTTTTGTCCTTTTTCTTATTTCTATTATTTTAATGAAGTTCTTCGTTTACTTCTAAATCATCTTTTCGTTTTTTCTATTTCCATCATCGTCTTCAGTAACTGACTTTAGGTTTTTCTTTTATTATTATATTTTATTTCATCTGTATGTCTATTAACTATTATATTTGACGTTGATTGTATTTCAAAATGCCTCAATTCATTTCTTCCAACCTTCGAATTTCTGTTCTATAGTTTTTAAGTAATTTGCCAATTTTCTTTTCTCGTGACTATATCTGTTATTTTGATTAAGATGAAAAACCTGTTACTACTACTATTTTTAATGCCCTTGCCATATCAAAAAGTATTATTATATCCAGTACAAGATTATACGAAGGTCAATAAGCTAATGTACCTTAGATTCATTAGGACATTTTTGTAGAACGATTATATATTTGTATATCAAAATACCATCGTGTAGTTGACTTACAAATTGTGGACAATATCTTTCAGGAGTGTTAGGTAATTATATTTTAGCAGTGGTATTACTAAAATTTTGCTGATTTTACGGATCTTAACCAAATTTTCATTTTTACTAGAAAAATAAAAGGATTTTCGAATTAACGCAAATAAAACACAAAACAATTCTGTGTTCACTGCAGTTTTTTGAACCAGTTACGATTTTCGTGTATACTTGAAAATTCATATCCATCCCAAATTCACACCGTCACAGGTGCAGTATAACATTCTTACGTGACGCCATCTTGCACGACGCCGACGCCGACGCCGTGTAGACGCTGCTGCACTACAGCCTCCTGTATGTCGTCAACCTCCTAATTGCTTGCTTTTTCTCTCTTTGCTGCCGACGCCAGACTGAAAGATGGACGACGCTGGTAGAGGGGACAGAGTTCGAGTTAAAGATGATGTGCTATCATAGCTGAATCGGTTTCAGGAGAAACGATTTTCAGGAGGATGTTTCAGTTGGCGAATAATAGTTATGTTGGATTTTGATTTCAGTGAAAAGGTTCCAATTGTGATTTCTGGGGTAATGCTACCTACTATGAGTATGAAACATATAACAAGAACATTAAAGTGAAATAAAAAATTGGAATTATAACGACAGAGAAACTAATAAAACGGGGCGGAAATATAAGAAAGGATAGAACGCAAACAAATTGAAGAGATGCAAAGAAGATACATAGAATGGATTTCATGTCTGTATCTTAGAGTATCCACGAAAAAATTGGACTGTAGGTGATTCTAGTGTCTTTACTGTAATCAGTATAACCATATTCACATCACTATTGTCTTATATGGAATTGATGCAAGATTTCGTATGGTATTACTATATATTTTACACATTTGGTGAGGGGAATGAAGTCATGGCACTGAAGGGATTTTCAAACGGCTCCTACAAAAATTGCGGATAATTTCAAGACAAATTTACGCGATTTTCGGTTTTTACAACCCAAAGCTCCACAACATGGCATTATATTTGTAGTTTTACAAAAACCTATTCATATAATACAAAGAAAATAGAGGGTGAATATTGAAAATCTTAACATAGAGAATTAACATGGAAAAATCTGCTTTTTGCTGTTTCTATCTGCCCCGTTAAATAAAATGGAATGTATGTGATATCGTTGGTTATATTATTTAATTTTGCGTCTAATAATATCAAATGTTGCGCAATATGACCATTTTAACTGAATTATATGATAAAATAAATTTTATTTTGACTATTACTTCTTCTGCCAGTGTCAGTTCGAAAGAAATCTTAAACTAGCATCCGTACCGTTCTAGACGAGTTATCGTAAGTTATATTTTCTTGTATTTTCTTACGTTTCTGCCGCTGTGAGATTGCTTGTGAGGCGGCGTCTGCCTCAGCGTTTTCGCAGTTGCCGTATTTAGTTTTTCGCGTTCCGCTGTCCTTAGACTTACTTGTGAAGGTGGTATCTACCTCAATGGTCTAAGGCTTTGTTTATTTTACTTATTTCTTTTAGTTTGCCTCAACGTCGCTTGCGAGAGTAGTGACCACCTCAGCGACTCCGGCGTTACCTGGTTATTCTTTTAGTTTGCCCCAACGTAATTTGCGAGAGTAGTGACCATCTCATTGAGTCCGCCGTGACGTGGTTATTCTTTTTAGTTTGCCCCAACGTCATTTGCGAGAGTAGTGACCACCTCAGCCACTCCGCCGTTACGTGGTTATTCTTTTAGTTTACCCCAACGTCATTTGCGAGAGTGGTGACCAAATTCTCTAACAATGGACATGGCATTTTGATACATATTTAGCATGAATCGACTACCACCTTGAAATGTTTACGGTAAAATAATCACCAAATCCCCAACGTCATTTGCGAGAGTGGTGACCAAATTCTCTAACAATGGACATAGCATTTTAATACATTTTTAGCATGAATCGACTACCACCTTGAAATGTTGACGGTAAAATAATCACCAAATCCCCAACGTCATTTGCGAGAGTGGTGACCAAATTCTCTAACAATGGACATGGCATTTTGATACATTTTTAGCATGAATCGACTACCACCTTGAAATGTTGACGGTAAAATAATCACCAAATCCCCAACGTCATTTGCGAGAGTGATGACCAAATTCTCTAACAATATACATAGCATTTTGATACATTTTTAGCATGAATCGACTACCACCTTGAAATGTTGACGGTAAAATAATCACCAAATCCCCAACGTCATTTGCGAGAGTGGTGACCAAATTCTCTAACAATGGACATGGCATTTTGATACAGTTTTAGCATGAATCGACTACCACCTTGAAATGTTGATGGTAAAATAATCACTAAATCCCCAACGTCATTTGCGAGAGTAGTGACCAAATTATCTAACAATGGACATGGCATTTTGATACATTTTTAGCATAAACCGACTACCACCTTGAAATGTTGACGGTAAAATAACCATGGTGCCTGCTTTTCTACCTTCATTGTCTGCCAAATTATTAATGTGGTCCATTAACCCACTATATAGATCTACCCTGAGAGTAGGCTTATTTAATCTAATGTTAATCTTTCGGCTTTGACTTTAACATACGCATCTACAATGTATTTTTGGGTTAGTTTACCGACTACTAAACATGGGTTAAATGTGTTTCTAACCGCTAATCTGTTCATGTAGAACTGTAGCATGCTTTGTTTTTTAACCCTGTCAGCTTGTTTTGAATTCATGTTCCAGCCACATTCACCGCGAGGAAATAGTAAAGGATAGGACATGGGGTCGCAGTTTTCACTAAAATGATTTATTCTAACTAAACCGCCAGCTTTCGGATGTACACAAATATTTCTATCTATTGGTGGCTCACCGTCGTTGGATGTAAAACAACTGCCACCTCATTACATGTGGGAATATTGTATTTACGTTTATCTTTTTTTTATCATTCACAATCCAGAAATTTATTTCCAGTACTGATTGATTTGTTTGGTTAGCTTTGGCTACTTCCCTCTGCTTTACTTCTTTCAACATCGTATATGGCTGACAATAGCGATTCCGCCGTTACCTGGTTATTGTTTTAGTTTACTCCAACGTCTCTTGCAAGCGCACCACCTCAGCGACTCCGCCGTTATTTGTTTATTGCCGCCAGTTCGTTTATTTTTATTCTAGCCGCTGTTAGGATTAGTCTTAAAGGTGGTAGGTATCACGGCGATCCACCAGAAATCCGTTTATTCTGACAGTAGGTCACAGAAGCAGTTTAAATTTCCTACTTTAAAAGTAATTGACAATACATATACAGTAAACATAATTCTTTATGTAGTTAAAATGGAATGTAGTTTGTTTTTCCCGATGGAGAAATGTGAATGGTAAATACATGTACGTGAATAGTGTAATATTTTCGACATTGTAATGTCGAAATCGACGCCCTAGTTGTCACATTTTACGCAAATCACCTACAGTTACAACTATTGCTTTCATCGCCTCGATTCATAATCATACAAATACTAATTCATGTTGTAATTGTAATGTTTCAAATTCAAATGTTTTTTTTTTTTAATGTATTTCAGGAAATAATTGCATTTCAAACATTCATCTATTAATTTATTTGATTGAAATTACCGACAATAACAATAGTGAATATAAGTGTATGTATAAAGGGATCATGTTTGCAAACATGATAAATATTGTATGTTCCCATTAGATAGTAGATTGAGGATGAAGACCAAATCCGAAAATTACCCCTTAATCATTCTCCATTTTCATTATGGGAGTGCCGGTGAAATAGGGAGGTAATCTCCCAAATCAGATACATTGTTACAAACAATCTCTACTCAAAATGCGTATGAATAGCACTAATATACATCTATACTATTCCTTCAAACTAGAGATAAGTGTATTTTCGTATACAACTTTTTTTCATATTTTTATAAATATATTTATACAAAATGTGTATTATTGGACTCAGGACTTACCAAATACTTCTATGCAGAAAATAATATTGAAAAACAACTCACCTGTAACAAAGATAAAATAAAATTAGAACAATTAAATTCGTAAAAACGTGAGAATTTATAAATCGTAGAATTTCATGCAAATTTCAAGGTGCGATTTTTAGCATTACCCCTATTCATTTTTTACCATGAAGAAAGGAGTTACTGTTAAAAATTTGCTAGAAACAAGATTTTTTTTTATTTTATATTTAAACCATAAAAAAATATCTAGAATGTGCAAACTAGAAGCTTGTATGAATTAAAATAAAAAAGTTATGACAAAAAGCAAATTGACTAAATTAATTTTTTGTTTATATCTAGTGAGCCATACATTTATTTTCGAAAAACAAATACATCACTAAAATGGACAACTAATTTGACAACTAGGCCCCAATTTACCGACTTTGAATCTCATACATTTCTCGAGATATCAATGTTTGAGGTCGAAAAAGACACCCTGTATAAGAACTAAGGTACAAACAATTTCCATAAAGTATTAGACGGTTATTAGATAGTGAAAAAATCATAATGAAAATAATAACAAGAGACATATGTAATTTGAAAATACCTATCCATAATACGTATATACACAGTTCAAAAAAAGAGCACTATTTTTGCTCTAAAAACGGTTTATATAAGTCCATCGTTTTCAAGTGCTCCAGTAAAAGAGCAATGAAAAAGAGTATTTTTAAAAATGCTATTAAATAAGTATATTTCAAATTTACTCTTTTTTGTGCATATAATTTGTTGCTTTTTATATAGCAGATATGTGCTACAATATAAGAGCAAAATGTTAATTATTTAGTAGCAATTATATTCTACCCTTAAAAAATTACCTTTCAAATATACTATTATTTGGGTAGTCATAATTACTTTTTAAGAGGTATAATGTACTACAAATAGAGTTAGGAAAAGGTAACAAAAAAGATTAACAATTCAAAATCATATTACTCTTTTATTAGAAAAATAAATTACAATTATATAACATGAAAATGTAAATTAAATAACAAATTATAACATGAGTAGGTACATAGTAAATGAGTTATAATGAAAATGCAAAATATTTTTGTAAATTATTCATCTATAAATTCATATTTAGGAACACTATACAAATCGTCACTATTTAATGATTTATTTCCATTACTTTCAAAAGCTTCTTTATATAACAATTTACTGACTTGTAATATATTAAACGTATTTGTGCTGCTTTGTAACATATGCAGTCATTTCATTAAAAAAAAATTGAATCAAATATTTCTAACATTTGTCTTCAATAAGTAAAATATGTAAAATTTTGCCAATAGTTAATTTATTTAAATGGATATAGAAGCCATTTTTATAATAATATCTCTTTTGGTAAGAAGATATTACGGAAACATGAAGATCTTAAATATTTGGGAAATATGACAATAGTAATTTTTTGTAAATTGACTTTGACGTATCGTAATTTTTAATTTGACCATAATATTTTTTCTTATTAAAATCTAGATTATTCCATGTATGCCACATGAAATATTGATGTCTGTGACTAGTTTGCAAGTCTATGGAAATAATCAAATAATACAACTGTTTCTACAATAAAGTAACCATGAGGATGCAATAATATATTAATAAATACTTTAGTAGCATATACATTTCAAGTTTCCGTGGTTAAATCCTGCAAAATACTTGTAGAATAACCCATTTCGATGTTATATTTATTTACTTAATTACTTGCCTGACTGAACAAAGTCATCGTATGTTAATGTATCCGTATATTGTATAATTTGTATATATTGATTTTTCTTCTGATATATTACGGATAATATCGACTCACAATGATTATTCACATAAACAATTCACGTTGCACCTACGGCGTACCAGTTGAAACTACACTTGCATGCACAGAGCGGGCAACTTTGCTGTACATAGAGTAAAAAATAACCCTTTTGTAGCAATATGTAACAAAATTAATATTATTTAGGCACTAATATAATATGTACTCTAAAAAGAGCATAAATATTTACTACATTGTAGAGCATTTAATGCTTCTTTGGAAATAATTTTACAGATTTGCTACATTTACTGCATTTTTTAATATAAAAAGGGTAATTACTGATACTAAAAGTACAAAAAATTCTCTTTAATTTTAATAGAGCACATTTTGCTCCTGACATTCTTTACTATTGAAAAGAGTACTAGTAATTGCTTTGTAAAGTGCAATATTTTTGCCTATATTACAGTAAAAAAGCATGTACCCTTTAGAAGTTCCATACTGAACTACCCCTTTTTTGAACTGTGTACATACACAATTTGACATTGACAATATCTTGTAGAATAAAAACAACAAATAAACACAATATAGCAACATTGTTAACACTATCTATAATCACGTATTAGAAATAATAACACCATAAATAAACTTGTATTTAATTGTACTTATACTTAACGAGTATCATAAAAGAAAATGAGCTGTGAACAGACGACCGTTAAACGTCACCCACTGCCATCTATCGGCTAGTAGCTCAACTACAGCAGTTGCAATAACTGCCGCTGGAAGCACTGGCGCTAGTATGCAAGCGCATAGTTTATTATTGATGTTTCTGTTAGTTTACATAGTATTTTTAGTTTTAGTTTTGTTTTATAATCCAGAAAATTGATTTTTTCAACTACGCAGTTATGGAAATGGAAACAACGGACATGAGACAAACAAAAGGTGGTTAGCAAATATTACAAATACAAAGTTCAAACAGTGACGTCAAAATACAAAAAGTGTACAATAAAATTGTAGCGATAAAAAGTAGATTTTGTTATTTTCCAGTTATTATCTTATTATAAGCAAATTTTGCATACAACTTTTTTAACATTTCCAATTAGATAAGGAAAATTAAATACTTTTACTTATCGCCACCTTACAAATGAGGTATAGGGGACTGGATAAAAATTGCAAATGGAATTCCTTTAATACAATCTTAATATTTTTTTTCAAACTATGTAATTTTAATAAAAAATTATATCTTATATACCAGGTTCTAAAAATGACGATTTACAAAAATGTGGGTAAACACAATACCGCATTTTTGTATCAGTTTTTATCAAATTTAATAAGGAAAACCATTTAACATCGCTAATTAATAGAAACATACTAAATATAGATAAAATTTTCTTGATTTTTATTTCATAATTTTATTTACTTAGGTTTGATTACATATGTGGAATAAAATCAATAAAAAAATTATAAAGATACCTATCTTTTTAATTCCTTGTAAGAAGTGAAGAAAAAATTATTAAATCTGTATAGCGCCATGGTTATAATTATATTATCTAATGGGGTCCACCATAATTTTTAATTTTTTTTTATATGAAACCTTATCTAATTATAAGGTGTAAATTCAGAAAGTCTTAATCTTAATATTTTATCAACATTTTGCAAAATATGATCCATTTGGAAAGGAAGTTTGAAGATAAGAAACGAATGGAACAATTTATAGCTAGACGTTGTCAATCAACATACAAATCTTAGAAATTTACAAATTTCACCAGTTCATCAAAATGTCCCATAAATATGTATAATTACTCACATAAACGTAATTAAATTATGTTTGTAATATTTATAATAAAATGCATAAAAAAAATCACATTATTTTATATTATTCTTTATGAGCAAGTTTTTACAGGTGTTACTGTAATTGTTTATTTACTTAGCTACCAAGAAGCCTGTAAAGTGACAATTATGTAGAAGGTGGAAATAAAATATCTTAAGTGTTATTCTGTTCGTAATATATAAAAGCTTAAAAAATGAAAATTCATAACCGACTACATGCTTTTCAATTTCAAAACTAATCTGTTAGCATCTTAATGACTACTCCCACACCTTACATCAAATTCTAATCCACTTTGCATTTAATCCTCGGTAATTACCTCCTCTGACCGAGAGCTAAAAATAATATCCTCCGCTTAATTACGCGTTTTTTTCGCGACAATTCTATTACGTGAACATAATTCAATGTAGCACTTAGCTCGCAAAGTGTCTAGTGGAGACGACACTTAATTGTTAGGCAATATACTAGGTTAGTTTGTTGTGTAGTGTACACAGAGGTAATGTTGCTAAACAAGGGAATGGAGTAAACAACGTATAATGAGGAGGATGTAATAGAGGATGGGTTATTGAAGATATTAACAAGGTGATGTGGACAGCAAATTCACTGGCTTTGTACAATAATTCAACAGGATTCATGAAAAATCCAATACTAGTGTTGCTAATTTTGATTTATTTCTCTCTATCATTCTGAAATGTGAAATTCGTTAAATCCGAATTTAATCTTTTAGTCAACTTGTTGATGTACTACTTCACCTGCTCTTTTGATAAAATTTGAGAAAGAGTTACTTCTATCAGTAAGCATGACAGATATAGGAAAAATAATAAAAATGGCTGTCTGATTAGGTTGTCCTCGAAATCGTATTTACATATATGTTTTTAAAGCTATTTAATATAAAAGGTGGTTAGCTTCGGTTAGACACACACACCTAATCTAATCTAACCTAACCCAATCTAATCTAATCTAACCTTAACTAACCTAACTCAACCTAACCTAATCTGATTAGGCTAGGTTAGGTTAAGTTGGGTTATGTTAGATTAGATTAGGTTGGGTTGGGTTAAGGTAGGTTGAGTTAGGATAGGTTAGGTTAGATTAAGTTCGGTTAGGTTTGGTTAGATTAGATTAGGTTGGATTGCTTAGGTTAGCTTGAGTTAGACATACCTAACCTAATCTAACCTATCCTAATCAACACCAATCAATCCTAATCAAAGTTAACCTAACCTAATTTGAATAGATTAGTTTAAGTTGAGTTAGGTTAGATTAGCTTAGGTCAGGTTAGGTTAGACACACACATCTAACCTAATCTAACCTAACATAACCCAATCTAAACTAATCTGATTAGGATAGGTTAGATTAAGTTGGGTTATGTTAGATTAGATTAGGTTGGCTTGGGCTAGGTTAGGTCGGGTTAGATGAAGTGATGGTAAGTTAGGTTAGGTTAGGTTAGGTTAGATTAGATTATGTATGTATATATATATATATATATATATATATATATATATATATATATATATATCGTATTAGATACGCAAGAATGATCGACAGATTCATTTCTACTTGAGACGAAGACTAACTATAACAATGTCGCGATAAAGTCAATGATCATAAGGTGTATTTTTATACATAATGATCATATATTTATTAAATTATAAATTATTCATAGGGGCAATGAATGAGACAAGTAATGATTTTTTATACAAATGAGTTTGCAGATTTGGGTCCGTTGAAGTTCATTGTCCGGCCGACAGTTCTTCTGATTAACCTCACATGCTTTTTAATAACGCAGGCATTTCACATGTCAACAACAACTAACAATGCACAACTGTGTCCAAATTAAATTGCAAACTTATTCGCTTGTGAATTGTATTGATGTATGACAAACTTCCATTCCTAATGTGATCAATCCAGATTCATAAAAGGATTACGTCATTAACCCCGATTAGTTAGAGCCAAAGTTAAACCCCTGAAATGTCAATATATATACATATATATATATATATATATATATATATATATATATATATATATGTAACATGGTCGCTTGGCGGCTGTGCATTTTTATTTTTGGTATTGTAGTACTCCAGATGTTACGAAATGGACAGATTTATGGGGAAGGACGCACATTTTGCGCCTTCAAGCTTGTTTTCAAAGAAATAATTGTCCGTTTTCGGTAGGTGATGCCCTCGGTGGACATCAATAGTTGGATTATGTTTATCATAGTTCATACTTAGGGGATGAGAAGAGCCGGATAAACATAGGTTGAGAACTTCTAGATTTTTACCATTAAATGGTGGTCCAGAGGTTGAAGACATTACCATTAAATGGTGCTCCAGAGGTTGAAGGTCCGACATACATTGGTATTTTTTAGTGAAATAACTAATTAGTTGTTTTACTGTGTGTAAAGGCTTTCTCATTGTGGTGTAAATTTGTAAGTAGTTTTTATTATATTCGTGGATTAATATTGATTTGTAGACCGATGTAAAAAGGTTTTCAAAATTGTTTGTATATTAGAAAAGTAAGAATTTAGAGTTTATATAGTGTCAAGTTACGCGTTGTAGTTTATTTGAATTATATAAATGTTTTTGATCGCGGTTGATTATTAAAATTTCTATAATTTTCTTATTGTTGGAATATCGTGTTTGATTTAGCCCATCCTATTCCATTATCTATCTTTGTGACGTGGTAGCACAACGCGTAGGTAAAACTCTATTGTTCTAATATTACTACCCTGCACCAATTTGACAATATAGTAAGCCGCGTCTGTTATAATTATTAATATTCCCTTGTCTGCTTCTATCACGGCAGACTTTTAAATAAAGTGATAGTGGTGGCAGCGACTATCGTTATCCTTGTCTTTTTTTCACTGTCAAATATAAAACATTTATTTTCATAGGTAAACAGATTAACTCATTTGTAACAAATTTACCGTATCATTAATTAATTATAAAAGTTAAATGGGGATAGGTAAAAACAAATTTAAACTATAAACGTCTTTCATGTCACAATAAAAATTATTGCTGTAACTCTTGTATGTTTTTTTATTCAATTATAAAGATCAGGTGCACAATTGAAAGACCCTTTATATGAGAAATAATTAATTTAAGTAAATAACACAAATATTCTGCAAGATATTGCAACTGCAGTCCACCTACACTAAATTAAATGTTAATTACAAAATAATTTTCACCCGTTCTCCTTCCAATTATCTCGAAATCTCTACGTCAGTGATTAACGAGAAAGTATAGACTTACTTACTCCACACTGGAGTTGGCCATGACCGATTGGAATCTTTGCATCATCTGCAACTTCGGAGAGAAATCTCACTAAACTATATATTGCATAATATCTATTCCATTGGCCAATCAATTTTTATACCGAATCATAGAAAGAACAAATATTGCACTAATAGTTAGCCTTGATATTTGCAAAAACAAGAAAGCATGTAAATAAATGGTAGAAATTTACAACTACAATAATTTACTCATAATATTATGGTGTCAAACAATGTTCATAGATTCTTATCTCAATAAATATTATTACATTAAATTATTGCTTATTAAAACGTTTAATTTGCAATATATCTCATATATCTATTTTCTTGTGTCATTATCGCATATTATTTCATTTATTCCAAGACCTATAACCACATATCAAAGTTAGAGGTAAAACAAACCAAACAATACTATTAAGCCAAAAATTTTGTTGACAAACGCGAAATATCCCAAAAATACTCATTTTTGTGCCCAAAATTTTGATTTTGGGAAATAGTGTATATTGATAGATCTCGACGCCCTAATTTCAAATTTTCAAACGAAATTTAATTATCTCTTTTCGTTCCTGAAATATTTGCTGTCAAAGTTGCACCTCAAAAAAGTGTGTTTTTTGACTATGTCTTTAAAATGGGTAGAGATACAATCTCAACGATTATACCAGTCGATTCTACGGAAAAAGTTACATAAAGAAATGTTTTATGCGGATATACGTTCTTTGGAACGATTTGGTGAAAAATAAGAAAAACGAAAAGACAGGAATTTCAGTTTTTCACTCGGAAAATTTTTGTCTCCAAAATTCTTCATTTTCTAAACTTAAGTAAAGATCGATATGCTGATTCCAAATTTTTAAACGGAAGTCAATTATCTCTTGCCGTTCTCGAGATATTTACGTTCAAAGTTAGACCTGAAAAAAGAGGTTTTTCAGGAATAGCCCTGAAATGGGTCGTGATACGACTTCGGCGACCTCACAAATCGATTCTACGGGCAAAATTACATAAGTGTACCAATTTTCAGATTTTTATTCCAATAGATACAATTTTTAGAAAGGAAAAACTGAAAATGGCCAAAATCGCAAAAAATCGCAAGGGGTTCATCAGGCGTTTTTTTCGATTTTGACGATTTTCGTTTTTTCGCTCTAAAAATTGTATCCGTTGGAATAAAAATCTGAAAATTGGTACTCTTATGTAATTTTGCCCGTAGAATCGATTGGTGAGGTCGCCGAAGTAGTAAACCTAACCATTAAAGGTGTATACCTAAAAAACCTGTTTTTTTAGGTATTGTCAAAACTCAACTTTGAACACAAATATCTCGAGAACGGGAAGAGATAATTGAATTCGGTTTGAAAATTTGGAATCAGCGCATTGATATCTACTTAAGTTTAGCAAATGAAAAGTTTTGGAGACAAAAAGTTCCTCGGAGAAATTTTGAAATTTAGGTTTTTTCGTTTTTCTCATTTTTCACCAAATCGTTCCAAAGAACGTATATGCGGAGAAAACATTTCTTTATATAACTTTTCCCGTAGAATCGAATGGTAAAGTAGTTGAGATTGTATCTCTACTCATTTTTGAAATATACTAAAAAAACATACTTTTTTGAGGTACAATTTTGAGACCAAATATCTTCGAAAAGAAAAGAGATAATTAAATTCTGTTTATAAACTTGGTATCCGCGTAGATAATTCTTTAAAAAATATTACAAACAAAATTTTGTAAAATTTAAAAATTTTCGAGGTAAAAATTCGATATTTTCAAATATTTTTGGATTTACGCAAAAATACAGAATTAGCAGCTTTGGGAATTACTTCTCCTGTTGTTACTAGACGTTTGTAACAAAAAGGTAAGTTTAGTTCATAGATAAACCTAGGTAGTGGTAGGAGAAGTTAATTCATCTTTAATCCTAAACTAAAATTAAAAGTTAAACACCCTCTATGAATAAGAACATAAGTTTGTTGCTAGATGATTCGCTTTTAATCCGACTGAATTTTTCTATGAACAAGGCAGTATTTTGTAAAATACCATAAATTCTAATGAACTATTCCATTAAAATTGAAACAATGCAATGAGTTATCTATAGGAATAAAATTATAAAATCGATTTTGCATGAACAGTAAACAATGTATACTCATTAAATTCATTCATGAATATTTTCATTATGCACATATTGTCGTTAGGATGACATAAAAGGTAAAATATAATCATATCTGGACCTGATGTTGTGTTTATAATCAAATTTTATTATCGGGGAAATAATCAGTTATTCCAATGGAATTCTAATGTGAAAGACCTTTGAAATATCTAGTGGAAATAAATACGTGTATATATTTCTGAAACTGTTAATGTATATACACATAAATTGTAATATGGTAATATATATTGATCATACATTATATTGCGTTTATGATACTTTCATAGAAATGCAGAATACGACAATATGTATTTTATTTATTAGTTTATTTCATAACTTATAAATGAGTTGTGATATTCAAATATAATAGAAAGAAGTTAAGTTGTACCACAAAACATGTACATATTGACAGCAATGTATACTTTCTTGTTTCATTTAAAATGAAACATAGGAAACGAATTTGACATTTGCTTTTTGCGGTATAAAATTTTCTGACAGGCCTACACTAAGTGCAACAACAATTTTAAGAATCGTTAATAACTTAAGAGAAAATGGTATAAAAGTAGAATAATCTGCTAGATCACTCGATCTTACACATCTACGTTCTTTTTATTGGTGACCTTTAAACCAGAAGTTTGTATAGGGGGAAATCTTCAAAATTTAGATCAATTAAAAGTTTAAATTCAAAACATTTCTCAAAATATTACAATTGCCCAAATATTATTGTGTGTAATTCAAAAGTTTTATAGCAAATTGAGCCATTGCTTAGCAGTTAATGCATGGAATTTTGAAAATTTATTATAATTATTTTAATTGTTTGTTATACTTGTTTTTTAGTTGGTTTATTAATTCTTTATTTTTGTAACTTCTTACAGTATTAAATCTTAATACTTCTGTCAAACAAACACAAATGTCAAATTCATTCCCGATGTTTAATTTTAAATGTGTAAAGTGGTGTTACAAATGAAACAAGCAAATATACATTGCTGCCAATCAAATATCAAGTCAAGTTTCACGTTAAAAATACTGACAGGATACCATACAGTCCTATAGTATGTAGTTTTACATTTGACTATATATGTATATAGATTAATTATTTCGGATAATTATACTCGTAACAGCGAATAAATCTGATGCAATATCTCGCTACGTACTTTGGAAGATTCTGGTATTGATGTCAGGCGTCAAAACATTGTTATCACTTGATAATTTTTGACCTAATAAAAATAAACCTAGTTTTCCTGAAACATGTCGATACTGAACTGAAAAATGGATAATCATTCGTCAATGCAGCGCTATTGTGGTATCAGCGAGTTGGACATGTAACACAAAAAGCAAATATGAATTCTGCGTATTAATCGTCAGCAGGCTTCTGATATGCTCTTTATATACCAGATAATGCTGTCTTAAATCCTAGCTAAATAAATAAAACAAACATATTCTATGCCACGTTGTTTATGTTTTCGTCTGTGATATTGTATTTCATGTAATTTTTTAATTGTAACACGGTCGCTTGGCGGCTGTGCATTTTTGTAAATTTTTGGTATTGTAGTACTCCAGATGTTATGAAATGGACAGATTTATGGTGAAGGATGCACATTTTGCGCCTTCAAGCTTGTTTTCAAATAAATAACTGTCCGTTTCCAGTCCCTCGGTGGACATCAATAGATGGATTATGTTTAGCATAGTTCATTCTTAGGGGATGAGAAGAGCCGGATAAGCATAGATTGAGAATTTCTGGATTTTTACTAGTAAATGATGCTCCAAAGTTTGAAATCTCACTCTCTTGTTGTACACTTTCTTGTTGACTCTCTTGTTGTAATCTTCGACTGTTGTGGATGTCTTGACTGAACGTCAGACATACCTTGGTATTTCTTAGTGAAATAACCAATTAGTTGTTTTACTGTGTGTAAAGGCTCTCTCATCATGGTGTAAATTTGTAAGTAATTTTTATTATATTCTTTGTGGATTAATATTGATTTGTAGATGGATGTAAAAAGGTTTTCAAAATTGTTTGTAAATTAGAAAAGTAAGAATTTAGTGTTTATATAGAATCAAGTTATGCGTTGTTGTTTATTTGAATTTGATCGCGGTTGATTGTTGATTGTTGGAATATCGTGTTTGATTCAGTCCATCCTAATCCAACCCCTGTCTTTAAGACGTGGTAGCACAACGCATAGGTAAAACTCTATTGTTCCAATTTTACTATCCTGCACCAATTTGACCGAATAGTAAAGCGCGTCTGTTATCATTATTACCATTCCCTTGTCTGTATCTATCACGGCAGACTTTTAAATAAAGTGATAGTGGTGGCAGCGACTATCGCTACCCTTGTCTCGTGTAAAAGTTGTTCATTAATAAGGTATAACTAGTGAGTTTCAGCTAAGAAGCAAAATGTTCGAATCTGTCGTGTTCCTTATGTTGCATTTTATCTGGAACGATACGAGACCATATATCAAGTGATATCCATAGTTATCTTAGCTGAAAACTCACGGTATATAACTATGTAACAAATATGTTAAGAAACAAAATCTACAAAAGAATTTCTTGTTAGACATATCTACAAGATAAATTCGTCTATGTTAAATCTTTGCAAAACTAAATAATAAACGAATACATCTTGTCCCAGTTTTCTTTTATTACAGAATAAATCTACAAACTTCCCAAGTTTTGTTAATGCAAGAGAAAAATGAAAACCATTTAAAACTTTTTACAATTGATTGCGATAAAACTTTGATAGTGTTACTGTAAAACGAATGTAGAAACTACAGATTCCATATTCGCCTGGGATGTAATTTGCTTCTTTCGCTACATCATTTATTTATTCACTTTGCATTTTTCCCCAAGACGTTGTATTGATTTGGATTTCTTATTAAATTATATAAAATAAAATATCGGAGTTTAAATGCAATTATGTGGTAAATGTAAACGAGGTTATCTTATTAAAAATTTATTCAAACTGGTTTTCTTAGTTTTTATAATCACAAAATATTAAACAAATTTACAATTGTCAGTAGAGCTAGAATTAGAGCATTAATGAGTGTTTGTTCTGTTTCTTGACCTACTGAAACTGAACAACATTCTAGAGCAGACGATTGCTCTGGATTGTGCTTTGGTTTCAATAAGACAAGAATTGTAATATTTGTGAGTGTTCATTATGATTTTCGATCTGCTGAAACTAGATCATATTCTAGAACAGATATCTACTCTGGATTGTACTCTGGTTTTAGTAAAGCAAGAATTAGAGCATTTGAAAGAGTTTACTTTGATTATTGACTTGTTGAAACTGTTCTAGAATGTGCTCTGATTTCAGTAGTGCAATAATAAGATCAAGCTTCAAGGTTCAATGCTCTACTTCTTGAGCTACTGAAACTGGATCACATTCTAGAGCAGATGACTACTCTGGATTGTACTGTTTTTTGTAGGGCAGAAATTAGAGCATTTCTGAATGTTTGTTTTTGATTATTGACCTATTGACATGTTGGATCACAATCAAATGTAGATGACTGCTCTAGATTGTACTCTGATTTCAGTAGTGAAATAATTAGATCAAATTACATTGTTCAATACTCTAATTCTTGATCTACTAAAATTGAATCACAGAACTAGAAAAAATCGACAGCTTAATTTATTAACAGAATAATTAGATTAACAGTAAATTAAAAAATTAAGTAGACAATCGTTAAAGATTTGGAGTTTTAAAACAATACGTTAATAAATTTGTTTCATTTTATTTTGGATTTACTTGTGATCTTTTAATAGCTATTTGTATATCAAGGGACTAAAAAATAATTTATTATTACGTATATGAAATTTATTCTACGAGACAATAACCGAGGAGAATAAACCATGTGAGAAATAAAAAATACTTTAGTCCTTAGATATATATTATATTTTTTCCGAAACCGTTATATTATTAAATAAAAACATAAATAAATAGCAATATGTGTTTATAAAACGTCAACTTCCTATTGAGAGACGGGGATGGCTGTGATAACAAACGTACTGTCAAAGTGTCAAATATTTCTTTATAATACTTTATGTTTACACCTGCTTACGTCGTCTGCATGAAATTATATAAATTATTATGAAAGGTAATTAATTAAGAAATTCACCAATAATATTAAAGAATGATATCTTTGTAAAAAATATAATACTATTAAAATATAGGTTGTCAGTTTGACACTTGAGTCCGTAAAGTTAAATTTTGACATAACAGTCAGTAAAGTTTTACTTTAGCTACTATTTTGGCTAACTTCTCGGAGTGATATCGTGTTCTTTAGTATAGATTTCGAAAAACAGATTTTTATTACATCTTTACAGAAGTTGAAGAAAAGCATGATTCTTATTCTCCTTTCCTTTATTATCACCAAAATTTAGATACGCGATTTTTATTACGGTTACTAAACCTCTCATACTGAAGGGGTACCATACATGCAGGTGTTAACCACCCCCCCACCAAACCCAATTTACAGTAAACTCATATTTGGCCACATCGTAATTTAATTCTTGCAAGCATAAGTTTTTATCTTGGAGAAAAGCGGGTATAAAAATGAGAGCAGCAAGCAGCTTAGTTGAGTGTATTAATAGAAAGTTATCATGTCATAGATAATCTCCGCAAGGTCAGCCTCATAACGAATCGTAACCTTGCGAAACAGCCGGGCATTTGGGTTCAGCGAGTCTGCTTTCCCAATATGCATCTCGAGTCGACTAGAGTAGTTTAGTTCCTGCATTGCTAATTCGGCTCCAGTTTAATTCATTAGGTGTGACGCCTGTTATGGAATAGTAATGCTAGATGAAATATATGCAGTTTTCTAGGACGGTTAGTTTTTTCTTCCTTATGTACTGTAGCTCATTTGGTTAGCTTTAGCTCGATATGAACGATATGGGATCTAATACTAATACCAGAGACACACGGTATAAATAATGATCATTAAGTAAATTCTCAATTGAAGTTAATGTCCATTAGAAAAATATGCAGACAAACGGGCATTACTTGAAATTTCTTGCACATGCGCAAATGCAATGTACCCTTCACAAAAACGAGGATAGAGAGTCAATAAAGACACGGTAGTAGTTTCTAGATTTAGAGTATTATCCATGCCACTATACCTCATTTTCAATCGTCAACTCAAATAAGAATAATTTAACCAGATATCAGCATTAACCTCAACATCAACAACCCCAACTGTCATTCGACTTGCGATGACAACCCAACGCTTCCAATCATCGGTTTTTAAACTTCATCGCCACTTTCCACGTTATGAAGTTTGAAATGATCATTACCTAAATGATAATATGACACATGGCAACTAAATTAAGTACTAACTGTTAATGATCATTAACTTTCGTCATGTGTCCCGGGTATAACGTCGATGAATACTAATCAAAATTTCCAAATCTCTAAAAGTTGCAGTTCGTCAAATAAAATTTTATAAAACACTTGCTAACTTGTTTACTTTTTTCTTCCTTATGTACAACAATAACTCAATTGATTAAGATGTTTTAGCTCCATTTGAACGATCTAGGGTTCAAATCCCAGTGTCATAAATATTAACTAAAATTTGATGGTTCAAAAATCACTAAAAGTTACAGTTTACCTAATAAAATTGTGGAAAACATTGCTAACTTGATTCCAATGGGGTAGGAGACCAAATTTTGATTTTTACGTATACGATACTAATAAAAAAATCTAATGTGGCCACTACCTGACTTCCTTGGTACCTTGTACGCTAAATTATACATATTTTTTGCTGCACTTCATTTAAACTTATTCAGTCACTGAAGAAAGTCGGTGCATGTCAGCGACATGTAAAGTAGAAATAAATAAATAGTTGGTGATGTAAATAAATATTGCGTAGTTCTAAGTGTTTAAATAAATGTTCTTAGTTCTAGTTCTTGTTTATTTATAGTCTTATTTACTTTTTTTATCATTTTATAATTTAAAATTCGTTTATGAAACCTAGTTATATAAATATTCGTGTTTCAATTATTTTTACACTTCACCTAAATAAATAGACATTACAGTCATGTTTTAAGAACAAGAATAGAAAAATAACATACGACAAAAATATATCCAACTGGAATGTTATCCACATTGAATGAATAACAGTGATGTAAACAACGACGTTGTAAAGAACCTTAAACTATATGCAGCATGTAAGGTTGTTTTTTTATTTGCGAAGACCTTACGCTATCGCATTATAGAGTATTTACATTCATGATAAACTTTATACGAGGTCACGCAGTTCGTTGTTTTGTAGGCTCGACATTGTTATCAAGTTGAATTATGGGAATACTGCGGCTGTTAACAATTACCAGCTCATTTGCAAAATTATATGAATTATGCTTTAAATTGTTTTATGCTATTACTAGCATTCATATTAACTAGTTATTTAGTTATTATTATAGTCCAATGGGTTTAATTGTTAAACTAATTTTGTACCGGATTCTAAGATTAGATTTGATTTCTTTAAAAATCTAACAGACATATGAAGAAACTGGCATGAAATATGAAGGGATAAAACATATAACTAGCAGACTTGTCAAGACTCGCTCGCCGCGCTTCTATTATTCTGTCGCCTCGAAGGTGCAAGAACATCCCGAACTTAATTGCTCTACTATTTAAGCCTGAGCAGAAGAGACTGCGGGAACAGTGTGACATTAATACGCGTAGTGAACATAAATAGTTGGTGGAAATAAATATCGTGTAAATAAATAGTTCGTAGTGTTAAATATTTACATAAATAATCTTAGTGTTTAAGTCTTTATTAATAATTGTTACTCTTAAATTAGTGTTTCTATTTGTTTATTTATAGTGTTACTTATTTTTTATTATTATTCATATTTCGTTTACTAAACTTCGTTATATATATATATATATATATATATATATATATATATATATATATATATATATATATATATATATTCCACGAAAATATTTAGAAGAAAATCATAATAAACTTACCACTTAGATTCTTAGAAGTAAATATGTTTGAAGTTTGGCTCACCTGTAACAAAAACAACAAATTAATAACAGAAAAACCAAGAAAATATTTGAAACATCATAATCATTAACTTGGCTTTAATATATTATTTTATTTTTAACTACTTTAACTATTCGATCTATAGTTTCATCAATTCATATTTATATTTAAAACCAGTATATTATAAGGTAATTCTATCGAACGCTTAACGATTAAAATACTTGAAGGTATAAAAAAATTAAATACCTTTCTTTAATCATTTATGTTTCATATCACTAAAAAGTTCAAAACAGGAAGATATATTTACATAGTTCATATTTATTTTTATGGGAATATTATAAATATAATTATATTTTTTATAATTTTAATATTAACATATTAGCATATAATTAATGTTTGCCCCAGTAATGAAGTATAAAATTACATTTTTATTAAATAAATAATAAAATATTAATATATGCAAATTCTATGCTACAATATTAATTTTTATAATTAATTTCTTTATTATTATTATTTTATTGACCAATATAAAATTATTTTTTCATCTACAGCCTACCATAAATATCCGTAATTAAAATTGTCACTGATACAACTACCTTTAATTAATAATCCACTTTTTGTTAAATATTACGTTAATACTTAAAAAAGTGTTTTCAAATTAAATATGTTTATAAAAAAGTATCAATAAAATTTCAAGGTAATGCCAATTATATTAAAAACAATATCAAAATAAATTATGATACATATGATTTTCTTTGAGGAAAAACAATATTACTTATAAATATATAAGTATATGTTATGATAATATTTGCATAAATTATTATGTAGTACATGTTGAAATTTTGTGGACCATATTTTATAATAGATATTCAATACTTTTTTATTTGTCAGCTGTATGATATATTGAATATATTTTTCGCTGTATGTACATACACATAATTTGTTGTTGTCGTATGTATTTCTTTTATAGTTTTACTTATTTCAACATTAAATTCGTAATTTCAATATCTTTTCAATTTTGGCAATACAATATAAGTTACTTTGGCACATCTTTCGATCATACGATAATGTAAAAAAAAAAAATGATGACGATCAACTGCGGGAAATAGAATGCAGATATTTATATAGTTTTTATTATATTCATTGCAAATAATAACTAAATTTACATTATCCCAGAGGTATCGTTATATCCATATTTTATTAAATTTTATATAAATCAATAAATAATTGTATTTCCCATGTTGTGAATGCTACATCTGATAATTTATAATTAACAATCCAGGAAATTTCCCATCAATTATTATTTATCTCTTAACATAGATGACCACTTTAACAGTTACTATTACACAGTTAAAAGTAAAATAAAATAATGACTGGAGAAAGTAAAGATCACGATAATTCTGCAAAATTACCGTATGTGGAAAAAGTTATGCAAAATTATGAAAGAAAATAGAGAGGTTTATTCAATAAATACCTATTTCCGATGTTGCGATTTCCGATAAAAGTTACTCAGTTGTTTAGTTATTAAATAATGTTCCAGAGGAAATGTTGACATGGGAAATTTAACGTTGAATAATTCTCTCATTTAAAAAGTTGTTTTAACTAAAATTGAATGTTTTTATTGTTCTAGAAATTACAAACAAAAAAGTGTATACTTGCTAATATTTCATTTGATTTAACACCAAACACTGAGGAAAGTTTTTTTTTTATTTTGTTTGTTTTATTTCTTTAATATTAATTTATATATAATTTGGGTAGAATATTGGTGACTTCAGCTTTTTACAAATATATATATACAGGGTGAGTCTGGGAAGACGCCCCCCCCTTTAACTTTTTTATTATAAGTAATAGAAAAAAATGGCTCATATAAAAGTTTTATTATTTTACATATACTATTTGATGGCAGATGTAGATATTTTTTATAAAGTCAGGTTTACAAGATACGACTATCAACTTTTATTTTTCAAATGGTAACCTATAATTATTTTAATAAAATAGAAACCGCCATTTTTTTCTCTTTTCAACGATGTATTCATTTTTATTAATGTATTTGAAAATTTTCGAGAAAAATGAGATAATTTAAAAATATTAGAAATCATTTTTACACAAAATAAACAAAACGTAACAATGAAAAACAATTAAATTAATGTCAAAAATGTATACATTTGTTTGTTACTTAATTTAACTTATTTTGTAAACAAAAAAAAAATATTTTGAAAAGTTCACGATGAACGAATTAATTGATACGATTCTAATAATTGGTTAATCGACTTGCATTATACGTTGCAGACGTTGGAAACCGAGTTTAAGAACACTGAGAAGGATTTTTACTCGGTTTGGAGAAACATGGCCACCTATAATATTTGTTTAAAAATGATTTCTAATATTTCTAAATTCTCATTTTTCTCGAAATTTTTCAAATACATTAATAAAAATGAATACATCGTTGAAAAGAGAAAAAAATGGCGGTTTCTATTTTATTAAAATAATTATAGGTTACCATTTGAAAAATAAAAGTTGATAGTCGTATCTTGTAAACCTGACTTTATAAAAAATATCTACATCTGCCATCAAATAGTATATGTAAAATAATAAAACTTTTATATGAGCCATTTTTTTCTATTACTTATAATAAAAAAGTTAAAGGGGGGGGCGTCTTCCCAGACTCACCCTGTATATATATATATATATATATATATATATATATATATATATTATATATATATATATATATATATATATATATATATATATTATATATATATATATATTTCCATGGCCAACATTTCAAAATTCATATTACTCATGATCTTGACCCATTGCTGGATGTACCAATCTGATGTATACAGGGTAAATCGAAATTTGGGCACATGATTTTACTCGGAAATTATTACAGATACAATCATATACTAAATAATAAAGTTGTAAGTGACCCAGAGTGTCATTTGATTATAGTATAAAATATTTTTTAAAGCATTGGGGTTGTGCCACTTCTTACGAAGCTTTCTAGATCCTATTTCTATTGGAGTGGATCAATCTCCTTTTTCTTACATCAATGTTTTTTATGATCTGCTTCCACAATTCTCTATCTCTTGTTTTACTCTTCCAATTGTTAATTCGTGCTGCGTTTAGGTCTTCTTCCCCTTCTTAGTCATTTTGACCTGGGTCTCCCTCACCTTCTTCTTCCGCCTGGGCTCCACTCGACTATTGATCTTATTATATCCCTTTCTTCTGCTCTCCATACCTGACCGAAGCATCTCATTATTTGTTGTATTATTTTCTGCACTATAGTTTGTCCTCTTAATGGATATTTTCAAATATTTAAAAAACTGAATATGCCATTCATGTCATTAATGTCGTTTATAAAGATGATTTTGGCATTGACAATTTCTTCTTCATTGTGTGTTTGTAGTTTCATATAATACTGCCAGTTTTGACACTTGTTTATTTCAGAAATTTCACCCGACAAGATAATGTCATCAATCCCCCTTCCCAAAAGATTTGAATTCATTGATTGATTGATGACGGGAAGATCATTTGGGGGTCATAAAACTTTATACTTGGATTTATAAAACTATGATGTAATATAAGTGCAAATACATGTCTCCATAATTATGAAATAACATTCGATTAACACAATATTAGTAAAATGTTAAGAAATTGAAGACATCTGTCAAGAATTTACAAACCATCATTATGAAGAAATTTGCATATATTTCACACCATGTTGTAAACACGAGTTTTACAATATATTTCTCATATTTCGTTGTAGATACTACCGACTTTATTTATATTTCGCGCCAATTGGATTAGATTCGGACCTCAGGAAAATGGCCGCCGCAGGCTTCACTTTTTTATGGTAAGACCTATCCAAAAGTATATATAGAGATCAGTGATCAAACAGTTAAACATTTTATAAAATAATTATTTTAAATAAATATTGTGACTTGTGATACGATTTTAGATAATACTTTTATACATTATAGTGACGATATGATTTTTTTCCATTTTGGAAAGAATAAAACATATTGTGACATTGACAAGTCAGATGTTTTTCATATCCATTCTAGGATGGATTTAAGCTATGTATTCATTTTGTCAAGCGTTCAAAAAGCATAACATATACAGTATGGAGCAGAAATAATATTAACCTTCATTACCAAAAAATAACACGTGTCAGTAGTGTAAACCTCGGTGATACGACCAGTTCGATAACATGAACAAACATGGATTAATTATATTCGCACTAACTAAATAAAGCTATTTATAAATATGTAAATAAATCTTATATGTTTTTTGCTATAAAATAACTATTTATATGTTTATTTAATGTATTTATTCGAGTCCTATTCAAATTAATTCAATTTCAATAAAAATCCAATAAACTATAACCTTCTAGGACCTTATCCTTTCCTAATGAAAGTAGTCACTAATCAGTAAAATTACAACTTCAGCGTCTATAATTAACAATATCGAAGGATGAATAACAATATGCACTAATCTCAATACCAACCAGTACAAACCAGAGAAATTCTTAACCTCCAAAACTGATAAAAACAACATAGCTCTGTAATACCATATCTCACATGTTTCCTTCATTTTGTAACACGAAAAGGACATATAAGTACTGATTGTTGTAAAAAATGTAGCATATTGTAATTTTAATTTACATTTACCACCGAAACAAGGTGATAATAATTACACATACAATGTAATTATTATAAATGTATCTAGGTTAAGAAAACATTTTTATTTCTTTGTTGAAATCATAAACATACATTAGCGCATTACTGGAATTTACTTAACTGATAACATACTTATATAAATCTTGTAATATTTGTATTATAATGGTACATACAATTTAGCAATATAACAATAATTTGAACATACTTGGGAAACTCTTTTCTTAACAATACCCAACGAAATATTATGGTTTTCAATATTTTGTTCAATTGTTCAAATTTTCATAAAAATAATTATGTTAATGTAAATATTTTTTTTCTCTCTCGAAATGGTACTAAAGTACACGATATCACTCCGCGAAATTAGCAAAATTGTAGCTACAGTAAAACTTTACAGACGCTCTGTCAAAATTTAACTTTACGGACTCATCTGTCAAATTAAATATGCTATCGCCTCGCAGAATAAATTCCATATGCGTAATAAAAAAATATACTTTAGTTCCTTGATATACAAATAACTATTTATTAATTTTCTGTTAATAAGCATCTATTGTCAATGCCCACAAATAAATTCAGCCAAAAATAAAAATTTATGCAATAAACGGATTAAGCTCGAACAAAGTATTTGTAAAATGTGACTGTTTTCTTAACAGTTTTTATAGTATTTATAGTTAATTTTGTCCGTTGCTAGACGACCAAATGTATATGAAATTTGTATGATTTTTATAATTACCCTGCTATTAGCACAATAATGTTCTATATCATTCCATTGACAATGGTAACCAAATAACAGAAGCTATCAAGAACTAACAACTTATGTTGCTGTGTAAGTAATTTAAATTTACATGACCGGTGTTATTTTTTATACCACTCCATTGACAATGGTACCCAAACAATAAATATTATCAGTTATATACGTGAACGATGGCGTAAAAAAATTATTTCTTGTCACAATTGTGTACTATAAAAAGCAAATATGAAGTAATTAATATATTTTTTATTACATTGTAGTAAGAATTGTAGCGACAAAAATAATTAACCTCAATATGCCTACCTATATTACCGGATTTCGTAAGTAGTTTTAATGGAAAACTTTGCGCAAATTATTTTTATATAACAAGTTTTAAATCGGAACGTGCAAATAATAGAAGTAGAGCATTTCTCGTAAAAATATTGTTTAAAAGTTCGGTGAAAGGTTTTGGATTGGATAATGTGAACCAGATTTGTTTTGAGTCAAATACGTAAACTCGATGCTGACAATAATGTACATAGATATTGGGTTTATATGAAAATGCGATACAAAATAACAAAATAATATATTATTATTTCTTATTAATTAGGAAAAATATATTATGATTGTATTTTTAAATAATAATTTTTTTTTAAAATCAACTATGGTCACTAAAGAGCCAACCAACCATCATCATTGAATACATAATATAAAAAAGTCAGTTGATTATTTTTTTTTAAAGTTAATCAACTTGTGCCATTTATGTTCTCTATACAAGAAATATTGTAGAAATAGCTATACAATATTTATTTTTACGATATTTATATCACCAACTATTTATTTATATCACCAATTACTTATTCATATCACTAACTATTTATTTAGTTCTACTTTACATGTCGCTAACAAGCACTGACCGACACTGACTTTCTTCAGAGACTCTCTGCACACTGTGAGATACTACCATCCGTGAGCCGCCCGACGTGATCCTTATATACCTGCCGCCAATTAATCTCTGGAACATTCCAGAGCCTTCTAGACTCTATAACACTCCTGAACAATAGCGGCGTCGCCCCTATCCCACTTGACCTTTAACGCGACTACCTGACCAGACAGGTCAGCCGTGATGACTCATCTGCGCATCGGATAAATGAATATGCTCGATAATTAAATTTAATCCTGCATTTATTCTAAACGGAAGTTATTAACGAATCCAAATTTTAAGCAACCTTTATGCTAAATTTCATTCGTTTTTTCCTATTACTTTCTGGTGTTCGAATTTTAACGATTGCTAGAGTAGAAATAAGATACAAAATCGCTACCTTTTGAAATTTGGCATTCGATAAAATCTTGAAGAAATACAATATTTTTATTATTTATATTGTTTTTCAAAACGTGTTACTTCACAGCTTACAATTTTTATTTTCTTTTCTGTTTTTTTTATGTTACAAGCATTTTTTTATGGAAAATTCATAAACGCGTTATCCTTCAATATAGAACCTCACATTGTAAAATACAATTTACCGCACATATAATATAAATAAGCATTTCATTAGTACAGAAAATGTATATAATTGAATAAATGTTTACACTTTAAAGTGCATAGTTTATCGCGTTGTTTGTGAATATACAAATTGAAAAAATGTTAAAGGTAAAATGACGAAATTTCATCATTTATTTCTAAAGCCAAATAAAAAATTATCAACGTGTCATTCACATTATCATTCGATGAAAAAATGAAAACAAACTGTTATTGAAGTGATGCAAATTCGAAACGGATCGCTTCGCATAAATATATAAGTAGGTGCTTGACCTACTAGTTCAAACCGTGGATCCGAGCAGACAATTTTTATTATTCAATCAAGCCATTGCTTTCAATTAATTGCTGAACTTCGCCGTCAGCAAAGGTCATGCTTTATTCTTCATTAGTTTCAGTTTTTGGTTTTATTGCTCAGATAACATTCATAAGTTTTTACTTCATTTGGTTTCAAATATTACTTTATATAGTTTTCAAATTTAATAACATTTTGATTTCTTAGAAATGAGGTAATGAAGTTTGTTTTAACATTTCTTAAATATACTATTCGTCATCTCGGAAGATAAGTACATCATGAGGTATATAATACCTGAAAATAAATATCAAATTTTTGTTATTAAAATTATATTAATATGGACATTGGAAAAAATAATTTATTAGGTAGTAAACTTTACGGTGACTGGTTTCTACGAAGGATGATTTTGATCTAATTAGGGTAAGAATTGGAGTACTTTACAATGAGTGAGCACCCTTCTCTCAGGTAGTAAACAATACGGTGATTGATTTTTACAGAGGGTGATTTTCAACTAATTAAATTGGGGCAAGAACTAGAGTACTTCTCAGTGAGTGAGCACCCTTCTCTCAGGTAGTAAATATTACGGTCACTGGTTTTATAGAGGGTGATTTTGAACTAATTAGGGCAAGAATTAGAGTACTTTACAGTGAGTGAGCACACTTCTCTCAGGTAGTAAACATTACGGTGACTTGTTTTTATGGAGGGTGATTTTCAACCAAATACATTAGAGCAAGAATTAGAGTATTTTACAGTAAATAGGCATCTTTTTGTAGATAGTAAAGATAATGTTGACCAGTTTTTACGGACGGTGATATAATCTAATTAAATAAGAGTAAGAATTAGAATGAGAACCCCTCTCATAGGTAGTAAACATTACAATGTCTATAGAGGGTGATATTAATATAATTACTTTAGGGAAAGAATTATTATAGTTCCTTAGTTTTATTTTAGAATTTATTACTAGTTCGTTTAATTAACGCAGCCACTTAATTTGGGTAAAATATATTAACCACAGCATTCAACAGAGTGGAATAGACTTTTCAAAATTTCTAATCTAATAGGTTACTAAAAATGATACTAAGACAAAGTATTGTACGCAATATATCATAATTTTTTATTAATTTATTAATTTTTACTACTGGGATTTTTACAAAATAACAGCTTTGTATGTATTAAATAAAAATATCAGAACCATGTAAAAGCCCTACACCCTGACCACAGAATAGTTACATACAGAAGCGACATTCTGTGTCGGTAACTTTCATGTTACCCTACTCAGTTCTATGACCTTGAAGCATTGTGTAGACCTTTAAATTTATTCCCTTCCCCTATCTCTCTCTCAGATGTGAGGAAACTTTCCGATTTTAAACAATGAGCCCTTTAAATTTGTTCACATTCCCCATCTCTCTCTAATTTTCGTTTCTCTGTCTTACCGTCGCTTCTGTATAAACCTATTCTGTGCCCTGACTTTAAACCTCATGAACATCATTACACTCATCTTGATGTTAACCCGAGAATGTAATTATTCAAACGTCTGACGTCTGGAATATAAGTAATACCAGATAAGATCTGTTAGTAATAGTAAAAGTAATGTATTACTTGGCAGTGAGACGGCAAACAACGTCATTATGAAACTATTAGGCGAGAAGGTGTAATGCTATGAAAACATTACGCATGTGGCAAGGTTAATGTTTATATTCATAGTTTCACTCAGACAGGAAGGAAGTCAACCATTTTATGGTATTATTCATCGCTGTTGACATTAGTTGAGGCTTGTTAGATATTTGGTATTGATATTTAATAACGGAACATTCGTCCATTTTCGGAAAAAAAACATAAGTAATATAATGCAAGCCATGAATTTATCGGTAAAATACCCGGGACACACGACGAAAGTTAATGATCATTAACAGTTAACACTTAATTTAGTAGCCATTTGTCATATTATAATTTAGGTAATGATCATTTTAAACGTCATAACGTGGAAAGTGCCGATAAAGTTTAAAATCCGATGATTGGCAGCGTTTGGTTGTCATCGCAACTCGAATGACTGTTGGGGTTGTTGATGTTGAGGTTAATGTTGATATCTAGTTAAATTATTCTTATTTGGGTTGACAATTGTCAATGAAGTATAGTGGCATGGATAATACTCTAAATTTAGAAACTACTTCGGTGTTTTTAATGAATCGCTATCTTCTTTTTTGTCAAGGGTACATTGCATTTGCGTATGTGCAAGAAATTTCAAGTAATGTCCGTGTGTCTGCATATTTTTCTAATGAACATAAACTTCAATTGAGAATTTACTAAATGATCATTATTTATACCGTGTGTCCCCGGCAAAAGATTGACCAATACTTGTTGCATAGTAACAGACAAATGAGTGTTGGAATGATTTAAGAGTCATTTTTGACTCGAGTATCATGTTAAAAAATATAGCACATATATTAATGTACATATATCAAATAGATAATAAATTTTAACCTTGTACTATTATCAAGCAATAAATCAAGAGCACTCAAGTGAAGAGATCATTCAACTAAAATTGAAACCAGAAACAGGAAGTACAGAATTTAAAACTTGACTGATCTAACACGAAAATTATTTGGTCCATAACGTTGCTTCATTCAACCGTACAATGAAATAAGAAACAATACCTTTTTACCTCCCGCCTATCAATATATAGATAAGGTAGGTATTATTTTTGGTTAAATTTCTCCAGTGTGAGTTTTCAACATATAAGCACGAATTAGGGACCCTAGAATATGGTTTTACTATTTTTACCGTGATGTCTGTATGTTCGTTTGTAGGTGTATGTGTGTTTATTATATCTGCTATGGTTCATTTTAAATTGAACGCTCCGATACATTACGGTCCAACTCTCCTCCACTATACAGGGTGTTCCATTTAAGTGTGCCACCATTGCTATCTCGAGAATTATAAAAGCTACGAGGTTGGTAGTAGTAGTAGTAATTACTTATAGCTATAAATAAATATAGAACTACATTTTAAGGTTACGTTAAGTATTATGCACATGTTTATAAAGTATGTTTATAAGTAATTAATAAGTTTAAACTTACCTAAGTAGTAATTAACTAATTTTGTATATAAGGTACAAGAATCGGGCTTTTTTAGGTAAATCTTTGGTTATTCAGTGTTGACAGCACGTTAAAGAAGCTTCACTAAGATTTCATATTCACCTATCATGATTAGCTATATTGAAGCATATTTTTTAGGTTAGTTACTTAGAGATGACAGGAACCGTCTGTAAACTCTTGTTTAGTCATAAAAATGCCAGAATTTGTGCATGATAATTAATGACATACTAAATATTCGGAAATTATTTGATATTAATAAGAAATATATGTTGTTAAATATAGTTTAGAAATTTTGTTAAAGAAACCTTTGAGAAGGTTGCTGAATATGGTTATAATTAACACCTTCATTAAACATAGCGACCGTCTCTAGCTAAAGAAGGCTTAAATAAAGAGATGAAAACAAGAGCTGAATACGGACCACTGTCTCTAAACAACAAAATTAACATTTCCTATGAAATATATGACTCTAATGTACATTTAAGACCAAAAGTTCATCTTTCCTACCGGTTCATTTTATCCCAGTTACCCTATTATAATAATATAAATATTATGGAACAATTACCTAATCGCTGAATTCTTCAAACTTTATTCCACCTAAGAATTTAGTACCATAGATAATAATGACATACACAACACTATTTTCACTAACACTTCTAAATAACTATATTGTGACAACTTCTTCAAACCACAAAAAACAATTGCATTTGAACACAGCCTACTCCAATGACAAAATCCACACAACTGGTACGAACGAAATGGATTGACACTGTGTTTAATGTGATAGTTTTATCAGGTACAAGTATGAATACGATAATATATTATGCTTACGTACTCGGTTAATATTTGTGCCAGATAACGGATTATAGTATTGATCGCTCTTAAATAAATAATTATATGATGGGTAATGGACGGAAATCTGAATTGTAGTAATGGAGATGATATCTTTGTTTGAATAGTTTTTAAATTGATTGTTGCTAGGATATACATTATATAACTATGATATTTATGCTAAAAATCTTGAACGCCAGTTAAATTTTAACCCGAGTTAAATTTATTAACTCTAGATTAAATTTGAAAATGGGATCCACAAGAAAGAGTTAAACTTAATCTCGGCTTAAATGCGGAGTTAAGATGGGATTAAATTTTATCCTTGTGTTAAAATGACATTTCTATTTTAATTTGGTTAAATATTCAGACATTAGAATTGGTAATTATTATTTTTGCTTCAAATGTAAGTATTTTTGTAATTAATAGTGACTACTATGGATACTTTTATTCCATTTATTTGTAGTTCGAGCACAGAATAGGTTTATACAGAAGCGACAGTAAGACAGAGAAACGAAAATTAGAGAGAGATGGAGAATGTGCACAAATTTAAAGGGCTCATTATTTAACATCGGAAAGTTTCCTTACATCTTAAAGAAAGATAGGGGAAGGGCACAAATTTAAAGGTCTACACAATACTTCAAGGTCATAGAACTATATAGGGGAACATGAAAGGTACCGACACGGAGTGTCGCTTCTGTATGTAACTATTCTGTGGTTCGAGTCTATGATTGACAAAAGATATTCTTCAGATGATGAGTTCCTAAATAATATTGTGTACATTATTCCTAGATAATGACGTATTACAAAACGTACCATATTTGAATTTTATAACGACTTTAGAAATAGATTCCAGCTTGCTAAAAATGTATTTCTTTTTATTTTAAAGATAATGTATAACAAAAAAGATTAATTCCATGTTCCATTTTTTTACACATTGTCTTAATATTGCAGTAGGACTTGTTTTATATTTATTTTCAGTTTTTTTTTTTTTGTAATTTTCGATTGCATTTAATAACTCCATTTTTTTTCGGTATAACTTTACCCGTGTTTTCTGGTAGACATTCTGTTTACTATAATAAATATAATCAAGTAAATAGAATATAAATATTATTTATAATTCTTATATTAATTGAAAACAATGTGATACCTACATATTACTATGTAATTTTCCTGTCACTGTCAAAGGAATAATTAAACAATTGAATTTGACGCAAAAATGAATGTTGTGAAGTATACATCAAATTTAGAATAATTGCCAACCTAAACAAATGTTTTCGGGATTACAATACTTTCTTTACTTCGTAGTATCAAGTAAAAATATGTATGCAATATTATTTAAAAAATTCGATATTATACTGAGATTAATATTTACAGAAATATTCTCAGATTAGAATTAAATATATATTTGTAGAATTATTAATAACCTAAATGTTGCGCGACCGGAAAAACTGAATGATGGAAAAATTGATTGTGTGGCTTTCCTAATAGACGTTTTATTCATTTGTCAATAAAATATTTTTAGAATGATAAATACATGTCGAATGAAATATTCCATAAATTTATTACAATTAAATATAAATTGATTTATAATAGCATTAACGATTTATTGCAGGTATCAAATGCAATAACCTTGATTGATATATTTATAATTATAAATAATAATTGAGTTATTCGTATCATATGTCGATAATGGTACTGGATATGCATTGAAATTGGTCTGGTTAAGACAGGAGAAGCTGAGTTAACATAAAGATGGGTTACCGTTCATGTGTCTTAAGCCTGTTTTAAACTAGCCTATAAATTGTACATGATCTTGCACCATTTTTGGCACAATTTAAATTGGCTAGCATCAAACAGCAAATTGGTTGAAATATTGTATACGATCGTAAATGTGTTGAAAAAACAGAACACGTTCTATTTTTCATACAATCTGTTAGTCAATTTGGCTGTGAGCATGCGCATATATGAATTTTGTGATCACACGCCTTTCTAACATTTATTTGTTTTAATTGTATACAGGGTTGTTATAAAAAACTTAGTGTTACTTCAGGTAAAGTTGTGAATTGCAAACTTTAAATGTAAATGAATTTAATGGTTAATTTTGCTCGTCTCATTGACATATTCAAGGAAAGTGCGCAGAATCATAGCCAATGTATTGTACAAGTAATTGCATTAGTATAATACAAAACTTCGTCAAAATCTAACAATTTCTGGTAAAATATATTGTACCATTTCTTGTACAATTTATTGTCTCATATACAGACTAGTCTAAAACAGTCTTTACCTCGACCGAAACATATATTTCCGTTGAAATCTAAAACCGAATTACAATACTTCCTTTACTTTGTACAATGAAGTAAAAAAAAATGAAAAAATGAGTTGACAGCAATTTTTTTTTACTTTTTAAAATAATTTTTATTATTACTACGTTTTTAATCTCTAACAGTGTAATAAATTAATGAGCAAAACTACAATAGTGACATTTAGAGAATTTTTAGGTTAAGTGGAATAAATCATTAGCATTTTTATTTGATTTTTGCACATGGCGCCAGCTTGTCTGAACCTGTAAATATATAATTTGACACTGGAACGACAGGTTATAACTCGGTCAACCTAACCTCTCACATTTCTCCACATATTAATTAAAAATATTTTGAAATATATGTTGAAATCATTTCTGTTTATGTTCACAATTAACATTTAATTAAGAAATTGTTGTATATTAATGTCAACAGGAGTATAATATGACGTCTGACGTCCTTTATCCTTGATCACTCGTCAGAATGAAATGGAGGGAACATGTTGGTAAATATGATCAGCCTTGCAAGGCAGCTGATATTTCAAGATACTTCGCGAGTAGAATTCAGAATATATCCCTTGGGATTGCTATGTCCTAGTAAGACCAACTTAAAGTGGGACACGCAATTTATTGAATAAAAATTCAACATACATACATACATACATATGTCCCCTATTTCAACTTATAAAATAAGAACAGACAAAATTCTTGTCATGGATTGAACATACCGTGTGTTCCAAGAAAGTGTTGTCATTTAATATGAGAAAACAGTTTTTGTTAAATAAATATTGTCTGGCTAACATAAATCACCGTTATATATATATATATATATATATATATATATATATATATATATATATATATATATATATATATATATATATATATATAGTGGTTTAACACTCCGTTGTGGAGTTGCACCGCTTTTACTTTTTTCTACTTTCTATATCCTTTTTTGGAGGGGATCGGACTCCGTTTCAGTTATTTATTAAATATTCTTCGCTATGATGTTCAGTTTCTTCCTATCTCTTGTTTTATTTTTCCAGTTGTTAATTCCCGCTCTTCTTAAATCTTCTTCTACTTCTGCTAGCCATGTTATCTGGGTTTTCCTCTTCTTTTCTTACTTCCAGGGCTCCATTGCATGATTACTTTTATTGATTCTTTTTCGTCAGCTCTGCTTACGTGTCCTAGCCATTTTACTCTTTGTTTCTTGATTATTTTTATTATATCTTCTACTTTTAATTCTTTGTCAATCTCATGGTTCATTCTTACTCTGTATTCATTATCAGATATCTTCTTAAGTCCCAGTATCGTTCTTATTATGTTCCTTACTATTATTCTTAATTTTTCTTCGTCCTTCTTTGTAAATGTCATTGTTTCGGCTGCGTATAATGCTATTGGTCTTATTATTGTTCTATATACTCTCATTTTTGTTGTCTTGCTTAAAATTCCGTTTCGTAGTAATTTTTTGTTGGCTTGGAAACCCCTATTTGTAGCAGCTATTATAAGACAGAATTCTTGTCATGGATTGAACATACCGTGTGTTCCAAGAAACGTTGTCATTTAACATGAGAAAACAGTTTTTGGTAAATAAAAACTGTCCGGCTAACATAAGTCACCGTATTGTACAAGACAATATTACATGTATTTCTACATCTTATTTAATACAGATTACTTCATTTTAATAGCATTATTCAATGAAATTTACAAATGCCCTTCTCTCCATAACGGTAAGGCAATATTACCTCACATATGTTAAATAAGGAAAATTAAATTAAATTGCTAATTTAATTAAATAATAGCAAAAAAATAAGTTACAATTTTGCACAGCTAACAGATTTAAATAGTGTAGCGATACCAAGGTCAGGTCGCATGCAGACATGTCGAGACTCCTTCGCTGCCGTTTCATTTTACCGATGCGTTGAAGATACGAGAATATTCCAGAACTTAATTGTTCTAGTATTTAAGCCTGAGTAGAGAGGACCGCGGGGACTGTCAGATATTAATACGCATAGTGAACATAAAAAAGTTTTTATTAATGATTGTTATTTTTAAATTAGTGTTTATATTTTTATATTCATAGTGTTATTTATTTTTATTATCTTTTATTATTCACAGTGCGTTTATTAAACTTATTTATATAAATATAAGTGTTTCAATTATTTTTACACTTCACCTAAATAAATAAACGTTACAATAGGTTACCTGAATTTTTATGGGACAAGTATCGTATATTTTTATTTTATTAATTACAATTTAATAAGTCGATATCCAAATCCATAATTGTTTGATTGCGAAACGAATGATACATTCAAATGATTCACAGCAAAGCAATCAGTTTGAGACTATATTGAGACTAGCCGATCATTATCATATAATTAATGATAATACAGCATTATTAATTCATAGTAAATTACAACTAAATTTGTGACTGCCCAGTGTATAATTTGTTAATGGTTCGATTTGGTTTAATTGATGACCTGTAGAGGAAATAATAACCTGAATCGTTCCTAAAATGTATTTGGATATTGATTGAATTTGTAAATGCCGACAGACGTCAGTTGTTTTAACTTTTGTTATTTGTAGTTTGTAAGTGACAGTTTACATTTGTGTTGAAACGGAATTCCACATGCGAGCAGAACTGTTCCCAACTTTTTTCTTTCAATTCGGGAATTAATATACCAACAGCTATCCCATACCTGGGATTTATGCAATAAATCTCTGTGCTCATATAAACCTAGATAAAGGTCTAAAAGGAGCATTAATAAATATAAAGTCAGACAGCCAGGCAGCTTTAAAGGCATTGGATGCCTTCACATGTAAATCAAAGCTAGTCTGGAACTGCAGGGAGACCCTCCAATTGCTATCCGAAGCAAACCAAGTCACCCTACGGTGGGTACCAGGGCACGAGGGAATCCTAGAAAACGAGAAAGCTGATGAACTTGCAAAAAAGGGGCTAAACTTTCATACCACGGGCCGGAACCTTCATGTGGTCTTCCACAAAGCCACTATAAGAAGGTGGTCAAAAACTGGGAGGAATATGCCATATCCTCATATTGGAAAAATATTCCAGGCCTCAATCAAGCTCGAAAATTCATTTCCCCAGCTTCGACAAACGCCAAAGAGTTAGTAACTCTCAGCAAAAAGGATCTTAATATAATGACAGGAATTCTCACTGGCCACTGTCCTTTAAGGTATCATTTGCACAAAATTGGTATAGCTGAAAAAGAAACCTGTCGACTCTGTGAAGAGGACGAAGAATCGTCGGAACACATACTGTGTGAATGCCCAGCCGTAACTGTGCAGAGACTCAATCAACTAGGTAAGAGGTATCTTACGGCAGATGAGATCAAAAACTTGACTCCTGGAGCCATAATCGGCTTCATCAAAAATCTGGATCTACTTCCGGAAAACTAAGTAAGGGCTGTGTCACAATAGATCTTCTAGGTCGCGTTGACAAAATGCGACAAAACGCTTAAACCCTCGTATACATACAATACAATACAATACCTGTACTACTTTATTATTGACTTGGAGTAGGCCATGGAATAAATAAAAGTGTCATTCATGGCTTATTGGGAGTACCAATTTTCCCAATCGCACTTATCAATCATGCTATATTTATACGGGAGAGGACGACGCAAAGTCTATTTTCTTTCCGACCCCACATTTCGTGCAAAATTTTGTTGCCCTGGATAGACGACTTTTCACAATTTCCCTGGGACCACAATTTTTTATAATAACCTAAATAAAAGCATAAAATTGCGAGAAAAACTAAAACCATAGTATAATCCAAAGCAGATAAACCTTCCAACTTTCCACCTTTACGGCACCGGACACCCTAGAAGGCGGTCTAGCCAGAACACAACGCTGGAAGTCAACATAGTTAAAGTGAAATTTTATTTGAGACTTATTCTATTTTTATAAATAATATAATTTCATTTCACTACATTACCGCTTTCAGGATATTAAGCTTTGTCTACATAGACTAAAGTAAACAGGGTAACTAGGTCATAATTGTATAGGATGTAATTTGACAAGTCAGTAATTAATATTCATCGTACAGAATTGTCAAAATAACATGGAACAATGGGGAAGTTTAGCGTATTTTTTTTATTTTTTTATTTTATCAAGATTGCCCTCAAAAGTGATATACTACATTTTATTTCACCCAAAGATGCCTAGATTTCTCAAAAAATTAAATATTATACAAAAATGACGTCAGAGTGGCTCGCGGAGAACGTATCGTCTATCTTAACCAGCGCGCGCTGGGTTCCCATGGCAATAGAGAAACGTGCAGTGTAATGCCGTAAGATACAACCTACGTTCAAAAAGTCAGGTTTCACCATCTCTTCTGCGCAAGCGCATATCTCTCTTGTGACGTCAGAGTGGCTCGAAGATAAATCATTAATTACAAATAATTGGCAACATAATTTTAAGTTTCAATTACATTTTAAGTTATAATTATTCATATACTTATGACTAAAAGATATTTCACATGTAATTTCAACCACGCTAAACTTCCCCATTGTATAGGATGTAATTTGACAAGTCAGTAATTAATATTCATCGTACAGAATTGTCAAAATAACATGGAACAATTGTCATATCATATGAACCCATATAGACTTGATCACGAAAACGTTACTCACAAGAGAACTTTATAAAATAATATTTATTAATAACATATCATACCAGGCTTTAGATGTCTTAAAATTTCTTTCAATATGGTGACCTCAAAAATTTTATTCGCGACTCTCGTGGTCCCTTCTGTGTCTTCCTGTATTTTTCACGAACGACGAATATCCATTATGTTACCTGTAATTCATTTCTGCATACGTAATTAACATAATAGAGAACAACGTTATTAAATATTAATGGAGTGTTGTTTAATAATGTCGTGAATTTACAGTTACCGCGTGATGTGATATAAAAACCCACTTGTAAGAAACTGTATCGATTTGCGTATAATTAACAAGCAAGAGAACACCGCAGAGCGGGGCTGCAGTTTGTAATGGAACGTTCCATAAAGCATTTTTTGTGTCATCTTCCTTAGTACCCATGTCGTGCAAACCGCGTAAAAATGCTAATTTTAACCCACTTAGCGTGTCCAACCTCCTGCCGCTCGCCTTGAATCACCAGCTGAGAAATAAAACCTAGATTTTTCCGTTACGAAAGATAGACCTGAGTAGATCGCATTTCATTGCACTACACCACGAACGTGATAGTTACATCTTAATTTGTCACTAATTTGGTGACTGCAGATTTCAAACAATCTAGTTACATTTTAATTTATCTAACAAGTTACAATGAGCTGTAGGTTCCAGCAACAATTACAAAAGAGCAACTAACATTATAGCCGGCCATTAGTTGCTCTTTTGTAATTGTTGCTGGAACCTAAAGCCCATTGTAACTTGTTATATATATATATATATATTAGTTGGTTCCCTTATAAATTCATTGTTAAAAATTTTAATTTATCGTTAGTTTACAAGTTTCTAGATACATCTTACTTTGGATGTTTGTCACACCAAGGTTTTTCTTAGGAAAGATTGATCTCGATGGATCGCATTATTTGTTATGCCGGAGACACACGGTATAAATAATGATCATTAAGTAAATTCACAATTGAAGATAATGTTCATTAGAAAAATTTGCAGACACACGAACATTACTTCAAATTTCTTGCACATGCGCAAATGCAATGCACCCTTGACAAAAAAGAAGATAGCGATTCATTAAAGACATCGTAGTAGTTTCTAGATTTAGAGTATTATCCATGCCTCAGTAGATCGCATTTCATTTCACTTATACCGGAGACACACGGTATAAATAATGATCATTAGCTAATTCTCAATTGAAGATAATGTTCATTAGAAAAATATTGAGACACACGAACATTACTTGAAATTTCTTGCACATGCGCAATTGCAATGCACACTTGATAAAAAAGAAGATAGCGATTCATTAAAGACATCGTAGTAGTTTCTAGATTTAGAGTATTATCCATGCCACTATATTTCACTGTCAATCGTCCAGCCAAATAAAAATAATATAACTAGATATCAACATTAACCTCAACATCAAAAACCTCAACTGTCATTCGACTTGCGGTGACAACTAAACGCTGCCGATCATCGGTTTTTAAACTTCATCGGCACTTTCCACGTTATGAAGTTTGAAATGACGATTACCTAAATGATCATATGACACCCTACCCTTCCATGAAAGGTTGTAAAACCCGCATAAGTCAGTTCCATATACCTGAACTTCTATTATAGATCGCATTTCATTTCACTTACACCAAAAGGTGATAGTTGCATCCACAAAACATTAACATCTTAATTAGTCACGTATTTCACTCATTGTAGCCTTCAAACATTTCTAGTTACATTTTAATCTGTCGTTAAACATTTCTAGATACATCTTACTTTGGATGTTTGTCACACCAAGGTTTTTCTTACGAAAGATTGATATCGACAGACCGCATTATTTTTATTACACATTCGTCATCATCTTTGGGAAGGATTAAGACAAGGAAGTTATCGTATAACCAAGTGAGATGGAATATTCAAAATATTCTAGAGAAGTTCCTACTACCTCGCGCTTAGATCGTGGACTACCCACGAAACACCATAGTTCTGACGGAGTGAAGAGAGATATTTTTGTATATAACCAGAGACAAAATCTGTACTCGAGGAGTCATATCCAGAACTCCACTCATGCTTGGTATGTCCGAAGTGAAACCATCCTTTGTCCTCTTAAACCACTATTGTGACGCAGCTGTGGCATTGTCACGGCACCACGGCACCTTAAATCTAATATTTGATACCTAACAACTTGAGATTGGTAGACATAGTCCCTTCTATTCAATATCACCTTTTAGCTTATAAGTAGGAAAGAGATGTACTTTTTAGACAGATCTCTTAATTTTCATAAAGGTCGCACGTGTATGACAAAGATAGTTGATATACTACTTGTTATTAAGATAATAATGTGAAGCCTACCACAAAAAATTTAACTATTGTATCTATTGCCTAATAGAATTAAGACGAGAATTTTTTTCAGCCAGTTTTTTTTAGATCTGAACCATTTGGACACAACGATATTAACCAAAAATTAACCACTGACATTGATAATATCTAAATTTTAATTTACCATTTTAAGTTTGAAAACGCCAAAGCCTTCCTGGCGGTTGTTGTGAATAATTACTAAGGTAGCTATTTTTAAATTAACTTTGTGAAAAATGAACTCTGTCTCGACTTGAACCCCTGACCTTTGCATTCCTAACCACTTGTCTGCGAACGAGAAACGAATTACTGGCGAATTTGCTCATAAATAAATAATGGCACGTTTCATAAGCTTGCTGCAACATTTGTTTATATTCCTGAACAAAAAAGTGTCCTTAACAGTGTAAACGTGATTGAAAATATGCTATAAATTATTTATATATTATTAAATCATAATTATTTATAACATGTCAATTTGAAAGTAATACCAATTACACAATTATTTAAGTATTATAAATTACTATACTTATCAGATTTTACATAGTGTAAAATAATTTGTTGCATTTTAAATAATAAATAAACAAAATAAAGTACGTTTTTATAAAATAATGCCTGTATTTGGTCTTTTTTAGAGAATAAACGGAATAACTTGGCAATTGGAAAAATATAAAAATATATAGATGTTCCATTTAAAAAGGTAAACAATTCTTGCAGAGCCGTAATGCAACACCCTGTATATGTAAAAATAATTTTACGTTATGCTCCTTGAGTGGACGTATAAATTCTGTTAATACATTTATGCTATATTTCTAACGACAAGGGAGATATCAAAGACGTGCATTTCTATGACTCACCCTGTATAGAAGGAAAATAATAAAAAGAATGTTAAAACTGGAAAATAAATAAATAAAGTGAAAATAGCCCACAAATAACAATAAAGTACTAATAAACACAAGGTATGCCAGATAATTTTTTTATGTGCAAATTCATAGGAAATATTTTAAGATATGCGCAGTAGTAAAATAAATAATGACCAACTAACGATAATATTTGTATTAATATCTTTATACATAAACAGGAAATTGCAAATGTATAATTTTAATGACATTTATCAATGTTTTATATGTTAATCTGAAAAATAAAATTACCCTAAGCACGTGTATCGAAATTTTGAAAACTGGGAATCAAAATAGTTATTTATGTATTAAGGCCGTAATCAAAAGATTATTGCATGAGGGAATGTTTAAATCTCGATGCGGAGCGGAGAGCTTTAAATTTCGATTCGATATTCCTAGTTTACATGAAATTATTATAATATTAAAAATTTAGAGAAGGGATGCTGTCACGTCATCATGGTAGAATCGTAAAAGAAGAGAGATGTTTTTGTTTCCCGAAAAAATGCATACGTCATTTGATATGTGCAAAAGATTTTGGCCAATTTTCTTTTTCACTTATAACTTTCTTGTTTCAATTCATACAAGTTTCTAGTTTTATATTGGGACAAATTATGTATTCAATCTAAAGTATCACTATTTGTTGTTTAAGTTGAAATTACCATAAATTTATGCCTGAACTACGAATGCACAACACTGAACTATCCAAATATAAACCATTGCACTTGAAATACCAAATACCGCTATAAAATATGTATTTTATGAGCTCGCCTACGCATCAGATTATTTTAGACTTAACCGCTTCGAAATTTCATTAATTAATGGTGAACTCTAAAACACATATCCATTTGAATTGGATATTAGATTTACTTCCCTATGTATCTATATATAAAATTTTGCTTTGACCTATATTTATTTTAAATTCAAATTAGTAAAATGTGGTATGGATATAAAATTTATATGCAGATTAAGTTCTAGATTAAAACTATTTTTGGATTTAAGATGAGGTTATTCGATATGATATATTTTACAAGACGGAAGTATTAAAAGCATTAACAATAATGAACAGAAAATAATATCGATTTATTTCGGTTTGATACAAACAATAAGAATCTAGATGTGTAAGATCGAGTGATCTAGCAGACCATTCTACTATTCTACTATTTCCTCAAGTTATTAATGATTCCTAAAATTATTGTTACACTTGTTGTAGACAATTTTATAATCCAGAAAGCAAATGTCAAATTCATTCCCTATGTTTCATTTTAAAAATGAGTTCTAGGTTTCAGAGTAGTTTATATATTTCAAAAACAAAGTGTGTAGGAAAAATAATTGGTTTGAGTGTGTGTATTAAAATCATTTAAAAATTTCTTGGATTATGTGATTCCTAAATCTGGTACAGATATTAAATAATTGCTACATAATAGACCCTAATGAATCACAAAAATAAAATTGCATAATCGTCTGATGTTCGACAGAATTAAATTGGGCATATTATTTCAAAAACAAAGCGTAAATATGTGTGTACGGATACTAATTGGTTTGAATGTATGTTTTAAAATCATTTAAACATGTATTGGATTATGTGATTTCTAAATCTGGTACAAATAGTAAATAATTGGTACATTATAATAGACCGTTATGAATCACAAAAATAAAGTTGTCTACACGTTTAATGATGTCCGAAAAACGAACTTAGAATAAGAATAAATATATAATAAAACAAAACACTAGAAACAATAAACAATATACTCACAATTACTGATTTCGGAAAGATTTTAAGGTAGTTTATATATTTCAAAAACAAAGCGTAAAGATGTGTATAGGGAACATAATTGGTTTGAGTATATGTATTAAAATCATTTAAAAATGTCTTGGATTATGTTATTTCTAAATCTGGTACTAATAGTACATAATTGGTACATTATAACCGTAATGAATCACAACAATTAAGTTTCCTACACGTTTAATGATGTCCGAAAAACGAAACTATTGTAAGAATCAGTGTATAATAAAACAAAATACCAAAAACAATAAGCAAAATACTTACAATTACAGATTTCCAGAAGGTTTTAAGGTAGTTTATATATTTCAAAAAAAAGCGTAAAGATGTGTATAGGGAACATAATTGGTTTGAGTATATGTATTAAAATCATTTAAAAATGTCTTGGTTTATGTGATTTCTACAATTAGTAAATATTTGTACCACATTTAGAAATCATTACACATTATAACCATAATGAAGCACAAAAACATAGTTGCCTACACGTTTAATGATGTCCGAAAAGCGAACTTATTATAAGAATCAATATACAATAAAACAAAACATTAAAAACAATAAAAAAAGTACTTACAAAAGTCAACATAACCTAACTCCAGACAATTGAAAGTCACACTTATCACAGCACACTCACTCACTTATAATCCACTGATTGTTTCATCTGCTATAACCTAACTAACTCACTATATAACTCTATCACACTCACAATCCGTACCGTTAACGTTGTCTAGCACTTGTTTGTTGTGATCTGACATCTGACTGCTAAAACCGGCCGCGAGGCAGCGACTGAGCGGTCAGCTGACGCTCGCGAGAGGGGAAGTGGGTCAGCACGATAGTGTTTTGTTTAGATGGGATAAGTACCAGTTGAGACGAGGATGGAGGATTGAGGATTCAAGTTGGTGGAGACTGGTTTGTCAAGGGTTTGAGGGACGCAATGATAGGATATGTTGAAAGGTGATGGGTGTAAGAAAATACCTTATATAATTCTAGTAAGACGTATTTCCATCTTGCTTTCCTGAAAGAAAACTTATTAACGTTACCATGTTTATATAGAATGACAGATAAACTGTTAAACATTTCTTATTTTTGTTTCAATTCCATGGCTATCGCTATTTTCGGAGTGATTTACGTCATTTCATACCTAATTTCTTACTATTAAATAATATTTAAAAAACAAAATTTATAACAACACATAATATACTTACTTATAATAATAAAGATCAAATTTAAACTATATTCTGAAAGCTAAAAATTATTTTATTCGGGTTTACAAAAGTCCAACTCTCCTCCTCTATATAGGTGAGACGTACCAAGCCTATGATGATATGAATTGGTTAAACGATTATTGTCATTTGTCATACGTGGTACTCTACAAATTACACATTTTATCCAATTATCTTTCTTTATTGTTTTTTAAAAATAATTTTCTTTGCATCCCGCATATCCGTAATCTTCAGCTTCTTCATTATCATCACCCTCTTATAAACCAATTAACAACAGTTCTTCAGAACTCGTGGAATACAACAAGATCATCACCTTTCTATGTGCCAATAATTTTTTGCTGTTTACCGTTGTATTGATCTTTTTAACAATAAAAATCCTCTGGTCCATCTTTGCTCAGCATAAGGTGGTCCATCTATCCTCAGAGCAGAGGTTTCATGGACCACTTAATTACTTATGACTATTTACAAATAGAACTACATTTTTTGGTTACATTAAGTCTTATGCACATGTTTATAAAGTATGTGTACAAATAATTAGTTTAAACCTACCGACGTAGTAATTAACTAATTGTGTATACAAGGTTCTACTTTTTTGGCAAATTTTTAAGTAAATCTTGGGTTATTCAGTGTTGACTGCATTAATTTTCAAGCGGCTACTTACACTGTCTCTAAACAACAAAATTAATATACCCTATGAGAGATATCACTCTAATGTACATTTAAAACCAAAAGCCCATCTCTCTCCCACTTACCTATATGATATTTTGATCGGTTCCTTAAAGAATGTGCACTTTATGCAAAAGGTGTTTTTACAATATCTCATAACTTAGAACCCAAAGTACTAATGAACTAGTGAATTATGATTACAACAATTGTATTTATATTTTTAAATTTAAATAAATAGACAGACATCAGCATTTTAGTAATTTGCAAATCTTGTACATGGAATAGGGCGCCAAAATTTAACTTGCACAAAGGTGTATCTTATGCAAGCGGCGGTGCTGTTCCCAGTTTTCTAAAACTTAAATAAACCTAATCAAATTTTGCAATTCATATTCTGATAAGGGCAAGTAAAATATTGTTAAATCTGATAACCAAAAATTTGTATAATAAAACCCAATAACGAATTAATTGAAAAACATGTGTACCTCCATTTGATGTTTCCCAGTAGTGTCCTAATATTTAGCACATTCCACGTAATAGTATATCGTATGATGACATGTGGAAGCAAAAATTCAGCTGATTTTTGTAACATTATATCACTGCGGTGACAATTCATCATTATGTCATAATTGTCGGATTCGTTTCCCGTTTCGAATTTATATAACGCTGGGTAATATGTCACTAAATACCGATTATTTTCTTGCGGCATAATGACAAAATTGTGAAATCGCAATTTTTTTAAATCTACAATTATACCTAAAAATTGTAAAATCCTCAGCATAAAAAGGTTAATTTCGGTTAACTTCCTCTCGATCTTCAAATTTTGACCTCAATCCGTAAGGAGTACTTACTGTCCTTAATATTTAAATTATTATTATGTTGCTGAAATGTATTTCCCGATTTTGTAATATATGATTAAATAATAGGTTTTATTTTGTAAATCATTAAGAATGGAAATTTTATTAATTCAATTTCAAATATTTCTGTTCCAGGAACAAAATTCGTATGCAACAATAATTTCGTATTACATTTCTTTCTTCATGATTACTAATGCCCAGTCTAATAAACGATAGTTAAAGTATCGGTTAGTTACTGGACGGTTGAATTTAATTGCCAACTAAATTTTTGTTGTGTTCCATAAAGCAAATAACGAAGTAAATTTAGTAACTGTCTCAATTGATATCATTGCAGTTTCGCACTTAGATGAGGTACAACATAGAGATATGGCATTTCCCAAATATATTGTCGAAAGATCTAAGGTTTAAAATCGCTTGCAGCCAGCTGTTTGAGAACAGTGGACCAGTGTAGTAGTTATATGGAAAACTCAACCAAACAAATAATGAGGATAGGTGACAAAATTATGACCAATATTTCGTTCGTCTAACTGTAAATGTGCACTACTCAGCTGGCGGATTGTTCTCATGCAGCTGACTATTAGGCCATTCTCGACCATACATCTTTTGCTTGCACAGTAGTACGTAGCTATAGGAGTGTGGCATATCTCTCTGTTATACCTCATCTAAGGTTTCGAATGTATAGTACACAAAATGTTATATATAATCTATAATGCAAATCAAAGTAAATATAAAGTCAAATAGAATAAAATAATCTAGTAATAATAACCAAAATCTGCGGTAAAACAAATTGAAACATCCAACAGTTGATAATAAGCCTTCTTGATACATTTATAGTTACTTGTTAATACACGTTTTATTGAAACAGAAATGTACTAGATTATTAAATCTATTGAAGTCATACTGAAAGTAAGACCGTTTGAAAGTAGAAAAGTGAACGTAATTTAACACTTTTTACCAGCAAAATAGTAATTAAAATCTATTTAGCTACTCAAACCGTGAAAATTGAGCTAGGATGCACTATTGTTTCACATTTTATAGCAATTTTATGCGAACATATCGTGTTTTTCTTTAATGTACTTTTTACTATTAGCTGCATTAGCATGACTTTTATACACGTGATGAATAATTTAACACGTATAAAAATATTATTACACTTTTTACTTACCTCACATGTATAATTATTTTTATCTAAGAAATTAATTGTAAAAGTTACATATTATAATTTTTAACATTAAAATACAAAAAAATTTTACAATGCTGGTTATTTCGAGATCAGTTTTATTAAAATCATAATTTATGTATATATATTTAATAATATATACTTACTTGTCGACAATTGTCAAATAATCTACCTTAAATTCCATCATTTTTATCAATTAATAACCTTTGTTATTGTTGTTAATTGAATAATATTGACAGTTCAATGGAATAATATTATTCAATTGTTATTTCAAATTTTATGCTTACCTGTCAAAAGAATAAAAACAAAGTTGCTTTTAAGTAATTTTGTACCATATATCTTTCTTTGCAAGTTTATGAGCGATTAAAATAATTTTTCCTACAACTGTCAAAAAAACTTGATATTTCTTCATTGTTTTCAATGTGCAAAACATGTCATTTCTAAACTACACTAATGTTTCCATGGCAACCACGTGCGGTAATGTAGTTTTCCTAGAAACCACGTGCGGTAAAGTAGTTTCCCTAGCAACCATGTGCGGTATAGTTATTTACATACCAAATGCGGGAACGACTGGTTTCCGGAGGAGTGTTTGGCGGCGCGAGCTCGCGAGCGCTGCCATAGAACGATTCCGGAAACCCAGTTCACGCAAGAGGTTTGTACAATATTTTTCGTACGAAAATCATAAAATCAATAATTAATTTTCTATTTGTACAAATATTTTTATTTATTGTATACACAAAATGATTTGTGGTTATGTGTTTCAGTACTAACAAGTGCTGTCAATCTGTCAACATGACAGCAGTTGTTGCCAACATTGTATATCAAATGCACTAAATTTACTTTTTCTACATTAAATTTCGTTCAATAATCTCCTATTTTCTTTTAATATTATTAGGTAAAAGAATGTTTAAAACATTATACTATTTTATTATAAATATAGTTTTTTAATAAATACTGTAGAAGTAGGAGTGTTTTTTCCAAAATTTCCCGGTCACCTATCTGGTGGAGACCTGGGAAATTGACGTTCCAGGCGTTGCTTAGGTAACTCGAAACAACACATTTCAATGCATGAGTACGAAAATGTATTTAGCAACCTAGGGTGGCAACTGGCAAACACTTTAGATTGCTTAAAAGTGGTATTTTGTAAATATAACACACAACTGCAACTGATGTACTGTTGACAATAGCCATTAACTTTATGTATAAATTAGTTTGAAGTCATAAAATTTTGAAACTTATGTTATTAATTCTTTTTTTTAAATTTTAAAACAGTTGTAGGTAAAATAATGTGTGTCCCATGAGTGCAAAATAGCATTGCCGCTCTAGCATATTTGAAGCTCTCAGCTGCGCTTCGTGCTTCAAACTTTATGCACGTGCGGCAATGTAGTATTTTGCACACTAGGTACACAAATAACTATTATATAATGCAATAAGGAATAGTGATAAACACTTTAATAAAATTTTCAAAAGATGATCCATTTCATAGGAAAGTTCGAAGATATTAAACGAATGGAAAGTGAAGAATGATTAGCCAAATAGCCATAGAATGATGAAATATATTTAAATGAGTGCAGCAAAAAATGTACATAATATAAAATGTGCATAAGGAAGTCATGTTGTGTCCACATCAGGCTTTTTAAGTGTTTGTATTATTTCAAATAATGACAACCACGATTAGTTTTTCCATCTGTTACTCAGCGATTTAGCAATTCATTTTGAAGCTATTTACTCAATGTCAGCTGTTGGATTTGGACCCAGGTTCAAGATTCAAGTACATGAACTTGTAATTCTGAATTGCTTTTTCTACTTAACCGTAATAAACAGTTGTTCTACTGTTTATTTAGTAACAAGACAGCAGCAAACCTGTTATTCAAATAATATATATTCTTAGCATATTTTAACCTACATTCTATATTTATTTCTGTAATTACTATTATTTTATTGAGCAAATAAATTATTGATTTCAATGACTGTTATATTACATTTCTATGTAAATTTGTAATTATATCAACAGCTGACAGTCTTGTGACAATATATTATTTATTAATGTTTACAAGTTACAGATTTTTCATACTTTTTGTTTTCTCTTTGTCTTGATAATACTTTCAAATCTCTTTGTCACTGAATCTAAATATTTTTTATTAATTTCTTGAGATTGTACCTGTTCCTATTTAAGAGATACCTACACAAAAAAATTTTTTTTGAGTTGTAACTTTGAGAGTTCAGGAACGAAAAGAAATAAAAAATTCTGTTAGTAAATTTGAATCAGAGTCAAAGTCAAATAATCTAAAAGTCGAAATAGTTATTTGAAAACAATATCTAACTAATTTAAAAAAAAGTGGCCTATAAAAAAAGTTGATATTATAGAAATTCTAAATTCAATTAATTATTCAAAAATCGATCGATTGACTTTTTTTAAAAAGTCGACTGATGTCGATATATCGACTTTTTTTCCAGCTGTCACTCACATTAACATTTTTAGGTTAGAATAGGTTAGGTTAATTTCACCTATTCATATGATATATTCTAACGTTCTAAATGTTATAAAATTTTACTATGTAAATACAGTTTCTATGATTTAAAAGTGCATGTATATGTTGTTCAATTAATTATAAATACAATATAAGGAAAGTGACTGCTAGTTATCTATTCCATATGATTTATTACAATGACAATAATTCTAAAGTATTTTTAGATATTGACTTGACGTAGTTTATTGATTTCTAATACCGATGTTAACACTTGTCACACAATGTTTGTATTTATAGCAATAGAAATGAAGCTTCTCTACATACATTATAAATAACTTTATTTTCAACATTATTAACTATTCATACGGAAATTTATTCACTTGAAGTTGTACACAATTCACAATGGTATACTTATGTACTAAAAAAGTTTATAACATAGGTAATCATATTTTAGCTTAGTATTACTATTTATAATTTTTTATCGGTTTAGCTAATAAAGTCTTATAAAGTTAGGATTTCTATTGACTGTTTTAAAGTCATAGTTTGTAAGCTTGTAACATAATGTAACGTTAATTTATTTAGATGGCATGTAAAGATTTAAACACTAAGAACGTTTATTTAAACACTTAACACCACTTAATACCACCAACTATTTATTTATGTCACCAACTTTTCATTTATTTCACCAACTATTTATTTATTTCTACTTTACATGTCGCTCACATACACTAACCGACACTGACTTCCTTCAGTGACTCTTTGCACACTCTGACCGATACTAACTTCCTTGAAGAGCCCGTCGCGACCCTTATATACATGCCGACAATTAATCTCTAGAACATTCCAGAGTCTTCCCGACTCTATAAAATTCCCGAACAATAGCGGCGTCTCTTCTATCCCACTTGACCTTTAACGCGACTACCTGCCCAGACAGGTCAGCTGTGATGACTCATCTGCAGTGAGTCACGCTCGTTACAATAACATTTCTAGATAGGACAGGGCGTCAAGTACTTTAAAGTACCAGGAGTAGTTTCGTGACAAATTTTACTTTCATTTCAGTGGTGTAGGTGTCACCTACAGTCTGTAAAAATCCTACAGCTTATATTAAATTCCAAACAACTCGAACATAGCAGTATTTTTATTTGGATAAAGATCGGTGAAATAATTTTGAATTACTTACTCTATTCCTTCATTCTTAAGGTGACGATAAGAAAGTTGATTCAATTTACACGACTTACCTGTAAAAGAAAAAACAAAATTAATACAAGTTATAAATATATAATACAGCTTGAAAAGGTTAACACTTAATTGGCTGTTTTGGAACATGCAAAAACTTTTATCAAGAATAATTTTTTTCGTAAAATAAAAATTTAAAATGTTTTCCCTTTATGCAACTCAATCCGTGGATATATTGTATATTTCTACAAATTGATTTTTTTAATAGTTTCCATACTTTTGTCCACCACTGTATGTAACAAAAAATTAACTTATAAATATAGATATAGGAAATAATGTTATATTAAACTAGTAATTATAATATCGATATACTAATGGATATAATTATCACTAGCAATTGAATTAGAAATTCTGAGCTAAATTAATATAAAATAATTAACATCGAAATACCCAGTGGAATTTCAATAATACGTATTCATAAATGTAATTTTAATGGAAAATACTTGAAAAATCATAGCACATTTACTAAATGCACAACAAATAATGCTTAATTACTACCCAATACAATCTATAAACGAGTAATCAAATCGAAATTATTGTGAATTGGGTTAAATTCGACACGAAGGTAAAATTAGCGACAGATCAATTTATGATTAATATTTCAAATCGAGTCGAGCAGTCAAACATTTTAAAATACTATTTGCAAAATTTTCACTGGAATATAAAATATTAGGTATTTTTACACTAATTATCACATCACATTACTTATTTTGACCATTCTTTTTGTCAAAAATAACTGTGATGAAGTGAAGAGATCTCTTCCGTCTTAAGAACGCATTCTTTTTGTTATTCTTTTCATTTAATTTATGTTTAAAGTGAAGTGAGATGATGAAACGAAATATTTCTTGAATCTCGCTCGTCTCGTCTCGAAATATCTCGTCTGGGGCAAGTCGAGAACGATTCGAGAATCTCGGAAGTTTTAAAATTATTTTTCTTTAAACGTCATAAATGTAACATCTTTTGTGACTTGATTCACAAGGTAGAATTTAAATTTCTATGTCGCCGAAGCACAGAATAGGTTTATAAAGAAGCGACAGTAAGACAGAGAAACGAACATTAGAAAGAGACGGAGACTGTGCACAAATTTAAAGGACTCATTGTTTAAAATCGGAAAGTTCCCTCACATCTTAGAGAAAGATAGGGGAAGAGCACAAATTTAAAGGTCTACACAATGTTTCAAGGTCATAGAACTGGATAGGGGAATACGAAAGGTACCTACACGGAGTGTCGCTTCTGTATGTAACTATTCTGTGGCCGAAGTACAAATATAGTTACTTCTACGCCGCCGGAATTATGTAGAATACAGTAACGGATTTGAGGGCGTCTCATATACACAGAATTGTGTAATTTGGAATAGAATTATGAATTAGACCAAAATCTAATTGCCGAAATAATATTGTAGAAACACAAATGCACAAACATATATTGATTCTGATATTCCCGTCATGAATATTACTTGGAAAAATTGGTTATGTATGTAGTTACAACAGGGGAAGTAATTCCCAAAGCCGCTGATGCTGTATTTTTGCGTAAACCCGAAAATATTTGAAAATATCGAATTCTTAACTCAAAAATTTTCAAATTTTACAAAATTTTGTTTCTAATATTTTTTAAAGAATTATCTATGCTGATACCAAATTTACAAACAGAATTTAATTATCTCTTTTCGTTCTTGAGATATTTGCTCTCAAAGTTGTACCTCAAAAAAGTGTGTTTTTTGGGTATATCTCTAAAATGGGTAGAGATACAATCTCAACGATTATACCAGTCGATTCTACGGGCAAAGTTACATAAAGAAATGTTTTCTCCGAATATACGTTCTTTGGAACGATTTAGTGAAAAATGAGAAAAACGAAAAAACAGGAATTTCAGTTTTTCACTGGGAAACTTTTTCTCTCTAAAATTTTTCATCTTCTGGACTTAAGTAAATATGGATACGCTGATTCCAAATTTTCAGACCGAATTCAATTATCTCTTACCGTTCTCGAGATATTTGCGTTCAAAGTTAGACCTGAAAAAAGTGGTTTTTCAGGAATAACCCTGAAATGGGTCGAGATACGACCTCTGCGACCACACCAATCGATTCTACGGCCAAAGTTACATAAGTACACCAATTTTCAGATTTTTACTCCAACTGATACAATTTTTAGAAAGGAAAAACTGAAAATGGCCAAAATCGAAAAAAATCGCAAGGGGTTCATCAGGCGTTTTTTTCGATTTTCGCCATTTTAGTTTTTCTGTTCTAAAAATTGTATCCGTTGGAGTAAAAATCTGAAAATTGGTACACTTATGTAATTTTGCGCGTAGAATCGATTGGTGAGGTCGCCGAAGTCGTAAACCTAACCGTTAAAGGGTTATACCTAAAAAACCTGTTTTTTTAGGTATGGCCAAAACTCAACTTTGAACACAAATATCTCGAGAACGGGAAGAGATAATTGAATTCTGTTTGAAAATTTGGAATCAGCACATCGATATCTACTTAAGTCCAGAAAATGAAAAGTTTTGGAGACAAAAAGTTCCTTGGTAAAATTTTGAAATTTAGGTTTTTCCGATTTTCTCATTTTTCACCTAATCGTTCCAAAGAACGTATATGCGGAGAAAACATTTCTTTATGTAACTTTTCCCGTAGAATCGACTGGTATAATCGTTGAGATTGTGTCTCTACCCATTTTAAAGATATATCCAAAAAACACACTTTTTTGAGGCGCAACTTTGACAACAAATATCTCAGGAACAAAAACAGATAATTAAATTCCGTTTGAAAATTTGAAATCAGCTTATCGAGATCTATCAATGCATACTATTTCCTAAAATCAAAATTTGGGGCACAAAAATGAGAATTTTTGGGATATATTGCGTTTATCAACACAATTTTTGGTTTAATACTGTTGTTTGGTTTGTTTTAACTCTACACAACAACAAAATAAAAGACACTCATGTAATACCAGGGACACACGGTGTAAATAATGATCATTAAGTAAATTCTCAATTAATGTTAATGTTCATTAGAAAAATATGCAGACACACGGACATTACTTGAAATTTCTTGTACATGCGCAAATGCAATGTACCCTTGACAAAAAAAAAAGATAGGGAGTCATTAAAGACACCGTAGTAGTTTCTAGATTTAGAGTATTATCCATACCACTATACTTCATTGAGAATCGGCAACCCAAATAAGAATAATTCAACTAGATATCAAAGTTAACCTCAACAACAACGTCAACTGTCATTCGACTTGCGATGACAACCGAACGCTTCCAATCACCGGTTTTTAAACTTCATCGGCCCTTTCCACGTAAATGAAGTTTGAAATGATTATTACCTAAATGGTCATATGACACATGGTAACTAAATTAAGTATTAACTGTTAAGGGCTGAGATTTATGCAATAAATCTCTGTGCTCACATAAACCTAGATAAAAGTTTAAAAGGAGCATTAATAAATATAATGTCAGACAGCCAGGCAGCTTTAAAGGCATTGAATGCCTTCACATGTAAATCAAAGCTAGTCTGGAACTGCAGAGAGACCCTCCAATTGCTAACCGAAGCAAACCAAGTCACCCTACAGTGGGTACTAGGGCACGAGGGAATCTTAGAAAACGGGAAAGCTGACGAACTTGCAAAAAAGGGGTTAAACTTTCATACCACGTGCCGGAACCTTCACGTGGTCTTCCACAAAGCCACTATAAGAAGGTGGTCAAAAACTGGGAGGAATCTGCCATATCCTCATATTGGAAAAATATTCCAGGCCTCAATCAAGCTCGGTAATTCATTTCTCCAGCTTCGACAAACGCCAAAGAGCTACTAGCTCTCAGCAAAAAGGATCTTAACATAATGACAGGAATTCTCACTGGCCACTGTCCTTTAAAGTACCATTTGCACAAAATTGATATAGCTGAAAATGAAACCTGTCGACTGTGTGAAGAGGACGAAGAATCGTCGGAACACATACTGTGTGAATGCCCAGCCGTAACTGCACAGAGACTCAATCAACTAGGTAAGAGGTATCTTACGGCAGATGAGATCAAAAACTTGACTCCTGGGGCCATAATCGGCTTCATCAAAAATCTGGACCTCCTTCCAGAAAACTAAGTAAGGGCGACAAAACGCTTAAACCCTCGTATACAATACAATAACTGTTAATGATCATTAACTTTCGTCGTATGGCCCAGGTATAACCCTAAAGAAAGAAAATATAATGACAGATCAGTCTGAGTCTAACATTTGAATTCCGAACCAAATGAAAAAAAAAGAAAAAAAAAAGAATATCGGCTATTGTATTCGCATGCAGACATGTAATATTTAATATTTCATTCTCGATAACCATTTCCCGCTATTCAATCAAGTAGCAGCTGTTATTCAAGGCAGGGCTGATTCCAAGTATCGCCAAGACAATTCACTTGTTAATTATTATTTTAAATGCGTATGGGTTTGGCTACTTGAAATTGAAAGTCGAAATGTTGTCATGGTGTTTTAATTGTTAATGTTTTTAAATGTCATTTTTGTTTTTGTTCAAGTTTTTTGTTTCAAACAAAAAATACGTTAATCGTTAATGCATAACTTACTGTGTTACTGTATAATATAACGAAATATTTCAATTGGAGTTTTTATTCTGGATTAGTTTAGAAAGCTTTGTTGTTTAATAACAAAGAAATATTTTTAAGTCAATCAATAAATAGTAAATTCAATGTTAAATAAAGCATAATTATGTAAAAATCATTATAAAATAATCAATAACAATTAACATATATTCTATTTCCCACAATTGATCCCTACTTCAACAACAGGCTATATGACCACTGTCGAATTGAAAGAGTATAAAAACTAAAAATTAACCATTATAACTAAACTATCAATAATAATGACAAAAACTATATATTATCTTATAATTTGATTGAAATTAGCATTTGAAATTCAAATCTATGTATCGGCGTCAATTTCTGACGTCACATAGGAGAATGAGAGAGCAGTTTACAATACAAAGTGGGAATTATTTTGTTTACTTAATGATATCGAATAAATATTTTTAATGATAATTTAGTTATAACTATTTATGAAACAATGTATAAGGTATATATAATTACAGGCAATTCATATAAGTAAATAATAATATTTTGATATTACACAATAGCTTGTTTTGGTGTACATCTCGTTGACATTAAAATGTCAGTACTCATCTGCCAAAATTGTCAGTGTCTTATGATTTTTGAAGGCTGTTTAGTGTTTACATACATTGTGTTTACTCATTGTAACGTACTCTAATTCTTGCCCTAATCAAAATCACCCTCCATAAAAACCATAATCTTTACTTTTTACTACCTCTAAAAGAGGTGTTTACACATTATGAAATACTCTAATTCTTGACCTAATCTAATTTAATCAAAATCACCCTTTGTAAATCATCTTCTATAAAAACCAGTCACCGTAATGTTTACTACCTGAGAGAAGGGTGCTCACTCACTGTGAAGTACTCTAATTCTTGCCCTAATATAATTAGATTAACATCACCATCCTCAAAAACCAGTCACCGTAATGTTTACTACCTGAGAGAAGGGTGCTCACTCACTGTGAAGTACTCTAGTTCTAGCCCTAATATAATTAGATTAACATCACCATCCTCAAAATCCAGTCACCGTAATGTTTACTATCTGAGAGAAGGGTGCTCACTCACTGTGAAGTACTCTAATTCTTGCCCTAATATAATTAGATTAACATCACCATCCTCAAAAACCAGTCACCGTAATATTTACTACCTGAGAGAAGGATGCTCACTCACTGTGAAGTAGTCTAATTCTTGCCGTAATATAATTATATTAACGTCACCATCCTCAAAAACCAGTCACAGTAATATTTATTACCTCATTGCGATGTACTCTAATTGTTGCCCTAATGTAATTAGACCAAAATCACCCTACGTAAAAACCAAACCCAATTACATACAATTGGCAATAGACCAGATTGATAATGAGTTACACTGGAATAGAGATTCAACCGCATTAATTTGCGAATATTAACCGCTTTACTAACTACCTAACCACAATTTCCTAGATTATAATGTTTACTAAATTACTGGCATACTTGTAAACACGACGTTCACCTATGTCATTAGATAATTCATATTGTTAGTGCACCAGTTATATGTTCATGAATATTTTATTAACAATATGAGTATTGGTCATCATATGATTATTAATAATGAAGTACAGTACCATATTGCTAATATTCTGAATAATAATTAAATAGTCATGCAATATCATGTCAAAGTCAACTTTCGACACAATTAACATTAGTTGATAGGTTTCTCCACTCTTGTGGTTACTTTATGCAATTTAAAGATATTTTTAACTTAAGGCTTGATCCACTGATCAACTCTGATCCATAAATCAATTCAATTCACCATTGAGAAAGTCAATGATCAACTGTTCTGTCATCTGATTTGATACTTATTTTGGCGTTTTGACATACCGTTTGTTCCAAGAAAGTGTTGTCATAGGTATTTAAAATGGGAAAACAACTAAGTCACTGTATTCTACAAATACACTGAATGTTAAGTGTGGTGTATTTAAAATATTTAATTTTTGACATTCATGTCTAAATTTAAAAAGAATCACGGTTGTCATCCGTCGAATTTGACAATTCAATATGAAATATTTAATTGATTTATTTTGAAAATGAAAAGAGATATTGTAAATGTAATTATATTTTTATACATTATAATAGTGAGCGAATTATATACAAATACACTGAATGTTAAGTGTGGTGTATTTAAAATATTTAATTTTATGACATCTGACGTCTATCATCCGTTGGTCCATAATCCAAAAATTCGATACACAAGTTTTATATTTTCAAAGAGAAATATACAGAAATATAAAGTAAACTATGTTTAAAAGAATATGTACAATACACTTTATGATGTAAATATATCATTTTAAATTTGTTTCGCAATTCTATATGTATTTCTACATCTTATTTAATACAGATTACTTCATTTTAATAACATAACCCAATAAAATTTACAAAAATAAATTAAAGTTTTTCGCCTCATATCTTTATTGCTCTTTACACGCAACTTTGACTCCTGTCAATTCGTAGTTTTGAGGTTACATAGTCAAAGATTCTCAGTTCGATTCATAGTTTGGATTTTTTTTTGCATTTTATATTAAAGATGTATTATTATTTTTTAGTTACAAAGGTATTTTTTATCATATAAGTTAGTAAAATATGATTAGAGTATTTCAATTGACAAACCTACTTCTAGTAAACATGGAGGTTTGCATATTTCCATTTCAAAATGCACATAACCTTACAACCGTAACAGGTGCATTCCTGCTGTAACTTGCAAAGTAAACTCATAACTGTAAAACTATTTCATTTGCCTTAAAGTTTTGCAGACTGCAACAAGTATAAAAATCTATAACTTCTGCGAAAATGCAACTGAACTTTCTAATACATGAGTAGGCATATATTATATCTTATCCATAGTCAATCAGTATAGTAATTCAATTTAACAGATGTATTATATGCATACGATAACAGACTTAACAAAAGAAAAGCGTAAGGAATTAATTAAACAAATAGTAAACCTACATTGTGTACGAGATTATACAGGTCGTCTCATGTAAGAGGTTATTACAGTTTGTGCTCTTAAACGCACATGTGCTTTAAAGGCTTATTACCGCAGTTCGTCTCGACCATAGATTATATATATTTTTTTGTGTGCTGTAGATGATATCAATTGGTACTGCTTTCAGCGCCAGTCGGTGTTTGCTCCCCCAACTTATTAATATACATGATATAGGCAACTATTTCATTATTTCAATTTAATAAATTGAATATGATTGACAAATTTGACAACGTCAAAATATATTTGGTGAGAAATATGTAGCAGCAACCTTTTCTTTGTAAGTTTTTGTGCGATAAAAAAGGAATAGTGATAAAGATTTTAATAAAATTTTGCATAATATGATCCATTTGAAAAGGAAGTTTGAAGATATTAAACTAATGGAAGTAGAAGTGATGAAACATCTCGCTAAAAGTTTTGTTTGTCAGCAAAATCACGTGACAATTTGAACTGAACCAATTGATCTACCTCGATGAAAGGATTACTTAGGATCAGTTCATTTAGTAGAGGGGGTAAAGTGATCCAGTCAAAAGGAATGATGAAATAAGTGATCCAAATTCAAAAGTGTAAGTTGGATCAGTTCAAAATGGCAAATGGAATACATAATACATAATATATATATATATATATATATAAATATATATATATATACATATATATATATAAATATATATATACATATGTATATATAATATATATATATATATAAATATATATATATATATATATATATATATATATACATATATATATATATATATATAAATTTCTGAAACACCCCGTATATGATTTGATTTATGATTACGAGACATAACAATATATAAAATCAAAGGTGTGGACTCCACATATGTATTTCCTGGTGACAATGGTAAAACATTAACATTTTTAGGTTAGAATAGGTTAGGTTGATTTCACCTGTCGTTTATTTCTTTTGAATGAGAGAAATTTAGATTGATAGATATCATAACCTTTCAAAAGTAAATACTATGTCATTTAATTATTAAATATTGAGATATATGTGCATAGATATTAGTACTTATATGATCATGACAAATGGAATTTACTGTATTTATAGAAATAATAATTTATGTGTTTCGAAAGATATTTATATGTAATTAGTATTATACTTCCTGTCCGTTACAAGTAGAAGGTATTAAATGAAAAATTTGTGGGACGATTTTTCGTCTACGATTACTCTCAATACGATACATAAAAATATAATATTTGGTATTTATATTTTATATTCAAATATGATGAACTGCTTAGATTTTTATTACAATTGGTGAACTGGAAATAGTACTTTATTTGAAGCTTTAAACCGTTTTTCCTGAAAAATACCCCTAAATACCATTTTCAAACATAAAGATTTTTTTATTTTCTACCGATCTGCATAATTATGTTTATATATAACTTCTAGCTAAACAGAAAAAGTATAAAATTATATTAATTGTATATATCGTTTAGGCTGAGGAATTTCTATAAAACAGATAAGTTATTCCTACGTACGTACAAAATTTGATGTAACTTTAAAAGATAAAATAAGTAAATATAAAGTAGTTTTATTATAAAGTTTAAAAGGTGGAAGAAATATATATATATATATATATATATATATATATATATATATATATATATATATATATGGAAACAGCAAAAAACTGTTTTCCCATGTTATTTCCCTATGTCAAGGTTTTCAGTATTCACTCTTTATATATATATATATATATATAATATTTGCACACGTGAATCAAGGTAAGTAACGCCAAAAATTACTGTTTTTTTGTCATAAAAATTTTATGAAGGAAATTTTAGGTATGAAATGAATTAAAAATATTCTGAACTGCAATAACAAACTAATTATAAAACTACAAATCAAATGTACTGAAAAACTTATATAGAATATATTACTATAGTGGCGGGAGGTAATGTATTGGACACATCAGACTTTTTTATCATAAATTAAAAAACTAGAGTGTACAGTTGTACTTTTTGCTGTTAAGGGATTTCCCAAATGAAGAAAAATCGTGGAGAAAACTTTACAACTTTGCAGAGTTGTCGACATTTCCCAATGTGTCAAAACTCCAATTTTTTCTCATAATTAGTTTATTTTTTACCTTGGAGCAAAAAATGGGTTATTTCTAAAAGAATGAAATTCATATGCGGGAAACAAGTTTACACCAGTTCAACGAACGGGCAAGATTGTTTTAGTACAAATTTTCCATAATAGATTGCAATAAAAAATGAAGTAAGGATTCTATATATGGGAAACGTCGCAAAAAATATTTCATCATTATATTATCATTCCAGAAGATATTCAAAAAAAAAACTATTTAATGAATTTATTAACTGTTTATATTAAGCAGAAACGCAGATTAATTTAAAGTAACTGTTTATCCTTTAAAGGATTAATCGTTATGTAAATCTATTATTTAAATCAGTGGCGTGCCGACAGTCTAAGCAAGATAAGCTCTGCTTACCTATTACTTCTATTTTTAATTTTTAACTTTAATCAGTAAAATTTTCGCCACAATTTTTTTTTATATTTAAAAAACTGCTATTAAAAATGATATCCTTCAAAACGGTTAATAATAGTGAGTGTTTAAGCTAGTAGTGAAAAAAACTTTCTGCAAAACGAAATTTATAAATGTAACAGAAAGGAATTTGATCATCGCATAAAAACTAGTCAAGGTAGTCAGAAATAACTCTGCTTCAACCAATGGTGAAATGTGTCTTTTGTTAGAGTCATGCAAGGATGGTACCATTAGTTAAGCTTCGCTATAAGCAGCAAAATTTCTGCTTGCGTAGGACAAACGCAATTGCAACGAAATGTATTAGCTATCAACATTTTGTTTAAAGTTTATTCGAGAATAGATATGACTAGAATGCAATCATTGCACGTTTTGCATGTTTATACAAGTGTGCCAAAATTGCAATGTCAAAAATAAGTAAGAAAAAAAAATTGTTATGATTAATCAATTTTCAATGTGTAAAATATTTACTTAATATTTTCTTCTGACGTGTTTATAGATTGTCAAATCACAAATAATATTTTTACATGAAATAAAAACAGGGTAATAAAATAAATAAAATGAAAAATATGTGTCCGTATGTCTTCCAATATTAAAAATAATAGAATTACATTTAAAATTTTAATAAAGCAAAATAAAATTTCCAATCAAAAATATAATTAAAAATACAAAATATTGGCATTGAATTAAATTAATTAAAATGTAGATATTAAAAATTCTATATTCGTTATTCAAAATAAATTAATTATGTTAACGGCATGATTCATTCCTGAAAATTTAGCATGAAAATAGTGCATCCATAAAAATCATATAATATTAAAACATCAGTAATAATTAAAATGCATTTTCGCATATTTTTGTTCAAAATGAATATTTTTACACTGTAATGAATACAGAAATATGCCATTAATAAAAATAATTAATGAAATCGTATACACATATATCAGTTAATATTAGCCGTATATAGTGGATTCATTTGTGCTCCAATTCTTGCTTTATTACATTAATTTCAGAATTTTCTAGTTATGTTAAAATGTAAGTATCTAACATCTTCGGTAACTGTTTATAATTCCTCTATTTATTTAGTCAAATAAATAAATTTCTATTATTACTTCAAATATTATTAATTTACTGGCTATACAAGAATATATATATGTTCTTTATAATGTTCCTCCACAACTCTCTATCTCTTGTTTTGTTCTTCCAGTTGCTAATTCCGGCTGCTTTCAGATCTTCTTCCACTTCTCTCAGCCATGTTGATCTGGGCCTGCCTCGTCTTCTTCTTCCGCCTGGTCTCCATTCGACTATTGATCTTATTGTATCCCTTTCTTCTGCTCTCCATACATGACCAAGCCATCTCATTCTTTGTTTAATTTTTTCACTATATTTTCTCCTTCTAATTCTTGTTCTATTTCATGGTTCATTCTTCTTCTTCTTCATTCTTATTCTGTATTCATATTCTGATACCTTGATTGGTCCTAGTATTGTTCGTATTATTTTGCGTTCCATTATTTTTAGATCTTCTTCCTCTTTTTTTGTCATTGTGATTGTTTCAGCTGCGTATAATGTTATTGGTCTTATTATTGGTTTGTATCTTAGATGAGGTATAACTAGAGATATGGCACACTCCTATAGCTACGTACTACTGAGCAAGCAACACATGTATGTTCGAGAATCGCCTAATGCCAGCTGTGTAGTGCACACTTACAGTTAGACGAACGAAATATTGGTCATAGTGTTAGTCACCTATCCTCATTATTTGTTTGGTTGAGTTTTCCATATAACTACTCTACTGGTCCACTGTTCTCACACTGCTGGCTACAAGCGATTTTAAACCTTAGATCTTTCGACAATATATTTGGGCAATGCCATATCTCTAGTTATACCTCATCTAAGGTTTGTATATTATGATTTTGATATTTTTTGTTCATAGTTTGCTTTTTAATATTTTTTTGTTTGCGTAAAAAGCTCTATTTGTTGCTATAATCTTTTCCTTAATTTATTCTTCTAACACTTCATAGAACGTTTCTTTTTCTTTTGATTTCGCATTCTCTGTTGGAGCATATATATTTAAGATTGATATTTTGAAAGGTATCGTATCTATTGTACAGTAGGCCATTCTTTCATTTATTGCTTTCAAATTTATTATATTATTATTTTTTAATTATTTAGTAAATCTATATACCCTAAAGAAATATTACTTCAACCAATACTTGTTGTCCATCCGACTAGTCCAATCCAAGTACGACGCCAGCAGACAAGCAGTAACTCGCTAACCATAAATGATTTACGAAGTTGGAAGAAGTCCTTTAACCTATTTAGCGTGTAACCGCCGATGCGGACCACACACAGCGCTGCTCCAGTTTGTAAATAGGTTGCGAAGTGCGACATGCAAAACTCATCTGCACTTGTCAGCAAGCTGGGACAGGCAAGCTGGGACAGGAGACAGCGACGTGCTGCTACAGGAGTTGGAGCTCGAATGCTCGATACTGTACAGGAGCTTTCATACATGTTGGAATGATGACATTTAGAGGTGGTTTAATGTCTGATGAGATGTTGGACAGTAGATTTTGATATATGTCAAGTATTAATTAGAGGTGGTTTAATATCTGATGAGATGAAGGACAGTAGGTTTTGATATATACATATATCGACTACTGTCATATTGTGTTGAAGAAGACAGTTTATGCGATTTGTCGCTTTTGTCATCGCGAACTAAAAGACCTATTTTGACACAGCCCTTACTTAGTTTTGCCATTTAGAGGTGGTTTATTGTCTGATGATATGTTGGCAGTAAATTTTGAGAGGTCAAATATTGACCGACATATATATCGACTACTGTCAAATTGTGTTGAGGAAGACGGTTTATGCGATTTGTCGCTTTTGTCAGCTCTTAGTTTTCCAGTTCCAATTTTTTTATGAAACGAATTTTCTCCCGATATGAAGTTTATAATCTCATCTAACGTAAGGTACCTATTAACTAGTTGATTATGTCTCTGTTTGGTTATTGCTACAGAAGTTGAAGCTCGATGCTGTACAGGAGCTTTCACGCATGTTGGAATGATGACATTTAGAGGTGGTTTAATATGTGATAAGATGATAGACAGTAGATTTTGTTATATAAATATATCGACTATTGTCAAACTGTGTAGAGGAAGACGGTTTATGCAATTTGTCACTTTTGTCATCGCAAACTAAAAGACCTGTTGTGACATAGGCCTTATTTAGTTGTCAAGAAACAGTTCCAATTTTTATATGAACCGTTATTATATATCCAGATATGAAGTGACACAGTCCTTACTCAGTTTTGACATTTAGAGGTGGTTTAATATCTGATGAGATGTTGGCAGTAGATTTTGATATATGTCAAGTACTGACCGACTTATATATATCGACTACCGTCAAATTGTGTTGAGCGTGGCAGTTTATGCAGTTTGTTGCTTTTGTCATCGCGAACTAAAAGACATATTGTAACACAGTCCTTACTTAATTTTGACATTTAGAGGTGGTTTAATATCTGATGAGATATTGGACAGTAGATTTTGAGACAAGTCAAGTACTGACCGACTTATATATATATATATATATATATATATATATATATATATATATATATATATATATATATCGACTACTGTCAAATTGTGTTGAGCGTGGCAGTTTATGCAGTTTGTTGCTTTTGTCATCGCGAACTAAAAGACATATTGTGACACAGTCCTTACTTAATTTTGACATTTAGAGGTGGTTTAATATCTGATGAGATGTTGGCAGTAGATTTTAATATATGTCAAGTACTGACCGACTTATATATATCGACTACCGTCAAATTGTGTTGAGCGTGGCAGTTTATGCAGTTTGTTGCTTTTGTCATCGCGAACTTAAAGACATATTGTGACACAGTCCTTACTTAGTTTTGACATTTAGAGGTGGTTTAATATCTGATGAGATGTTGGCAGTAGATTTTGATATATGTCAAGTATTGACCGACTTATATATATCGACTACTGTCAAATTGTGTTGAGCGTGGCAGTTTATGCAGTTTGTTGCTTTTGTCATCGCGAACTAAAAGACATATTGTGACACAGTCCTTACTTAATTTTGACATTTAGAGGTGGTTTAATATCTGATGAGATGTTGGCAGTAGATTTTGATATATGTCAAGTACTGACCGACTTATATATATCGACTACCGTCAAATTGTGTTGAGCGTGGCAGTTTATGCAGTTTGTTGCTTTTGTCATCGCGAACTAAAAGACATATTGTAACACAGTCCTTACTTAATTTTGACATTTAGAGGTGGTTTAATATCTGATGAGATATTGGACAGTAGATTTTGAGACAAGTCAAGTACTGACCGACTTATATATATATATATATATATATATATATATATATATATATATATATATATATCGACTACTGTCAAATTGTGTTGAGCGTGGCAGTTTATGCAGTTTGTTGCTTTTGTCATCGCGAACTAAAAGACATATTGTGACACAGTCCTTACTTAATTTTGACATTTAGAGGTGGTTTAATATCTGATGAGATGTTGGCAGTAGATTTTAATATATGTCAAGTACTGACCGACTTATATATATCGACTACCGTCAAATTGTGTTGAGCGTGGCAGTTTATGCAGTTTGTTGCTTTTGTCATCGCGAACTTAAAGACATATTGTGACACAGTCCTTACTTAGTTTTGACATTTAGAGGTGGTTTAATATCTGATGAGATGTTGGCAGTAGATTTTGATATATGTCAAGTATTGACCGACTTATATATATATATATATATATATATATATATATATATATATATATATATATATATATATATTGTGACATAGGCCTTATTTAGTTTTCCAGATACAGTTTCTGATTTTTTATTAAATCAACTATAGCACCAGAAATCAAGTTCATAATCTCATCTACCTTAAGGTACCTATTTATAAGTTAATTGTGTCTCTGTGTGGTTAGACTGAGCTATGGGCATCACATAAGTGTTCTCATGATTTATCAATTTTGTAGACCAGGTATTTCAAATCCAATGGCCAGAAAAATCCCCTGTCATTACTCTAAGATCCTTTTTGCTGAGAGCTAGTAGCTTCTTGGTGTTTGTTGTAATTAATGTTGCCGTCTATATCTGGAATGGAATACGACAGACCAGTTGATCATTGATTTTTTTAATGGTGAATTGAATAGATTCCTGGATCAGAGTAAATCAATAGATCAAAAAGTCAAAACGAGGATCAAATTCATCAAATCAGATGATCAAAGCTTGATTAATAATGATTTTTCTTAATGGTAACTCAAATTGATTCCTAAATCATAGTAGATCAGTTAGTTAAACTTTGATTAAAGCTTAATCTACCTTGATAGATTTCGGCCCTGTTTGTGGAAATTAGTCAAAGATGAAATAAATATTATACATTTTATTTCATTTCTTACTACTCATCTGTTGATGATTTACCAAGTGGGATTGAAACCGGAAACTTAAATTTAGTTTGGTCATTTTAATTATACAGATAACCTGATGACACTGTTGGATTGACATCTTTTTGACAATTCAATACATATTAATTAACAACCTTTTTAATTTTTAGGGATTTCATTTGACTCTATTAAGAACCTGTACCAACTAGTGCAACCAAAACAATGACCATAAGTACAAGACGAAACCCGTTAAGCTATGCCCATCCCTGCCCAAACTCGCTAATTACCAGCCGATACAGATAGCAGCTATCCGTGTGACATTGACACGAATTCGCGTTCTTTCTCTCACGTAACACGCAACGACAGGCGTGTTACCCAATGCGCCTTTACTTTTCCACCAATGCAACGGTTTGCGCCAAATGTTATCTAATACGTAAATTATGCGTGCGGGCATCACAGAATTGTTCTTGTGGCTTACTTTCACTGTTTCATATATTAATAAGTGTAAGTGTGACTTACACAATGAGTGTCGATACACAATAGTTGTGCACATTGTGGTTTATGATAATCAATTTTTAGTCACTTCCTTATGGTACTTGAGTAAATATATATTTAGTTTTCTACGACCACTAATGTAAATAACCATTATTGTACAACTTATAGTTTATCTAAGTGTAAAGGCCGTTTTAGACTAGCCTATTTATGGGATTATAAATAGTACAACAAATGGTACTATATCTCAGGATTGGCGTTAAATCACGATACAAATCAAATGATTTAAATCAACTGTTTTTTTTTTTAATAAAAATCATTGATTTTAATTAAAATATTATTGTTACTAGTTAGTACGTCTAATGAAAAAATAAGTAAGAAAAGTTTTATATAGTATGTATTTATGTATTTCGGAAATCACACGATATCGACAAGATGATGTCATCAATCACCTTTTTTCCCTTGACGATTTGAATCACATGGTTACGATTGAAAACTTATAAATCAACTCAGGGAAATAGACTTTATATAACATATTCAATAATAAATATACAAATAATGTTTTTCCTTGTTCATATCAATGTTTGTGTATAGTATTACTTAATCAAATCTAATCTATTTTATAATCAATATTTTTTAAATTTTTCCTTGTTGAGATCCACTTCAAATTTGAGTGTTTTAGGAAATATTTATATTTATTTGTTTACATTATTTGCTTGTAAATATTTAGAAAACGTTATCTTCAAATATTTTTTATAAATTGATTTTAGAATATCTAAATTTTTGTTTCACGAAAAGTTTTGTTGTAAACTTTAAAATATTGTAGCGATTCCAAGGTCACAGGTATCTAGCAGACAGTTTAAGACGTGTTTCAACCCTCTATTGTGCTGATGCATCGAAGGTGCGAGAATATTCTCGAACTTAATTGCTCTGATATATAAACCCCGAACTGAAAAGAAAGGGGAACAGTCAGATATTAATACGCGAACTGAAAATAAATAGTTGGTGAAAATAAATATCGTGTAAATAAATAGTGCATATTGTTAAATGTTTAAATAAATAATCTTAGTGTTTAAGTCTTTATTAATAACTATTATTCTTAAATTAGTGTTTATATTTGTTCATTCATAATATTAATTATTTTTATTATTTTTTTATAACTTATTATTTATTCGCTTTTCAAACTTAGTTATATAAATATTGGTTTTCAATTATTTTTACACTTCACCTAAATAAATAAACGTTGCAATATAAACTATAAAGACATTATCTCGAACATTATAATATCTTATTGTAATCTGGTATCAATATCTATAGTAATATTAGGAAAAACCTATCTTTAAATTGAGACATTATTGTACAATACACTCAAATGAGTGTATTGTACAATAATGAGATACGTATTACCAAAAGATTCTAGGAATATTACAGATATTTAATTCTACTAGAAGTATAACAGTAAATTATTATATTCGTTATTCTTGTTTAAAATTTATATCATAAACAAGAATCATGTTTTTATCGTACTCCAAATAAAACCTAACAGAACGAATGTTATGTCTTAGAGTACGTAAATAGCAGGTTTAGAAATATTTATTTCAGTGACGTAATGATAATTATGACTTTCTTGTATAAATCGCAATATTTATATAACTAAATTGGTCTAATTCGTTGCTCCATAAAATTTATTCGATATATTACGAATTAAATTTGTCGTTACAAAATAATAATTTTGTGCCTTCTATATTTTCTATTTGGTATCACAAATGTCAATAATATAAGCTTGTAGTAAGAAAATGAAATTTAGTTTCGTTGTTATTTGTTCTAGTTTAAAAATACTCTTAAAATCAATTGCAATATTTATGCATTATATAAAGTAAATCTAATACGTTGTCAATATTAATTATTTTTAAATAAACCTAATGAACGTGGGTTTTCTTTTTAAAAAACCTAACCTTACCTAACCTATCATTTGAAAAATTTATTTCTTCAATTGTTTTATTTGTCTTCTCAATCTACACGTGTATTTCCTACCTTTGTTTTGTCTACTAAAGAATTTTAATAAATCTCAAAAATGTATTTGTTGGCTATTAAAGTAATCGCTTATTAAATTATATTTAACGATAATTTATTTTTAGCTTTACGATACAAAAAACAATTAATATTGTAAAGTAGGTAATGTTTATTGGTATTTACAATGAAAGTTATTCTTCGGTATAGAATATAATTATATACATTATTAATAATAACTATTATAAATAATTATAAATTTAGTAAGTAGATGTGTTTTAATATTGTTTACTATGACCATTAATATATTTGCTTATTGTATGTTTGTTATTTTTATGGATACATAGTACATTGTAAACACATTTTCATTTCCTACGGTAACCATAGACAACGTTAAATTATAAATTCATATCTTACAGTTCTGTCAAAAATCGTATTGTTTATTTTTTGTTTTGTAGCTAGTTGCTAACAAGTAGTGAAATGAAGACATCTTTATTATTAAAATATAAATGAAATAGGAAATAATATCGTGGTTGTAGAAAAAGTATAGCGTACAACTCGCTTGAAATGTCCATTTTATACTCGTATGAAATGAGTACCATTCCATGCTTGTTGTATAATATACTATTAATATTCGTTTAAGTACTATTGAGTTTTCACAAGATAAAAAAATATCTGAATTAATAGTTAAATATATATTGTCATCATTTAATAGGTCACTAGCTTTAAACAAACTACGTATTCATTGTTTCAATATTTGGTTTAATTATTCGTGTATATGTATTTCAAAACTTTTAATGATTAATCCGGTTCATGGAACTATTGAAAATGAATACAGGTTATATTAAATGATATTTCTATTATTACATTTATAGCAGTTTATGTGATATAGAATTATTTTGCAATAAATTGTAATATTGCAACTTGAAATATTATTGTTTACAATTGTTTTACAGGAAGTATGAATAAACGGTTATTGAATTAAAATATTTATTATTTAAATTTATACTGTGTTTATATGTACGGCTACTAATCTTCATATTTAATCACGCTTTTATATATTTATATTTATATATATATATATATATATATATATATATATATATTCATATTACTCATGATCTTGACCCATTGTTGGATGTACCAATCTGATACGGTGGAATCGAAAGTTGGGCACATGGTTTTACTCAGAAGTTATTACAGATACAAAAATATACTAAATAACAAAGTTGCAGTTGTATTATATTTAATAACGGAATTTGAAAACTTTATTTTAATATTCTTATGAACAGGATTTGTGGCAAAATTAAATGGTTTAATAAATTTTGCCACTCCTGTATTTCTTTGAAATAAGTTTTACCTTGAAGTACCGATATTTTAAGTGCTATAAGATCCGGAAAATGTAAAGTATTCAAAAATGTTACTCATACTTTTATACGTATTTTTAATAACAAATAAATGTCACAACAACTTGATATTTACCGTTTATTTATTTTCTTGTTTAAAATTGTAATCAGTAGGCTTTGTAACAGAAAACTATCACTTTTTAAATTAAACACAAGTGACTAAACAATATATAAACCTACTTACAAATCCAGGTTTGTAATAAACAAACAACATTCACTAAAACAAAAGAACAGTCGTCATAAGCAAACATGATTAATTTATGTAAGTGGGTATTTATATGACCTTATTGCTATTGTCACGTAAGAAGATCTAGTGACCTATGGAATAATTGCCCTTCACCTCTTAAGAATATATGGCGAGAATTATGCAAATGACGGCGAAATGTAACATTGAAGTGTTTATAAATAGCAGGATAAGAAATTCATTAAATTAAGTTAGAGGTTGCAGGAAGTCTACAGAGAAATAATTAAAACGAATTTTCGCATTAAAATTTATTATCAATTTTAAATTTTACTTCCTTGTACGAAATAAAGGAAATATTGTTATCGCCAAATATTTCGGTTTCAGGTTTCATCGTAAATATTCATTTTGACTAACATTGACAGAATATTTTTTGATGAGACCTTATACAATATTATTTGAATAAAATGAAAATAGTACCTATAATTTTTTATTACGCATATGGAATTTATTCTAAGAGGTGATAGTCGAGAAGAATAAACCTTGTGAGTAATAAAAAATGCTGTAGTCCTTAGATATACATTACATTTTTCCGAAATCGTTAATTTATTAATTAAAAACATAAATAAATAGCATTGTGTTTGTAAAACGTCCGCTATAATAGCTATTGAGACGGGGATGGCTGTGATAACAAACGTACTGTCAAAGTGTCAAATATTTCTTTATAATTTTCATTTATGTTTACACCAGTTTAGACGTCGTCTGCATGAAATCAGATAAATTATTATCAAAGGTAAATAATAAATAAATTCACCAATAATATTAAAGAATTATATGTTTGTTATTTTAGGTAATGCTAAAATAAACTGCAAAAATATAAAACTATTAAAATACATGTTAATTCAGTTTGACAGATGAGTCCGTAAAGTTAATTTTTAATATAAGGGTCTGTAAAGTTGTACTTTAGCTATTTTTTTGGCTAACTTCGTGGAGTGATATTGTTTAGTATCGATTTCGAAAAAATGTTTTTTTCTTACAACCACAATGGAAAATGGCACTTTTCACACACTATATAAAGTGTGAGAAATCATTGTCACAGTGATTGCCAACACTGCGCATGCGTGAAGTGACTCTTTGTGATGTTATGTGCGCCATATTATTTTTTTGTCAAATAGCTTTCTTGCATGTATATTTGTTCTGAGTTCTATTTTCCAACTTTGTGTGATTCCACTCTCGACTTCATCTCGTGCCGAAACTAAAACATCTCGTGGGAAATAGGTGACTTTCTGCTCTTGTTGCACAATATACTACTATTCGCAAAAAATTTCGGCTTTCAGATTTTAAGAATTATATCCATTTTGACAATCTCTGAATTAATTTTGACTAGTTTCGGCATGACGTCTGTACGTACATATGTATGTATCTCACATAATTTTTAAACGATTAGCCGTATAATGTTGAAATTTTGTATGTGGGACTACTATAATATGAAATAAGTTTAAATAATAAAAAATATGACTTCTTACAATTATTGATTTTATTCATATCAGTAAAGTATGTTCTGTGGAAAACAAAAACATCATTGAAATTAGCAACTAATGAGGCAACTTTGCCCCAATTTAACCGACTTCGTATTTCTTACGGTCCTCGAGATCCCATTGGTTAGCCTCATAAAACGGACACCCTGTATAATAATACACTATTAATTTACACAAGCTTACAAGAAAGTCATGTAATGTCCACAACAGAATTGTTTATATAGTTTATCTAGTATAAATAAAAATCTGATAACAATGAATAAAACAAAAGTAACGAATACAGTCCCATTTATTTTTTTCATGAAATCCTCCGAGTTGGTAAATATAATTATGAATTTTAATTATTACAGTTTGTATACATCAGACACCCTTCGTACATCATGTGAAAACTGCATTACCGCATGCATCAACTAGCCTAGCAGTCCAGTAATTAAAACTTTGCCACAATCTAGTTACTGTCAGTTGCCATTCAAATATTAATTACAAAACTCTGACTGACGGCGCCATTCCCATCCATAAATCAGACACTCACAATTCACAATTGGGAATTTTTTCCGCAAAAGGAGATTCTTTCTACGTAATATACGTGCATGCAATAGTTTTGCTACCGGGTTGCTCAATATGTGAGTTTGCGATTTTGTACTTAATTGTACAATAGTGAATATAGAAAATGGTTTGTTAGGCGGATGACGATTTTATTTGAAAAAACCTTAAAGACCAGTATCTGTTTATATTCGACGTCTCTATTAGAATAAACCTTAAAGACCAATATAAGAAATTTAATTTTTAAGAAAACAAAAAAATCCATTTTTGGGTGTGGCTATTATTTCTGGGTTATCTTAAGAACTAGACATTTTTAAGAAAAATTTATAGAATAGTATATTGTGTTATTAAGAGTAAAAGTGATACTTTGTGTGGCAAGCATGGAAGTTTGCACGACGAGCGAAGCGAGTCGGACAATTGCATGCGAGGCACACAAAGACACTTTTACTCTGAATAACACATGCTATTTTTTCTTCAAACTTAGAAATTTTAAAAAATAAATTACTATTTGACGTTTAATATGTAGGTTACCTGTCAGTTATTCATAATTTTTAGTAACTTTATTCTTAGGTTATCTAGTTTTTATAGTGACATTTAGGTTGATATTACAGATTTCTATTGTACAAGTTACTTCTTATTGGCTATACGGCGGCGACAATATTATAAGTTACTTCTTATTGGCTATACGGCGGCGACAATATTATACGGCGGCGACAATATTATACGGCGGCTAGAATAAAAAATTATATTACGGAGGCATAGAAATTAAACTTTAACCTTGTCAATCACGTCACAGAAGATGTCACTTTTATGACGTTTGAAGAAAAAAGAATTTATTTGGAATTTAATTTTAAAGTGGGTTTACTTGAAGAATCTTGTCTTCTAATTTTATTGGACGATTTTAACAAATTTTCATCTCTTATTTTTTGAATGCTGGGATTTACCTGATTTAGTTCTTCAAATACATTGTTGTGTACTGTAATTGTGAAGAGGGGGTATGTTGCAAAAGGATTAGGATAGTCGTACAAAGAACAGATACTCGGGAAGTTATGTTTATAATTCCTCTCTATCATAAATATGAATATGAAGTAGCGCACTTTTGCTGTCGAAATTTATTTTTCGAAAAACTACTGAATCGCAATATTGTAGCGTGCGTTTCTTACTTGCCACCAAATCCCCCCTCAGGGTTTAATGGCCAACCGAAAATCTGTTCTGTTGGGGGTTGACAACTTCAAAGAAATAGAAAGTATTTCTATGAAAAAAATGGGCGACAACGGACCTCTCGAACACCGAAGAATTGATCCTCACTTTTTACCGTGATTTCTGTTCGGTAGGTCACCATGATACGAGAGTTCTTTTGTGAGCTCTTTAAGAATTTAATGCAGGAAATGTCTGGTTTCAACAGGATTGAACCACAGCCCACACAGCGCGATATTTAATGCCTTTTTTGAAGGAGATGTTCCCCGGCCAACTGACCTCTGTAAGAGGCGACATTTCGTGACCCTGTGCCCGCCGGATTTAACGCCCTGTGACTATTTCTTGTGGGGGTATCTAAAGACTGAAGAGTTTAAGTATCGTTCCAGAACTCTACAAACCCTAAAGGATAAGAAATAGCCCTCAAATGAAAACATATACTTTATAGAGCTATGCAAAATCCTAGAATCTGCCTGCAGCAGTATATTGACAACAAAAAATATGGGATTTGTGATAGCTATGGTTACGACTTGACATTTACGATTGACAGCAATGTATCACAGCGTTAAATTTAAAATGAAACATAGCAAATATATATTGACGTTAAACAATAATAAAACTCATTTACAATATTTATAATTTGGGTAAGTTTAATGTTTATTTATTAAATTTTATTTTTAATTCTTTAATTATTAAAAATATGGCCATTAAATAATTTATTTTTTAATGTTCCCCAGATTAAAAAAATCAAATGCTGTGAGACCCAGCAGATCACTAAATTTAGCCCCGCATCTATTTCAACAACGTGGATATATATTAATTAAAAAATCACAATTTCATTGTTAATAATGACATGAATATGACAACATATGTGTCAGTTTAAAGTGAACGCTCTAATACAATGCTGTTTATCAAATGTAAAGTCGTAACCATAGATATGGCAAATCCCATGTTTCACGTTAAAATAAACACACGGTAGTTGAAGAAACTAAAAACACAATGTTTATATATGTACTAGCTTTTTCTTAATTCATCTTCAAAATTAGGGAGGTTGTTTTACCCCATCCCATGTAGGAAATTCGTATAATTTTCACAATTACTCTAGCAATAGGACAGTTATTTTCTATAACACTTCGTTGACAATGACAACCAATTAATAGGTAAATATTATCACAAATTACGAATTTTGGTGCTATGGAAGTAAGTTACATTTACATGAAAGTTTACGCGAAATAATATAATGAAATAGTTTTCTGAATCTAATTAAGTAGCAGTCTGTTAACATCAATATAATTTATTAACTATTACAATAAGAGAAAAGACAATTTAAAGACCATTAGAAATGGATTTAGAAGAAAAGCAACAATACACAAGTTCAATGCCAGAGACACCCGTGAAAAAACTTCCATGTAAGTCAATGGACTTCATTTAACGGTTGTTGTGAATCACGGGTATTATCTACAAGTGTCGTTCACACATGAAGCGAAGACGCAGATACGCAAAACGCTACTTGCAAAGACAAGTAATAAACTGATAAACATGTGTAAATATGTCTTATCATTCGGCCTAGCTTATCACTAAATTATATTAGATATGCACTGGGTAAAAAATATTTGCACAGTAGCTTAAATCTTGAATATGTTCTTCATTTATAGTTCCACTAGGTAGCTTAGCGATTAGTTGGTGGTAATAGAGATGGGTAAATTCCCGGGAACGAATATTTCGGAAAATTTCCCCGGATATTTCCCGGGAAGTTTTTGGGGAATTTTCTGAGAAATTTCTAAGGGTATTTTTCGGGAAAATGTGGGGAAAAATTAACGATAAACTTCCTCATAAAAATCAAAGGCACACCAAAGTTTTTATCTCATAAAAATTAAAAAACAATTATGTCATTTACACTAAAAATATTATAAATGATGGCGTTGCTGTAGATAAAATTATTTTCCCGTATATTCCAGAAATGGAATTCCCAATTTTTTTCGGGAAACGAGTTCAGGAATTTCCTGGGAATTTTTCCAAGAAATAAAAATATTCCCGATGGGAAATTTCCAGTGACCCATCACTAGATGGTAATGAAGAAGCTGAAGATTATGAAAACGAATATGCGGGATGCGAGAAAGACTAAAAAAAACTATAAAGGATGATTGGATAAAATATGTAATTTGTGGTCGCTGTTTACACGAAGAGTGTACCACATATGACAAATGACAACAATCTGTTAACCGTTCATCTCAGCATAGCCTTGGTCCGTCTCACTGATATAGTGGAGAAGAGGTGGACATTTTTGAACCCGAATTTGTTTCTAGTTTTCAGAACAGTTTAATTTTTTTCATTATTCTTATAAGTAACCTAAAAATAGAACGAATGTGAATTGACATTAAAATAATGTTTTACATTTCCAATAAAATAAAATTAAAAATTGACATTATTATTATATTATTAACAGTGTGTATACCTACATCTTATTGTTTTCTTTTTTTGTGTATTTTGGATTATTGAGGCACTTCGCCTGCGTCGTCGAGGCCTAAACTTTACCTTCAAGGGACATGAGATCATATCCACTCTTGTTGAACAATATTGTGAGCTGCAAAGGGTACTGACCTTATTTAGCTAGCTATATCAGGTCAATTGTCGTAGTACAAAAAAAAATGTGTATAAGATAAAAATGTTTATATTAAATTATATCATTTATTTATAACAAGTACTGTTTATTTTTATTTAAATTGGTATATACCATTATACCAACATGTTTGTACTTGTAGCCTTGAAAACGGTTAGTAACCAATATCTCAAGGTCATTAAGAAATGGAAAAACACTTTAATATTATGTATAATTGATATATAAAGTCGTAAAATATATAATTACTTATTTACCAACAAAAACGGTGCAACAAATATTTAATTAAACAATAAAAAAAAAACATATACATGATATTTGTGATCGTAGTAAGCTAAGATATATTTATTATTGCTTCAATTGTTGAGTTCATATATATTTATATATTTTAATTATTATCATTAATTATTATTCAAGATTTATTTGGTTTGGTCATATCTAAAATATGTGTACGGAAATTTATTTCAACGTAACATGTAAATTTCTAGAATTTAACAAAATTTATGTTTACTATCCATTTTTCCAAGGTCTGTAAAAATTGCTTGTAGTGCAAAATAATAAACACGATACGTTTATGGAAAAACCTTCAAACATTTTCCACATTACATAAAATTTCAAAGAAAATCTTATCAAAAAATAAAAATCTTCCACTGACCTATCCATAAAAACAATTGATGATTGACTATCAAAGAATATAACCTCAATTTTATACATTCATGTAAACAATCAATCAGATTAAAACATATGAATAATTCATTACTTATCAAAATTAACTCATTGTTAACCCCTCTAAATAAAATCATTTTTCTCAATCTTTGCTCTAAATACGCATTACCCTAGTAATTATTACAAAACAACGTACCTAATATACTTCCAAGCGTCATTTATTTCTTACAACAATGGTGGATCTTGGATTGAACATGGTGACACTCGTAAAACACTAATTAATAAGCAGACGAACACAAATTAAGATTTGCACGAAGAAATCTAGCAGTTTTTAGAATATTTATCCTACACAAACAAACCTAGCACTAGTTCGTTATGGACACGACTTAAGGCTAGGTTCACGTTGTTGCCGTTGTCGCATCGGTTGACGGTACAGAGAACGCTCGCGACATCTACTAACCAAAAGCTGAACTATGGTTCTTGAGGGAAATTCAAATTTTTTATATATTATTATTTGTTGTTAATTAACACATTGTATATTTAATATTACAACATAAAATTACTTATAATAGTATAAGTTCTTTAAAATAAGTTTATTGTACAATCGGTAAAGAACTCTGTAATTTAAAAGTAGAAGTTTAACTACTTACTACAAGATGGCAGGCATTCGACGAATAAAAATATTGTAACTGTAATTACTTTTTAAATAACTTATACACGACAAGTCTGGATAATTTCTTGTCGAATTCTTTGGATTTTAAATGCGTTAGATCAACTATATCCAGTATTATTAACCCAAAATACAATTTTGTACTGTTCCCAAAATTGTGAAAATTAAATTAAAATTATTGTTGCAATTCTAATTTACAATATTTTTCTCCAAAAATATAATTCAACTTGAGTCAACTATATTCGGCTTTATAAGGATGTGCAATTGTATACCTAAAGTATATTGGGTATTGTAATGGTATGAATTTCAAAAAATGGTAATTGGCAATAATTTTACAAATAATACAATTATTTTTTCATTAATAAGTCGGTTTTTGTAATTATTACAATATGTTTATTTTTTTTTTTATAAATATACATTTACTAGTATGTAGGTGTGTAAATTAAGTAATAAGACTGATCTACAAATAAATATTAATGCACAAAGAATATAATAAAAACTACTTACAAATTTACACCACGATGAGAGAGCCTTTACCCACAGTAAAACAACTAATTGGTTATTTCACTAATAAATACCAAGGTATGTCTGACGTTTAGTCAAGACATCCACAACAGTCGAAGATTACAACAAGAGAGTCAACAAGAAAGTGTACAACAAGAAAATGAGATTTCAATCTTTGGAGCACCATTTCATGGTAAATTATAATAAATTAGCAAAGAACCACCATTTTACAAGACTAATACAATGAGCAAAAAAAAATTTATTTTGACCAGTGGTTCTCAAAATACGGGACACAACTTTCTTATTTTAAATGGGAACATACCTATGTTTATTTTTAGGTTATTCGACAGAGTATTTTGTTCTGAATTCAACGATATAAACATATCATTTATGACTCTCTAATAAATTGTTAATTATAATAACCGTCATGACTCATGTTCAAATACAAATAGAAAACACATATAAAAAAATATATTAAAATTTTTTGTTGCTAAATAATATTAAAATAAAGGTTAATGTTCGCTAAAACCCGTTTATTTTATTTTTTTGGTTAACGGTTTCCGGTATTTTCCTGAAAAATATCGGTTAAAGTTCGCAATTTTCGTTCAAAATATCGGTTGCCGGCTTTTATTAACCGATTTTTTAACCCGTTACATGCCCTTGTTAAAAAAAACATTACTCCTACATGTTTAAAACTTGATAAGACATTTCATGAACATTCAATGTTCGAAAAGAAATAAAAATGTAATTGTCAACTAAATCTCGTGCCAAGTAGAAAATTACGCGTCGGGATAAATATAATTCGAATAAAACATAAAATGCTATTTATTAAAAAATTACAGAAACACGTATTTTTATGTGAGCACAGGAAAATGCAGGTTTAGATAAAGTAATACGAGGAATGGGAAAATGGCGTGTTGGTAAAGTCATTCCAAAGTTAGCCGCATGAGGAATCAACTTCAGGTTGGAAATTACTGATCGCGGTTTGTTATCAACTTCACGTTTTCAATTACGATATTGAATTGCGGGGCAGAAATTAAAACTTATCAATGCCTTGACATACTTAAGCATACAGTGGATGGAAAATATTTGCACAATGCAATGAATGCGTTTTCATATTATTCCATATTAACTTTCGTCTTAAAATTTTTAGATATCAGGTTTAAAAAGAAATAGCTTGCATCAGAAAATATTATGTATTGCATAAGAAGGAAAACCATATTTTTCTCATTTCTGAAAGGATTCTTTCTTGCAGAGTCTTCACCCCTCAATTTCTCATCTTTCTTGTTCTTCTAGCTACTTTTTACTTCCTTGTACAACGTAAATTTATTATTATTTAATAAACGAAATATGAATAATAAAAGATAATAAAAATAACTAACACTGTGAATAAATAAATATAAACACTATTGTAAGAGTAATAATTAATAATAAAAACTTCAACACTAAAATTATTTATTTAAACATTTAACACTACACACTATTTATTTACATGATATTTATTTCCACCAACTATTTATGTTTACTACGCGTATTAATAGCAGACTGTCCTCAGGTATTTTCTGCTCGGGGTTTTTATATTAGAGCAATTAAATTCTGAAATATTCTCGCACCTTCGATGTGACAGAACAATAAAGCATTGCTAGTAGGAAGGTGACTAAAACGCGTCTCGACCTAATTGTACCGGCTAGCCGTCGCCTGTGGTGTAACCTTAGGATTGCTACAATTAATTTCGAAGAGAAATTTGAAGATATGAAAGTAATGGAAGTTGAAGAATAATTAGTCGTAAAATGATCTCATTTTCAAATGAAATGAGTGCAGTAATATATATGTGTATATATATATATATATATATATATATATATATATATATATATAATTTATTATATAAGGAAGTCTGTAACAGTAATTGTTATTTATGGTTTTTATACCTACAAATTTGAAAAACACTCTTCTACACTGATGTGAGAAAATATTAAATACAATATATATTCTTTTATCATTAAGTTGTAGAATAAGACACATGTAATGTGTTTTTTATTATTGTAACTGAAATTTTAAATAATTTGTAAATGAAAGAGCAATAAATTAAAACTCTACTAGATTAGAAAAACGCTTTTTGATGTTTCTTAATATTTTCCACAATAAACAAATCTCGTTATCATATGATTTATAAGGTCTTTCATAAAAATTGGCATTTAGGCGCAGTTTAAGTTAAACCTTGAATGATTTTCAAGTAAACTATCAATGTTGATTTATAGATCAAAAACAAATCAGAACCTCACATGTTTAAACAAAAATAAATTATATCTCTGTCAAAATGTTTTTATTCTCCTATTTTTAATTGACGTTTATTCACTGAAACTATTATCATGTTATTGATCAATAGCAAACTGCAAAATAATATTTTCAATAACCAAAGGAATAATATTTTAAAAATTTATTATCAATAATATATATATATATATATATATATATATATATATATATATATATATATATATATATATACAGCTGACATAAGTATAACTTACTTTCATAGCAAGAATTCGTAAGTTTCTGATTACAATCAATTATGACTCGGCGGTGGATTTGAGAAGGAATTACTCAGTTTCAGTCAATACAATGATTATATTTACTACATTGACGTTTCGATTCTACCCGGGATCATCTTTAGGATGTGTAAATCTATTGAAATCTTTTTAAATATCTGTATTAACTTCCGAATAAAACCATGTGTCCAACTTTCGATTCCCCCCTGTATAAATCAGATTGCTACACCCAACAATGGGTCAAGATCATGAGTAATATTAATTTTTAAATGTTGGCCTTTGAAATATATATATATATATATATATATATATATATATATTATGTTAATTAATTAACAATGTTGAACTCCTAAAAAAATCCTTGAACAACCCTACGAAACCCCAACAGACATTGTTCTTTTCCACAAGCCACTTCGCGTTTATGATATAATTACGCATCTACTTCCACTGTCACCGCAATCAATGCAGGGGTGGGGGAGACAGCCGGAAGTGCGTGTCGGATAGCGCCGTGGACAGCGGCTAATCTTCCGGGCGTCGCGTGTGCCTTGGGTCACCACCACACGCTACGACGTGGGGGAATGCGCAAAGGATGAGAAGGTTAAATAAAATAATAATATAACTTTATTAAGCTAAAGCTGATCTTCTAACTAACCAATGTAGAAAAGTAGAACTGGTGACCGTTAGGATAATATAAGTTCCCTTCTTCTATTGGTACGAAATAATTCCATTGTTACCCACTGTGTGGTACGTAGCGTCATCTTGCTGGAACCAAATTTCGTCTATGTTCACATTACTCAATTCTGGTCAAAGAAAATTGGGAATCATCTCTTGATACTTCTAGCCGTTGACAGTTACTATAAACTGAGAGATTTCTATTCTCAGGTACATTTTCTTTAAGAGCAACAACACTGCCCGATTTGCAACTGAACCATCGTCCTCCAATTTTGTAATTAGTCGTTGAATTGTGCTCTCTGTAGGATGGTTATGTCGATCATAAATTTCACAGTTTCACCGCGTTTTTTAATGATATGATATTCCATGGTGAAATGGTAGCTATGATAGAACAAAAACGTCGAAGAACGATAGCACTTGAACAAAAAAAAATCAACTGTCGCACTTAAGGCGTCTCAATTGAAAGACCCATTAGAATATTTATTCTTGCCAACAAACTTAAAATCTACATTTGTGTTTATAGTTTGATTATAAGAAGTACATATAAAAAATGATGCACAGTCATACTTTATACATTCACCTTCCTTTTCTTAAGAAAGCATGTTTCAATTTTGATGCGATCTGAATTATGCTTTTGCGTATATATGTCAATTGTATAATGTAACAATAATTATCAATGTAACATCCTTTAATCACGCTGAAGATGAAGACATTTTCATACTCGAAACGTCAAATAAAGATTGTAGTACTGTATTGCAAACAATTGTATCAATTATTGGATTCCAAGGTCGTTTTTCATTAAAATTAAACTAAATTCAGGATCCAACATAACCTCACAAAAATAAGAACTTTTTTGTGGATCTTATCCCAACCTTAAATCGTCTAACAAAACCTTTTCTTGTCTCTTCTCTTCGAACTTGTCTGTACGATGTTCTTAAATGCTTCAGATATTCGCCTTCCCTACAAAGCCTACATCCACCTTTTCTCGTTACTTGATAGCCAGTACTTAATGTTTCATTCGTCATTTCCACATCATGGTATTATATTTTCCATCCCAGTAGATATTGAGGTAAAATAACACTTAAAACTTAGATCCCAAAACAGTTTTTAGTTCGTTTTACATTCTTCATATGAATGTAGCAATTGAAATCCAGAATTGTCCAGTGCAATTCGGAACGTCTGGTCACTGTAGGTACTATATTCGACCGTTTTGTCTATAATGTTTTATGTTTGTTTGCAATCCTTCTGCAATAATGAGATGTTGGAAGGGTTACGATTAACGAAGTAAGCGTGCTTGGACTGAGTGAACGCCACTGACATGAGGAAACACTGTAGATAGATGTACATCTCAGACAAAGACAACGCATCAGGGACTGTCTATTTTGGCATACTATTTCGAAGTTATTTTGAAAGGTGATAGTAAGAAAGACAACATCATTGGTATTTCTGTACTTAGACGAAGATGAAGTATGACATTACAATGATGACAACAACAAACATTTTAGTAGTGTTGGTACCTAGATAAGTACAAAATCACTGATTTGTCTATATTTTTATGGAAGTTTGCAAGCATTCTGCAATAATGAGATGTTGTAAAGTGATAGCAAGTGAGATAACATCATTGGTGTTTTGTAGTTCAGGAGAAGACACTGCTTCTATGTACGTCGTTGCAATGATGACAACAAATATTTTAGTAAAATTACTAGCTTGTCTATAATGTATTATGGAAGTTTGCAAGCATTCTGCAATAATGAGAGTAAAGTGATAGCAAGTGATATAACATCATTGATGTTTTGTAGTTCAAGAGAAGACACTGCTTCTAAGTACGTCGTTGCAATGATGAATACAAACATTTTAGTAAAATTACTAGTTTGTCTGTAATGTTTTATAGAAATTTGCAAGCATTCTGCAATAATAAGATGTTGTAAAGTGATAGCAAGTGAGATAACATCATTGGTATTTCTGTGGTTCAGACAAAGACAATGCTTCAACGTATGAAAGGAAAGAAAACTACTGGAATTCAGTCAATGGGATAAAATTTTATTTCCTCTCCTACCGGTTTCGACCCCACATGGGTCTTCCTCATGGAGTGAAAGTCATTTTATACATTATTAATGTGTTGTAAATACATTTGTCGATAATTGTAACAATACAGTTAAAAATCAAATCGTGATGTTTTATAAACTCACAAGTCAAACATATGTAAAACTATTTTATAAATGCAGATATTAAATGTAGAATAATTTAATAATTTTATTTTTCACAAAAACGTGGTTTCGTGCACCTACGGTAAAAACCAGCTAAGCATTGTCTTCAACGTATGTCGGTACTACGATGAGAGCAAACATTTTAGCAGTGTTGGTATCTATTTAAGTACAAAATCACTGGTTTGTCTATAATGCTTTATGTTTGTTTGCAAGCCTTCTGCAATGAGATGTCGCAAGGGTTGTGGGTAATGAAGGAAGCGTGCTTGGACTGAGAATGGCCGTATTCCGTGCGCTGGCCGCTATCTCACTTGACTTACCGCCGGGATTATTCGGAAAGATCGCAGGCGACACACATACAACAATAAATTACATGAGTTTGGCGTGCTCACGCGAACATTTTATAATAAATTGCGATATGAGCCACAAAGAAAATGTATGTGCTTTGTTCAGCTCCTGTCGCCCAGCACGACACCCTGCATTTCTCCACTGCTTGCCGCAAAAACCCGCACGCTAGCGGGAATTAACGCCGATGTCCGTGAATTCTGATTCATTTCTTACATGTGGAAAGTGCTTCGTGGAGATATGCACGGGAAACATTCCTCTTTCAGCGTTCTTCACATTCTAGACTCAATTCTATTTATTTTCCACCTAATATTGTTATTTTTACATTTACATGTCTCAATTATACGTGACTTATTTTAACCTTAGATGAGGTATAACTAGAGATATGGCACACTCCTATAGCTACGTACTACTGAGCAAGCAAAACATGTATGGTAGAGAATCGCCTAACAGTCCACACTTACAGTTAGACGACCGAAATATTGGTCATAGTGTTAGTCACCTATCCTCATTATTTGTTTGGTTGAGGTTTCCATATAACTACTCCACTGGTCCACTGTTCTCACACTGCTGGCTGCAAGCGATTTTAAACCTTAGATCTTTCGACAATATATTTGGGCAATGCCATATCTCTAGTTATACCTCATCTAAGATTTTAACTGTACAATGTCTATATATTCCAAATTAAGAGGACAATATTTTTATGTTTACTACAAGATTATTTTTAAGGGAGGTACCAAAAATTCAACAAATACGTATTGTTTTGTTTTAAAAAGATTGTTCGAATAGAATTACAATTCACTATTGTCTCCCTTAAAATAACTTCCTTGGAAAGCCACACAGTGCTGGAGACGATTCTTCCTATCCTCACGGCAGTGCTGGAACTCGGATACTGGAATCACCTTCAGCTGGTTGGATACAGTTGGTTAAATGTTTTATTTCTCCACTGCTTGCCGCAAAAACCCGCACACTAGCGGGAATTAACGCCGATGTCCGTGAATTCTGATTCATTTCTTACATGTGGAAAGCAGCTTCGTGGAGATATGCACGGGAAACATTCCTCTTTCAGCGTTCTTCACATTCTAGACTCAATTCAATTTTCAACCTAATATTGTTATTTTTATATTTACATGTCTCAATTATACTCGTACGGAAGTTTTATTTTAATTCTACAATGTCTATATATACTAAAACAAGACGACATTATTTTTAGGTTCAATACAAGATTATTTTTAAGGGAGGTAGAAAGCGAGGTATGTAAATAAAGAAAAATACTATTTTTTTGAGATTATTCCAATAGAATTACAATTCAATATTGTCTCCCTTAAAATAACTTCCTTGGAAAGCCACACAGTGCTGAAGATGGTTCTTCCTATCCTCACGGGAGTGCTGGAACTCGGATACTGGAATCACCTTCAGCTGGTTGGATACAGTCGGTTAAATGTTTTGTTTCTCCACTGCTTGCCGCAAAACCCGCACGCTAGCGGGAATTAACGCCGATGTCCGTGAATTCTGATTCATTTCTTACATGTGCCAAGACTGCTTCGTGGAGATATGCACGGGAAACATTCCTCTTTCAGCGTTCTTCACATTCTAGACTCAATTCTATTTATTTTCAACCTAATATTGCTATTTTTATATTTACATGTCTCAATTTACTGGTACGGAAGTTTTATTTTAATTCTACAATGTCTATATATTCTAAATTAAAAGGACATTATTTTTAGGTTTACTATAAGATTATTTTTAAGGGAGGTACATGTGGAAAGACTGCTTCGTGGAGATATGCCACGGAAACAGTCCTCTTTCAGCGTTCTTCACATTCTAGACTTAATTCTATTTATTTTCAACCTAATATTGTTATTTTTATGTTTACATGTCTCAATTATACCTGAGTTTTATTTTAATTGTGCAATGTCTATATATGCTTAAATAAGACGACATGATTGTTAGGTTCAATACAAGATTATTTTTAAGGGATGTAGCAAGCGAGGTATGTAAATAAAAAAAAGACTGTTTTCTTTAGATTATTCGAATAGAATTACAATTCAATATTGTCTCCCTCAAAATATCTTCCTTGGAAAGCCACACAGTGCTGGAGACGGTTCTTCCTATACTCACGACAGTGCTGGAACTCGGATACTGGAATCACCTTCAGGTGGTTGGATACAGTTGGTTAAATGTTTTGTTTCTCCACTGCTTGCCGCAAAAACCCGCACGCTAGCGGGAATTAACGCCGATGTCCGTGAATTCTGATTCATTTCTTACATGTGCCAAGACTGCTTCGTGGAGATATGCCACGGAAACATTCCTCTTTCAGCGTTCTTCACATTCTAGACTCAATTCTATTTATTTTCAACCTAATATTGTTATTTTTATGTTTACATGTCTCAATTATACGTGACTTATTTTAACCTTAGATGAGGTATAACTGGAGATATGGCACACTCCTATAGCTACGTACTACTGAGCAAGCAAAACATGTATGGTAGAGAATCGCCTAACAGTGCACACTTACAGTTAGACGAACGAAATATTGGTCATAGTGTTAGTCACCTATCTTCATTATTTGTTTGGTTGTGTTTTCCATATAACTACTCCACTGGTCCACTGTTCTCACACTGCTGGCTGCAAGCGATTTTAAACCTTAGATCTTTCGACAATATATTTGGGCAATGCCATATCTCTAGTTATACCTCATCTAAGATTTTAACTGTACAATGTCTATATATTCCAAATTAAGAGGACAATATTTTTATGTTCACTACAAGATTATTTTTAAGGGAGGTACCAAAAATTTAACAAATACGTATTGTTTTGTTTTAAAAAGATTGTTCGAATAGAATTACAATTCAATATTGTCTCCCTTAAAATAACTTCCTTGGAAAGCCACACAGTGCTGAAGATGGTTCTTCCTATACTCACGGCAGTGCTGGAACTCGGATACTGGAATCACCTTCAGCTGGTTGGATACAGTCGGTTAAATGTTTTGTTTCTCCACTGCTTGCCGCAAAAACCCGCACGCTAGCGGGAATTAACGCCGATGTCCGTGAATTCTGATTCATTTCTTACATGTGGAAAGCTGCTTCGTGGAGATATGCACGGGAAACATTCCTCTTTCAGCGTTCTTCACATTCTAGACTCAATTCTATTTATTTTCAACCTAATATTGTTATTTTTATATTTACATGTCTCAATTATACACGAGTTTTATTTTAATTCTACAATGTCTATATATACTAAATTGAGATTATTTTTATGTTCGCTACAAGATTATTTTTAAGGAAGGTACCAAAAATTTAACAAATACGTATTGTTTTTTTTTTTGTTTAAAGATTGTTCGAATAGAATGTCAATTCTATATTGTCTCCCTCAAAATCATTTCCTTGGGAAGCCACACAGTGCTGGAGATAGTTCTTCCTACCCTCATGGCAGTGCTGGAACTCGGATACTGGAATCACCTTCAGCTGGTCGGTTACAGCCATTTAAATGTTTTGAAGTTTCTTTCTTTCTGAAAATGTCTACACCGAAAAACCTACCCTCTTGAAATAACACTGTCTCCGTAGTTCTGCTTAATTACAATTACAATTTAATATTGTCTTCCTCAAAATAATTGTCTTGGGAAGTCACACAATGTTGCTGACGGTTCTTCCTATCCTTTTGGTAGTGCTGAAACTCGGATACTGAAGTCACTTTCAGTTGGTTACAGCCGTTTAAATGTTTTGAAGTGAGTTACCTGGAAGTGATTTTTCAATCTCGGAAAGAAGACAAATCACAAGAACTCAATGACTTTACTAAACAAAATCTCATTTTTTAAAACCATTTTTACTCCGATTTTTCTCATCCCCAACAAATTAGTCAAAATCTGATGAATGGTTGTGTAAATGAAATTCAACTCTTCCCCAATCATTCAGTTCTGTCAACCGACGATTTGAATGCACAAGATCTCATATTCTGTTAACATTTTCATCAGTTCTTGAAGATGAAGGCCTTTCGTTGCATGTTTTATCTTCAATCGTCTCTTTTTCTCCTGAAAATGCCTAAAACCGCATAAAAATCTGGCCCCTTGAAATAACACTGTCTACATAGGTCTGCTAAGTTTTGTAAAAGCTTCCATTGCAATGTGCCCAAGTCTGAAGCAAAACCTGATAGCACACCGTTGTTTGAAATTGACATTACCCATTTATAGAACGTACAAGAAAAACTGTTTTACGAAAAAAATCGCTACGGATAATCAAATGACTCTAGCGAGTTTAAACTCGTACTGCAGGCATATAACATGTTTAACTGTCTCCTCTCCAAGTACCGCATCCCAAGTGTTACTAGATCGAACGCTACGTTGCCAGTCTTATTACTTAATTTACACATTTACACATTTACATTAGGTTCCTTAACCCGTCAATAAAATTCAGTTTAAGATGGGTTACATATTAGACACATTTCCATGGTGTCAGTACGTATTACGAAGTTAAAAATATTTTATAACTTAAATTTTAATATTGCAATAGTTACACCTACCGCGTTACCTTGAATTAATCACTAATCTTGATGCATATCGTAGTAAAATATAGGTAACAAAATAATGTAAAGTATATTACATTACGTAATATAATCTCACCTCGCATTAATAATAACGTAGCTTATAATTATTATTAGTGTCGTAAAAATTGCAGTCGCACTTTGTATTTTGAATTGTCCATTACAATTATTAATGGTTTCCTTTCTGATATTCTCTATAATATAATACGGAATCTTTACTTTATGTACACGTTCGCTTTTTTTACGATTCTTCTCCATTCTTTTCTACTTCCAATTTTGTATTTTTGTTTTGCCTTTGACTTCTTCAATGTTATCTCATTTCGCTGTCCTATCAAATGTCCAATTTTTGTATAAGGTAGTTCGAATCCCTAAGTACAAAAATCAATTATGTAGAATTCTTTAGCAACCTTTCTCCAATTTGCCAGGATTACAAAACTACTAGATGCATACAAACCTCGTACTAACCACCGCATGCAATGAGCAAGCGATAACCGCTTCATTCCACTACCAAGCGCATATTTTAACCATGCAGATACCCCTATCACACATGGGAATTTATTGTTTGATTAGAGGAAATAATGGTCATTAAAGTTATTTATTGGTCGTAGGTCATGGTTAACGACTTATCTTGTACTGAGGTTTTTATGCAGGGTTATCTTTACGAAGAAAATATGGTAGTTCGTGTTTGTATGATTTAAATGGCTAATTTATTTGTCTTGGGAAATTAATAAAGATTAGTAGTGCACAAAGAACTTGCTTTAAAAATAAATAAAAAAATATTCTGGGAATAGTCTTGTATTAACTATTGTACTAGTTGTACAAGTCGGTGTAATATATTTGTTTAAGAACTGGAAAGAAAATTGGTAGGTCTCAAAATTGTAAACATAAAACTTAGAACTCTACGTTCGAACAGACTTATAAATCAATAGGATTCAAACTGTCAAATTAACAGATCGTTCGTGCGTTCGGGTATTTCTTCCTTTCGTATATAGTGTGTATAAGCGAAACGCACCACTTGTAGTTCATTGAATACGTATAGATATATATTGATATTAGTATTTGTTGTATGAGAATTATGCAATGTGACCAAATGAATATGAAAGTCGTATGATTTTCATAATCACACTAACAGTAAGACAATTATTTTCTATAACATTCTATTGACTATGATAAGGTAACCAATTATTTTGAGAAGGAATTACTGGGTTTCAATCAATACAATGATAATATTTACTACATCGACGTTTCGATCCTACCCGGAATCATCTTCAGGCTGTGTAAATATGTTGAAATCTTATAAGGTCACTTATCCATATAGATCCAAAGTGTGCAGACAAAATATTATTCACTTAGCAAATTATTGTTTTTTAACGATCAGACATAATATGTGTTATACTTTAAGATAAAGAGTGTTAATTATAATTAATTTATTACAATTTTAAAATATTTCATCAGATTTCAACATCCTGAAGATGATCCCGGATAGAATAGAAACGTCAATGTAGTAAATATAATCATTGTATTGACTGAAACCCAGTAACTTCTTCTCAAATCCTCCGTTCAGTCAAGAAATTCAATCTTCATGTAACCAATTCATAATTGTAATCAGAAACTTACGACTTCTTGCTATGGAAGTAAGTTATACATACGTCAACGGTGGCGCAAAAAAAATGTACAAATAAGTCATTATTATTAGAAATGTCCTTCCAAAAAAAGGACGATTGACAGAGGGTGGTTGACAATCCTTCTTGTAACATTTCTCACTTAATAAACCCAGCGCTGAATCTCCGCACATACAATCGACCAACCCCCCGATCTGCGAGATCTAGGCCGCAGTGACATGCCGTGCAGAGATGCCGTGACAAGCCGCTGGGATGAGATAAGCCTGCCGTGTCCCGTGTCCAGCGTGTCGTGTCGTGCTCGTGCGTTCCGAGGACGCACTTGCACGCGAAGGGGTGGAGACTCCTTGGTAGGTGGTGTGGGCAAGGAGAGTTGGAGAGTGTCTTACCGACGTGGTGTTACATGGGGGAGAATTCCAAGAGGTATAATGTCAGGGAAAAGGATGGTGGAAAGGTGGAAAAGGTGAATAGTGTTGACAAGCAACAGATCTTTACAGTTGACCAAAGAAAAGTGTCTTACTATCATGACGAGAAGAAAAAGAAAGAAGAAAAACTCGAATACCAAAAGGTATAAATACAGAGACATGGTATAACCTCAGAGAAATGGATGGTGGTAACGGTGGATAGTGTAGACAAGTAACAGATCTTACTAATGTAATGTTAAGCAAAGACAAGTGTCTTACCAACATAACTTGGAGAAGAAAAACATGAATTCCAAAAGGTATAAATACAGAGAAACAGATTATGGCGGTCGATTTGAAGTCTGATTACGTAGCTCCAATGTTTTATCGGTCAACGCAATCGCCTCTCATCGTAATCTCCTGAATTCGATCCTCGGTCGCCACAAACTTCCAACGTGTCTAAGACAGAGTATGTCTTACAGACTTACTGATGAGTTCAAGTAACGTACAAGAGTTTCAAGAGGTATAATCACAGAGAAATGGATTAGAGAAAAGGTGGATAGTGTTGGTAAGCAACAGATCTTCACAGGGTAATGTTGAGCAAAGAAAAATGTTGTACCAACATGACCTGGACAAGAAAAACATGAATTCCAAAAGTTATACTCACAGAGAAACAGATTATGGTGGTCGGTTAGAAGACTGATCATGTATTCGCCCTGTAGTGCTACGTAGCTCCAATGGTCTATCGGTCAACGCGATCGCCTCTTATCTTACGATGCTTAGGTATGTCTTACAGTCTTACTGACAAGTCCAAGAAAAGCCAAAGAATTTTAAGAGGTAGGGTTTGAATATATTGCTCTGTAGAGTAACGCAGCTCCAAAGGTCTATCGGTCAACGCAATCGCCTGACGTCTTCCTGGTTTTCTTTTAATTTCCTTACTAGTTCCAATTATTGTTCTTAATGTCACGATAGTCTTCTTTTTATTTGTATGTCCAAAACTCATTTTTATAATTAAGAGTTGGTATTAGCAATATTCATCTATCTTTCCGTCATTTGGGATAATATTTCCCAAGGTATTCAGCGGATGTTATTATTTATAATTTATCTTCGAGTGTTTTTAATATTCTTTCCTCTTTGACATCTTTACAGATCATTATCATCGCTTTAATCTTATTTACATTCACCTATATACTCATTTATGAATATTTATTTCATCTACTCATATTTGTATGATTTTTTAATTTTGTTAAAAGACATCATTCAAGATAATAATATCTCCTCTTCGTGCTTTTAGATGACTCAGACTATTGCATAGCTTTATATCCAGTTCTATAAATAATCTTACTGTCATAGTTTTTATAGATGTAGAAATAAGACCAGTAGTGGAACACTTAGTGTTTCTGTCAATGGGAATATATCGGTACCAGGAAATATTGCTATTATTTACTTCGAATTTTAAAATTCTTAATAAGACATTATCGCGATAAATCTTTCACAAAATTGTAAATGCTTACAAAACCAAAATAACCATATTCCACCAATAATTCGTTATCAAACCATCCATGGCTTTTTAGTTTTGTAACAATCCTCAGTTACAAAGTCCACTCCGCATGCCATGGTAATCCACCGCCATGGCACATCCGATAACATCACCCGGCTTTCGTGTTATTGAAGAGCCGCGGTGCGTTCGCGTCTTTTATAACTCGCAGTTAAAGTGCGCAGTCAGAAGCAAGCTACGCGCTACGTCATACGTCACCGTGATTCATTCTGGCGTTGCGCTCGCACCCCGCAGGAAATGGGATTCTTACAATTATCACACGGAAATGGGGCAGGAGTAACGACTTACCTGACGGTAGCACGGAGCACGGAGGACGGAGGAGTCTTCCTGAAACAGACACTGGAGTTAGTACGGAAGGCGGTTAGTAATAAATGAATAATGGCGATTAGGGAAGTGTTTAATAGGTGTAGTTAAGTCAGTTTCCCTTTAGACTATCGTAGGTTTGTTCCAATCATTTCATCATTCCTATTAGATGGTAGTGTAACAGGTATAGTACGACAAAAGATCTCAAGTTGACGTTTAAATTGTTTTATGGTTGTGGTATCTATTCAAAGTTTTACTCCAGGTACCCAGCTAAGCACTGGATTTGGAAATCCCAAAGTAATATTAGCATGCCTAACTTAATATAGATGGATTACTGTACGACATGGAAATAACTAGACAGGGATGTATTTAAAATTTTAATACCGTTAATTTTTTAGCAATAATCATTATCTTCGTGGAATTGCAAACAATTTTTGTATAAAAACGAAACTGCTATAACATAATGTTCTTATTACCAAAAGTGCATCAACGTTACTACAACTTGTGAGAATTATTAGAGTATTTTTCATAAAATATGGTATTACAATTTTAAATACATCCCTGTCTCGTTATTTCCAGGTTGTACAGTAATCCATCTATATTAAGTAAGGTATGCTAATATTACTTTGGGATTGCCAAATCCAGTGCTTAGCTGGGTACCTGGAACAAACAGTGTATTCTAATGGATTTCGTACAATTCTATACCCTATAGCAAAACGCATAAAGGTCATATTTCTTTCAATTCTTTCACTCAGGGAAAAACTTTGAATAGATACCACAACCATAAAATAATTTAAACGTCAACTCGAGATCTCTTGTCCAACTATACTATTGTCTAGAACGAAATCTAGTACCTGACATATAGCTCTATGACCGTTTGTCAAAATATCAGCTTAACCCAAAAATTCATAATGCACATTTTGAATTTTGTTGAGAAAGATACAGAAATTACGAAGTAAACTATTTTTAAAAGTAATAATACATTACACTGAGAGGAATGAATAGCTTTGATTTTTGGTAAAATGCTATCAAAAATATGTCCTGTGTAACATAAAATGATAACACTTAACAATGTCAGAAGTAAATCGTGTTTAATATCAAATGAAAGCACTCGCCGAGGGCTGGCGTGCAGAAATAACAAAATTTGCCATGTCGATAGGCTTTTGTTTTTTGCAAAAAGATGTCAGAAGTATGTCATCTTTGGTATTAAATGAAAAGTTTCGTTGAGAGATGGCGTGTAGAAATGACAAAAATGTACCATGTCGATTACCTTTTGTTTTTTGCTAAAAGATGTCAGAAGTAAGTCGTGTTTGGTATCAAAGAACTCGACTAGGGTTGGCGTGAAAAAATGACAAAAATTTGTTACGTCGACCAGCTTTTGTTTTTGACGAAAAGTTGTCAGCAATAAGTCGTGTTTAGTAATCAAATGAAAGGATTCGATGAGGGTTGGTATATAAAAATGACAAAAATTTACCATGTCAATCGGCTTTTGTATTTTGCAAAATGCAAATGAAAGCTTTTGACAAGAGCTGGGTTGCAGAAATTTAATTAACCATTAAATATAAATATCTCATTGACGCCGGAGGCCTAGGGAACTTCAGTGTAGTTGAGCATTCGCTAGTAACATTCTAAAAACTACAAATACATCTTATTTTACAGCTTTACAAAGGCCCTACAGTTTACAGTGAATTCCAAACCACTCAAACATTTGAAACCCAGATCTCAAACCCATTCAAGCTTTCATTATCCAAATGAGCAACCGTACCCAATAAAAATTACACCACCAATCAATATCATGATATAACCCAAACGTAATCATTTATCATTCAGTTACAATTATCGCATTCCTTATTCACATTGTCTATAATCGTCACATTAACCGCTATACGAACCTTGTGATTATTGGTTCGATGCTCGATCTATTTTCCATTAATTACGCGCGTTGGTGTCAGCAAACGTTGTCATTAAAAGCTAATAATTGAATAATATATCGGCGATGGCGTGACCATCGGGACATCGGCATTGGCAATTGATCAGCGGTGGGGGTGTCGACTGTCACTTGTTAAATGGTGGGAATGACAGCAAAATGATGAAGTAATGAAAACAAATTGGACAATGAGAATGAAATATTATGTATTTTATTTCTCTTTTCTATAATGCAATTTTTCAAAAAGGAATAGCACTGCAATTACTTAAAATACTTGAACCAATCATTTATCAGTTTAGTAAGATAAATCTTGACAAGCCAGGAAAATTTGAATATTACAATCGACAAAATAAAGGTTTTTTTTCAAATGATAACCAGGGTTGATACCTGACATTAAATCGAAAGCACTAACAAAAAAAAAATATTTAAGAACATATCTATTCAGATATTTAGTAGTTCCCTACTATAGTTCCTAGATATTTCTATATTTTTTTACATTTCAACCTAATGAAAAAGACACTTAACGTACGATATATATACAGATTATAAATGATCTACAAGTATTGTAAAAACAAATTTATAAAACCTAAATATTTTCATTAAAACCTTATGAAGTCACCGTATATCATATGTTCTATATGTATTGTATATATCCCTGTATTGACATATTTTATTGAATATTTTTTTTTTAACTTTCGTGCATGTATTTTTGTTTTGTAAGGTTTAGCAGTGTGATCGTAGAAAAAGTATAGTGGGCCACTCTCGCCTATTTCATAGCTCGTGGAAAATAGGCTATTTTCTGCACTTGTTGTACAATGTACTATTAACTTCTCGCTTTCTACGATTTATTTATTTACTTGTTGTTGATAATGTGAATTTCTTATATCATCCTCAGTTGTCGCTTTTGCTGTTAGCAGATTTTTTTCTACAAATTTTTATTTGTATTTTAGGGGTGAATCTTGACATGTTTAGTAACAAGTTTTACTTGCAGTCTCTACAAAGAACCCACAGCTTGTAGTGGGTTCTTTTAGATTAATTGTTGACGCTGATGAGATTTAAACCAGAAATCTCACTCTGTTCAATTGAAGTAAGCGACTGCTGCCAGTTCATTTATTATTATGAAATGATCATACGTAGGTTTGCACTTCTCTGACCGTAAGTTAATTCCTATACCATATGTACATCATTAGATTCCAGATCCTTTTCCTATATGCCACATTACCATCCCTCCCACCCTGATCCTTTTAACTTCTCGATCCCCTCTCTCTCTCTCACTCTTGCTGTCCTTGTCTGACACGGAGTCTCGTCGCTGTGTGAATCGCAACTCTTCCTCCAGCGTCGCCATGGTAACCGGGTCCGCTGTTCAGACACTGACGTCACTCACCGGATCTCCTAGCAACATCGATTCGCCAAGCCGTTTTTACCCGGAGCCGCTCCGGAGTTCCGAGGAGGCCGGATGCTGCGGAGTTCAGATGTTCCGGACGCTGTGAGCGGGTTTTAACCTGCATTGGTGGGTTCGTACCAACATGCTGGTTTGCTGGTTAATTCGATATTTAATATTATATACCAAATGGGTTGCCCAACATTGTATATGTTTTTAAATTTTTCCAATAGAAATTTAATAAACATTATTTTAATTACGATTTTTTTAACAAACGAGCAAAGCGGAGCAAATTAAGACAGAAACAAATCATTCTTGTTGCAATGAAACTCAATTAACTCAATCATGAATTAACCATTAATTTCGGATGGTGAAGAAGACGTGTCTTGGTGAACCTTATTGTTATATGAAAGTAACTTTGTCAATATATATTTTTTACATATTTTTTTTCTTTTACGAAATATTTGCGATAATTCCAACGACTAGTTTCTAACCAATCATGATGCAGAACACTTGAAAATTCAACCAATGTGAATAGTATTATACTGATTATTTCACACATGTAATTTTCACCCAATCAGAATGCTTCATTTAATGGCCGTAGATAGTTTTCCAGTGAAGAAATTTGATAAAACCACAGTATCATAGTCATGGTTACTTTTTGTTCATATCAAAAAATTTATGTTTGAACTGTTGTCATTCGTAAAATAATCAAGCAAATATAATTTGAGCTATGAATTTAATAGGTAAAATTTACTTACAAATCTTGCGAAGTAACGACAACTCGGGACAAAAATGACAATTAAATCACTTCAGGGTCGCTGTTATGATCTAAATGTCAGTTTTGACACTCATTTGTCTGTTACTACGCAACAACTATTTGTAATTTTTTCCAATAAATTCATGGCTCTTATTATGCTACTTATGATAAAATTCTGTTACCTACCCCTAAAAATTTCAGCTACTAAGTAAATAAATATTTGTTATTGTTTATAACTGTTATTGTAACAATAAATATTTCAAAATAATAATAATTAAATTGTTTCAATTAGCGTTGTCTTTCGAATTTATCTCACCTAATAACACACAATCTTTTTGAAGTTCTTATCTATCTCTAAGTTATATAACTATTTTTTTATAACGTTATGAAATAACGTAACTTTATGTTAACGTTATCTTATCCCTGATTTATTGTTCTTTTTGTCAACAGCCTCATCTCAGCTCAGTTTAAAGTGAGATGAGCTATGCTGAGATTTACGACTGGTAATATTAACGACAATTTTTGTCAGCTTTAAGATATATCTCCGAAAATCTGTACTATCCTTATTTACTTACACAATATCTTCAATATTATTATCAATTTTGTTATAATTAACAAAAATAATTTTTCAATTGAGATGTGATTTAGCATTAGAAAGAGAGGAACAACTATTTCCACTTTTTTTGTGTTTCGTTGTGACATAATGAACGGTAAACTAAATGTGCCAATTGAGCTGACTTAAGATATATTGAGATTTTATAGAAAGAATGTTCGAAGCGACAACTTGTTATGCTGTGATTAAAATGATTAAAAATATTGAATCGCAATAATATTCTTAAACAATTAAAAATATATGTAGTCATGATACTTATGACCTTGTACTTGTTTTTTATTATTTTACTGTTTTTGTTTTTTATTACGTACTCAATTTTCAGAGTAAACAATGTTGATTCATATTTGTCATTCATAATCCATCAATTATAAGTTTATGTTTTCTTGGAATATAAAACTTTTTTTGTGTTCATATATCAAATTATTGTATTTGTCCACATAAGTTTATTCCAACGTTCATCCAGAATTTCATGTGGAGAGAAATCATAAAACCGAGAAGAAAAAACTAATAGGTATGTGGACCTTTGAAATTTAATGCCGAACATTTTTACAACCAAAAACAAATAACTCAATTTTAGCTATCCTATCCGAATCCCAAAGTCAACTAAAATATTTATGCCTTTAAATTGTTCCTAGTTCTCTATAACTAATCTAGCATCTTTGTCCTATACACATAACGTAGATAAGACTTTTATTTGCTGTCTCAACATTGTTCGTGATACACAGGGGTACATTTACTAGTTTGCGTTGGTTTATTGTACAACTCTTTTTGTATGTTTCATCCATTATTACATTTGTAAATAATACTGTCAGTTTTGACATTTATTTACTTCGGAAATCACACGATTCACCCGACAAGATCAATTCCTCATCATCCCCAAAAATTTAAATCAGATGGTTACAATTAATGACCAACGACAAAAATTAAATAGAAACAATACTGTAACCGGGGTACCGGGATATTTTCAAAAATTGAATGTTTTCATGTCCATGTCATTTATGAAGATAATTTTGGCGTCGACAATTTGTGCTTCGTAAATGACATGGAGTTTCGTTAGTTTAATCTACAATCGTACAACCATTTTTGTATATTTCATCCATTATTGTATTTGTATATAATACTGTAATTTTTTATTGGGAAATCCCAGGATTCGCCCAACGACATAATTTCATCAATCCCCCTTTCCCTTTGGTGATTTGAATCACTTGGGTAAGATTGATGACGTGAGAATCTACTCATAAAATTAATTTATCTACTCTCACACTATAATGAACTCATTAATATTTTTCAAATTGGTAATATTGTATCGCAGTCAGCATTATGTTAGGTATTTTTTTAATCATCGATAAAAAAATAAACTACATACTTTATTGTAGATTTAAGAATATTTTATCATTTAAGTATCGTTATTTCAGACAGAATTGATTTTATAATGGATGAAGATGATATTCATTCACCTCCCAGAAGTAGCTCATATAGCAAACAATATAACCTCAAATTTGCTGCCTATTTAAATTTTTATATTTCTATTTATTTTTTCTAATTGGTACGTAGATAAAATGTTGTATGACTCTCATGTGTGAATGACTTTTATGCACTCATTACTCATGGATAAATGTACTTCTTCACATACTAGTATCATAAATAACTATTATCCAACACCGTGTAATTATAATGATATAAGTATGCTGTTTTTAGATAAATAAAGTAGGTCATAAGTCACTAGTGAGCTAAATATATTAGCTCACTGTTTTTTGGTTCGTATCACAGTAACTACGTTATAAAACCTTCTCTACACAATTTTGTTCCTAAATGTTATTTCGAAATCCCATCTGTCAAAAATCTTATATGTATTTTATATCAATGATTAAAATGTATTGGATAAAATGTTATATGGCACACGTGTGTTAATTACCTAAGTCACTTGAAAAAATACCACATGACTTATCTGTAATGTAACACACTTGTAGTATAAATAACTATTTTCTTATAATTATGCTTCATGTAGTGATATTTAAATTATTTGTTCTCATCGCCATTAACTTTCGGTTCTAACGACTAATTTCCCAGATCCTCCACCGTCGTTATAACCGCATTTTCCTGCCCCCTAACCGCACGGCTGAAATATACGAGTTTACATCACAGCTCATTTATCCCTCTCTTTCGGCACTTCTCAGAACACTCCGCATCGAGAGGGCGTAGCCGAACAGTTGAAGCATCACGTCGGCAGAAACAAAAGCCAACCGCAATGCAGATGCAGCTGTGGAGACACCTGGTGACGGAGAAGGATGCATGCTAGTTAGTGATATTATATGCTCGATTGAAAATTAGTTGGCCATCTACAGAAGTGACAAATTGGCAAAAAATATATGAGGAAAAAATAGGAAATGTGTAATGGTTTCATGTTAGGTTTCCGTTCTCACACAATAAAATCTATATAAAAAATATAATATTTTCTAGGTAAATAAAAAATTGCAGTCAGAAAATTAAATAACGAAATCTTATATGTCAACGTTTCACTGTCACATACAACTTCATCAGGGCGAAAGACTAGAGTCTCAAATAAATAGATAATCTAAAACTTATTAACAAAAAAATATATAAAGGTAAGAGATACCATCTAAACTATTGCGAGTTTTTGTAGTAGTTAGAGCATCTCTGAAAAATTGTCTTTCAACAGGAACTGAGGATGCTAGTATTAACAAAAAAAATGGCCATTTACAATTTTTTAAAAATACCTGGGTACCTTTTGCCGCATTGTACAAATCGCAGTAAAAGCATGACTATGTGTGCTATTGTAATAGCTATTAACGTATCTTGGGTAGTTATGAGTATCATAACCGCCGTAGATAACAATTGAATTCCTAGCTCGGAGAGCGAAGATTTTAAGATATTTAAGGTCTGGTATGATTCATAACATTCGTGGTTTGTTCAGTATTGTACCGGTTTCACGTTATTAATAAATAATATTTTATAAAATTCTCTTGTGAATAACGTTTTCGTGATCAAGTATGTATGGGTTGATATGACAGCTGTATTATTCAATTGTCCCACGTTATTTTGACAAATTTGTACAGCAATATTATTACCCTACTGACTTTTCCAAAGTACATGGGATATAATTATGACTCAGTTACGTTGCTTACTTACAAGTAAGCAACGCTCACAATTTTAAGGTTTGCTAGCAATTTTTAAAATTTAAATGACGAAGTTTGCGGTACTCTAGTAAGTGATAACTACAATGAAATTAAATATCCTTAATATCTCGAGCTTTAGCTCACTTCACATCAGTTATTTTCTCCTCACTTCATTCTAGCACTAGTGATAAATTTAAAATGCAATCTGCTTATCAAGTAATATAAAATAGCTTGAAATTGCTTGATATCAGATCATAGTTAGGTACACATTTAGTATATATGCCGGACAAGAAAGACTTGCTTTCATGGTAATTCTTAAAATAGAGTATGGAAATCTTTGTCGCAATATGTGCAATTAATAGAATTGTTAACAAATCGAACAGGCGAACTCAGTTACATTATCTTTTAAAAGCTATTTTTTAAATACTATATTGAGTATATTATTCAATCATTAATTATTATATTTTTTTTGGCATTTAATCTTAAAATGTGTGTCATTTAGTAAGAATTAATTTTAATTATTTAAGCATTATTCATTTATCTTTTATTGAATGGTACAAGTACTTACTTTATTTACCAATCAAGTTTTTTTCCCTAATAAAAGCTTAGGTAAATGCTGAGAACCTGCAAATCTACAATCCTGGCTGCGCCACTGTTTAAGACCTAAGGTTTTACCTTTACATTTTCGTATTAAATAATAAATTTAACATTGTTTTTTGGTAACTTTAAAATGTTGGTATTTTAATGTATTATTAAATTTTTCAATCCATTTTTTCAAAACTCTGGTCTGGGTAATGTTTTTTAACATGTTAACCTCTTTCTTGTTTTCATCACCTTGTTCACTACTCTATCTAGGTTCATTCAATTGATGTATTCAAACCTGCCATTTTGCAGTTTGATCAAGTCTCCTATGAGCTTTTTATTGTATCTAGCGTTGTTTCCACTGCGGTTTTACCTTTACATTTTCCTATTAAATATTAAATTTAACATTGTTTTTTTGGTAACTTTAAAATGTTGGCATTGTATTGTATTATTAAATTTCTCAATCCATTGGTAATGGTTTTCATCATGTTAATTTTTTTTGGTTTCCATCACCTTGTTCACTATTCCATCTAGGTTCATTCAATTGATGTATCCAAACCTGTCAATTTTCCAGTTTCATCAAGTCTCCCATGTCCTTTTTCTTGTATCTAGCGTTGTTTCCACCGCGTCCATTCCACGAATCGATATCGCCACCGCATCTTGATGACATGAGAGCTGACAATGAGACCTCTTTCTGGTTTCCATCACCTTGTTCACTACTCTATCCATATTCCTTCAATTGACGTATCCAAACCTGTCCTCTTTCCAATCCTATCAAGTCTCCAATGTCCTTTTTCTTGTATCTAGCGTTGTTTCCACCGCGTCCATTCCTTGAATCGATACCGCCACCGCATCTTGATGACATGAGAGCTGGCAATGAGACATTTTTCTGGTTTCCATCACCTTGTTCACTACTCTATGTAAGTTCATTCAATTGACGTATCCAAATCTGTCCATTTCCAGTTCTATCAAGTCTCCTATGAACTCTTTATTGTATCTAGCGTTGTTTACCGCCACCGCCACCGCATTCCATCACCTTATTCACTACTCTATCCATGTTCATTCAATTGACGTATCCAAACCTGTCCATTTTCCAGTTCCATCAAGTCTCCAATGTCCTTTTATTGTATCTAGCGTTGTTTCCACCGCGTCTATTCCGCGAATCGATACCGCCACCGCCACCGCCACGCATCTTGGTGACACGCGAGCCGGCAATGAGCAGAGGATCGTTAGGGCAGATCTGGTCACTGGCCACGCTAGAGCGATTGCTGTGACGGTGGCGTGACGCGACTCAGTGGCGTGCAAAGGCAGATGTGGCACGCTGGGAATGTGAGCTGCCGTTGGGAGCTGGTGTTGGAGGTGTGCTGTAACGCGGATCTTAATTTCATGCCCTTAGGAGATCTGTGGGTGGTATTTCGCACTGTAGGAGTTAATTAAAAAGGCTCAGTAGCTTAAGGTTAGCGAACATCTTCCAACTTGCAAAGAGAAAGTATTAATCCAGGGTTATAATTATAACCCAAGATTTTATATAGGGATTTATCAAAACAAGTAACTTGGTGTTTTTGTGCATTACTAGACTTGAAAATCAAGCTTTACTACTTGACTTGTCTTGATTTTCAGCATTGAGTTGATTTTCTGCTTAAGAAGAAGGTTGTTAAAAATAAATGGTATTATCAATTGTCTACTTGTTTTTTTTTATTTAATGTAATTAATTAATATAAATAGTCAATTTTTTTATTAACCAGTGTCCTCAGCTCCTTTTAAAAACAATTTTCCAGGGCTGCTCTAACTAATACAGAAACCTTTAATAGTTTAGGTGATAAATTTATTAAAATCCTCATGTTTATTTGAATTTTCCTTCCTTTATATTATTCCTTGTTAACAAGTTGCAGATTAGTATTATTTACGATAAAATTTTACAAATAAAAGTCTTTATTGAAAATTTCGATGCATAACATTTTTTCCTCTAGAAATGTTATATTGCTCGACATTGTATCTTGTACACCTTTTATCGTGCACACTTTTATTCCGCGAAAAAAGTTATCTTACACACATTTTATCTTCTAAATCATTTTATCATTCACACATTTTATCTTCCACTCGTTTTATATTCCATACATTTTATCATTTACACAATTTATCTTCAGAAACATTTTACACTGAATATTTGATCTAATTATAAATATGTTAATCGCAAGGACAATATATAATTGAAAGGTACAATTACTATGTTTTAAAGATGAAACTTTTGCGAAGATAAAATGAGTGGAATACAAAATAAATGTAAGATAAAGTGTATGAATGATAAAATGTGCGCAAGATAAAATGTGTGTAAGATAACTTTTTTCGCTGATTAGACGTGTGAGATTGATAATTTGTGACAAAAAAAGATCTAGGTGAATTAAAATTCAACATTTTAATAGTATTGTAAAGTAAAATGCTTTACTAAAATTAAATTATAACAATCAATGAACAGTTGAATTACGGCATTTGGAAATATCAGTTTGGATATGAACTTAACTTGGAATGAAATAATAATAAATAAATAAATAAATCTGGAGCATAAAGATGCTCATATAGTTGTGGAAACACTAATGCTTAACTTATAATGAATCTGCACAATTATAAATTTAGTTACTCTTTTGTTGTACAATTTTTATTTTTTATTTTTATTTTTCTAATTCAAATTATTAAATTCAATTAGGTGGTTAACATTATTATATATTTTATTGTTTATGATTACCTGAACGACACTAACTGTCTTGTTGAATTTGAAGATCGTAGTAAATGCACTATTATCTATATCATCAAAAAATTATTAATAACATGCTTAGTGATTCCATAATTTCAATTACCTTTCACGTAAATTAAGTATTTATAACTGTAAATGACAAACTTGATAGAGATTACAATATCTTTCCAGTTTTTAAGAAAGGATTAATGAAATATAAGTACATACAAACAAAATTGTACCCTTTTTTAAAATAAGGAAGCACGCCAATGGTCTGTGGTAGGTTTCGATGAAGCTTGAGCAAAATATGGAAATTGGGAATGAGTTACCCTCTTGGTATTAGATATAATTACAGATATTTGGTAGAAATAATTGATGGTTGTTATTTTTTACAGCTGGGTATTACTTCTGCTAAATTGTCAAATCATGATAAATATAGGTGAACCCAAATATTACAAGAATACATTTACCTTTATTGGATTCGAAATAGGGAAGATAAGGTTAACAAGGTTAGCTGGGCAGATTCGAAAATTTTAGTAAAATTTGACCGGTACAAAAAAATGTAAAAATATTTTTCTACGACTATTAAGATACCTATTTGCTTGTGGTATGTTTGATATTGCTACGGATACATAGTAGGTATATTGTAAACACATTTTCATTTCCCACGGTAACCATATACAATTCAAATTTGCAATGAATTTAAGACAGTCCATTATCAGTGTAGACTTGTAGAGTGTTCTTTATAAATGTATGAGTATATGTAAGTACGTATCAATCATAAATAATCATTACTGTTATAGAATAGCAAATATAGTTTGTAATTGTTATCATAACAAGCCCAAATGATAGCAACATACGTTATAGAATCCCACCCCTGTACGGTAATATTTTTACAATACTGACTTATCTAAATTACATGAGATATAATTATGTCTTATTTACCCACCATATTTTTGTCTATGTAAACAAAAGCTTAATATCCTGAAACTAATAAAACTTATATATCGGAATTATAATTTAAATTACTATAACACATTTTCGCATAGCACTTTGTTGATATTATTGTAAAGGTTTAATTTCAGAATAAATTATTTATTTAGGTACAATATTCCGCTCTCCTATTCTTATTCGTACTCCTATTTAATTACCTCAATTCGCTTCCCTCACCAATCCTTCCCACCACCTCCTCTCTATCTCAATCCCCCCAGCCAGTCAATGCAAGTCTCGGCCGGTCATCCTTTCCCGAGACAAGTCCCCACCAGCGCGCGTCCTCGCGCTGTGATTGGGCGCAGGAGATAACACGCTCGTTGGCGAGCGCGATGAGCACAGATAGCGGCGCATCCTATAGACATGACGCGACACGCCCACAGAGAGAAAATGGCGGGGGACTTGCAAAGGTGGGGAATGTTGGAATTGGGAATGTGGTTTCGTGGAAGGATGAAAATTATAGGAAATAATGAACAGGATTGTTTCAAAGGCGTTATTTTCAGACGATTGGATGGTAGAGGGAGGTATATTCCTGCGAGTAAACGACAACTCGGGTCAAAAATGGTACTATGCAACCGATAAATTTATAGGTCTTATTATAATAATTACGATAAAATTTTAAAGCAAACATTACACATCGATGAAATTATGTATTTTTTTTTAAGTTTTATTGCTTAAACCATTGAATTCACCATTAGTTCATGGATTAATGATCAACTGATTCAAGAATCAATCTGTAGATTAAAATTTGTTCTAATTCACCAATTTCATTCACAATTTCGTTTAATGTTTGTGGCAGTTCATAATTTTACGAGCATGAATCTCTCAAGCTCTGTCATTTTTTGTTGACCAATGACGTATAATTATCTTTTTTTAATAGGACTTTCCTATTGCTAGTAGGATGCTCTATCATCCTCTATTATATGAGTTATTAAGTTTCATGAGCCACATGACTCATTTACAAGTATATTTGCCGAAGACACAAGTACTAGTTTACATATTAAGAGCAATGAATTTAATTCTTCATTATTTAATGTTGAATCGTCGTGCGATTTTTAATGTTATAACTTTACTCTGTAGTGTCATAGTTATATTTTCTACTTCTGTTTTATAAAAGACTCTTTATTTTACTAATTTCAGTTAGGTAAAAACCTAAATGACAACTTTATTAATAACGTATTTATATCGTTTATCTGTTTATAGCCAACTATGTTGTTCATGTAACAACAACAAGGAGTTCTTGGTATTGACTTTTTTGTTTATTTTGTATTTATTCAAACGGAAGTAGAAAAAATTCTATGAAACACATGAGGAAACTAGGTGGGTATCTATTTAAGTTCTGCTCTTACAAATTCGCCGGTATCTCGTTTTGTAATTTTCTCCTACATTAAATAACCACACTTGTTTCCTTATTACATAAATAGCTATTTCCATATCGTGAAATAAAATGGCAAAAAATACAAAAAAAGGAAAATATTACACCGATTCATACAGATTTATGAAAATTTAATTGTCAAAATCTTGTGCACATACATACATAATATGTCAAAACGAGGATCAAAATAGATAATCAGAGTTTGATTAATGGAATAAGACGGATTTGATTGTGAACTGAAATTATTCATGGATCTGAGTTCATCGGTGGATCAAGCCTTGATTAAGGAATGGTAAATTCAGCCGTTAATAAAATAATAAGTCTGGTTATAAGATGAACATCTCTCGTATAATACTTATACTTGCTTATGTTCCACAAGAAATATATTAGTAGTAACCTAGATTTGACATATCCCGCAATTCCAATATCGACTCTGGAATTTCACATATCGGTACGTGATGTGCGGAGCCAACAGCTGCATCCGGCGATTTATCAAGCGCCCGGTCTCCTGCTGCTCACATCCGAGTGCGGTCATTTATTACCTCGCAGGATCCGACGCGGCCGGCAGGATCGGATCGCTCGCCTCGCATAAAACAAACAGTTATAATAATGGTCGGCGGCCGCGGAAACTTTGCGCGATTTACGAGCGCAATTCCGCCTGGCGGCATCTGCTCCCGATTGCAGCGCAGATATAAAGATTGTTGGTTTGTGTGGTGAAGTATTGGAGACTACAGTGCACCTTTAAACTATTACTGGTATGGAGTATTGCGCTGGTTTAATACACACAGATGGCTACAAACCTTAATAACATCATCCTCATCACTGGATACTTCAAATAATTAATATCTTTATAGACATTTCAACAGTAAAGAACTGTTTATTTAGTTCTGTTTCTAGGGGTTACAAGACGTTTTACAAGATAGACCGTGTAAAAATTATAACGGGCTGTTGACATGGATTTACCATGACAACGTATCTTATTTGAAACGTCTGACATCCTTTGACATTGACATTGACGTTGCAAAAATGCAATGAATTTTATTAAACATATATATATATATATATATATATATATATATATATATATATATATATATATGGAATTATTCGGCCTTGGAGATCCAATGAATAAAACACAATTGTTTGAGTCGGCGACACCTATCAGGTTATCGCCGATAATATATATATATATATATATATATATATATATATATATGTATATATTGCGATGCAATAAATAAAACATTGTACAATGCTCTACCGTTACCTGATATTTACAGTCTCACACAGATAACACAAAGATACCTTTCTGTGCTCACCTGTAAATTTCTGTATAACGGTCTTGCTATGTAAATAACTATTCTGTAATATGCTCTTTTTGATAATAGAATGTATCAGATGATAAATAATGGCGAAGGAATTCTTTATCCGTTTCCGTTATTATTGATGCCCTCGATCGACATTAATAGAATTTTAGAATAGTTTATTTAATGGATAAGATGAGCAAGTTAAATAGACATTGAGAACTTCTGAATTTATAATATTTCATAGGACTAAAGTCGCCAAAAATTATTCCGCTCGTACTCATCTTTGAATATATGACCTGTTTCATAGCTGAAACTTCGTCAATTCTTGCCTAAGTAGTAAACTCAAGGTAGAGATTTTAAGAAATTTTAGTTATTGCATGATTGTTGGTTTGTGTGGTGAAGTATTGGATATATACGAAACGTGAAACATAGAGGATCCAAATCTCTACCTTGAGTTTATTAATTAATATATTTATATACATATATATATATATATATATATATATATATATATATATATATAACTTAAAAAAAAATACTATTAGTAGTGTAGTGTACTTTCTGTGGTGAATCATCAAATTAAATAAACGACAATTTACAAGTGAGTGAGTGAAAAATTGTAATAATTAATGTAGTTGTAGGTGTTGTAGGTGTGTTATTTGTCGATATCGCAACTTTCCCCTGCTAGTAAGGTCGAGAATCGTACGACTCGGAATATAAGATTGCATGTCATTTTTGGACGTTAATAGTATTTGCATATGTATTCTGACATAGTTCCGCTCATTAAGGGACACTGAATATTTTTTAATGATGTTATTTAAATGGAAATTTGCCCCGCAAACGACGATGTGGCTACTGTCATATGTGTCTAATTTATATCTAACAGCGGTTAATTAATGGCCAATGTTACAAATGAAGCGTGGATAATTGCTACTTTGTTTCTTTTTCTAACACGACGAATGTTATTGGCACACAAAGGAGTACTTATTAGAATTCATATTGTGTTCTCTGTAATTTTTGTATTGCGTCAGATATGGTCTAATTTTGTTCCGTCAATATGTTCAAGGAAGAAACGATGTCTAAATATATTTCTTTTGAGCAGAATTCAACGAATCTTGCATCCTTAGAAATGATTTGTATTTATTGGTTTTAGGAAAAAATGGAAGAATTGAGGAGGTACAAGATTTATATTGCAAGTAGTGTGATTAGACCAGTGACGTAACTATCGGTGAACAAAATGCCGCCTTGTTTGTTTTTATGTAGAATTTAATTTAGACAACATTGTACTGTCACAGTTTTGTTCTTAATCTATGAGGAGAGAGAGAATCCGCAATTTTTTTAAATCCCAGTATATTCCGACTTTCGTTTCGTTGCATATATACGAGTATGTAGATAGTAACTATTCCTTAAATGTTCTTTATAATCTTCCTTCACAACTTTCTATGTCTTGTTTTGCTCTTCCAGTTGTTAATTCTGGCTGCTTTAGGTCTTCTTCTACTTCCACTGCTGACTATTTCGTCTTTAATCGACTCTTTTCCTTCTGAAAATTCCTAAAACCACCAAAAAACCTTGCCTCTCAAAATGACACTGTCTCCGTAGGTCTGCTTAAGTTTTGCCCAAGTCTGAAGCAAAACCTGATAGCACACTTTTGTTTGCCTAAAATAGACTCTTCTTGTTTCCCCAAAAATAATGATTGAGAGTAGACTTTTTTATCGATGCAGTATTAGTCGATATCGTAGCTAGTTCCTCCACCTTTCCCTATTGTTGAGACGACAAATCCTAGCCATCATGCCACAAAGAAATAATAAAATTACTTCCACCTTGATAGCACACCATTGTTTGTCTAAAATAGACTCTTCTTGTATCCCCAAAAATAATAGTCGAGATGTGACTTTTTTATCGATGTAACATTAGTCGATATTGTAGCCAATTCCTCCACCCTTCCCTATTGTTGACACGACAAATCCCAGCTATAACGCCACAAAGAAAAAATAAAATTACTTCCACCTTGATAGCCCACCATTGTTTGTCTAAAATAGACTCTTTTTGTTTCTTCAAAAATAATGGTCGAGAGGTGACTTTTTCGTCGATGTAACATTAGTCGATATTATTACTGGTGCCTCCACCCTTAATTGTTGACACGACAAATCCTAGACATCTCGCCATAAAGACAAAATATAATTACTTCCACCTTGATAGCCCACCATTGTTTGTCTAAAATTGACTCTCCTTGTGTCCCCTAAAATAATGGTCTAGAGTCGACTTTTCCGTCGATGCAGTATTAGTCGATATTATAATTAGTTCCTCCATTCTTCCCTATTATTGACACGACAAATCCCAGTCATCACGCCACAAAGAAAAAATAAAATTGCTTCCACCTTGATAACACACCATTTTTTGTCTAAAATAGACTCTTCTTGTTTCTCCAAAAATAATGGCCCAGAAGTGACTTTTTCGTCGATGTAATATTAGTCGATATTCTAGCCAGTGTCTCCACTATGCCCTTTTATTGACATGACAAATCCTAGCCATCACGCCACAAACAAAAAATAAAATTACTTCTACCTTGATAGCCCACCATTGTTTGTCTAAAATAGACTCTTCTTGTTTCCCCAAAAATAATAGTCGAGAGGTGACTTTTTTGTCGTTGTAATATTAGTCGATATTGCACCTAGTTCCACCACCTTTCCCTATTGTTGTCACGACAAATCCCAGCCACTACGCCACAAAGAAAAAATAAAATCACTTCTACTTTGATAGCCCACCATTGTTTGTCTAAAATAGACTCTCCTTGTATCACCAAAAATAATGGTCGAGATGTGACTTTTTCGTCGAAGTAATATTAGTCGATATTGTACCTAGTTTCTCCACCCTTCCCTATTGTTGACACGACAAATCCCAGTCATCATTTCATTGACAATCGTCAACCCAAATAAGAATAATTTAACTAGATATCAATATTAGCCTCAACATCAACAACCCCAACTGTCATTCGAGTTGCGATGACAACCGAACGCTTTCGACCATCAGTTTTTAAACTTCATCGGCACTTTTTACGTTGTGAAGTTTGAAATGATCATTACCTATATGATCATATGACACATGGCTACTAAATTAAGTATTAACTGTTAATGATCATTAACTTTCGTCGTGTGTCCTGGGTATAAATATAAAATAGACTCTTCTTGTGTCCCCAAAGGTTATGGTCGAGAAGCAACTTTTTCGTCGATGTAATATTAGTCGATATTATACCTAGTTCCTCCACCCTTCCCTATTGTTGACACGACAAATCCCAGCAATCACGCCACAAAGAAAAAATAAAATTATGATCAGTGCATAATGAGCGAAAAATAGACTCTTCTTGTTTCCCCAAAGGAAATGGTCAAGAGGTGACTTTTTTGTCGATGTAATATTAGTCGATATTGCAACCAGCTCCTCCACCTTTCCCTATTGTTGACACGACAAGAGAGCGAAAAATAGACTCTTCTATACTCCGTTTTTTAACTATAGACAGCACTAGACGATGTCACATTTACACCACAGCGTTAATGAAATACTAGTAGTTCTGAAAACAACTGAATCGTGAAATATCACAAAAAGAGAAATGAAACAAGAAACACGTGCAAATTCAGCAAGTGATTTGACAACTACTGAGAGTTTGACGTTTCAATTACGTTTGAGAAGGTTAACTTGAAATTTTGTCTGGTTAAATGTGGCTTCATGAAATGGCGCAGCAGCCAATTACAGGCTTTGATTTTCTCACTAGAATTTCTAGTTACTGTCTATAGTTTAAAAACAGAGTATAGTATCCCTAAAAGGAATGGCCCAGAAGCGACATTTTCGTCGATGTAATATTAGTCGATATTGCACCTACTTCCTCCACCCTTTCCTATTGTTGACACGACAAATCCCAGCAATCACGCCACAAAGAAAAAATAAAATTATGATCAGTGCATAATGAGCGTAATCGCCCTCGCATCGAGTGGGCCGTGAAGAGGCGATAGGACAGTGGCGTGCGTTATCGGGGTCACGGTAACTCATAACCGCAGGGAGATGCTATCAGCGGTGTGACACTCATAAACATTATTGTCTCGCGCTCCTATCTCTCGCATCTGGGAAAATGGGCAAAAGTCGGAAAGTCATTCTAGGGTACGTTTCTGTAATTATACATTGTCATAAAAACTGACTCATTGGCGTCAACGGCTGTGATATGAAACTAAGAGTAACGACTTTTTAATAGTGTTACTTACTAAATTTGTAAAGCTACGTTTTCACTTCTTAACATAGTTACAGGTTTTAGTTTTTGTCTTTGTCTTAAATTTCGACCATTTCCAGCCCTTAACATAAGCATAGTCATTATCATTATTCGTTTGCAAGTATGTAAAATACGAAGTTAAATACTTATTTCAAGTACACTAAAATTATTTGATTATTAAATTATATTAATAATTAGTAACTTTAGAAGGTAGTTACAAAGTGTTGAAATATATCTGCTAAATATATTTTTCATAAATTGTTTTTTTTTTGTGGTGAACTAGCCAACATAATAATTCTGATATCTAAAAGTCTCCATTTTTATTTTATTTTCTGTCTCGCTGTTTGTGTTTACTGTGAACCCAAGATATAATTATTGTTATTATATTTTCCATCTCAAAATCAACAGTTCTACAGGTAAATACAGAATCTACAATAAACGGCAATGTACCTACCTTCTCTCCAATAAAACAACGACTATGACTATGACAAAAGTATGAAGTTTGCATACTTTGTGATTATGCGCAACGACAAAGACTACGACTATGTTTAAAACAGGAGATGGAAACGATCAACTGCATTTACGTATGTCAAACATCTCAAGGTTATGACTAATACTAAAACTGTGACTATATTAATAGGTGGAAACGTAGGTTAAAGGTACGTTCACAGCTCTTAACGTAGTCGTAGTTTTTGTTTCTCGACGTAAGCGTAAATATATGTCGAACGTGAATACGGCTGAGCATTCACATCGCTTAACTTTGTTTCTCGACGTAGACGTAGTCGCTGCGCACAAGCGTAAAGTTTGCAAACTTCATATACTCGACGTAGTATCTCGACGTATTTCGGTTGGAGCGAGAAGAGGCTATCCTTTCTCATGAGCAGTAAATGTGCGCAGTGTGACCAAATCTGTGTGTTTAATATCTGTCATTTGTATTTTACTTTTATTTAATAAAAAATGGATAATAGAACGAAAATAATAGTAGGTTCTATTGTAAAAAAAAGCAGAATAGTTGGAATAGCTGCTCTGTCAACAGAACCACATGTCAAAAAAATTAGTGTTTAATTTTAAATAAATATAATTTTATTTTATACATTTCAAATGTGAAACGTAGCAATATTTTATTAATATAAATAAATATTTTGAGATTTAAATTGCTATATTTAAAATATTATGGTTTGTTCACCTCTATTTTTTAACCTAATTTTTTAATATTATTTTGCATTTATATAGATTAAATAAATTTTAACGTTATTATATTAGTAATAGCATTATTAATCCAAGAACATATTATGTCTAAACGTATTTATTACATTTTATTTTTATTTAATGTGAACAAAAATTCACAACGACGAATGCTTGTGTTAAGAGCTGTGAATGATAAAATTTTTTATGCTTACGTCGAAAACAAAAGTTCAGTGACAAAGACTAAAAACAGTGTTTATGTTAGAGCTGTGAACCTAGCTTAAGCCTTTCTACTCTTTCGGATGCCGAACATATAGTATGTTTAATGATTACTAAATAAATTCTCAATTGATATTAATGCTCATTAAAACAATAGGTAGACACCAGGGCATTATTTGAAAATTCTTGCATATGTGTAAATGTAACGTTTCAATGACAAAAAGGAAGAGTCATAAATAATACCAAAGTAGTTTCTAGATTTACTGTATTATCCATACCACTATGCTTCATTATCAATCGTCAAACTAAATAAGAACAATGTAACCAGATATCAACATTAACCTCAACTGTCATTTATCAATATTTTCCACCTTATTAAGTTTGAAATGATCATTTGAGATTTGTTTCGTACATGTTTTTGGTCTTCCTCTTTACTTTTCTTACATATTCTTGCTTTATGTATTCTTTCTTCTTGGGGTTCATTTCTGTAATTTTACTTTGTCATAAAAACTGACTCATTCGCGTCAACGGCTGTGATATGAACTAAGAGTAACGACTTTTTAACAGATGTAAAAAGTATATGGGCAAAAGAAAATGAGGAAAACCAACTAAAAGGTTCACCTAACTTTTAAAATTTCTCTGAAGAACTTTTTTTCTCAAATACATTACCCAACCAAAAATTGTACTGACAAACACAAAATATCCCAAAAATACTCATTTATGTACCCAATATTTTTCGTTTTTGAGATATTTGCTGTCAAAGCTGTATCTCAAAAAATGTGTTTTTTGGCTATATCTCTAAAATAGGCAGAGATACTGTATCAACGATTATACTAGTCGATTCTACAGAATAAGGTACATAAAGAAACGTTTTCTCTGCATATACCTTCTTTGGAACGATTCGATAAAAAATGGGAATATCTAAAAACAAATAAATTTCAAAATTTCTTCGAGGAACTTGTTTTCTCCAAAACTTTTCATTTTCTGGACATAAGTAAATATCAATGCGCTGATTTCAAATTTTCAAACGGAATTGAATTATCTCTTATCGTTCTTGAGATAATCGCGTTCAAAGTTGAGTTTTGGCAAAACCTAAAAAAACAGGTTTTTTAGGTATACCCCTTTAAGGGTTAGGTTTACGACTTCGGTGACCTCACCAATCGATTCTAACGGCCAAAATACATAAGTATACCAATTTTTAGATTTTTATTCTAACGGATACAATTTTTAGAGCGAAAAAACGAAATCGGCAAAAATCGAAAAAAATGCCTGATGAACCCCTGACGATTTTTCTCGATTTTGGCCATTTTCAGTTTTTCCTTCCTAAAAATTGTATCTGTTGGAATAAAAAACTGAAAATTGGTACACTTATGTTATTTTGCCCGTAGAATCGATTGGTGTGATCGCCGAGGTCCTAAACCTAATAATTTAAGATGTATACCTAAAAAACCTAATTTTTTAGGTATAACTTTGAACGTAAATATCTCGAGAACGGGAAGAGATAATTGAATTCTGTTTGAAAATTTGGAATCAGCACATCGATATCTACTTAAATCTAAAAAATAAAAAATATTAGAGACAAAAAGTTTTTAGGCGAAAAATTGAAATTTAGGTTTTTTCCGTTTTTCTTATTTTTCTCCTAATCGTTCCAAAGAACGTATATGTGGACAAAACATTTCTTTATGTAACTTTGCCTGTAGAATCGACTGGTAAAGTAGTTGAGATTGTATCTCTACTCATTTTTGAAATATACTCAAAAAACACACTTTTTTGAGGTGCAACTTTGACAGCAAATATCTCCGAAACGAAAAGAGATAATTAAATTCTGTTTGTAAATTTGGTACCAGCGTAGCTAACTCTTTAAAATGTATTACAAACAAAATTTTGTAAAATTTGAAAATTTTCGAGCTAAAAATTTGATATTTTCCTATATTTTCGGGTTTACGAAAAAATACAATATTAGCGACTTTGGAAATTACTTCCCGAAACACAAAATGCTATTTATTTATGTTTTTAATTAATAATTTAACGATTTCGAAAAAAAATATAAGGTATATCTAAGGACTAAAGTATTTTTTATACTCACATGGTTTATTCTCCTCGTCTATCGCCGACAAAGGTAAACGATCTGATTAATCAGTCTCACTAAGAATTAAAATGTACCTTTATTGCACTTAGAAGGTATAACTAAATACTAAATCATTATTGAAGATGCATCTCTATTTATAATCGTATAAGACAAGTTTTACAAAGGTGTATTTTTGGAAAATATATTATTCCACTTTAACTACTATTATTAGTTTTTTACGTGGCCAGCGGTGTAAGTTAATCTTTACAGGGCGAGCTGGAAATCCAGGGAGCATAGTAAAGATTAATTGCACGCGTGCCGCGTACAAAATTTTTTTTTCACATATCGTTTTTTTTATTAATTTATTTTGTTCTTCAAAAAAAGATGTACTCTATTTTGGAATCGAAGGTAGTTGGCGGTGGTAGAACAATTTATAGCTAAACGTTGTCAAATGAGTTTCGCCAGTGAATCAAAATGTACTATAAATCTGTATAATTACTCAAATAAACCTAATTAAATTAAGTTTGTAATATTTATAATAAAATGTATAAAAAAACTTTCATTGTTTTCTATTATTTTCTATGAGCATTGTAAAATTTTTGCAAGGCTAGCCTTGTAAATTTTTACAGGTTAGTTACTGTAATTGTTTATTTACTTAGCTACTAAGAAGCTTGTAAAGTGACAATTATATAGAAGGTGGAAAAAAATTTTTTTTTAGAAAAAAAAAAACAGAAGTGGAAATGTAACACTAACACTATTATCCCTTCATATCACGAAATCATTCCCATATCCATCCTAGTTAAGATTGAGTTATATCCTTCTCAATTATGCAATTAAATTTGTCATTCCCCTCAGCGTGTGACGTGCAAATTGTACAGTCCGTGCGCCGTACATTCAATTTCTCATTTGCTGCCGAGCATGTGTACTTGTTGGTTTCGGTAAAATAATAATTATCTGTGCATTGTTCGGTAGCGAGGTTCTAACAAGTCTGCCTATTTGTCAAAGCCTCGCTACTTTATCAAACAAAGGAAGATGCAAATTTCCACCGCGGGCATTATTAAGAGGAAGTAGGGAGGTGCGTTTTCAAACCCTCCATGGAAAAGTATTGTAACGAACGAGTGCGAGACTCACCGCAGATGAGTCATCACGGCTGACCTGTCTGGTCAGGTAGTTCTATGGCGCGTTAAATGTCAAGTGGTTTACGAGCGATGCCGCTATTGTTCGAGAATTTTATAGTCTGGAAGACTCTGGAATGTTCGAGACATTAATTGGCGGAAGGTATATAAGGGTCGCATCGGGAGAAATTAATAAACACTCCTCCAGTTGAAGAATATATATATATATATATATATATATATATATATATATATATATATAAATATATATATATATATAAGGTTAAGTGGTATAGGATTAGGATAGGATATTAATTATTATTAATGACATGTCATTAATTGTCAAAACTGACACATAGATATTTTTTTATTTTCATGGCTGTCTGATTTTGAACGAAAATGATACATTTTATATTTAATAAATCTCGTACTGCAGACGTGCTATTGCATCAATTATGATCTTATCTGATGTAGAATTTAATTTTGAACAACTTTGTAATCTCACAGTTTTGTTCTCAATCTATTAGGAGAGAGAGTATCCGCAATTTTTTGAAATCCCATTTTAAAATCCTATGATCCGCATTTTGTTGCACAACTGTATAATATTTCTTTAGTAATATTGTGTTATTGTTATTGGATATATCTCGTGTTGACTAATTTTTGTCTCGATTTGTGCGACGATTATATTGTAACGAACGAGACTCACCGCAGATGAGCCATCACGACTGACCTGACTGGTCAGGTAGTTCTATGTCGCGTTAAAGGTCAAATGGTATAAGAGTGATGCCGCTATTGTACGAGAATTTTATAGACTCTGAAAGACTCTGGAATGTTGTAGATTAATTATCGGCATGTATATAAGGGTCGCGACGGGCGGTTCAAGGATTATGGGAAATACGTAACTTTCAAACTTTACAAAGTGTGAGAAAAGTATCACCTTCCATAGTGGTTGTAGAAAAATTTCTTTTTACTCTCTAGAGAGGAAAATGTACAGTGACACCAACAGTATAACATGGATTTTATTATAGAATGAAATATTGGAAAAAAATATTATTAATAATTATGGCAATTATGTCTTATTCTTTTTTCTCACGTTATTTCACAAAAAATAAACTGTTCTTACCTTTGATGTAGTCATCCTTCCATGATCCTTTCTACGATTTCTCTGTAACAAAAAGAGAACAATAAATTTTATTATACAGAATATTTTTTTTTTCATTTCTTGCAAGTTTCTAATATGGACAGAGATTTTTTACAAGAAGTTAACAGCGGTCCTCAAAATTCTTATATTTCGTACATTTTTTGTATTGTTGTTGTCTTTATTTCTATTAAATAGAATTTGTTTCTATTTCCAATGATATGAAACACATTTGCATTATTAGTTAAGAAATTAGAACATTATTGGTTTTATTAGTTCAGACGGAGAGAAAATTTAGTTGAATTAAAAAATTCAAAACATTTTTCAAAATATTACCAGTTCCTCAAATTTCGAATGTGGTTCAAGAGTTTTATAGCAGATTAGGTCTTTTCTTATTAACTAATGGTTGATTTTCGAAAATTTATTGTAATTATTGTTTAATTGGTCATTATTATGTAATTCGTTACCTATGTTTCATTTTAAATGAGACAAGCATACACATTACTGTCAATCAAACGTCAAGTCGTAACTATGATAATGAAAAATGTCATATTTCACGGTATTGAAGATTCATTTTAAGATCGCAGCGCCATCGTAGTTTATCTTAGAACTATTGCCTGCTACATAAATTTCAATGACAGCTTTAAATGCTTTATGCAGCAGGATTTGTTAGGTGTTTGCTATTATTTTACAATTTGCGTTTAAAAACTACAATACTTATTATAACGTTTATTTATTTAGGTGAAATGTAAAAAAAAATTAAACACTAATATTTATATAAGTAAGTCTAATAAACGAAATATGAATAATAAAAGATAATTAAAATAAGTAACACTATAAATACACAAATATAAACACTAATTTAAAAATAACAATTATTAATAAAAAACTTAAATACTAAGATTATTTATGTAAACATTAATCACTATGAACTATTTATTTACACGATATTTATTTTCATCAACTATTTATCTTCACTACGCATAGTAATATCAGATTGTTCTCTGGTCTTTCTGCTCGGGGTTTATATAGTAGAGCAATTAATGTCCGGAACTTTCTCGCATTTTCGTCGCAACAGTACAATAGAAGAGTGGCGAGCGTGTTTCGACCTGTCTGCTAGCAGCAGTTAAGAGGTATATTCACCTACGATGTATAATATTTAAGTATCGACACCTACATGCAATAGCAACAAGAATGAATTTTGGTGATAATCATCACCAGTATCTTTATCAAATTCGTCTTTCTTCAGCTGACTCCTTAACTTTATTTCTTATTTCTAAACGGTTTCTCGACGAATTTTATGCATCAAGATGACTATATACATTACTACCATGTGGTATTGATTAGTTTAAGAAACAGCAGCAATTTTCTTGAACTTACACAGTAAAACTAATAATAAAGATAACCTATCAATTCGTTTTTATAAGTAAATATTTATGGTACCCCGAAAATAATTATTTGTATATCAAGGGGCTAAAGTATAATTTTTTATTACGCATAGGGAGTTTATTCTACGAGGCAATAGACAGAGACAAGAATTACAAGTGATTGTATTAAATTTTTTATAACAATACACAAAAACTATATAAGACCACCTAAAACTATAACGCTAAATGGTTGACAGATAACCTATGTACCATACAAGGGTTCCAAATCTGGCTACCAGATAGAGTCTCTCTTAGTTGCAATCCCCAATAAGAATAACGTTTATTGTAGAATGAAAAAAAATACTTTCACTTTTCTCCAGAAATCATCAAAACACATCGTTGCAAGGATAAAACATAACGGGTAGGATTTCCATTTATGCATCCAGGTTTTTCGAAGCTATTCGTCAAGTCTGCTCCCAAGTCGACATCAGACCCCTGCATTTCATTGCGTGCACTACGCCCGCACATTAATTAATTATTATGAAAATTTAACGCATTATTCACAAATGGAGTTGTTGGTTAATTAGCATAGCACAACATACAACATAGAATATACAACATACAACATACAACATTCAGGTAGCTCTGCACTCTTCAACCCCAACTCCTGTTTGTACTCGTACAGCGGAATATGACCTATGACTGTTCGCAGATATATACGTTTAATATGAGCATGAGCACAATTCGCAAACAGCAAATATTCGGGCTGGGACTATTACAATGAACTATTCATTAGCTTGCCAGCTATATTGTCCCTGTTGTGATTTATTCAATATCTAATATGGGATGCAGATTCATATATGCTCTATTTCCCTAAGCTGATCCTCATGTCATCAATTGTAACCATGTGATTCTAATCGTTGAGGGAGAAAGTGATTGGTGACATTCTCTTGTGGGGTAAAATCGTGTGATTTTCGAAGCAAGCCATATTGTCCCTGTTTTGATCTATTCAATATCTAATATGGGATGCAGATTCATATATACTCTATTTCCCTAAGGTGATCCTCATGTCATCAATGTAACCATGTGATTCAAATCGTTGAGGGAGAAAGTGATTGGTGACATTCTCTTGTGGGGTAAAATGGTGCGATTTTCGAAGCAAGTCATATTTTCCCTGTTTTGATCTATTCAATATCTAATATGGGATACAGATTTATATATACTCTATTTCACGAAGTCGATCCTCATGTTATCAATTGTAAACATGTGAATCTAATAGTTGAGAAATAAGGGGATTGATGACATCATGTTGTGGGGTAAAATCGTGTGATTTTCGAAGTAAATAAACGTCAAAATTGATAATATTATATACAAATATAAAAAGGAATGAAGCATACGAAAATAAATGAAGCAAAAATTGTCGACACCAAAATCACCTTCATAAATGACAGGAATGACCTTAGATGAGGTATAACATAGAGATATGGCACACTCCTATAGCTACGTACTACTGAGCAAGCAAAACATGTATGGTCGAGAGCCAGCTGAGTAGTGCACACTGACAGTTAGATGAACGAAATAGTGGTCATAGTGTTAGTCACTTATCCTCATTATTTGTCTGGTTGAGTTTTCCATATTACTACTCCACTGGTCCACTGTTCTCACACTGCTGGCTGCAAGCGATTTTAAACCATAGATCTTTCGACAATATATTTGGGCAATGCCATATCTCTATGTTATACCTCATCTAAGGGAATGACATATTCATGATAGGTTCCAGAGCAAGATGGAATCCTAGAAAACGAGAAAGCTGACAAACTTACAAGAAAGGGGCTTAAATTTTATACTATGGATCGGCACTTTCATATGATCTTCCACAAAGCCATATCTCTATGTTATACCTCATCTAAGGGAATGACATATTCATGATAGGTTCCAGAGCAAGATGGAATCCTAGAAAACGAGAAAGCTGACAAACTTACAAGAAAGGGGCTTAAATTTTATACTATGGATCGGCACTTTCATATGATCTTCCACAAAGCCACTATAAAAAGTTAGTCAAAAATGGAAGGAATCTGGTTTATCCGAATTTTGAAAAAGTATTCCAGGCAAGAAAAAACATTTCTCCAGCTACGACAAACGCCAAGGAGCTATTAGCGATCAGCAAAAAGGACATTAAAATTTAGGAGTCCTCACTGACAATTGTCCTTTAAAATACCATTTGTACAAAATTGGTAAAGCTGAAAAGGACACCTGTCGAATAAAGCTATTATTTTAGACAATCTTTTTTTTTAGTTTAGTATGATAATAACAAAGATGTTACTTAAAAGTTTAGTAATTCATGTAGCAGATATTGATGACATATGGATCAATTTATGAAAACCGTCTATAGGTGAAATTAGCAATATGTAAATAAAATTGATTATGAAACCCTCGTGCAAAATCATACGAACAGACAGAAAAGAACAAAACAAATCGGTTACCAATGCACACAAAACGTATTCTGCAGTAGTTTGACATTTCTATTCATACAAATCAATACATAAAATTAAAAGCAATCCATATTTAGCCGGACAAAAAGCTAACCTTGCAATTACATTTCACATCTCGCATCTCTCTTGGCACGTGCAGTCGTCCTCTTCTCTCTTCCCTCGAAACCAAATCCGAATCTGAAATCCGAAGAGGATCGAATCCTGCCGATCGAGTATTGTGCGTACTCTTTCCTCTTTCTGTACGGAGTGTACTCCTCTTTCCACTGACATTGAGGTGGGAGTGCAACAACGACAGCGGTGACGTGACGAACTTGTCATGACCTGATTTAAAAGTTGGAAAATGAAGTGGGAAAAGGTAAACAAAACTTCAATAAGAAACGGAAAATATAAGACGTATGGTGTGGACAGAAATGGATAAACTAAAAAAAATGATATAATCAAATATATATTTGAATATTAAGTAATAGGTAAATTAACCAGTAATACTTCTTCTAGTATTCGTTGGTACGAGTATACCGTGAGTTTCAGCTAAGATGTAAAATTTTATAATGGGTCATTAGTCATTAGTACAGATAACAGTTACATATAATGGTTCATTAAATACCTTAAAAGAAATTTTTTAGTATTTATACATAGAAGAACAAAGACAGAAACTAAGTATTAACCACCTTTTCAATGGTAAAAATATGTAAAAAGGATTAAAGCGAAGAGACCAATGGAGATTTGACTAAGTCAAGTTGTTCATTCTTAAGATTATTCTTTTCATTGCGTGATCTTTGGATTTACAATTACATATTCTAAGATCTCCATTATTAGTTATTTATTTATACAAAGTAAGTACAGTATGAATTTATTTAATACGGTTCTGTTCTTACTTTTCAAGTGATACCTTTGAGTTGGGATAATTTATAACTCCTGACCACAAAGCTTCCTACCCTTCCATAAAAGTTGTAAAACCCGTAAAAGTCAGTTTCATATACCTGAACTTCTACTATAACTATAATTTCATTTTCATTTAAAGATACAGTTTGTCAATTTCCAGTCTCTTGTAAGGTAAGTCTACATCAAGTAGTAATTCTCTTTCCTGTTTTTTTTTTTCCTTTTGCCTGTTGATATTTCTTACCAACAGTACCCAACTCATGACTTGACCACAGAATAGTTACATACAGAAGCGACACTCCGTGTCGGTACCTTTCAAGTTACCCTATTCAGTTCTATTACCTTGAGACATTGTGTAGACCTTTAAATTTGTTGACTTCCCCTATCTCTCCCTGAGATGTGACGAAATTTTCCGATTTTAAACAATGAGCCTTAAATTTGTTGCCTTTCCCCATATCTCTCTAATTTTCGTTTCTCTGTCTTACTGTCGCTTCTGTATAAACCTATTCTGTGACTTGACCACACAACCGTACTGGTACTGGTTGATCCTCTTCCTCATTATTCCTTCCACTTCATCCTTTTTCCATTCTGTCTCTCCTGTAGTCGATTCCTCTTCTTGACCAGAGCAGCTGCGGCCAAGTCGGCCTCGAGTTCGCCAGGCGGCGTAAATTGATTTACAGCGCGACGGTGACATGAACCGTATTCGCCTGAACACCTACCTACAACACCCGACATCCTAGCAATCTGCAACGACGAAAAAAATGTGCGACGCACGGAGATTCACTTTACTCCATATTTGGTTTTAACGGAAAGGAAAAATAATTATATTAAATATCGGTTTCTAAAATTTACTCATCTAGACACCAATATGTAATATACGTCCTCTTATAACGTTATACTCCAATATGTCTAACAAACTATTTTATGCTATCTCTTTCTATAGTATATATATATATATATATATATATATATATATATATATATATCAATATCGTGTTGTTTTTCTTGAAATGTTGTTGTTAATGCTGTTGTTGCAGTATAGTAATTGAAGACATTGGTCCTAATTTAGTTGTTGTCTTTAAATTCTTCTTTAAGCGTTTTTCAGCTAGGGTCTCTATGTTTAATGAAGGTGTTAATTATAAACATGTAAGCTTCCTTTAACAAAATATGGTCTTTTTCTAAACTACACTTGGCAACATATATTGCTTGTTTGCTTATTATTAACACCAAATAATTCTCGAATATTCACCATATCACCATATCGTACAACGTACAACCAAAGTACATATAATATGTCATGCGGGGTTCCACAGGGCTCCATATTAGGTCCAGGCCTATGGGACATTTATTATGATGACACTCGCAATTTAAGAGGTTATCATAATGACAGAATTTTTCATAAAGAGCCGATTTTTCCACCTCTGGTTAAAGATCCGGTTACCTTAACCATCGGGTAGTAGAAAAATATCACATCGAAATAGTAAATAACGTATATTTGTGACAACTTACATCAGTTTTTCGATTCGATATTTTTGTATTAACCGATGGTTAAGGTAACTAGCACTTTACCTGGAGATGGAAAAACTGGCCCTTAGTGTACTTTTGATATTAGTACACCTCAGACATAGACAGCAAACCAGAGATTGTATGCGCTGTGATGATAGCACAAATTTTTGGTATCAATGAGTCAAACTCTTAGATAGCTAACTTTCACTGCTATACATTATAATCGTATTATATTGTATTATACAAAGGAAAACTTCTTCATTAATAGAAGGTTGAGCATTTATTTTTTAGAAAATCTATTATTGTTGTCTATTTTTCAAAACATACGACATGTTTGTTATACAGTTATAATAAAATAATTGTTGATATTTCAATAAAACAAGCAATGGTCAATTCTTCTGATATTATGATTTGCCATTGACTATTAATTGTTTCCAAATAGATAAGAAGTAAACTATCCACAATGAACTTCGAAGGTCCTCCATTAACATAAAGTGAAAGAAAGAATAAAATGTAGGGCAAAGTTGGATGGCGTAGCACTTTCCCCGATGTTTGAAGGATGATGCTTAGAGGGAACAATGGGATTTGATTTGGTGGTAGTAGGGAAGTGGTTGCCAAGTGTGGTGTGTATGTGAAAATAAGGACTCACGTTCACATTATGCATGCATCAATCTTGAATTAATCAAATAACCCGGAGCGAGGTCGGAGCTACGAGCTGCTCATGCCAGGGCCGGCCTGGCAGGAATTCAGCAGGAGGAAATATAAAATAATAAGTAAAAATGTAATAACAATCGAATTACATGAGGAGAATTTATCCACTGACAAAAAACTGACAGTATTATCAAATGAAATATAAGGTAGTAAGTAAAAATAATCAACCAGTACGGTTTTGTGGTCGTGGCGTATCTTGTCTCATCTTGTAGGTAAGCAACATAGCACGCCCTGTCCAATTGGATGGGTTACCGCACAACAGCTCGATGTGTGCTGAGCTTGCATCACTAAAATGCAATTAAACCTGTCATACAAGGCTTTAGATGTTTCATAGGTACTTGAGGTCCTGTTTCACATAGGAATGTTGTGCTATAGATGATGATGAAGTAAAAATATAACTATAACAATTTAATTACATGAGTAGAATTTATCCACTGACAAAAAACTCACAGTATTGTCAAGGGTAATACAACAAGTGGTGAGCTTATTGTCGATATTTCCAAAATATCTCGAATGTTGATTCCAACGACGAAACTTTAATCTTCTTTCTAGATGCATTTCTAGATATCTCGTTTCATCAGTTTGTGGGCACAGATGATCGTTGAGTATTACCCCAGAAAATGTACTTTTGATCATTGCAAAAGTTACATTAACTCTCATTTAGTTTCGTTGCTTTTTATTTTACCGGTTTTTAGCAATTCTATATTTTTTAAAGTTGTATTTAAAGGTTGTATAAGACCTTTGCTAGATTTTTATGACAGGCTAGAATTACTTTGAATAGACTTTACCTTAAATCAATATAATATTTTCAACGAAGATTCTTGCTATTGTTTTCCAACTTTAATTTATTCAGTAAACTAGAGGATTTTGAGGAAGTCTTGTACTTTGACATTAAGTTCCTTTGGATTGATGTTCCAGATATCTGATCATCAATATTATAGTAATTAGGTGTTTCCAATGGGATGAAAAATTTTATTCTAGTAATGTCTACAGGTACATAATGTTTCAACAGATCTTGACACCTGAAGTTCGTAGAGATTAAGATTCTATATTTTTGATTACTGTCGTATAAATTTGTTTATTCATATTATACTCATTAGGTGTTTACATTTAAGTAGGTTCAAGAATTTAGTTCTAGGTACGTGATGCTTCAATAGATCCTGAAACTATCATAGATATCTGATCGTCCATATTACACGTTTTAGGTGCTTCATAGTGAATAGGATGAAATATTTGATTCTAGTAATAACTGTACATCCAGAAATCTAAAGTTCTAGAGAGTGAGAGCATTTATCTTGGTTACATGCATAGGTAACTAATCGTTTTATTAGGTGTCTCCAAATTGAAGATGATGAAGTATTTGTGTCCAGTAATGACTACAATCTGGAGTTCTAGAAATAAGGGCATTTGTCATAGATATCTAATCGTCCATAAAATTTTCATTAAGTATTTCCAATTTACGAAGAAGTATTGGAGTTTAGTAATGATAGTGAATATGTTAAGGTATTTCCAATTTGAAGTATTTGAGTCTAGTAATGACTACAATCTGGAGTTCTAGAGACGACAAATGCCCTGTCATAGATATTTAATCGTCCATAGTATTTTCATTAGGTATATTCAATTTAGGATTAAGATTGGAGTGTAGTAATGATAGTGAATATGTTAAGGTGTTTCCAATTTGAAGAGGATGAAGTATTTGAGTCTAGTAATGACTACAATCTGGAGTTCTAGAGGTGACAAATGCCCTGTCATAGATATCCAATCGTCCATCGTCTTTTCATTAGGTATTTCCAATTTAGGATGAAGTACTGGATTGTAGTAATGATAGTGAATATGCTAAGGTATGTTTCTAATCGTTTCATTAGGTGTTTCCAATTTGAAGAGGATCAAGTATTTGTGTCTAGTAATGACTCTACGTATGTCTATTATCATTAGATTCTGAAATTTGGAGATGTATAGATATTTAATTGTATTATTATTTGTTTCTAATTTCAAGACGTTGAAGTATTTGAGTCTAGTAATGACTATACAATTTGGCGTTTTAGAGATAAGGGCTCTTAGTATTTTCATTAGGTGTTTCCAATTTAGGATGAAGTATTGAATGTTGCGGTATGTGAGATGCTGACCCCTGGGTGAGTTTGGGAGATCCGGCCCTGGGAAGTTTAGCACACAACACCGTCCTTCCGACTGATATCGATTGCAGAGTTGTCGCTGCTTGGGGGAGCCGGGGAGCGTCAGAGTGCAGCGTCTTGTCTACTCCCCACTCCTGCCTATAGTAGTGGGCGTACCTCTGCGCCATACCAGTGCGCGGTACTCCTCCTGACTGCTCCGACCTGCCTGCCTTGTCGCACCCACCTGGCGGTACGCTCCCGACAAGGACAGACTCACCCGCCGCCGTCGCTTCCCGCCTGGCGATCCAAATCAAAAAATCTCGTGCTCACTTCTCCAGTTTACTTGCCACACTGATAAAACATGACAGCGAACCCCGCGCTCTGATTGGTCCAGATCCGTGGGATGAAAAAAGAGGACGAGCTGTGATTGTTATTGTCTCTGTTGCCGCCGCAGTTGTGTGTCGTGCTACGTCCAGTGACGTCCGGTGATGAACTAGTGCAAGATGAGGTTCAAACCCGTAGCGCGAAAACTTGCGCAAGGTATGACAACAACGCTTTTAGGTTATGCTATGCTTGCACCGACACGCTTCTGCCTGCCCTGGCCCACTTGATGACACAAACCCTTCACTTCACACACTTCTCAAATACATTCGGTTCAAACAAATGTCTCCGCTTCAGCCAACTCGATATTTTTGCTATTTGTTCTTCCAATACTAAATTAAAAATAATTACTTGGTATACAATTAGGACATAGTTACCCTACTTACTTTTTTATGTAAACAAAAGTTTAATATCCTGAAACCGTACATTAGGGTTCAAACAAATATTTCCGCTAAAACGAAACTTGATTTATAATTATATTATTTTTGCTATTTGCTCTTCCAATACTAAATGATACTTTAGAACCACCGCAAATGTTAATTGAATTCCGAACTCGGAGAGCTAGAATTTTAAGACATCTAAGGTCTGGTATGATTTGGTGCCTTTATGATACAATCCCTTCGCTTTACACTACACTCTTTCCCAAATAAATTACGGTTCAAACAAATATCTCCGCTTTAACCAACTTGATTTTTGCTATTTGTTCTTCCAATACTAAATGATACTTCAGAATCGCCGCAAATGTTAATTAAATTCCGAGCTCGAAAAGCTAGGATTTTAAATTTTGTTCAATAATTTACCTGTTTCACATATTAATAAATATTATTTTATAATGTCCTCTCATGAATAACGTTTTCGTGGTCAAGTCTGAAAAAAAATTATTACATTACCAATTACTAGGCTTACAATTATGATATAGTTACCCTACTTACTTTTTTATGTAAACAAAAATTCAATATCCTGAAACCGTACATTTGGGTTCAAACGAATATTTCCGCTAAAACGAAACATGATTTGTAATTGTATTATTTTTGCTATTTGCTCTTCCAATACTAAATGATACTTTAGAACCACCGTAAATATTAATGGAATCTGAGCTGGAAGAGCTAGGTTTTTAAGACATCTAAGGCCTGGTATGATTTGGTGACTAAATGATACAAACTCTTTACATTACACTACACTCTTTCTCAAAGACACTACGGTTCAAACAAATGTCTCCGCTTACTTTTGCTATTTGTTCTTCCAATACTAAATGATACTTTAAAACCGCCGCAAATGTTAATTGAATTTCGAACTCGAAGATCTAGGATTTTATTAATGTGTAGCAATTGAAAACTCACTATCCAACTAAAGTGTCGAGAGATAAAAATGTTAATTGATATTTTGTAAAAAGTTAAATAGTTCAATTGATATGTTATTATAGAGCTAGGATTTTAAGACATCTAAGGCCTGGTATGATTTGGTTACTTGATGATATAAATCCTTCACTTCACACACTTCTCAAATACATTACGGTTCAAACAAATGTCTCCGCTTTAGCCAACTTGATATTTTTGCTATTTGTTCTTCCAATACTAAATGATACTTTTGAACCGCCGCAAATGTTAATTGAATTCCGAGCTCGGAGAGCGAGAATTTTAAGATATCTAAGGCCTGGTATTATTTGTTGGTTTGTTCAATAGTTTACCTGTTTCACATTATTAATAAATATTATTTTATTAAGTCCTCTCGTGAATAACGTTTTCGTGATCAAGTCTTATGGTTTGATATAATATGACAATCGTCCCATATTATTTTCACAATTATTGCCATATAAACTTATTATTAATTACATGGTATACAATTATGACATAATTACCCTGCTTATTTATATATATTTTCTATGTTAACAAAAGTTTAATATCCTAAAACCGATAAAATTCGTAAAGAACCAAAAAAAAAATTAATATTTTTGCTTTCAAATACTTTAATAAATTTAATTTCGGGAACTTCAGAAGATTGATAGTTGATAACCATTTCAACTAGAATAATGTTCGCTTACCTATTATTCTGTATTAGTAGTATTAATGATTCTAAAATCAGGTGTTTAGTCTCTTCATACATATTTAAATTCCTTATTCTCTACAGTATGGTTCACTTTTAAATGTATGGGTATTCTAATATGCGTAGGATAAAAACTTTGAAAAGTATGTTCTGTGGAAAAATTTGCGCTAATTTTCCGGAACTTCGACGCTAATATATTTCCTCAACACAATCTGGAGTAATTATCAGGGAAAGTTATTAGAACTTTAAGTATGATTTACACATATTACTTTAGCCTTTAGACGTTTTTATTAAGTGTCTACAGGTGTTAATAAAACGATTAATTTAAGTTATTTATACAAGTGTACTATGTTAGAAACACTTACGATAGTGTTAAATATAGATTCCTTCCTTATTTTCATAAAATTTCTTTCTAATTATGAATTATTTAATTGTATTTAAAAAAATAATTGTGATTCATAAATAGTGCATAAAATTTCATGATAGTTTAAAGAAATTTACAATTAAATATCATTTTCAACAATTGTGAATTGTTGGACTTTTTTGAATCCAAATAAAATATTTTTTTTCTAGTTTTCAGAACATAATTTATATGTTATCATAAATAATTTTTAATAAACAATTAAATGGAGTCTAAGGTTTAATATAATAAAATAAAAATAAGTATACCTGTTAAAAATTAAAGAGAGTAGTTACGATTACTCAACATGTAAACCATGCCAGCGGCCAAGACCACTCTAAAGGATTTAGGAAATAAATGGGGTTATAAAGGAATGGGTGTCATGAGTGGATGGTCACCAATAAGGAATAACTAAGATTAAATCTTTAACGAAAATTGATAAAAAGAAGAAAAAAGAAGAAAAAGGATTTCTAGGAATTAAGTGTTTGTCACCCCGTATTGTTCAATATTGTAGAGTATAGCTCGTCCAATATAGAAATGAACCTGCGCGAAAGATGCATTTTCGTTCATATTTGGAGCAACCAATGGGAGAAGGTACCCCTTATTGCATTTTTTACCAGTGGCGTACTTAGTTCTTAGTTCATATGGGGAAACTATATTAGGAAATTATTATATAATATTAAGGAAATTCGAAATTATGATTTAAAGAACAAATAATTGCAAAAAACAGAAAACAGCATAGGATTTTCCGAGGATTATATTAGCAGGTAATAATCATTTATGGAAAAGGTGATTCGTAATCTTACATGTAGCAGAAGAAGGGTTAACTATAATTTGGCTTGAAAATCTAGAGATTAAAGAAGCTGTTATTTCAAAGGAAAATATTTTCAGTGACCAAATCGATGTAATCCATTCGCCTCTACTTAATTAGAATTTTTTTATGATGTTCATAAATGTGATATTTTCTTTTGTTATTCATAAACATTATGCATTTTAAAATATAAATATTCACAAAAATTCAATTTATTATTGAAATAATCCCACGCCAATGGTAGATTGCTTTCCCATTTATGGTTTACGCCCCTAGTTTATTTATGTTGCCGTCTCCTTCAACTTGTTTGTTGCATTATATGCGCGAGAAAGATTGACAGGTCCTTTTGTATTTTGGCCGAGCTATAATAATGATTTTTCCAAAAAGTGATCCATTTCACACCTACTTTTTTATACCATCGTGGCTTCTTCTTCTTGAGAAGAAACGTTGTCGCTAACCTATAAACTCGTAGCTAGTTAGTGAAATTCCTGGTGTAATAGCACGTGTATATAAACTAAAATTAAAGTTATAGCTTCCCGAGAGTAAATGTGATCACGGATGGCTATTTATAAGCGGGAACAATACCACAGCCTACGTAGATCACGGTGTAATTGCCGCGCTTGGGAAATGCGGACCACACAGTGGTTAAAGGGTTATAGGGGGAACCACATTCAGGGTTCGAATGGTTTGCATGGGGGATAGTGGTTTGTTGGGGGATGTTAATATTTCTATCATTTACTTAACGTGGTTCGACTTGATTAGTGGAGTGAGGTACTAGGTTTGAGGAGATGAGGTTAAACCTTATATTTCTATTATTTAATTAACGTGCTTTGACTTGCTGAGTGGAGTGAGGTATTAGGTTTGAGGAGGTGAGGACAAACTTTTGTCAAAATAATAAGATGTAGTCCAATGGAAAATATTTGGACAAGCAGTCTTCAATTGGAATTATTTATTTCATAACCGACGTTTCGATTAAACGTTTGTCTTCTTCAGGGTTAAAAAAAGTCGTACTTAAAATAATGTTTCAAGCACCCATGAGGTATAATTTAAAAACATTTTTCCTAGAGTTGATCGTCAAACAGATTAAAAACATAAATAATATTTATTTTATTTATTTCCCATGTAAAACTCTCATATGTCGGTCGAGCTGGGACACCCGGTATACTTACTATAGTATATTGTACAACAAACATAAAATGGTACTCATTTTATACGAATATAAAAGTTGTAGCATAAGCTAAAACAAAAAATTCAATAAGCAACTTTGTATAAAAATATTAATTTACACATTACAAACTCACTAGATAAATATAACATATTATATATCTATATAATAATTCGTTCAGTCCTGCTCATGAAAAGAATTATTAGCATTCCTGTCCCCGCCTCTTGGAAATCCCCAATGCTGAAACATCTGAAGACGCCCACCAATGACAAGCGTTGTCTGTGCGCACGTCTTTGCAGGAGTGCGCATGTTCGCTATCTTATCACTGCGACGCCTCCAATATCTACTGCGACGACAGCGCCTCCCACCTATACGTCACCGGTGACGACTATGGATTTTTTATTGACGAGAGTTCTTGGCGTTCTTGGTATTGTTTTATATCGTCGCATCGTAGATTATTAAAAGGTGATCAATAATCGTACTAAAATATTTTTTCTACAACATAAAAACAGTGATAGAAAATATTATTTCTTAGTTTATTTATTTTATCAGCAACTATTGGCAATTCAATTCAAATGCTACTAAAATAGTTATATTGACAAAAGACATTTTGACATTAACTTAACTCTTTGGTTTTATATTTGACGTTTTAATTTGTCAACCTAACTTTTGATTTATAATTTGGTTTTATTTGATTTACTTATTTAAATTAGACGGCATATTTAAATTGTGAATCCATACCTTACACTTCTCATGAGTTTAATAATTTAAACAATATTTGGATTTGGAGACTAGAGTTTTTTTAAAATGTGACAGTTTTCTTTACCAACCATGGTTAGTAATAATTTATTATTGACCTAGGTGACCATGGTTACTAAGTAAGCGGTAGTGAAAAACAATTTATATAATAGTGGATGTCTAGTTTAGTAATGAAAAAAAAAAATATTTTTTTGTAGTTTTCAGAACTTTGTTTAATTTATTTCTTTATTATTATAAGTAAGCCTAGATTACATATTGTTATAAATAAATTTTGTTTTTTAAATATTATTTATTATAGAGTAATAATTATTTTTCCAATTTTTTTTAATATATTAAAATTATTGAATTCATTTTAATTTCTGATCTGAATATTGTTAAAAATGTGATTAATAAAAAACAATGATATATATGGAAGGTCATTTTTGCTTTATATTGCGTCATGAAATGTTTATTACATTTGTATTTTATTGAAATAATAATTGCAGTTGTGATTATTTTTATAGTACTGTCAATTGTTCGGTAGAAGCATAAAACTTAAACATAAATGTAGTAGGCCTAAAAATAATGCCGGTCTAACAATATGTTATATTTTACATTTTATTTCATAAAAATATAGAGTGCTTGTAAAGAGAAATAATTGGATATATATTTATTTACTTGGTCAATATAAAATTCAATTTAAATTTAAAATGTTTTCCACATCATTTCTGTTTCGAAATATAAAATATTATCTCGCTTTTATAACAATGGGGTCCTTCACTATTTTTTATATTTTTTTTATAAAACTTTATCTAATTTGAAAGCGTGGTATATTTTCAAAAAGTTTTAATTGTTATTTCTTAAGCCGTAATATTTTTTTTAATCTGTGACGCAGATGTTAAGGCAATTCGATACTCAAATAGTTGGATTCACTAAAAATTTCAAGTACATAAATTGATCTATTTCAACTAAAATATATAAATAAATTTTTAATAATTTTTTATATTAGTTATATTATTCATACACTAATTTCGTGAAGCGAGTAAAACTATTTCATTTTTAATAACGAATGTATGAGTTAGATTACTAGAAACAAATTGAAACAAAAATAAGCATAACGTACATAAATTAACATTCATAATTTGATTTGAAACTTGATATTGTAATTAGGTTCATATGTGAGCAGCTGGTAAACATAATACTGGCATAATTATGTGTGTATGCACTTTTATAACTGAAAATAAATAATTTATAAGGTTAACATTTGCCAAATTATGTTTTACTTTGCTTGGTTTATGAGAGATCGTAATCACTGTTTTACTCGTTCGAAAAAGAATGTTTATGATGGATTTAATTTAATTATTTTAATTTAAAATTTTGATATTTTTCTTCTAATTTACGATAGATTTTAGTTTCCTAAATTTATCCAATTAGTTAATGATGTTGATGTTTGACTATTGGTTTGATAATTCTTTGAAACGAGGTGACTTTGCTTTGGTACAAAATGAATTTGATGTCGGATTATTTCATATTCACAAACCGTCTTTTACAATTTGATACTAATTTAACCTATAAACGCCAGTTTAATTAAGTAAAACAAACACACATACATATTACTTAACAACTGACTTATACAAGAAGTTTCTAATTGAGTAACAATCGAAAATTATAAAAACCTACGACTAACCAATCAAGGGCCAGAGAACAGCAAAACAAGATTTTACAACTAATGTAAAACTAATTAAGTATCATAGATTTATCACAAGAAATGTAACTACACAGGGAATAAACTATTGTAACTGTTGTCCATAATATTTTCTCAAAATCCCAAAATAAATAGAGTTGATTTTAATTGATTGCATATTTTTATAATAAATTTGTATTATTTTTATGCGTTGCTGCGTAGTAAATATGGCCATAACGAATTTGTCAAGTGTTTTGATATTAACTGTAAAAATTGCAAATTTCCAACATTACCAACTCAAATTCGAAAGTCCAGTTTGGACCACCCTTTTTTAAGAGCTTTAATATCTTTATATATATATATATATATATATATATATATATATATATATGTATATATATATATATATATATATATGTATATATATATATATATATATATATATATATATTATTATTATTGCGGCAATTTACTTCGGTTATCATCTCAAATAAATAATCTTGTACGCCACTGTGATTGTAAGAGATGCAGTCTCAGCAGACAGATAGATATGATCTGAGCACATCCTGTAAAGCGGACAGGTATTATCTTTCCCCGCATTCATCTCTTGTGCTATCTCTACTTCAATAGCTACCACTTCCGGATGGCATAATACCCACGAAATCCGAGATCCGCAGTCTGCTCAGGATATATGAGATATTATTCACAAACAACTATTTCACCAAAACTTTTCCTTTTCGAACTAGATTCAATGAAGTGAAAATAAAATGAAATGATAGAAGTATAGTTCTAACAGACATAATAAGCAATTGGAATGGAAGATTTCTTGACTGAACGTTGATTTAATTTCAGTTAATAAAACGATTATTTAACATCGACGTTTCGATCCTATCCTGAGGATGAACCTGGGTTAGATCGAAACGTCGATGTGAAGTAATCATTTTATTGACTGAAACTCAGCAATTACTCTTTTTAAATTATAATAAGCAATTGACTATAAGGTGACAGTAGAGATTATAGTTCGTCTCATATAGAAATGAACCAGAGTGAAAAACACATTTTCATACATATTTTGAACAAACAATAAGAGAAGTTACCCTTTGTTGATTTTTTTACTAGTGTTATAATTAGTTCCTAGTTCATACGGGGAATCTCTATTAATTCGAAACTAAGATTTTAAAACATGAAAATGCAATAAAAAAAACTATACTGGATTTGCCGACCATTGTATTAGCAGGTAATAATCATTCATGCAATGGTGATTCAAAATTTTACATGTACCAGAAAAAGGATTAACCATGGATTGTCTGGAAAATCTAGAGATTAAGAAAGCTGTTATTCAAAGAAAAGTACTTTCAATGACCAAACCGATGTAAGACATTCGCTTCTAGTTAATTTGTACATCAATGTACAGACAGATTCGAGAGGATAGATATTATTTAATTTATTAATATTATTTAAGTTGAATTTAGATTCTTTTCTTAAATAATATACAAATATTACAAAAATATAAACTGACACATAGATACCTTCTTTTATTTCGAGGGCTGTCTAATTTCTAATGAAAATATAATACTTTATAATTAATAAATCTCGTATTGAAGATGTGCTGTTGCATCAATTATGATCTTATCTAACGTAAAATTTAATTTTTAACAACTTTGTACTCTCGTAGTTTAGCTCTAAACCTATCAGGAGACAGTATCCGGAATTTTTTGAAATCCTATGTTAAAGCCTTATGTTCCGCGTTTCGCTGCACACACTGTATATATATTTTTTTGTGATTAAAAAATTCACCTCCTCCGCCTATGTACTCTGCCACGTGACATGTTGATAACCGGAAGTGTATGAAGGCACTTGTCTTACATCATGAATGGGCGGGATTATTTGTGTTTTCATCACTACAGATTCACTCATTCAAGATCCCTTAAACCTATCTGCTTCTATTCATCCCTTTGTGTAACTTCTCCCTTAGAGTTTACAAGTCTATATGATAGTCGTCGTCAAAGTTGACAAAAATAGGTGACCTTGCCAAAGGTTTTCTACGAAAAATTAAAACAGAATCCATAATTGTGGTTAATGAATAAATGTTAAACTATATAATATATTTTAATTTTGATTAAGTAAGTATTTAGCATTCACAAAACTATTCAAATTCATTTTCACATAAATATTTTCAATTTTTAGAAACCAACTTGGTTTAAATTCCATTAATATTTCGCCAGAATAATCAGTACGTAACGTTTCATATATATTTGACTCTGGCAATGTGACAGTAATATTTTGATTATATTAAATTTGTTGGAGAACAAACAATTTAACAATGCCAACTATCTACAAAGAAACCACAACATAGAATATATACCTATAGATTTTTTTCATTTCAAGTGCCAAAATGAAATAAAATGTTGAATGTACCACGGACATAATCAAGATTATATCCTCAGGAAACTTAAACATTCCCTCGTAATATAATATTTTGATTATGCCCTAAATACATAAATTACTATTACAAAAAAGAAAGCAAGAAAATTGTCAAAACTAAATTTTATGATTAACACAAAATTGGTTTTATTCGACTGGATAAATAGTAAAAAAACTTTTGCAGTAACAGTCATTTAATAAATTCCACTAATACACCAACGTTTCGACTGTAACTCAATCTTCTTCAGGTGATAAATAGTGAAAAAATTGTTCAAGTATTTGTTAAATTAACAATGTATTAAAAATATTAAATAAATATAGATTTTCATGCAATCTCCAAAGATTAGAGAAACAAACTAGTAAATACAATTAAATTAGAATAGAATCCATAACTCAAAATATAACAATTACAGATTGTAGTTCTACTTTTGATTGGCAATGCTGTTTCGAACGACATCAAGCAATGATTTTATTACATGTAATATTACAGGTAAAACCGTTACTTAACTAAAACATCTCCAATGTTAGAGAAGTGAACTAATAGCTAATCTAGTCGTTATCAGTACAACCTATACCGATCCTCAATAAATAAGTCCATATCTTGAAGCTGCTGGAATAGAAAACAAAATGACTTTTGTTATTCCGCAATATCTCCACGTCATAACGTTTATTATTGAACTTTAATGACTGGCAGAATTGATAAAACTGATAAAGGAAAATGGCGAATGCTATTGTTTGTTACAGCTCGAGATATAATACATCAGAAGGCAGAAGAATAGAATGCTATTTCTATAGATTTTGTATGAACAATGGCAGTAGAAATCCGTGAAATCAAATAGTAGGTTGCACTTGTTTTCAAAGTCTAACTTTTCAAATATAATAATTGATAATGTTATAGCATTCTAGAAAAGTTTTGTCATTGGCATTTTATTTGAGGAGACTCTTTGTCCGAAGACAACTGTATATTTTCCTACATGTCATTTAATTTGACGAAACGATTATTATATGTAAAATCACTAGTAACTAGATAATATGGCCCAGATAATTTAAGGTTTCATTTGTAAATACAAAAAAAAACATTTTGTTTTCGTTGTCAACAGGGAGAACTCGTTATTTTTTTATATATATTCTGAGCAAATTAACATTTTATATTTAATAAATCTCGTACTGCAGACGTGCTGTTGCATCATTTATGATCTTATCTGATGTAGAATTTCATTTTGAACAAACTTTATTGTAGTTTTCCTCTAAATTTAACAGGAGAGAGTATCCACAATTTTTTGAAATCCCATATTAAAGTCCTATGTTCCCCATTTCGTTGCACACACTGTATAACTAAATTATCAATATGTACATGAAGCCAACTTCCACTTAAATCTTCATTGTAGATAACAAACCAATTAAAAATTCAATCATAGTTTTAGTAGTGCAAATTTATGTCTTGGATAGATGTCCTGAGATAAAGTTTAATGAAAGTAATCAAAGCGAGCAGCAAACCTCTCTGCCTACATGCTATTGTTTGCTCTGTGTTTTACGACCAGAAATCTGCAATTCGACTCAAGCCATTCTTTCCTACCTCATTTTAATTACGCGAGGAAATTGCAGATATTGATAGTGCCTCAATACTGCCATTGTGTTCGACATTACAAAAGACAATTAGAAAACAAATTTTCTTTATTTTATGTGGGTTTTTTATTTAATTGGTCTTACTCAAAACTGAAGTACATTTCATATTTTCCGCAGTTGATCCTGATGTTATCAATTTCAGCGCAAGAATTATTAAACTTTTATCTTGCATCTTTGTCGTATACACATGATCTATATGAGAACTTTTATTCGCCATCTCTTAATCGTACGTGTTATATATGAATATACATTTAATCCAATTAGTCTCCGTACACCAGTAAATATATAGACGAAATAAATTTTATATTGTAACTTACTATATTAATATATAAAATAATGTGTTGACTTCCTAAACTTTTCGTAAAGAAATCGAGAAAAAAGTATTTATTATAACAACTAATTACACCAATTTAGTCTCCGTACACCTGTAAATTATATAGAATCAATGATCTTTTGAACCGCCATTCATTAGAATTACTTCCCTTAAACGGTTACCATACTTCCTACTATTTTTTTTTTATTTTAGAAGTCAATTTTATCCCTTTCTTCTACCATAAATGTAATAGTTCTTTTATGTTCTTTGGGTGTCTTGTTTTTTTTTAAATAATTTTCCTTCATCCCGTATATTCGTTTTCATAATCTTCAACTTCTTCATTATCATTAACCATTTAACAACAGTTCTTCAGAAATCATGGAATAGCAACTAGATCGTCCACCGTTCTATATGATTTTTCTTGTTTATCTGTTGAATTGTGCTTTTTAACAATAAAAATCCTCTAGTCCATTTATCTTTAGTATAGGTGGTACATCTGTCCTCAGACTAGAGGTAATGTATCTTTAAGACCAAAAGTCCATCTATTCTATCGGTTCATCTCTTTCACACCCAATCCTGCTTTCAAAACAATAAATTGCTTATAACTATAATAATATAAACTACTATTTAGTGTTTGTTACTATAATAAGAAGCTATATAGTGATTAGTGTTTATATTTTATAAGTTACATATTGAAATTCGATTATGGTTTTTAAATGGATTATGATATCGTAAGGTTAAATAAATTGCTCAATATTGCTGGCAATTTTGATAAAATTTTTGCGTAACGAGGCAGTGAAATTTTTGTTTAAATACTAGTACAATAAAAAGCAGATTAATTAAATGATAAATGTATGATTGATTCGCTGAACAAGCTCTTTTTAAAGCGACCCAGTTAATTTTTTCGATAAGCAGCCACTTACGTATCTTAATTCGCGGAGTTTAAATATTTTTCGTGAGGATTGGGCATAACACACGATCTGATTGGCTGCGTGGGAAAGGCGCTCGTGTCCGAGCAAGTCACGCAACCCCCGGGTATGGGGTATCTGATGCGGGTATCGGAACCTACATTTCAATCATACCTGCAGCAACCACAATTAAAATGTGATTTACTACACACGGTAATCGGCGGTTTTACATATTATCTTCCTAGGCAGTAAAGGGCAAGCGGATTATAAATTGATTTACGCGGATAACATCTACGAGGGCACTTTATTGCTCTTTTTATTTTTCAGTATGGTACGTAAAGTCGATTTCCATAAGTTGATCCTCATGTCATCTAGCATCTTTGATCTTTACTTATCTAGATACCAATAGTACTAAAATATATATTGTCATCAAAGCAACGATGTATTTTGAACAGTCTTCGTCTGAAGTATAGAAATAGCAATAATGACATCTCACTTGCTATTAATTTTCGAAAGAACCTCTAAAAACTACGCCAAAATATGCGCTATTTTTGTCTGAGGTATACATCTATCTATAGTGTTACTTCACTTGCACTTATCTTTTGACATAAATCTTCCGTCATTATAATAACTTCATAAATTTAGTATTGACAGCGACGTTGTCTATAAATGTCAAATGGTCGGGGGTTCGCAATAGGCCTGGACCTAATATGGAGCCCTGTGGGACATATTTTCTTTGGTTGAACGTTACATTTTTGCTCTCAAAATTTCTATTATACTGCAGGCACCTTACGGATATACAGACGTCTTAGAAAAAAAACTTACGCAAACTTAAAATAAACATATCTTATAAAATATTTATCGCGTTTCCGTCCCATTATGACTAGTATTATAGAACTCCAAATTGTCCAGAAAATCTTTGTTTACTGGCCTAGGTATGGATTCAAATTCTCTATCCAAGTCTCCTAAGTGACGTCACATATCCCCTCTCCAAAATGTTATTATAGTTTTTCTCCGGAATTATCAACAATTATAAGTGATTTAAAAACATACGGGTATTTTTAAATACATATTAAACATTTTCTATTGGTACTATATGTCTAGTATTCAGTACCTAACAATAATAAACACGATGATCTAATTGGTATATAAAATAAAATAAACAATAATTAATAATTAATATTACTTGATTAAACAAACAGAATATAAATCAAGAAGTTGTATGACTCAGTGTGTATTATTTTCAAGAATGCTATTTTATTTACGAATACATGTAGGAGTATACAGATTTTATTTATGTACTAACAATTCTTTTGAAACGCATTACTCATTGGGAAAATATCTTCAAATGTATTCTTAAAAGTTTATTAGTTATTTTTTGAAATGGAAAATTTTCGAACTGTGGCTTAAAATTATATGATTTCTAAATGACCAAAGCGATCAGGATTCGTTAAAAAATATTTGGAAAATAAATAGCTCTTGTTTTTAGAAAGAATAGACTTTACATTTAACCGAAACTCTACGTTCCAACAGATTTAAATCAATGCATATATTGTTCTTATTATTCAACCAATCCTAACTTTCATTCCTCCATTATCTATCATCCACTTCATCATACCCTATAGTCTGACAATAACAAACTCTTGTTTATCGCATGATTTAATCCTGATTCGTATTTGCGACTCCTTCAGACCACTCAGGTATAATCTTGATGACTGACTTTTCGTTAGAATGAATGCACCAACCGTTGGCACAAACAATGAACATGTTGAAACGAGCATTGGGGAGAAGACAGGAGGTTGTGGGAAATAAAATTAGGAAGATGGGGGATTAATGAGCGTTTCCTGTTGATTATTCCCTAAATTGAAAGGAAATAATATAGCCGTTGAAGAGTATAGATTTTGTGGGACTAATAGGAGAGATGGGTTTTTGGTTTTAAAAGTACATTAGAGTGATATTTTGTTGTTTAGAGACATTATACCTTATCTACAAAATTAGGTAATTATGGCTTCGATAGGTTTAATCTAATTGTTTCTGTATGTACTTTATAAACATGTGCATAAGACTTAACGTAACCTAAAAATGTGGTTCTATTTGTACACAGTCATAAGTAATTTAGTTGTCCATTTAACATCAAACCAAAGGATTGTTATTGTTAAAAGGATCAATCCAATCGGTAAATAGAAAAATATCATTCGCAAATAAAAAGGTAGACGATCTAGTTGCTATTCCATAAGTTCTGAAGAACTGTTTCTAAATGGTTAATATCAGAGGGTGATGATAATGAAGAAGTTAAGGATTATAAAAAGGAATATGTGGGATGCAAAAGTAATTATTGAAAAAAAAAACGATAAAGAAGGATAATTGGATAAAATGTGTAATTTGTGGTCGCTGTTTACACGAAGAGTGCACATATTTCAAATGATAACATTCTAGTTAAAATGTTTTTTTTTGTTGTAAATATGAAATAGTTTTATTGAAAAATTAAAAAAGATGGAAGAATATATGTATAAGGAATATATTTGCAAGCGTGATTCAATGTAAGTTCGGTTCCGGTTTTGGTAACGTCAAAGATTGTTTTGTTTTTTTGGTCATATAAATTTTGTGAAGGAAAATGTAGGTATGGAATGAATTAAAAATATTCTGAACTACAATAAGAAACAAATTTTAAAACTACAAATTGAATGTACTGAACAACTTATATAGAATATATTACTACAGTGACGGGAGGTAATGTATTAGACACATCAGATTTTTTTAGTAAAAATTGATAATATAACATTAAAAATTAGTTTAAAATTAAAATTACATAAGAATATGGTAAATAAGTCAAAATTATTATAACTTGACAGTTGACAATTAAATCTGACTGATATGTACCAACCAGGTAAATTTATATTGAAAAATGCGTTTCCATTAGTTTCCATTACAATGGCGTTTACCTGCAAGATAAATTTAATCTGTTTGGTAGATAACAAACACTTTCATAGAGTATTGGAAAAGCGACCATCAGTGATCGAACTGTTTGCAACGACAGATTTGAACAAACAATGAATTTTCTTTTATCCTAGAAGGACTCTAATAATGGATTTATATTTTTTGAAATTGGTATTGACTGTTCCTTAAATTTGTAGGTAATTAAAGTAAACTTCGATTTACCAAAGCGAATATAAAAGTTTAGAATTAGCGATGAGGTTATTATCATGAACTGAACTTTGGATGTTCCAAAGCGAAGCAAAGGTAGACGTGAATCCAACACAGCTTATTAAAGCCCTCCTATAACCATCAACTTTTGTCTGAAAGGTATTTTCTATTTTTTGAAGTGGGTATTGAGTCTTCCTTAAATTTGTAGGTAATGTATTTGGATTTTCTAAAGCTAATATAAAAGTTTAGAATTTGCGATGAGGTTATTATCATGAATTGAATTTCGTTGGATCTTCCAAAGCGAAGCAAAGGTAGATGTAAATCTAGTTCTTCTTCCTTAAATTTGTAGGTAATTAAAGTCAACTTGGATGTTCCAAAAGGAATATAAAGTTTAGAATTAGCGATGAGGTTATTATCATGAATAGAACTTTGGATGTTACAAAGCGAAGCAAAGGTAGACGAGAACCCAGTTGCTTATGAAACCCTTCCTATACTCCTATAACCATTACCTCCTGTCTGAAGGTATAGCATGTTCCCTTTATCTGGTCTGCGTTCAAAAGAGCCTGCTTTTTACAATTATAGATTTGAACAATGAATTAACCTTTATCCTAGAAGGACTATAATGATGGATTTATGTAGTTTTAAATGGGTATTGACCGTTCCTTAAATTTGTAGATAATTAAAGTAAATTTGAGTTTTTCCAAAGCGAATATAAAAGCTTAGAATTAGAGATGAGGTTATTATAATGAATAAAGCAAAGGTAGACGCGAACCCAGTTGCTTATGAAACCCTTCCTATATATTTATACTCCTATAACCAACACCTCCTGTCTGTGGCGTAGCATGTTCCCTGCATCTGTTCTGCGTAGTGAGTTGTTTGTTGACTTTAAAATCTGAATTTGTAGCTAACTAAAGTAAACGCGGATATTCCGTAGGGAATATAAAAGTTTAGATTTAGCGATGAGGTTATTATCAAGAATAGAATTTAGTTGGATGTTCCAAAGTGACGCAAAGGTAGACGTGAATCCAGTTGAGCTTATGAAAGCCCTCCAATAACCATCAACTCCTGTCTGAAAGGTATTTTTTATTTTTTGAAATTGGTATTGAGTCTTCCTTAAATTTGTAGGTAATTTATTTGGATTTTCTAAAGGTAATATAAAAGATTAGAATTTGCGATGAGATTATAATCATAAACAGAATTGAACGTCTTTGAATGTTCCAAAGAGAAGCAAAGGTAGACGTGAATACAGTTGCTTATGAAAGTCCTCCTATAACCATCACCACCTATCTGAAAGGTATTTTCTGTTTTTTGAAATTTGTAGGTAATTTATTTGGATTTTCCAAAGCGAATATAAAAGATTAGAATTGAATTGAACTTTGAATATAAGTAAGGCAGACATGAACCCAGTTGCTTATGAAACCCTTCCTACACTCCTATAACCATCACCTCCTGTCCGAGACACAGCAAGTCCCTGCATCTGGTCTTGTAGTGCGTTGGTTGTTGACTTTACGACCTGGCTGCAGACGCAACATGTAAGCCGACTCCACGGCCGGCCTCCTCTCGGCTCTTCACTGCCCGGTTAACAACCCCGCACTGTAAACACAGGCGGTAGCCGGCCATCTTGCCGAGAGAGATGAATTGTTGCAGTTGCGGAATCTTGATTCTTGAATAATGGTTGCTAGTAATTAGTGGATTGGGTTTTAATTGACGAGGAACTCATAATTGTAATAATCGTTAGTAGAGAAATACTTAGTTGTGTGCCACAGGAATAAAATATTTAAATATGACGATTAATAAGATTCACTGCGGACCTTTGCATATACCTATTACATACATGTGCTCATTTCCCATAAAATTACTTACAATCGAATGATTAGGTTTTGTTATACTTACGCATTAACTAACAATTGTAATAACTATTATTAGAGAAATACTTATAGTCGTGTCACACAAGAATAAAATCTTCGAATATATGAATAGATGGCCGATCTACAAGATTCACTATGCACTTTTTCAGTTGCAGTTCTTATATGTCTCCAGGACCGTTGCAATTGCGGATTTTTACACAATGACTACTGATAATCAATGGATTGTGTTTTAATTACCAAGTAACTAGCAATTATTATAATCATTATTAGAGAAATACTTAGTCGTGTGACAAAGGAATAAAAATAAATTCACTGCGGACCTTTGCAGATATAGTTAATTTCCCAAAATATTACTCACGATCAAATGATTACGTTTTGTTCCAATTACGGATTAACAAACACTTATATTATCATTATTAAAAAAATATTTAGTCATGTCCCACCCCACAAGAATAAAATCTTCGAATATACGAATGGAGGACCGATCAACAAGATTCAATGTGGACTACTCTCACATAATTTTTTTTTGATAATATTAAATCCAGATTTATTATAAGAAACTACCTATAATTTAATAAAAGTACAAAAATATGAAAGTATTTAAAAAACTACAATATACTGGCTGTGATTCTGCCCACTTTCCTTGAATATGATAATGTGACGAGCAAAACTAACTATAAATTCATTTACATTTATAAAGTTTGCAATACTTAAAACTTTACCAGTAGTAATACTAAGTTTTCTATAACCATACTACATACAATAAAAACAAATAAACGTTAGAATCACAAAATGCATATATGCCTGTGCTAACAGCCAAATTGGCTGACGGATTGTATGAAAAATAGAACGTGTTTTTTTTTCAACAAATGTACGATCGTATACAATATTTCAACCTATTTGCTGTTTAATATTAGCCAATTTAAAATGTACCAAAAATGATGCAAGATATTGTACAATTTATAGACTGTTCTAAAACGGCCTTTAGTATCATACAAAACTTTGTCAAAATCTTGCAATTTTTGGTACAAGGTATGCTATTTCTTATACTATTTATTGTTCCATATATAGGCTAGTGTAAAACGGTCTTTATTTATATCTACTAAAATTATTTCAGTGCAATTTATCAATACCCCTAGTAAATTAGACAAAAGTAGTGTCATTAATTCTATGTTTATAACATCGGGACAAATTTTAAAACGTTCAGAGTTAAAGAAATAGAAAAAAAGAACAAATGAAGTTGAGCTGCTGAGAAAAATAATTGATGTGGTGTTTGAAACCGTTTGCTCACACGGTCTCTTATTCCCGCTCATTTTCCGATCAGACTAAGCAAACCAATCCTACGTGCAAGAATTAAAAACAACGCATGTGTCTCCCTCTATCTCTGCGCCTTATCACCAGCGAGGATTGTCAACTGTTTGGTTGTTTATCCGTTCGCTTCGTGCTCTAACGTCAAACGCTCAACAATCGTTATCATGTCACTAATGTAAATAAGTAAACATTGTTTTGAGTTTAAATGACAAGAAAAGTGGATTTTGAAGTTTTGGAGTAATTTCCATCAGACAAAAATTAAATGTTTTGATTTTTTGCACACATAGGGAACAGTTTCGTGTTGTAAGTGTTAAACATGTTTTCCAAGTGTGCGAAGCAGATAAAAAATTGTTATCTAGTAATAACAAAGTAAATAATGAACTTGTTTACTATTTATAGTATCTGACTGCAATAATCGTATTTTATTCAGGATTTAGAAACTGATTTTAATTGCTAAGTAAACAGCCATTTATTCTAGGATGTTTTAAAAATACATTGATAACAATTAACTTACGTGCGTAATAAAATTTCTTAGACTATTTTCAAGGTAATCCAATATCAACTACTCGTAGATTCATTTTTTATAGGAATAATTTTGTTTTCGATTGAACGAAAACTTTTCTGGTGTTTTCCAACTGGAAAATGGAAAATGCATTATTCCGGTATTTTAGTGTAGTTGCTAAGCTACCAAAACTAACGGTCCAGGAATATTTCTCTTCTCTATACTGTATATGTTATATTTTTATATAGCTTAGATTTATCCTAGAGTGGATCTAAAACACATCTGACTTGTCAATGACACAATATATTTTATTCTTTCGAAAGTAGAAAAATCATATGTCAATCATGTCATTTATTAAGGTGATTTGGGAGACGACAATTTGTACTTCATAGTGTTGGTAGTTTCGTTAGTTTAATCTACAACTCTTTTCGTATATTTTATCCATTATTACATTTCCGTTGATATCTATAAACCTAAATTTTGATTACAGTACTTGCTTCACTTCTTACAAGGAAGCACAAAGACAAAGGAAAACAGACGGTAGTACCAAAGAAAATATAATAAGTAGTTGCTCACATTAATTCATGCAAATTAAAATTATTTTAATTGTAATTTAAATGAGGATAGTAATATTCGGGTATTCAGTCAAAAATCTTTATTATCTACGAAGCCGACGTTTCGACACCACTTGTGTCTTCTTCAGGGCTAATAGTAAAAAAAAAATCTGAAGAAGATACAAGTGTTGATGAAGATCATCATCCACTACAGTCAAATATTCATCTCCATCAGAAGATTAAGGGCCGGTTTTTCAATAACTGGTTAAGTTACGGTTAACTTAATCACGATTAGATACTTAATCATGGTTAGTGCAAAGAGCGTTTTTCAATCATGTAAACAGTTTCGGTTAAATTAACCCTGGTTATCAAGTTTCTAATTTAGGTTGGCAAGAAAAATATACGATTGCTCTCTTCATATTACTAGATCTGTCAGTTCATTTGTATTTGTTTATTTATACTTGAAGGTTATTATTACAGAATATATGTAAAATGACAGCAAAACATAACAGAGGGGCAAATTTTTCCGATGAAGAGTGTATTATTATGGTAAATTTAATTAAAGAATATGACAAAATTATAGTGTAAGAAAACAGATTTAATAACAATAAAAGACAAAGAAAATTGCTGGAACAAAGTTATCGATATATTCAATGCAAAAAGCGGCGGTCGAAGAAGAACATGTAAAGAATTAAAGGTAAAATATGAAAATTTATTTCTAGAAGAAATATTAGTACAAAATATAATATAATGAGAGTACTATATATACACAAATTTATAATTGTTATATATACCTTTCTGTTGGAAGACTTATAACCTCATCAATAATTTCAGTAAATATAGTACTGAACGTTTAGATAAACGAAACCTTCGGTAAAATTCCGCATCATCCCATTCGTTAAAATGATCTGATCTTTGTCTTACTGTATAGTGTTTTTCATTAATCATATGATTAATTTAATCAAAATATTCGTCAGAACTTATATCAATTATTCCGGTTAAGTCGCTAACTCATCAATTTTGACCGGTTAGGAAATCACCGGTTAACAGTAATGTTTAACCACGATTAGCAATTGAAAAACGCATTTGCGCATTTTAACCATGATTATCTCTAACTGAGATTGAAAAAAATGATTGAAAAACCGGACTTTAAAGTCAAATATCAAACTTTCTCGTCTAACCAACCTCCAACGCCAGCCCTCATTTCTTCCATAACCTCTTGACACTAGGCAGCTGCAACAGCACGCGCCTTATAAAGATCAGGCACTTGAGCCACGGACAGATCTATAGTCGGATCTCCGGCTAGGTTAACGCTCGCTAAATGCAGATTCAAGAGCCGAGAACGTTATGAGGAGTCGGCTGATTTATTGTCTAAACTCCGTCACTTCTGTTTGGAATAATGGCCAACGGATTGGTTTTGTTTAGCTTGGAGTAAGTCTGTCGTCAACAACCTTAAGTATGTTATTACTCAATTACTTTGCGGTCTTTACTTGATTATGGCTAGATGTAACAAGAATGGGCGAGTTTTTAGCAGACGAGATGAGTATTTATAGGTTACATTATATATTAATATCCAGATTCATAAAAGCGATTTGACACTAATTCCGATTAGTTACTCCAAAAGTTAAACCCCTTGTTAACATCCTAAAATATTAAACTAACTCCAAACCCAATTCATAAAAAAGATTAATGGCCATTTGCACCACTGTAAGTTAGAAATGAAGTTTAATTAGTCTTTATAGTTGAACTACAAATTTACGTTTCACCATAATGGAATTTAGTAATTTTTACGTGGTGTCAAACTAAATATATGTAATATATTTATATTTGAGAATAAAATAAACATAATGTATTATAAAACTTATAAAATATATAATATATATTTTTGTTTTTGAAGAAAGTTTTCCAGAGTTGAGGGCAATTTTATATTTAAAATGATTAGCTATAGAATGTTGAAATTTTATTTATGTAGTTACTATAATACCTAATTATGCACCTTCTTTTATTTTTTATAGGAAACAATTGATATATAAGTTGACATTGACAACAGCCAGAACATATTTCGTGAGAAATATATATATATATATATATATATATATATATATATATATATATATATATATATATATATATATATAAAATAAATAAAACCACATCATTTATTTGCGATTTTTGAGTGATTAAAATAATTGTGTGTAATGCAAAAAAAAAAATAGTAATAAACATAATAATTTTTCTAAAAGATGATCCATTTCGAAGAAAAGTTCGAAGATATGAAACAAGTGAAAGTTAAAAAATGATCTTGCTTTTAAATTAAAAAATTTTAAATAAAGTGCAGCAAAAATATGTATAATTTAGTGTACAAGGAAGTCATGTGGTATCGACAACAGATTTTTTATTTTAGTAATGTAGTAATTAAGTATATGTGTTTATTTATTTCAGTTAAAAATTAATTGATTTTTACAATATTCAGTGGAAGATAGAGATGAACGTTAAAAATCAAAAGAAAATAATAAATAAAGTTGTCATTATAATTGTGAAATGTCACTGTGAACCTAATTAATGTATTTTAAAGAGAATAAGAACTAAATTTCAATTTTTGTAGTTGTTAAATGTTTCTATGTATATATACCTACTTTCCAATTTTATTTCGAGTGAAATAATAAACTCATTATTTCACTAATGGAACACTGGAATTATTAAGCTAACTGAATCAGTAAAATAAAGTCTCTGATTAAAAGGAAATAGAAAAAGTTATTTGTAAGCAGCATTGTTATTGAAACAAGTATGTAAACCACTTAAGATAACATATATCTTATGCCAATTCTTAGACTCCCTGTCATATTTTTTCTGATAAAATGAGGAATAATTCTTGCATGAATGTATAACAAGTGTTGAATATTTTTATGAAATATTTGCATAATGATGCAGCGTACAGTAGCATGAATAAATCAAGAGCACCTGTATGAATGACTAAGTATCTGGGACATTTTTATTGCTAAATTAAGATTCATTTCATTATCAATTATACCTTGCATCAAGGTTAGATAAACATTCTATAAATTCGTAATAAAGTCATTAAAATATCAATTGGAAATATGATTTAATTTCAATAATTGTGAATAATTGATAAGTGGTCTTTAAAAATATTGAATTAGTTCAAACCCAATACGCAAACAATATAGTCGTGGTGACAATATTTTAAATTACATTTTTAAAATTTATTTACATTTACGTGTGCAATATGTGTGAGTGTAAAACTGAAGCAAGACTTCAGTTTTCAATTAATTCTGTTCTCCATAACTTGGGTAAGCGAATCGAGCATATTTACAAATTTATATATTAGCAAAATCATTGGGCACATAAACCATTTTTTTATTCTTAATATAAAAATTATTGAAAATCCGATGTGAAAAGCAAAACATAATTTTTTAAAACTTTGGGGTCAGTTCTTGACGTTACATGTACCCGTTCAGTAATGTTTCATGATTGAATCAATTATTATTTATATATGTCAATGTATTATCTTACTTCGTAAAAGTGTAACTTAATACTAACTAAAATTATATTATTTCTTAATTTTACAGTATTTAGTTTGAAATGTGACAACTGACAGTTGACATTTCTACTTTTGACACTGAATGACACATAGGTATTATTTTTTCTTCAAATGTAGATATTTTAAAATAGTATATTGCGTCATAAGGGAAGATATACGAGCGAACGTAGTGAGCGAAGGCAGCAAAAGCCGAGGGATGTAATTATGCCGTTAGATTCCCGTAGGGCACAAGCAATTTTTCCCTATCCTTGAGAAGAATCTTTTAAATAAAATAGTTATTTTTTTAATGTAAAACACAAAAATATGTGTCGCTTTCCTATTTACTATTGAAACCATGGCAACAGGTAACAAAATACCTAATGTAAACGTCATTCCAAAAGATTTTTTGACATACAACCTCAAATTATAAATGTTTAGTTTTGGTTTAAATGAAAATTTCTATAATAAATTTATGCGAAAATTAAAAAATATTTAAAATTATCATGTAATTTAGAGTTAACTTGAACAGTATTTTGTTGTAATCAAATTATTATAATTTTAAATTAAATCCTACAGCTATTCATATCATCCTGCTTTTAATTGTTAACATCAAATGACGTTCAGTTTGTTGGTTATCTTCAGATGTTGATGGTATTTTTTAATTTTATTCTTAGGTTAAATATATTTAAATAAAATTTAGGATATTATTATAGGTTACTGACCCCACATGATTCCTATGGATAATTATTTATTTCACTTTTACTGCCGGCGGCGTAGAAATAATATAGTTATTTATGGTACAAGTGTGTTACATTAGAAATAAGTTAAATTCTACTGAAGTTAACATCAGCTTCCTTACTCTATCATGTGAAAAATTGAAGCATCTTGTATGATACATGTAACTTAACTTGAAAAGATGAATAATGCAGCACATATTTGGAAATGATTACTCAACAAACAACACTTTATAAAGTCATCCCCTTATCTGTGAATGCAATTAGCCGCTTGCATTATTCATCCCCTCTTCCTGTTCTGGGCGTCCGGCGAGCGACGCTTCCTGCGGTGCGATGGCGGGAGATAGCGCCGCCGACGCCGCAGGAGTAATTACCAGGAAGCGGGACACCTGGTTCAGCTAAACGCGGATAGGATAATAGCAAGATAATGGAGATAATGGGAGGAAACGCAGGAAGACTAGATAAACAAGGCAGGATATGTGGTTAGGAGAGGAAATTCAGGAAGACGCCAGGAACAGGAAATATTAGCTCAGGAAAGGAACTATTTACCACAGTGTAAATGAAATTAACACACTGAATTTGATTTGTGATGGTTTTGAAAGTCATATCATGTTAAATTCTTTTCCATTTATTGTCTATATAAAATATTTCAAAATATACCATGGATAGCATATATTTTTCGCGCCTCTGTGCCATTATGACTAGTATTACAGAACTCAAAATCGTCTAGAAACTCTCTGTTTGCCGACCTACGCCAACATAATAGTTATTTGTATATCAAGTGCTGAAAGTCTATCTTTGTCGAACCAAAACGAAAGTTGCAGCCTGAGCGAAGCGAAGGTTGCAATCGTTTATGTTCGACAAAGGACTTTCAACACGTGTTATACACACTATTTTTTCTCCTCCTGCAAGATAAAAAATAAGGAAATAAAAAAATATTTTTTAAACATAATTTGACATTTATTGCAAATTTTGTATTTGTGATGCGCAAGTGATGCATATCCATGGTAGCAACAATGCAACAAATATTTATTAGTGCTGCAAAGTTTTGCAAAGAGTCACTTTCAGTATGAAAAACAAACCAGAAAATTGTATTTTCAAGGTAGGAGTAGAAAAATATTTTAGTATTGTGTACTGTCAAAATTTATAATTTCATTTTATTGTAAATATAAATCGTTAGATAAAACAACTATTTTTGATTTATTATTCATATTATACTCGTCTTGCATGATTAGGATTACGTGAATTATAAAAATATTAATTCACATTCGTTTTATTTTTTGGTTAGAAAAAATGTCACTAAATTTTCAAAATGAAACAAGTGAATTTTATTTTATAATGACATCTTTTCGATTCTTATTTTAATATTACAAAGTAAAAACATTTAAGCACTAGTTGGCAAAATTAATTATTTGGTGCTTCAAATTAGAAAAATTTAAGAAATTTTTGTGTAATATTTCACTATATTTTCGAGTGTAAATAATATGTTTCACGCATCTAACTTGTATATCTTCCACTGAAGTGTCAAATTTTGACAGTTGACATTACGCCATTAGGCAGTCCAGAACAAATGAAATTGGCAGAGGGCAGCTGTCAAAATATTATTTCAAGTTTATTAAAAATTTACTAGTAATAGAATAAAATAATTCTATTCATGTGTATTGATATTTCACATTGTAAAGATATTGTTTAAATTATATATTCACTCAAACTGTCAATAACTTTGTCAAATATATATAATAGTGAAGTCTGACCTCACTATTAGATATATTTGACAAACTTTAAACAGTTTGAGTGAAAATATAATTTAAACAATATCTCTACAATGTAAAATATCAATACAGATGCATAAAATTATTTTATTGTATTACCAGTAAACTTTTAATAAATTTGAAATAATATTTTGACAGCTGCCCTCTGCCAATTTCATTTGTTCTGGACTGCCTAATTACAGGTAAAATTTAAAACGATAAATCTTGAACAACATCAAATCTCACGTCAAGTGCCTAAAACACTATCATTTCGTAACTTGTTACGTAAATATTTATTATACAGGTTATGGTATATTTAAGAATGCAAGGCTACGACGAGTACTAGTATCACATACTCAAAAAAAATGGTCTGAAAAAAAAGACGGGAATTTGTTATTAGCAGCATATTTTGAAACTAAATGATTTATTTTGGCAATTTACATATAAAAACAAAAATTGCTTCTGGAATTGCTTACAGTCAAATAAAGATTTATAGTAATTAAAATTTATTATAAATTTATTACAGTAATTAATCTTACATTTGATTGATATTTTTCTGACTATTTTTATTCATTTTTATTTTGAGTAGATATGTATAATAAATATAAAATTTGGCGTCTCATGCACAGTCAAATAAAGATTTATAACTAATTAAATTTTAATATAAATTTAATATACCAATTAATCTTGGAATTTTGATTGATATATATCCGAATATTATTCATTTTAATGCCACAAACATATCACAAGGCCCAAAGCATTGCTCAAATATGGCAACAACAGAAAACTATAGACCGTTATGTTTCCTGAACTCATAAATTGTATTTATAAATATCTTCCACATAAAAACCAACTTGGAACCATTGAGTGTATATTTTTATGCAATTATTATCGTAAATATATAAATTTTTATAATTTACTTATTTTAATAAAATAAACTTGTCGTATTTCAATCATATTTTTATATAATAACTTATTTTATACATAAAATTAAATACACATTTATGATCTAAAAAACATAAATATGTAAATAATATTAAACAACATAAATAAACACGTTATTTTTCTTTATTTTTATTTCATAAAGCTTTTTTGCTAATTCGGATGAGTAAATTTTTTTGCAGAATTTTTATTAAAATTATTTAGGCCTATTTTGTAATTCCTATAATAACAAAATTGTTTATAATAATAATAATAATAATATAAGGTATTAATATTAAATGAATCTACAGGAGTCTCAAAAAATGATGTGTATAATAATAAAATATTTGAAACTGTAATTAAATATAAATTATAATTTTGGGTTCAGGAACTATATTAAGTTAGGAATAAAATTTACTCTTCCTAAATATATTGCCATATAAGTAAGGTTTAAATGCAAACAAATAAATGACTATAGGCATCGTTTTTTGGGTGCTGCGGAGTTCGAGCACCCTGCAGGATTACACGACGAAGTTATTTTCTTTTTTAAAATATTTTAAATTTATCTCAAGAAACTATGTTTTCTTTTATTATTTGGAATTCTATGTATTTTTGTATTTGTTTCTTTTTACAATTTAATAACATTTAATTTTTCCATTTGTATTACTGCTCCATTTACATTTAATTGCATTTATGATTTTTTTACTATTATAGAATATATTTTTTAGGTTTTGAGCACCCGATAGAAATATAAAAAGTCGGCGGCACTGAAAATGACCTTCTTTCATTGTTTGTTAGTTCAAAATATTATAAAATTACTCATAATTTCAAAATTAGCGTGCAATCGTAGCTTGGCTTTAATGGAAGAAATTGCAAAATAGTGTATGTACCAATTTGACATAGATGAAAATAAGTATTAGAACTACGATCTTATATATATATATATATATATATATATATATATATATATATATATATATATATAAAATCATAAAGATTTCAAGGTAATATTATTTTATTTAGGAAACAGCAAAAAATTCTTTTCCTATGCTAATTCCATATAACAAGGTTTTCAGTATATGCTCAGTATAGGATAGATATGTAAAACCACAGTACCTTTTTATAATGCTATAGTTTTATTACCGATCTTATTTATTTAAAAATCCACAAGCGATCCCTTTGAGTTTAAAAATTACATTGTTTCTCCTTAACCAAGTTCTTGTTTTGTCTTGCCATTTCATGTTTAATCTTGTTTTCTTATTTTTAAGCCAGAACAAGAATTTCGTGAAATCACTGTCAATGTTAATTTACTACACAACATGTTTCAGAGTAACGCAAAGTATGCTATGAAATAACACTTAGCTTAGTACTTTGCAGTAATGCGACAATAAATCCTGTAGGTACATTTTGCAGTGATTACCAGGTCGCTGTGTAATATTCCAAAGGGCATGCGATTAGGCTTGAGGAATAATTTTTCTTTTGTCAGCTAGCAGCAAAACAAACTCGCAGTGTCCTAATCTCAGATCATTAATCATTTGTTTTGATAAATCCGCTGATTAAACAGCGACAATTAAAAAAGAATAATGGCGGCCCAGTAGAATGATGCATGCATAGCGAGTATTATAAAAATAACGCGACCCGGCCCACCTACTTGTACAGGGCCGGACAGGGAGAATTCGAAAAGGGGTGAAATATTACTTAGCCAATAAATAAAAACCAATACATAGAGTCGAGTAGCTGTGGGGATTCTAGGCCATGCTGATGATCATGCTCATCCACATCCACTGCTGATGATCATGGTCATCCACATCGACTGCTGGTGATCATGGTCATCCACATCCACCACTCTTCGGCAGTTCTTTAGTAACCCCTTAGGAGTTAGGGGTGGATTTCTTGGATTTTTTGGCCGTGTGAACCCCCTCTTCGGCAGTTCTTCAGCAACCCCTAACCCCTTAGAGGCAGTTATTTTTTTATTATTTATTACTTATTTCTTATTAAAAAGATGATATTTTTTTGTTACAGTTAATAATTTTGTTTATATTTTGAAATGGAATCAGGGTGGGATTCAGGACGATTTCAGAAAAAAATCATCTTTAAATAAAATACAATTGATCGAGATTTTTTAAGCTCCGTTCAATGTCAGATATTTTTAATAAATCTTGATCTTTACCAAAAGAATTTGTTTAGTATTTAGATATTGTTTTTATACAAAAAACAGTTTCTTATAATCAGTGGCGTATCCAGAAATTTTGCAAGGGACCGGCGAATTACCTTTTTAAATTAAACTAAACTGATAATCAATTTTTTTAGTCGATGCGAATCGGATCAAATCTTTAAACGAACATCTCGTCACCAATTGTAAAAAAATAATAATAACGACGATCATGAAAAAAAAAACATGCAAACTCAATTCGAATATATATCTTACAGCAAACGTAGGGCAAAGATAACTTATATCAATGTAGATTGACTGGCGTCAAACGATCTCATAGAAACGATTATTTTTTAATATATCTGAATTTCCGAAGTTCATAGTCACAATTAAATTAAATGCAATGATCCAATAATTATGTACTTGTCGTATACAGATTATGGTTTCATACAAAGATCAATTTACAATAAGATTCAGTGCAATAACCTAAATACAATACTATATGATATACTCGTTAATATGTGTTCATAATTGGAAGGATTATTATATTTAATTTACCGATTATTGTTATTTCGTTTGGATTTCACTCTTATTTTTTTTTCCTTATGTACCAATCGTATTGACCTTTCTTATAACGTGAGCAGGTACAAATATTAATACTTGCTTTGAAGAAACAGTAGCTTTTAAGAATTAAAATAATGATGTCGTATCGGTTTGAGCTTTTCTTGTTAGGACTTTAAAATAATAGACTTCAAGGAACACCGATGATTATTAACCGCGATGATCTTTTTTATAAAAGCTAAACTGGCACAAATCTAATCCTGTCTTTGAAGAAACAGGAGCTTTAATGAATTAAAATGATGATGTCATATCGGTTTGAGATTTTCTTGTTAGGACTTAAAAATAATAGACTTCAAGGAACACCGATGATTATTAACCGTGATGATCTTTTTTATAAAAGCTAAACTGGCACAAATCGAATCCTGTCTTTGAAGAAACAGGAGCTTTAATGAATTAAGACGATGATGTCCTACCGGTTTGAGATTTTCGTGTGAGGAACTTCAAACAAGGGACTTGAAGGAATAATGATAATTACCAACTTATTTATAACCAGAGCAGGTTCAAATCTAATCCTGTCTTTGAAGAAATAGTAACTTTTTAGAATTAAAATGATGATATCTATCGGTTTGAGCTTTTCTTGCGAGAAACTTAAAATAGTAGACTTCAAGGAATAACGATGAGTACCGACTGTGTTGACTTTTTTATAACCTGAGCAGGTACAAACCTAAACCTGTCTTTGGAGAAACAGTAGCTTTTAAGAATTAAAATGATATTCTATCGGTTTGAGCTTTTCTTGCGAGAAACTTAAAATAAAAGACTTCAAAGAACAACCACTATTACCAACCTGAGCAGGTATAAATCTAATTCTGTCTTTGAAGGAACAATAGCTTTTAATAATTAAATACTTTATTAAATAAATGGAAATCCAATGAAGTATTTTCCTGATGTCCTACCGATTTGAGTTTTTCTTTTGAGGAACTTCAAACAATAGACATCAAGGCACAAATGATTACCAACCATGTTGACCTTTTCATAAACCTCATATCCGCAAACCTATCCTGCCTTTGAAGAACCAACGCCGACGACATCCCTCCACACGTTTTCACCGGAATCCAGCAAGTCCAAATCTGGATGATTACTAACAATTACGCACAAACCTATCCAGCCTTTGACGAACCAACGTTGACGACATCCCTCCACACGTTTCCTCGGAATCCAGCAAGTCTGAACCTGGATGATTACTAACAATTACGCACAAACCCAATCCTACCTTTAACAAACCAAAGCTGACGACATCCCTCCACACGTTTCCGCGGAATCCAGCAAGTCCGAGCCTGTTTCCACGTACCACGCCCAGCCATACTTCAGCATAAGGTTGCGCGACAACGCCTAAATCACTGCAGACATGCAAGCAGAGCAGATAATCTGTACAAGCCTCCGGCAATCTTATCACGGGCGACACGAATGACACAAAAGGACAATATGCCCGGCGATCTCGCGTGCCGCGCTGTGATGACTGTATCGCATGACAAGCTCAAGGAAATTGGGATTGCGATGGAACTGCTACGAGAATTCATTATTCCTCACAAAGATACTTGCGATCAATATATTAATCTTGGTTGTCCACTAGTTATAATGTAGTGCTATAATCACGACCTTTCAGATATTGTCACAAAATAATATCTCAGGAAGGAGGGTAGCAATCTAGTTGTTAGATGAAAAACTCCGACGGAATTCATTCTTGTTGAGCATTTGAATAAGTTGCATGTGCTTGCATTAAATTCTAATTTAGCAGCGCGTTCTTCAGTCTATAAAATAAAATTTAACTGTGTCGCAATTATTTAACTTTCTTTGCATATTCACCATTCCTGTATTTTAATAATTATGATCAGTTGTGTTGCATGTAGTTGTTTCCAAACCATGAAGAACAAAAGTTTAGGAATTTAATTTCATCAGTAAATATAAGTAAAGTTAGACCTGATTCAAGTAAAGACAAGTCAAGTAGCTTGACTATCAAGTCAAACCGTGAAACCATATTGAAATGATCATTATCTAAATGATACGACCTATGATAACTAAATTATATATTAACAGTTACTGTAATTAACATTTTTCGTGTGTTCTGTGTATACAGAAACTTGTATAAATTGAAACAAGAAAAGAAGGTCTTTTTTTTAGAGTTGCAATCATTTAATAAAATCCACAAATACACCAACATTTCGACTGTAAATCAGTCTTCATCAGGGTGATAAATGGTATTAAAATATTATCAAGTAAATCATGTAAATCGTTTTACAGAAATTTTTCGTCAATCATAGATAAAACAAACACACGTACATGTTACTTAACTGTTACTAACCAACTCAAATCGGTCAAAAAAGACCTTCTTTTATAAACATCCAGTCGATAAAATCAATCCTACTTTGAAACAAGAAAGTTATGTCAAAAAGTAAAACCAGTTTTTTGCTCGCATCTAGTGACCTATGCATTTTTTGGAAAAAGAAACATATTTGAAGTGGCCAAGTGATAAGGAAACTTTGTCTCAATTTAACCGACTTCGTAACTCTTACGCTTTTCGAGCTCTCAATGGTTAGCCTCTTAAAACGGACACCAGATATGACAAACTGACGAGTTGTAAGCAATAAGTATATTAAGTACACTTATACATAGACTCGTTTGTATAACATTCATAGATTTCGTAAATGTATCCCTTGATCTCAAACTCCGAACCTAGTATCCCTCACCTTTTCTTGACTGTCCCTAACCTTGCTATACATAGGCGACTTCTTTTTTAATATTGATGGATCAAATGGATTTTCGGATCTCACACTCCGACACCTCATGATAAACTGAAAAGTTGTAAGCAATAAGTTTATTAAGTATGCTATACATAAGCGACTAGTTTGTTAACATTTATAGATTTTGGAAATGGACCCCCCGATCTCAAACTGTGACACCTGGTATCCCTCACCTCTCCTTGATTTTCCTTGATCTTGCTTGAGCTATAAACATCCCCAAAACCCGGTGTTTAATTATTTCAATAGTTAGCTTCTTAAAACGGACACCCTGTATGACAAACTGACGAGTTGTAAGCAATAAGTGTATTAATTATAATATACATAGGCGACTCCTTTTTTAATATTGATGGATCAAATGTATCCCTTGATCTCACACTCCAACCTTGGCATCCCTCACCTCCTCTTAATTCCCCTTGACCTTTCTTGGCTATAAACATCCCCAACTCCCTCTATTTAATTACTTCTGCGAAGGTGGCTTCGCCCGGTAATGAATTAAACAATGGACGATGTCGATGGCGGTACCGTAATCGGTTGGCCACGCTGCCATCGGACCTCGGACAGTGCCTTTGGGCTCGCGGCTAATCATCTTCCGTACGTCCGGTCATCATGCCATGAAATCAAACACTTCATTGGGGGACACGCGCGACGTGGGAATACGAGTCGGCGAGGGTTTATGTTGCCGATAAAACGGCGATGTTTCGCGCAGGTAAAGACAAAACAGTCAATTAAAACCTTGGAAAGGTTAAATAAAATGTTAAAAACATGTCTTTCATTGGTTTGCAAGAGCAGTTGTGTATTTCCTCAAGGGCGTCAATTTGAGGGGGCAACAAACAATTTTAATTTTAATAATTATTAATAATAATTAACACCTCATCAATAGTATGTTGTACAACAAGCATGTAATGGAACTCATTTTATAGAATAAAATGGATATTCCAAGCTAGTTGTATACAATTTTTTTTTCTACGACCACGATATTATTCTCGATTTAATTAACATAGAACTTTCAGGTATGAATTTATATCTCATGTTGTCTATGGTTACCGAGAGATATAAAAATGTGTTTACAATATACTATGTATCCGTAGTAAGGACAAACACATAACAAGCAAATATCTTAATGGTTGTAGAAAAATACAAATTCCATGAGTTCGTATAATAATTATTTATAGACGCACATAGAATTCTAGCAACTAGCTACAAAACAAAAATTAAACAATACTATTTTGAATTTATATATGAATTTATATGATAATAATAATAATTTTACATATCATTTAAGCTGGGGAATTTCTTTAAAACAACTGAGTTATTCATATGTTCACAAAATTTGACATATTATGACAAATTTAAAGTAAGTTTAAAAGATAAAAAAAGTAAATATAAAATAATTTTATTGTAAAATTAAAAAAAGGTGGAAGAAATATATGAAGAATATATTTACATGCGTGAATCAAGGTTCAGGTTTTAGTAACGCCAAAAATTTTATGAAGAAAATTTTAGGTATGAAATGAATTAAAAATATTCTGAACTGTAATAACAAGCTAATTATAAAACTACAAATTAAATGCACTGGAAAACTAATATAGAATATATTACTACAGTGGCGGCAGGTAATGTGTTGGATACATCAGATTTTTAAACTTGGTGTTCCATTTATACAGTTACTGAAATGACAATTATGAATATCCATATTGTAGATTCAATCAATTGGATTTACCCCTTTAATATTTACTGACCAAGAAACAAATTATATAAAATTGCCCTTTCTCGTGCAATAACAATAACTGTTATTTTATACATATTTTCAATTATTGTCGACATCATTATCAAGGCGTTATACATAACAAAAAAAACTTCAGCTAACTTGTACATATACAGTATTTGTAAGTTTTTCATAAGACAAAGCCCGTCTTATCCGCATATCCACTAGTGTTAATCGCGCCAGAACACCGTTTTCGCGTTACACGCATGGTACCCTTTCTTCCCACCCCTTCCCCTTCTAGAGGGGGGGGGGGTGGTATAATGCGTGCGGTCACTGCGTCAACTCCTGATAAGACTCGCGTGACTCGACGAGGAACGCCAACCAGGACAGCTACACAATCAGGCCACAAGACAAACCCCTGCGAAAGGACAGCAAGGAAGTGACGGTCAATATTACACACACGTAGAAAAAGATGATAAACGATAAAAAGTCGTTCTACAAGTTAAAACCAAAAAAATTTGCAAATATAGTTCTTTATGGTACAAGTGTGTTACATTACAGATAAGTCACGTGGGAAAAGTTTAGCTCACGAGGCCGTTAGGCCGAGTCTGGTATTTTTTCAAGTGACTTAGGTAATTAACACATGTGTGCCATACAACATTTTATCCAACACATTTTAATCATTGATATAAAATACATATAAGATTTTTGACAGATGGAATTTTGAAATGACATTTAGGAACAAAATGTAGAGAAGGTTTTATAACGTAGTTACTATGATACGAACCAAAAAACAGTGAGCTAATATATTTAGCTCACTAGTGACTTATGACCTACTTTATTTATCTAAAAACAGCATACTTATATCGTTATAATTACACGGTGTTGGATGAAAAATATAATCACCAAGATCCGCAGTATAAATACTCTACTGTTGTAGGAACCATATTTGTAACTTATTATAGAATAAGCAAATTTAGAATAAGCAATTTGCCTCTTATGGAGGTGAGCAATGAAACTGTTTAAAAGAAGGTCTTTTTTTGGAGTTGCAGTCATTTAATAAGATCCACTAATCAGGCCACAAGACAAATCCCCGCAAAAGGACAACAAGGAAGTGACGGTCAATATTATACACACGTAGAAAAAGATAGTGTGATAAACGATAAAAAAAATCGTTTTATAAGTTATAGCCAAGGAGAATTTGCAAATAAAAATATAATCTCCACGATCCGACCAAAAACTTCAAAAAATTAAAATAAATAAAATGTGTAAGTTGTCATAAAAGAATAATTTTAAGCAATATTTAATTTATTTTATTTTTTATATGCATGTATTTTATATCGTTGGAAAGAGAAAATTGGTAAAGTAAACTTCACCTGTTCCAAGAAAAATAATTGACAGCCTATAGTTTCTAGTGTACTCGAACCCATCCGATACTACAGCATTTTTCTTTAATTTAAGATTTTTCATGCTGTAGGATAATAGATAACTAAAATCCCGGTTTTTCTATTTCGTTAATTACCTTATTAGATTTTTATATGTAATACCACTAGTAACTAGAATCTTACTTGAAATTCTTGTCGTTATGGTCACGACTGATAGTTGCGACGAAAATCAAATGAGTCCGTAGGACGAGTAACGATTTTCTAAAGCAACAAGCAGGAGTGACTATAACGACAAACGGCAAAAATTACTAATAAAATTCTAGTTACGAAAAAGATTCGGAATGACAATTCCTCGAAATATACATATATACATATATATATATATATATATATATATATATATATATATATATACAGGGTGTTTGAAGTCTTGTGATTTAATTATTAAGGGGTGATTAACCACCTTAAAAGAAGGTGATTAAACCTAAAACGCCTTAACAAAAGTTGAATAATAAGAGAGATATGATTTTTTTAACAATTTATCAATTAACAATTTATAACGATTAACATTTTATTTTATTTACATCAGTTGTTCGAAGTTATCGCCCTGTTGTTGAACGCAAAGTCTCGCTCGACGTATCCATGAATCGGCATAACTTGCAAGTCCTAGGCCTTGCCGTCGAATTGTCGTCGCAGCTGCTTCAACACGGTTACGAAGATCTTCCAAGTCAAGTATTTCATTGGTGTATACCATATTCTTCATAAGGTCCCATAAATAAAAGTCTAGCGGTGTCAGATCGGGTGACCGAGGAGGCCACGGAACAGGACCACCTCGACCAATCCATTTGTTTTCAAATGCAATGTTCAAATGCTGGCGAACTAAACGATTAAAATGCGCGGGTGCGCCATCGTGTAAAAACCACATTTGTCGACGTACATCCAAAGGAACCTCTTCTAAGAGTTCTTACAAATGATTTTGCAAAAATAATAAATAATCATTTCCAGTTAATCGATGTGGAAGCACAAAAGGGCCAACAAGTTGCCCGTTGACAGGGCGATAACTTCGAATAACTGATGTAAATAAAATAAAATGTTAATCGTTATAAATTGTTAATTGATAAATTGTTAAAAAAATCATATCTCTCTTATTATTCAACTTTTGTTAAAGCGTTTTAGGTTTAATCACCTTCTTTTAAGGTGGTTAATCACCCCTTAAAAATTAAATCACAAGACTTCAAACACCCTGTATATATATACAGTTATTTGAAATATGTAATTTCGTCTGCAAGACGAGATTTATTGAATTATAAAATCTAACATTTTCGTTCAAAATCAGTCAGCCATGGAAATAAAAGAAAATATCTATGTGAAAGTTCTGACAGTTAATGACATGCCATTGTAGATATTTATATTTTTGTAATATTGGTATATTATTTAACAAAAAGAAACTAAATTTAACATAAATAATACTAAAATACAGGGAATAAGAACTAAAATCAGTGATACTTCACTAAACTGTCAGATAAATATTTTCTTTTATTTCCATGGCTGTCTGATTTTGAACGAAAATATTAGATTTTAAATTTAATAAATCTTGCCCTACAGACGAAATTGCATATTTCAAATAAGTGTGATTCATAGAATTAATATTCACCGATAAGTATACAAAATTTCAAGTTAATATCTTGCACTGGGGAGATACTATTCATAATTAACTGATTTCCCATGTAAAACTCCCATGTGTCGGTCGAGCTGGGACACCCGGTATATATTTAAACAGACGTTGTATCTAAGCATCGTCTATTTAGTCGTGTAAATTCCGCGGCAATTGCTAGTAACTGACAATTGTCAATGAGATTTGAATCACCAAAATACTGTGATTTAATTGGATGACATATTATGAGTGGAATTGTCAGTAAAATCTTTACTGGAGGTTTTCTGAGTAAATCCATAAAATTAGTGTGTGTCTTTTTACAATTTCTGTCATTATCTTCAATTTCATGTGACCGTAGTAGTTATTGGTCGGTTATAAAACATTAGAAAAGTATTTATATTATAAAAAATAAAATTTATAGAGAGAAGTTATCAATAGCGAATGAAAATAGCATATCCACAGCCCTTGTACTTGAGAATGAGAAACAATAAAGTGTCTATTAATATCATAATGAAGCGGCATTGATTCTCCTTAGAGAACGCCGTGGTTGCTTTACGCGCTCGATTGTAATATCATAAAAACTATAATTTAGCACTTTCCACGCTTAGAGTGCCTTACCACACACCATATGCCACAGGTTTAAGGCCGTAAAGCCATTACGATTATCTGTCCTTCGCCGTGGGAACTGCGACAATCTTGCTGGATGCAGGGACGTATCGCAGGAATTAAAAACTCTTACACGTATTCAGTTTAAATTTGGGTATTTTTTCTTGTCAAATAATGCAAAGAAAAAAATATGTTTAGATATTTTTTCGCGCTAAGTAAGAAGGTTGAATTACATGAAGAAAGTATATTTCGCAGAAACTTAATAACAATAATCATTTAGTTGGCTTTTAATATATGTAATAATGTAAAAATGTCTGCAGTACGAGATTTATTAAATATAAAATGTAATATTTTCATTAACAGGCAATGGAAATAAAATTAAATATCTATGTGTCAAATGTGACAGTTAATGATATGTTATTATTAATTTTATATATTTATATATTATTTAAGAAAAATAAAAAACTTTAACTTAAATAATATTAAAATACAGATGATAAGAATTATAAGTCGTGACACTTCACTAAACAGTCATATAGGTATTTTCTTTCATTTGCATGACTCTCATTTTAATGAAAGTGTCACATTTTATATTTAATAAATCTCGTACTACAACTGCGACGTTGAATCAATCACGATCGTATGTAATGTAGAATTTTAGTTTAGTAAAACAGCCATGGAAATACAAAAAAATTCTATGTATCAGTTGTGACAGTTAATTACATGTCATTACAGATAATTTTATCTTTTTGCAATATTGGTTTATTATTTAAGAAAATGAATATATATATATATATATATATATATATATATATATATAATTATCCGCAGATAAAAAATGTCGCGGTCTAGCGAATTGAGTTAGTTTATTACATTTTACACTTGACCCATATAAATAAAAACGTTAATATATTACCACAAATAAGTTCATTTAGCGTTAACAATCTATTTCACTATCCAGGGTTTTAAATAAAATGGATGATACTTACATTGTTTACTAATTTTTAAAAGTGTAGGTTTCTGAAGTAAGTAATATAAAACAAATTTATGAAGACATATGACTATAGTTAACCGGTCATTAAACTTTGTATAAAAACTAATAATCTACTTATAGATATCACAAAAATTCCAAACAAACCCTACAAATTATCATTATCATTCCATCCACATGTTTACTTGGTGGAATCATTGTACATTACACTTTTTGTTCTTCGAGCACTTACAGGAGTCTACAAGTCTACGAACAGACAAGAGCACGTAATGGAAATGCACAGGGCGATGTTTGAACCCCAGTGAATGCAAGACATTTACATGTACAGACGTGCTTTATCTAGTAACGACCTGGTAAGAGACATACCATGTCTCCTGTACTGCTCTTGAGATCAAGTAATTAATTGAGAGAACAAGGGGGTCTGTCTTATGGGAAGCAACAATGTATGAGGCAAATCTTAAAATGTACAATTGTTAATGAGGTATATGTAGCAATAATTGAAAATGAAATAATGAAAATTTAAACTGGTAACTCTGATACGGTATCCTTATACCGTAAACACACGGTATAAATAATGATCATTAAGTAAATTCTCAATTGAAGTTAATGTTCATTAGAAAAATATGCAGACACACGGACATTACTTGAAATTTATTGCACATGCGCAAATGCAATGTACCCTTGACTAAAAAGAAGATTAAGAATCATTAAAGACATCGTAGTAGTTTCTAGATTTAGAGAATTATCCATGCCACTATACTTCATTGACAATCGTCAACCTAAATAAGAATAATTTAACTAGATATCAACATTAACCTCAACATCAATAACCTCAACTGTCATTTGACTTGCGATGACATCCGAACGCTTCCGATCATCGGTTTTTAAACTTCATCGCCACGTTCCACGTTATGACGTATGAAATTATCATTGCCTAAATGATCATATGACACACGGTAACTAAATTAAGTATTAAGTGTTAATGGTCATTAACTTTCGTCGTGTGTCCCGGATATTAGATGTCTTAAAATCATCGTTCAATGAGCTTAGAATTCAATTGACATCTGCAGCGGTTATGATACTCATAACAATCATAGGTAAGTAAAGATCTATTGCCTTCAAACATCACTGAAAGCTAGCTCATTCTAATTTTATACTACATAAGACCCCATGTTTGTTGTTACAGTTTATAATTATTATAAATAAAAAAGATCAAACTGTTTCAATAATAAATTTAATAAACAATATAATAAACAATATGGTTGTTATAATACAACAATAGCAAACAAAGATGATAAAGCAAATATGTTCTTAAAGCAAGTAGCATTGAAACCAATTCCATTTGATAATTTATGACCTAACCTAAATAGACTGCTCTAAATATCAAGCGTTTACCTTCTTTTGTTCTCGGCAAGAATGTGCATCAATACCAAATGATCCAAAACAAAGGTAGCCTTATGTGGGTTAACGATAATAAATAAAATCAAATAATATTTGCATTCTTATTATTAATAATAATGACCACACGAACGATAATATTTTCATAGTTTATCTGGCAGATAAGGTCCTTGTACGATTAATTTACAAATTTGTGTTAACGTGACAGAAGAAATGATTTCGTGATAGAAGGAAATGAATTTTGAGGATTTATGAATTTGCTCATTTTTCGTGTAGTAGCATTAAAATATGTAATTTATTAAGAGTTATTTTGAAACATCCTGGTTAAGAATTTTTTGATACAATACTTTGTAGTATAGTTCCCTATTTCATATCAAGTTGTAATTTATTTGTTTCATCGATGCCAAGAGATTGTGTTACTAATCATTAATAATACAATTGTCTTCCTCAGTTCCCTAGAAAAAAAAATATTTTGTCTTCATTAATCAAAAAAAAGGTGTAGGTAATATTATTTTTTTGACGTACAAATATTTAGTGTGAAGTTAGTCATAGAAAGCATAACCTCCTCCGTAAACATTCATACTTTAGTCATTGATTGTCTAGTGGAAGGTTTAACTTACCCTACCTTGTGTTTATTTAAATAAGTAATCCTTCATCGTCGTAATACAGAGTAGCTGTTAAAAGTGGAGGAATAAAAAAATGATATTCTCTCCAAAAGACAGACAATACGAGTATATCTGGTCTTATGCATTTATTGATAATGTGAATTATTGAATTAATTGGCGGAATAGTGCTGTGAAATATTACGCTCTTTGGTATTTACCTTATGAACTGAGGGAAACCACAGCCAAAACCTCAGGTAGATAAACAATTTGACAATATAATAATTATATTAAAAGATCACATTTATTTCATCAAGAGTTGTCCCAATAATTAATTATAATCATTTATAGCGAAATTGAGTGACTGCCACCAAACTTATATTGGTTGTATATGAATGTAATTTTTGATCCCTTTATCTCGTTATATTTTTAGTATTGAGGTTATAATTTTAATTCTATTATTATTATTACATTGTATAAATTAAATTATAGCTGATTTTGCCTTACCTATTTATCATCTTCGATGATAATTCTATCTCAGAAGTTGTGTTTAAAAACACAGCAAAGTCACGCGATGATCTGAACTGAACCAATGAGGAAGTTTAGCGTGGTTGAAATTACATGTGAAATATCTTTTAGTCGTAAGTATATGAATAATTATAACTTAAATTGTAATTGAAAGTTAAAATTATGTTGCCAATTATTTATAATTAATGATTTATCTTCAAGCCACTCTGACGTCACAAGTGAGATATGCGCTTGCGCAGAAGGGATGGTGAGACCTGACTTTTTGAACGCAGGTTGTATCTTACGGCATTACACTACACGCTTCGCTGTTGCCATGGGAACCTAGCGCGTGCTTGTTAAGATAGACGATACGTACTCCGCGAGCCACTCTAACGTCATTTTTGTATAAAATTTCATTTGTTGAGAAATCTAGGCATCTTTGGGTGAAATAAAATGTAGAATATCACTTTTGAGGGCAATCTTGATAAAATAAAAAAAATACGCTAAACTTCCCCATTGATCTACCTTGGCGAGTGGATTACTTAGGTTCATTTTTTTCAGTAAAGTACCAGTCAAATGAAATGAAAAATAAGTAACCTCAATTCAAATGTGTAAGCTGGATCAGTTCAAAGTAGCAAATGGAATACACCTAACGTCTTCGAGGTATTCCCTATAATGTCATTTTAAATTAAATATCGTGTCAATGATGTTCTATTCCATAATTATTTGTATTGAATTGTCTTCCAAATTACAGGTTCTGAGTTCGACCAATTTAAACTTCCAAACTATCTCCATTATCTTTGCCTAATTGCCAACAAAGTCGAATTGTACCCATCTAATTTCTTGACTATGTGAATATTAAATTAGTACAATTACCGCGGAGATTGAAGTGGCGGCAGTTAGTTCCTGCGGACGCCGTTAAGGGCGCCTCGCACGCACCATCACGTGACCGTAATTGCGCCGAAGGTACCCGAGGGTAACTCGGAAGGTGTGAGGCTATTAGCTTAGTACTTCGCCTGATGCTTGCGTAGTTGGTGACCCGGGTTCATTAGATGCTGATTGGGAGATAGGGGTGATTTATTCAAGATTGCCAGGTTGTAAGAAGCCGGTAATAACAGAGAAATAAGGCAGAATTTATATATTAATAATCGGGAAAACAAGTTTTTCTACACTCGTTAAATAGCATATTATGCACCAAGGTTATGAAGATTATCATTATTGAACTAGTGTCAAGTTGTGTCCAAATTATATTGACTAAATTTTTGTTTCTCAATATTCGTAATAATAAAGTAAGCTGTCTTTGTTTTTATATTTGATAGTTCAGATTGCCAATCTCGCTGTTGATTTTTAATTTGGTTTTATTTGATTTACATATTTAATTTCGACGGCGTATTTAAATTGAGAATTCAATGGGTTAAATGATTCAAACAATATTTATATATGGAAACTTGAGTATCTATAAAAAGTGAAAGATTCCATTATCGACCACGGTCAATAATTTATTATTATTATTATTCTTATTATATATATATATATATATATATATATATATATATATATATATATATATAAGTTAGGGCTACAGGCCTTCAAGGTCCTGGGCTTCTATTTTTTTCACAATATCTTTCCATTTCTTTCTATCTTTGGCTGCCTCAGTCCAATTTATCACACTTTATTCCCGTAAATCTTTTTTTTACTGCATTTATCCATTTTTCGGTCTTCCTCGCCTTTTTCTTCCTCCTTCAGCTCCTAATAATGCTCGCTTGGTAGCTCTATTCTCCTAGATCCATACAACATGTCCTAGCAATCTTACTCTTTGTGCTCTAATTATGTGGCTTATAAATAAAAAACTTTACATATCTTGTACTTCTAGGTTGGTTTTTTTTCTCCATGTCCCGTCTTCTCCTATAACCCCTCCAAAAATTCTCCTCAGCATTTTTCTTTCCCAAATGTCTAGTTTCTTTTCATTGTCTTTACTTAGCACCCATAACTCCCATCCATACAAGACTGTCGGTCGAATAACTGATCTATATATTTTTATTTTGGTTGCTCTTCCTACTTTTTTGGAAAACATTGTACTCAAAAACATTCCATTTGCTTTACATCCTTTAGTTATTCTCTTGTTTACCTCTTCATTTTCAACATTCAGGTTGGTAATTAAGACTCCCAAATATTCAAAAGAGTTCACTTTCTGAAATTTACATTCTTTGTCTTCCATTTTAAACTTTATACTCTCGTCCTTCGATTGTTGGTTTTTCTCTATTGCCATATATTTTTTGTTTTTAATTAGCACCTATAATTCACATCCATACAAGACTGTCGGTCGATTGTTTCTTTGGCAGAATTTTTGGAGGTAATTTCAAAAAGTGATAGCAAGAGAGCTACCTAACATTGATATTTCTATAATTCAGATAAAGACAATGCTTCAAAGTATATCGTAGCTCTGATGACAACATACATTTTAGTAGTGTTGGTATCTAGATAAATATAAAATCACTGAAATATTTATTAAATTCTAGTTTACATTTAAATACAATTTTAAAAATTGACCTATAATAATTCTAAAAGCTAATTTAAATATTTTTTCCATCAAATTAAGATCAAACAACATATAACATGTATAAAACAATTACACCCTGATTCACCCTATACTCCAATGTATTCAATAGACATCTCAGTGTGCCTTGCTTAGTGGTGGGGGAGCGAAGCCTAGCACGCTAGATCATAAATCTCCCATGCACCCTAATGTGACCTCCGCATATTGTACGCTAAACTGTGTATGGGTGTTTATATCATTTCATACATACATATGTGTGACAATTGTTACTGGATACCACTCAGGGGTGGATTTAGGCAGAAATAGAAATGGAAATACTTACCCGTGATGTTGGTTGGTCGAAGGATGGAATCTGAAACAGAAAATAATATTAATTAATTATTATTAGCAATGTATCAAATGAATTAAAAAAGAGCAATATATTTTCAAGAGATGATCTTACACAAATTCTAAACTATCTTCAACAGGAAAAAGAGCAGAAACAAAATCCTTATCGTTAATAGGTTCGTACATTAGAGTATGAGTTTTTACTTCTTAAAAACTTTTTTTAATACTTTATCGAAGTAATAGACCATAGAAACAAAAACAAAATAGTTTCATTAAAACGTCTTAATTTAATTAAAAAGTCGACATTTCTCGATTTCTTTATTGAAATCACAAGTGGCCAATTTTAATCATTTTTAAATAATATTAAATCAATAATGAACAAACAAATTCATAAAATTGATACATAGTTATTTTCTTCATAAAAAATAAATTTAAAATTATAAACTGTATTTCGCAGAGCATCCAAATTAAGGACGGTTAAGTTAATTAATTTAACCATGATTTGATTTAACCACCACAAGTTAATCATGGTTAAAGCAAAGAAACACTAACCCATTATTGAAAAAACATTACTAAAAGTGATTAATCTGAAATATAACTGACGCTTTTAAAAGAAGAATAAATAGCTAGGTATATGACGAATCCATAGTCATATTGTTATTGCTATCTATATACAAATGTATATACAGTGTCACTAATACTGAAAAAAAAAGATTTCGTAGCTTTCTAGATCCTATTTTTATTGGAGTAGATCAATCTCCATTGTTATTCATTATGATCTTTTTTCACAAATCCATATCTCTTGTTTTACTCTACCGTTTGTTAATTCTGGCTGCCTTTAGGTCTTCTTCCACTTGTCTTAAGCATTTTGATTTTGGACCTCTTCTTCTTCTTCCTCGATCTAGTAGTAACCCTTTGTTCTGCTCTTCATACATGACCAAACCATCTCATTATTTATTGTTTTATTATATCATTATATGTACTACTTAAACTTTTCCTTTTAATTTCATTGTTTATTCTTTATATATACACCTTTTCTGATATCTTAATTGGCTCTAATATTGTTCTTATTACTCTTCATTCCACAATATTCCATAACATTCTCGATAAATTCTATCCCAAATCAAATTTAATATATTTTTCCTTCACCCTATACCCTATATTACACTATCCCCACCTCCTAAATCCATCCCTGGAGTCCCAAATCCCGGACATCTGCCAGGGCGTGCCGAACTCCCGCTTTGATTAAGCGATCATCCTTGTCAGGGCATCCCTTAGCCTGTGCGGTGTTGACAGAGGTTAGCTAACATCACGGCTTACGTGATGCCAGTTACGCGTCAACGAACAGCTTTGTGCACAGATAGATCTGCCCGCTAAAGAAGGGTTATGCTTTATAGGTGATGTCATGCGGTAGAAATGGTTTAGTGTTAGGAGTATGATTTGTAAATACTTGTAGTTTACTTCAAATGCAGTCATAGGTAAAATATATGTAATATATATAACCATATTTTGTTTTAATTTTGCAAGTGTTGTTTTAATTGTTATTTATATTATGCTTGCAGTAGATTTTATTTTACAGGTCTATATGGACTAATAAAAATTATTAAAACTAAGAGATGTACAAATTCCTAAGACATACACAAAGTATTTTATTTTTTTACTACTATCCTAGCCACCCACAATTAAGAACCTATATTTGACATGAGAAATTGTTTTTCACAATTGCTGATTTGGTAACTATGATCACCTAGGTTAATAATAAATATATATTAACTATGTCACTGTCACTTTTTAAAGAAACTTAAGTCTCCAAATCCAAATATTGTTTCAATCATTTAACACAAGAAAAGCATAAAGTACTGTTTCACAATATAAATATGTCGTTTTGATTAAATATGTAAATCAAATTAAATTAAATTAAAAATCAAAAGTTAGGTTGACAAACTGAAACGTCAAATATAAAAACAAATGTAGTGTACATTATTTTTGTGAATATTAAGAAACAAGTTAATGTTGTCGTCTCTGGTAGAAACGATTTTACGAATTGCCTTTTCAAAATGGTATTTTACATTTGGCAAAAATTTAATGAAAATAATAATATAGTTGGATTTTAATTTCTGTAGGAAACATTTGATCTCTTGTTAATAAATTGACAACATTGATAACTGTCACTGTGAATGAAATATCTTTGTGTATTGCAATAAGCAATAGTGATAAATATTTTAATAAAGTTTTCAAAAGATGATCTATTTATTTCGAAGATATAAAACAAATGGAAGTTGAAAAAATATTCGCCGTAGAATGATCTCACTTTCAAGCGAAATAAATTTAAATGAAGTTCAGTAAAAATGAGTACAATTTAGCGTACAAGGAAGTCATGTGGTGTCCACATCAGATTTTTTATTGCAATCAGCAAATGCCAAAAACCAGTTTACTCGAAAGGATTATTTTTAATTTTACGCATAGGTACTCAAAAAAGCCGTAGAATGTTGAAATTTTGTATGCTGGTTTTGTGCTTCATTGTATGTTGATAGTTTCGTTAGTTTACTCTACAACTCTTTTTGTATGTTTCATCTATTATTATAATTATATATATATATATATATATATATATATATATATATATATATATATATAATACTGTTAGATTTGGCATTTATTTACTTCGGAAATCACTTACCCGACAAGATGATATCATTAATCCACCTTCTCTCCAATGATTTGAATCACATGGTTACAATTGATGACGTGAGGATCAACTGCGTATAGTGTATATTATATTATACTAAATAACTATTACATTACAAGTGACGTCGGTCGTATTTAACAGCGCGAAGTGCTATATTGACTAATAGAAAAATAGAACAATAAAAATCTGTTCACAAAGAATAGATGAATCATTTCATTTCGAAGAACATTAACTCATTTATGTATGCAAATGCTGAAACTATGCAGTGTCATTTTACTTACAAACAAAAAATAATAGTTGGACTTTCCGCCTCACAAAATCTTTATTAATCGTAACTTTATTTTATCTTCCTCTGCGTCATAAATATCGGAAAATATTGATTTCGTCAAGTTTCATATTATGAATGGAGACATCTATGGATCCGACACTTCTTTCTGCAGTTAACATGATTTATACTAATTTGGTTCTGTGAGTTAAAGTCTAATATAGAAATTCTTGTACGACAAGCATTTAGTGTCTCATAAACTAGACTAAGGCAGTGGTATCGAATTACAAGCCGATGGTTAGAAGATATTACTACTGGGCCAATGAGAAAATGATAAGACTTTCTTTTCTATAATTAAATTTTAGATATTTTTCTTTAATTTATCTTGTTCCTTACTTAAAAAACTTCAATTAGCATTACTTACTTTTTAGACTAGGCTAATAATAATTTATGTAACGAGGATTAAAAAGGACATAAAATGACCAATTCTGAGTTTAATAGCGAAGCAAAAAAGGCAGGCTGTTAATAATGTATTATACACCAAGGTTGAGAAGACTATCATTATTGATAAGGCGCTGGTCAACAATGCTCTTCCCAACTATGTTATTTAATACCTGATTTTTACAAATTGGTATTCAGTTTCTGGATTTTGTTTTACTAGTATAAAAAAAATACGCATGTACCAACGATAAATTAATTTTCTCATTGCGATTTGTTATAAATATTTACTAATAATCTTGTAAATATAAATCAGGAAATTTCAGCAAATAAATTACACCGTTTATTAGTATTTAAATACCCAATCTAATCAAATATTACTAGTAGAGTTATATTTACATTTTAGAAATAATATACTTTATTATTTATTAATAATCACAGAAAACTGCTGTTTGCTACTTTTCAGATTAACTTTTTGAAAATATAAAATTACTAATTAAAAAGTTTCAGGTAAGTTTTAATTAAAAACCATACAGGAGAAATATTAATTAGTTCTGAAATTAATACTGAATAAAAAAACTTTTAAACTGCAACCACTATCTACAATAATTATTATATTTGTGTACTTTAAAATTATTTTGTGTATTATTCCAAATTATATATCTGGTTTTCTTTCTACACTTATGGTACAATGTAACCTACAGCACAAGTTAGAGAAAAATAGTAACATATTTATTTTATTTCTTTCTTTCAACGCTATAGTTTATATCAATTTGTTATTGCCTTACTGACATAAATATTATATGTTAAAAATAAACATTTTACTGTTACTAAGAATCAATAAATTTAATAATAAAAAACTGATATATATTTTAATTAATCAACACATTGGCTGGTATATAATGTAATAAAAATCATTTATTAGACTATATCTCAGTATAATATAAACTATAATAGTTTATATTTATTAATTCCTCAAAATGCACTAACATTTTATCTTTTAGTTATATCGCATTGTATTTTGTATTCAATACGATTGTGTTCAATTCATATTTTATATAGTCTTTATAACATTACCTCACTATTTTAAACAATAACATGGTTCTGACATTTTATTTAAACAATTATATTTATACTTATATAATCATTATTATTATTCATTCAATTAAAATTTGAAAATATTTCTAATCAAATTGAACTTTGCAATTTAGCAGCAAACGTAAATTTTTTTTTATACATCGAAATATTTTAGTAGTACCTACATAAATTTGTCGCTAGAAAATGTGAATTGATATTTTTCAGAAATTATTGTAATCATAATCGTATACAACACGAATTTATTATGAATAATAAATTAAAAATAGTGGTTTTCATTATCGTTTTACATTTTCAATAAAATAAATTTAAAAGTTTTACATAATATTTTGTGGCCTAGGCCGGCAAACAAACAGTTTCTGGACGATTTTGACTACTGTAAAAGTGGATTTGTTTTTAAGGAAGTTTCATAAAGAAATCCTTTTACCATCAATATACGGTCTGTGGAACGATTTAATAAAAATGAAGAAAACAAAATTTGCTTGAGCACTTCTGTTCCAAAATTCTTCATTTTCATGTCTTATGTTAGTTGAGTAATTATATATATATATATATATATATATATATATATATATATATATATATATATATATATATATATACTTAATACGTTGAGAGAAACATACCATAGAAATAATCGTGAAAAGGTTAAAAATAGGATTTTAGAAATCTTGAAACATTCATTATTCATCCAAATTTTTATTTTGTGTCTTGCCAAGAAAGTGAGAGGCAAAATTGGCCAAATGGATTTTTTTTGTAAGCTATATAGATATTTTAAAAGCAAATGTCAGTTTTTATGACATAAGATTTGTTATATGTAAGAGAAAAGCGTTTGTTTATTTGTTTGAAACAGTTGAATATTTGAATTGTGTCCAAAAACATTGAACACATGTGAGAGTTGTCAGAATTGATATGCGAATATACAAGTTTTTATTTCTCTCCATTTCGCATATCAGCACAAGAACCGTCAAGACCTACCCACATCAACAAAAGACAAACAAATCCAAAAATACCCAAACATAGTGACCACCGCCGATGAAATAAAACAGAACACAGCTCAGCGTGTCGCCTTGAATTGCGTCGGATATTTGAATACAACCGAATCCGCAAAGTGCTGCTGCCGACAGCCGCTCAGCTCACAATCGGCACGGGAATGGAATCGAAAGTGGCTGACCACTGGTCTTACTTGGAATGAGTTTGCTTTGTGGCGAGGCCTTTCAATTCGCGGCCAACTGCGATTTTGTAATTTCATCCAAGGCAAGGGGATGTCTGCAGCAGATTAGCTAAGGGACCGGCGTAAATTAAAGGGTGCTGTTTTGGAAAATGGAAACTGGAAAATGGAAAATGGAAAATGGGTTTGTAGGCAGCTTGACACCCGCTAGGCTACTGTGCTTTACAATTGAACCCTTGATCCGAAGTTAAAAACTTATCACACATCAAATAACATCTACTTTCGCAATTTATCTCAGAGCTGTTTCTCGAAGAAACTGTTTTTATACAGTTTAAATATTAAAATTTGTTTAAATTTAAAAATTTATATTAAAGATGTTTTTGGAACTTCCTTAAGAATGTCCTACTAATAAATATTGACTAAAACTACAGAAAAATTCTTGATCCCATTTTATAAACTCGTCACACATCAAAAAACATCTACTTTTGCAATGTAACTATGAGCTGTTTTCATACAGTTTAAACATTCAAAATCGTTCCACGTTTAACAATTAATATTAAAGAAGTTTTGTTGTTTTGGAAAATGTAAAATGGGTATCTAGGCAGCTTTGACACCCGCCAGGCTACTGTGCTTTACAATTGGACCCTTGATCCGAATTTAAAAACTTATCACACATCAAAACACATCTACTTTTGCAATCTATCTCAGAGCTGTTTCTCGAAGAAACTGTTTTTATACAGTTTAGACATTCAAAATCGTTCTACGTTTAACAATTAATATTACAAAAGTTTTGTTGTTTTGGAAAATGAATAATGGGACAACTACTTGTACACTTGATTTGAATTAAAAAAATCATCACACATCAAATAACATATACTTATATACAAGGTGTGCAATGAAATAAGTTGTTCAAAATTAAATTTTACGTCAAATAAGATCACAATTGTTGCAACAGCACGTCTGCATTATACTCGTAAGATATATTAAATATAAAATGTAATATTTAATATATAAAATCAGACAGCCATGGAAATAAAAGAAAATATATATGTCATTTTAGAGAAGTAGCATTGATTAAGATTCTTATTGTCTGTATTTTAACATTATTTAAGTTCATTTTATATTCTTTTTCTTTAATCATATACTAATATTACAAAAAAATTACAAATATAATTTAAAAATATATTAAATACCATGTAAAATAAGTATATCAAATAAAATATTTTTTTTTATATATATTTATGGACGACACACAATTAAGTATCAAATTGCATTATCTATTTCCATGACTGTCTGATTGCAGGAGAGAGAATATCCGCAATTTTATGTTCCGCGTTTCGTAGACCTCGTATTTACGTGAATGGTGGTGCGAAAAATGAAGTGTTTTATTTTCATTAGCTTTAACTAGAATCGTTTCTTCGTTCTGAAGAAATAAATTGTTTTCTACTTAACAGACTCAAGTGTAAACTCTAAATGTAAAGATCGTGAAAGACCAGTTTCATTGTACCTGTAAAGCAATTACCCATCCCTCTTCATCCATGATCTCCGCCCAAGCCTAATCGGAAATAAGCCCATGAGCTATCACTAATCATCCACTCAGTTTGTTAAATCAATATCGCAATCTCCCTGCCTCACCTGACATCTGAGTGTTCATCTGTTTCTTGAACAGACCTCGTACTTACATAAACGCTAGCGCAAAAGATACTGTGTTTTATTGTTTCCCTATACAACAGACTCAAGGTTAAACACTACTAAATGTAAAGATCATAAACACTTCGTTGTCAACTAAATTTAGAACAGTTTCATCATATAGTAGAGGCATAGATATATGAAATTCACTTTCGGATAAGCCGATTGGTGCTTATAAAGTTTTATGGGACTTGCGGTATTGGTTCATTTAGGCAGGTACTTTCTTCTGACGTATGCTGTTAAGGGATTTTAACACTTCGTTGTCAAGTAAAGAACTGTTTCATCGTAACAGTAAAGCAATTACCCATCCCTCTTCATCCATGATCTCCTCCCTATCGGAAATAAGCCCATGAGCTATCACTAATCATCCACTCAGCTTGTTAAATCAATATCGCAATCTCCCTGCCTCACCTGACATCGCGGGTGGCGACTGACGCCTGTTGTCTGCCCGGAGCCCAAGCCCGGAACCCGGAAATGAAACCGTCACTACACGGAAGCGGCGAGATGTGGTGATGGATAGCACGACTTGCAGGATGATAGATTACCGGGATAAAAACGGGGCAAGACGTTACAGACAACGGGGCCAATAGTGATTTATAATAACAATTAACTCAAGATGGACGCAGTTAAATTGATTATTCTATCTTTTTGTATTCTTACATGATCTAGGGCTTTAAATACCACCAAATCTTTAAATCCTTGGATTCACAAATCTTCCTATGTAACATTTAGAAATGCTGATAATCATTTACAAATATTGCTAATTCCACCAAACTAGAGGCGTCATCGATGCAACTAAATATACTTAATTGTTTTTATGAATTGGGACTGGAGTTAGTTCGACATTCCACAATGTTTAAAAATCTTCCTCTGAATCGTTTAAAATTATCTACAAATTCGGTAAATTCCGCATGATCCGATTCGTTAAAATGATCTGGAGTTAAATTCTATAACTCATAACAACTACAAACAACAACTGCACTAATTGAATTATCAATTACGTACATTAAATGTCAAATATCACTATGATTTAAATTCAAATTTGCAATGAATTTAAGACATTTCCACATCAGTGTAGACTTGTGACTCTTATTTCTATATGTTTGAGTATATGTAAGTGCGTATCAACCATAAATAACCATTACTGTTATATAATAGCAAGAATACTTTGTAGTTGATATTTGCAATTGATATCTGAATTGATGATGATAGTAACCGAAGTTACAGATTTCCACCCTTGGTCTGTGTTTTACTGTATAGTGTTCTTCATTAATCATATGGGTAATTAATTCAAAATCTTCGTTAGACCATATATAATCCATTGTGCCAATTTTGACCGGTTAAGAATTTACCGGTTAACAGTAATATTTAATCACGATTATAACAAAAACGCAATTGCGTATTGTAACCAAGATTATCTGTAACCGAAGCACAAACCAATGATTGAAAACCCGGCCCTTACAATAATGTAATATTGTCTATAGTGTCTATACTATTTTTTATATTATATTTCATTGTAAATACCTATGATTATGAACTGGTGATCAGAAAATTATTTTCATGTCATGTATTAACAGCAAAGTATATAACAAGCATCACCATGTGGATATCTACCGCGTAATTAACTAATCTTTCCCCCAGCTGCACATTCAATCTGAATGCCAAACAACGGCCACTGAGATCAAACAGCACGCAGATCACACAAACACGTTTACATTGGCCAGTTCAAACGCAGAAGCCGTATTGATTGGTCGCCATGGCAACGCCGTGCTATCAATTAGCAGGTGTGTTGACAATGTGTTAATTTACAGACAAACTTAGCCGGCGCGACAAACGTTCAGGGGTTTCCCAACGCGAGAGGCTTCGCTTCCAAGAATGGGATCGGGAATTTAATTAGCAAAATGGGAATGATCAACGAGATAAACCATGTATTTCTTCCTTCTTTTTGATTCGCAACAAATACAGAAAATTGGTATATACTTTATACCTCTTAGCAAAACCTTTAGTATACTTTTAATCTTCTGAGCCCAACCCCAACGGTCAATTTTTCGATGTACAACTTCATTTCCGATTTTGATGAAATTTAGCAAAAATTTCCTACTAAAAATGACAAATATGGAAAAAAAATTGGACCAGACTTATACTTGACCTTGAAATCGCTGGTTATTTATTTTTAAAATTATGTAAATACAAAGGGTGTGTAATCTAACCTAACCTAACATAAAATCAAGAACGTTAGAATTATCTTAAAATTATTGGAAGCAATTGAAAGATTCTTGTTTTTGTTAATATTTTAGTCAGAATATTTCATTCATAACTTCTATCACCTCTGTATATATGTGCTTTAGCTACGATCTGTAACTAATTAAAACATATTCATTCCCTTTATTACAAATTATTGAACGTTATGCGGTCACCATCATCACACATCCAGTGTACAAATCTCCCGCATCTATATTTCCAATGTGCGAGTAATCTTCCATCTGCACCTTGTGCTAATCCCGTTCTACCTCTATACATATACACTGTTTGCTTGTGTGTGTGCTATGCCTTTGCCTGGATAACTGTGTGTATATGAGTGTGTGTGTGTGTTAGTCGGGTGCATGTGTTGACGGGAGGGGAATTGACGCGTGCATGTCGTGTCCAGCACGGGATTAGAAGGACAATAACGTGAAGCATCTGCCCTGATGACACAGGGGATGACATGAGATTGATAATAAAGAAAGGGCATTTATGTTGATGTGTTCTTTAAACTTGAAGTGTGCAATAAAACAGAGAATTCAATATGTGTTTTATAAATACAGGATATTTAAAAAGTTATAATATCAAAACGAAAATACAACATTTTGATTAGTAGCTTCTGTTATCAATTTGTAAGAATTACTGAAAATAGAGAAAATATATTATAAAGACCTCAAAAGATATATGTCTGGTAATATATCGAAAAATCATAAGTAATTCATTTAGTGCCTCTAAAAATGAATACATACTTTATTGTAGATTTAAGAATATTTTATCATTTTAGTTAAAGTTATTTTAGACAGAATTGATTTTATAATGGATGAAGAAGAAATTTGTTTGCCTCCCAGAAGTAGTTCATATAGCAAACAATATAACAACAAATTTGCTGCATGTTTACATTTTTGCATTTCTATTTATTTTTTCTAATTGGTACTTAGATAAAATATTGTATGACACTCATGTGTAAATGACTTTTATGCACTTATTACGATTAAGACACTTGCTTTCGCTCGTGCCTTAAACCCCGTAATTTATGCATAAAAGTACTTCTTCACACACTAGTATCATAAATAACTATTATTTCCACCTTCTATATAATTGTCACTTTACCAGCTTCGTGGTAGCTAAATAAATAAACAATTACAGTAACTAACCAGTAAAAATAATAGAAAATAATGAAAGTTTTTTTATGCATTTTATTATAAATATTACAAACTTAATTTAAATAGGTTTGTGTGAGTAATTATACACATTTATAGTACATTTTGATTTAGTGGCAAAACTCATTTGACAACGTGTAGCTATAAATTGTTCTACCACCGCCAACTACCTTTGATTCTAAAGTAGAGTAAATCTTTTTGTGAAGACTAAAATAAATTAATAAAAAAGGTAGAAATAAAATTTTGTACGCGGCACGCGTGTAATTAATCTTTACTGGGCTCACTGGATTATGAGAGCTCGCTCCTTCGTCGTTCGCCTGACAAATTTCCAGCTCGCTCTGTAAAAATGTAAAAATTAACTTACACCGCTGGCCATGTAAATAACTATTGTAGAACGACTATACTCGTATATCCTACGCATCATTTTATATCTATTACTTGATCTGTCCCGGTGCCATCTCATCTTCACTATGGTTTACTTCGTGACGACTAATTTTTGTTTCGATTTTTAAAACAAGACACCACAGGATAAACATTATCGAGACAGGATCGTCTTGGCAAGTTTTTGTCTCGTCTCGTAGCAACACTAACACTACATTTTATGGACTATACTCGTATATCCTACGCATCATTTTATATCTATTACTGGATCTCCCCCGACCAGTGTCCATTATCCTGCATGTAGAGGCGTCGTGCTGGGCGACGCGCGCGCCACTTGGCGTCCTGCGGCGAGCACCCGCACTTCCCGCGGCGCGGCTTAGGCGTTAAGTGATGACGCTTGTTGCGCCACTCACGGATTGTCTGTAGGGAAGATTATCTGCTGGGGAGACTATCTATAAACACTTCACTCGAGTGCGAGGTTTATACTTGTTAGAGGGTGATTTCAGTAAATTGTTTTATGTTTTCGAATCACGTAAAATTTCTATTGTGTCCTTCGAAGTATATAATTATCAGACACTGAGTTTTGTACGAAGAACTGTTTTTTTCTCAATGTTAGACATTCTTTCTTTTTCATACTGATTTGCTATTTATGTTGTTCATTACTTTTCCTTTTCGTGGCCAGAGTAAGGGCCTTGTATGATTTTTCGTTTTTAGTTTTATCCAGTAAAATAATGAAAACTGTGGGAAAAAACTGCTATTAAAATGATACATCCCTCTTCACCCCTTATCCAGTTACATATTAAGATACATACCCAACTTCACTTCGTTTCAAACGTCAAGTATTACAATACTTCAAATCACAGACTGAATATTTTACTATCTTTCAAACGTCCCAAACCACAATATTTGGGATCTGGCATTCACACGTGGAACACTTCACACCAGATCCTACGGACGTCACAATTTTTGAGAATTTTTTTTAATATGATACTTTGAAACGATATTATACAACATAAAATGTAAATAAAAAAAATTACTTTTATATAGAGTAACAAATTAGACATTGTAGATTCGACTTAAACAAAAAAAGTTTCACTTAATTTTTTTACAAGACCTCAGTATCTTCTGCCTATAAAATTGAGATATGCAAACTCAAACTACAATAATAATTATAGTATAAATCAGACTACGTCTGTTTCAAATTTGAAGCTCAAATATCAGCTTTGTTACTCGTTAGTCAAATAAAAATAATGACACGTCTAAGTGCTAATTTAACTAATTAAGAATATCATATTTTGAAGCTCTATTCAATTTAGGAACGTTGTACTTTAGAGGATGATGAGAGGACATTCAATTAAACGACCAATGAAGCAATGAAGCAAAAATTTTCTTTGATTTCTCTATTTTTTCTGATTCATGTAAACTAGATGTTGCCTGATGATTTTGTGAAATCATCTTAATTATTATAGTATTGACATTTAAATTTAAAATAAAAAAAATAAGGTGTCTAAGTACAAAATGGAATTGGTTACAATTTAAGTGTATAATAATTATTATCCAACACCGTGTAATTATAACGATATAAGTATGTTGTTCTTAGATAAATAAAGTAGGTCATAAGTCACTAGTGAGCTAAATATATTAGCTCACTGTTTTTTGGTTCGTATCATAGTAATTACGTTATAAAACCTTCTCTACACTATTTTGTTCCTAAATGTCATTTCGAAATTCCATCTGTCAAAAATATTATATGTATTTTATATCAATGATTAAAATGTGTTGGATAAAATGTTGTATGGCACACGTGTGGTAATTACCTAAGTCACTTGAAAAAATACCACACTCGGCCTAATAGCCTCGTGAGCTAAACTTTTCCCACGTGACTTATCTGTAATGTAACACACTTGTACCATAAATAACTGATAATATTGACATTTAAATTTAAAATAAAGAAACTTAAGATGTCGAAGTACAAAATGGAATTAGTTACAATTTAAGTATATAATAATTATTATTACTGATTTATCCTAATACTATCTTTTTGTTTCAGGTAAGACAATACAATAACTACCACTACAAGACTAAGAACAAGAACAAGCTAACAATCCACTTTCCGTCAATTGCAATATTATTCACCGCTATCTGGTATGTAAACACCTACTTCAGTGTAAAGAGCTGGTGTAGTTTCGTGAGCATAATTGGCGGTAACGCGGTAGATAGCTGCTCCCTAGAATAGACAATATCGATCGTTATCTAAATTGCTAAACAAGCAGCCGCCCCTATCTTTACGGCATCAACCACTAATCATGAGCCGTTAGCAACTAGGGTGAGGACAAGATAGCTTGTGTAAGGGAGCGAACATGGAAATTAGAAGTCAAAATGTCAAAATGTCAAAATGGTTAAAAGTGTGCTGGAGTTGGAAGTCAGCAATGAAATAGGTTCATAAGTGCTTGTTTTACCAAGAATATCAACTCCGCGAAATTTTACCCTAAACTTAGATACGGCGTTATTTTTAAATGAGGATAGCTTATATAAGGGAGGGAACATAAAAATTAGAAGTCAAAATGTCAAAATGGTTAAAAGTGAGCTCGAGTTGAAAGTCAGCAACTATGCATGTTCATAGGTGATGTTTTGCCAAGAATATTAACTTCGAGAAACTTTACCCTAAATTTAGATAAAGCGTTCTTTTTAAATGAGGATAGCTTATATAAGGGAGGGAACATGGAAACTAGAAGTTAAAATGTCAAAATGGTTAGAAATGAGCTCGAGTTGAAAGTCAGCAACTAAACATGTTCATAAGTGCTTTTTTACCAAGAATATTAACTTTGATAAACTTTACCCTCAACTTAGATACGGCATTCTTTTTAAATGAGGATAGTTTATGTAAGGAAGGGAACATGGAAACTAGAAGTCAAAATGTCAAAATGGTTAAAAGTGAGCTCAAGTTGAAAGTCAGCAACTAAGCATGTTCATAGGTGATGTTTTTACCAAGAATATTAACTTCGAGAAACTTTACTCTAAACTTATATATGGCATTCTTTTTAAATGAGGATAGCTTATATAAGGGAGGGAACATGGAAATTTAGAAGTCAAAATGTCAAAATGGTTAAAAGTGAGCTCGAGTTGACAGTCAGCAACTATGCATGTTCATAGGTGAGGTTTTACCAAGAATATCAACTACAAGAAACTTTTCCCTAAACTTATATACGGCGTTATTTTTTAATGAGGATAGCTTATATAAGGGAGGGAACATGGAAGTTAGAAGTCAAAAAGGCAAAATGTTTAAAAGTGAGCTTGAGTTGGAAGTCAGCAACTAAACATGTTCATAAGTGCTTTTTTAACATAAGGAAAAAGTTAGAAGTGGTTGTTGCATAGTAACAGACAAACGAGTGTCAAAATGACATTTAGATCATGACAGCGAAGCTGGAGTGATTTAACAGTCGTTTTTGACCCGAGTTGTCGTTACTTCGTAGGAATTATGAATTATGACTATGAAACTGCGATTGAATTGAACTTTTTTAACAACAAAAATCCTCTGGTTCATGTAAACTATGTTCTGAAAATTGCAAGGAAATATTTTATTCGGGTTCACAAAAGTCCAACTCTTTTCCACTATATAGGTGAGACTAACCAAGGCTATGAGGAGATGACCTGTTTTTTTTTTATAATTACCCTTGGATCCCGTATATTAGTTTTCATAATCTTCAGCACCCTCTGTTTAACAATTTAACAACAGTTCTTCAGATCACTTGAAATAGCAATTAGATCGTCTACCTTTCTATGTGCAAATGATATTTTCCCTGTTTATCGGTTTAATTAATATTTTTAACAATAAAAATCCTCTGGTCCATCTCTCCTCACAGAAGTGGTTAAATGTACTACTAAATTACTTACCCTTTGATTAACCATTTAACAACAATTCTTCAAAATTCATCAAACAGCAACTAGATCGTCTATCTTTCTACAAGCGAAAGATTTTTTTTCCTGTTTACCGGTCGAATTGATCATTGGAACAATAAAAATCCTCTGGTCCATCTCTTCTCAGCTTAGGTCTGTCTATCCTCAGAGCAGAGGTTAAATGGACACTAATATGACCGTGTATAATTAGAACCACATTATTAGGTTACGTTACGTCTTATGCACATGTTTATAAAGTATGTACATAAATAATTAGTTTAAACCTTCCGAAGTAGTAATTAACGAATTGAGTGTAATAGGTACAAAAATAATTTTGGCAATTTTTAAAGTAAATCTTGTGTTGGATTGGATTTTATTAAATGACTGCATTTCCAAAAAAGACCTTTTATTATTTTTAATTCTTTTAGGGTCATGGATTTTTTCATGAAAATTGTAAGAATTATATTAAACAAGTATAAGTATACAGGATATCTTTAACAGTGTAAGTAATTTCAACTTATCCACCTCTCTTCTATTTAACTTCTTAATGTTTCCTCCGCAAGATACCAAAGCTAAGGGTGCGGTTAGTGGATTTTATGAAATGACTGCAACTCCAAAAAAGAACTTCTATTATTTTTAATACTTTTAAGGTCATGGATTTTTTCATGAAAATTGTAAGAATTATATTAAGCAAGTATAAGTATACAGGATATCTGTTTTAAAAGTGTAAGTATTTTCAACTTATCCACCTCTCTCCTATTTAACTTCTGACTATTTCCTCCACAAGATCCCAAGCTAAGGGTGCGGCGGTCACGTGCCGAGGCCATTATCCACCCCTACATGTCGCGGTTCCCATGTAACAAGTCCGCCGCGACGGCGACGGCGACGGCGACGTTTCCCGTCGTTCACACCCCGTATACAAGGACAATGTCCGGAGACGCCGCGCACAATACAGGATGGATGATGTTGAGTCTATTAAGGTTTAATAGAAAGAGGATAGGGTAGGCTAGGGTGGAAGGAAAGAAAGATCAAATAGATTTAAGATGAATTAATAGTAAAAGAATCATCCGGAGCACGGCTTTTCTAGATGGAACAGGGTCTCAAGTAACTATCACACTTATTTCATTACACGTTTTATAGGCCGTACAGCGAGAACTGGCGGCTGGCCGGGCGGAGCCGCGCAAGTAGGTTTAACTAGGCGGTATTTAGGAATCGGAGGTACAGTATAAGATACAAGTTTGGAAACCAGCGGTCGTTCAGTTATTACAAATATGCAGTGTCAAAACATTTTCTACGTTGTTTGTACTCTTCACAAATAAGAATCGTAAATCATACTAGGGTAGCAATAAATGAAGAGCGGTGAAGAGGAGCTCAATAACCCCTCCCACGACGAATTTGTGTGTCTGCGCAAAGGTAATTCACCCGCCAGTTCTCGCTGTACGGCCTATACCTAGTGTTGTTGTCAGCCTATAGCGTCTACAAAGATACCTAAAGCTTGTATAGTTCATGTCAAGATAAATGCACATTGGCTTTTACGCCCATTATATACATATATATATATATATATATATATATATATATATATATATATATATATATATATATTATAGTTCCTTTCACACGACTCAGAAACAGCTGTTTTGTTATTAGGTTAAAGAATAGCAAAGCAAGTATTTAAATTCGAAGAATGGATCAAAACAGTAATCTCAAAGAAAAGGAACATAAGTAGAATCAAAATTTTAATACGTAATGTTACGTGTATTTGTAAAAAATAGAAATGAAAATAAATTTGGCGAACTTTAAGAAAATTGCACGACAGTACAATTTCTAGATTAAAATTTAATTGGAAATATAAAACCTACGTTTTCATCTCTTAACATAGTCACAGTTTTAGTATTACTCATAACCTTGAGATGTTTGATTTACGTGAATGTAGTTGATCGTTTGCACCTCCTATTTTAAACATAGCCGTAGTCTTTGTCGCTTCGCTTAATCACAAAGTATGCAAACTTCATACTTATACCATAGTCATAGTCGATATTTTATTGGAGAGAAGATAGGCACACTGCAGTGTGTTGTAAATTCTATGTTTAAGTATAAAAAAACAATTATTATACCTTCGGTTTACGGTAAATACAGACAACGAAACAGAAAATAAGATAAAAATGGAGACTTTCAGCTGTCAGAATTATTTTGGCTAATTCACCACTAAAATATCCAATTTATGAAAACTTTATTTAGCAGTTATATTTCAACATTATGTATTCCCATAGCCCATAGAAATGTAGATGATCCAGTTGCTATTCCAAGAGTTCTGAAGAACTATTATTAAATGGTTAATCAAAGGGTGATGATAATAAAGAAGCTGAAGATTATGAAAACGAATATTCGGGTTGCAAGGAAAATTATGATTGGATAAAATGTGCAAATTGTCGTCGCTGTTTGCACGAAGATTATACCACAAATGACAATAATTTGTTCACCAGTTCATATCTTCATACATAGTGGATGAGAGTTGGACTTTTCTGAATCTAAATATTTTTTTTTGTACAGTTCAATTTTTTTCTGTATTCTTGTAAATAAGTTTTTTTAAATATTATTCAATATTATTTTTCCAAAATGTGATCCATCTCAATCGCACTTACCATAATATAAAAAAAGCTTGGGTTTTTGTAAATAGAGTCAACTTTTGAATGCAGCTGTTGTGGCAGATAACAGATACCTGCATTATCGACCGAGCTATAAACAACATAGTGTGAAATGTAAACTATCCCGGAACGAATGTCGTAGCGCATATGAATATGAATTATGAAATGCGCTTTCCTTTTTATTTCAAAATTTATAGCTCCGAAATTGTTTTTGCTCAGATAGAATTTATGAAACGTGTTATGAATATTTTTATGGACTTGCTGCAAAATGTTCATGAAAACAGACGTAAAATTATTGTTATTGTTTAGAAATAATATCTCCATAAAATAATATTTATGGATTTTGAATGTCTCAGACTGCACTGTGTTTATTGTAATAAAAATTATGTGGTCAGCACATAGCCCCTCATTGTTAACAATATAATATACTATAGATAACACGGTACGAATATACTCGCTTTTAATGTGCTCAATGTTGATATGTTTAAGTAATAAAATATGAACTCTTATATTTGACTTTGCGATTGTTATGTTCCTCATTTAATTTTTTAGTAGGTTTTCATCATAATTTTTTTATCATCAAATCTAATAATATTGTATTTGCAGAATATATGTATTGCCAAACTTCATTAGGCTATTTCCTATATTTTTCACTTCTAAATGGTCTCTTTCTTGGAGTTCTATACTTTAAACTGAATCAATTAGCAAGTTTATTTTTGTCGGAGATATAACTTTTTTGTATGGAGTTAATTACTAATATTATAGTACTTATTAATTATGTTTTCAGACGACCACATATGAAAGTAGCCATATTTACACTGTAATTAACACCAGAAAATGTAACATAGCACACGGCGTGTGTTATAATAACACACTAGTGTATTATATAACCGGATATGACGATTAGTGGTCCGTAGATGGAACTTTGATAAAGAAATGTAACAAAATTAATAAAAATTTGCTTAAAACTAGATTTTAAAATTGGTAGTGAATTAATAACAAAAATAAAGAGTCAAAATGTACTGATAGTTTTATTAATTGTTTAAATAATACGTACTAGACTTCCAAATCAGTTTCCGGTTAACTAGTGATACTTAACCTCAAACCCAAACGTTAATGCTTTCGTGAATTGTATTTGACATTGATACTTTTGTATAAACCCTGCTTTTATTATAATATTTTGTGGTCGTCTGAAACATACTGTACACAACTCGCTTAAAAGTGCATAGCAACGCTCGTGTATTAAATCACTCGGCGCTACACGCCTCGTTCTTCAATCTCTACACACGCTTGTTATTCACCACTTTCCACGCTTGTTATGTAAATAACTATTTTTATTTCTTCATTGATAATTTGATTTTGTAAAAAAACAAGAGTTGTCAATTCACCAAAAATACCTAATACTGTTCATAATTTCACTATCCCTCTAATTACATTTCCACTATCCTGTCTCTTCGTGTTCGTAACCTCTCGGTTGCTTCCTGTCGCGTGTGTGCGTGAGTGTGTGAAGGGCGTGACGTACAAACATAATATTACCCGCCACCTATGATCTAACCTGCTCGTTATCTATAACTAGATAGCTTGTTTGATTATTTGTCCATTAATATTTCAAGCACCCTAAATATGTTTGTTTTCTGTTACGGCGTAAAGGTGACAAATAGGCACAAACATTAAAAGAATTTGTCTTCGTTAAGGTTATTTGTTTGTTCAACATAATAACAAAAATTAGGGTTAGGTTTATATGTTTTTTTTTTGTTTGAATTAATAGATAACTATAATATTTTTACTTTAAAAATCGGAACCCAAGTAAAATGATTTTCTATTGGATAGTCGATTTAGGAGAGGATAATGAGAAATCGGACCAAAGCTTTGGTTTTTTTAAATAAACATTTAAGAAGAACATCAATTAGTATTTAGACATAAAAAGGAGAAACTGAAAAGGAGTCTTAAAATATGTCATGACGAAATTAAAAAAAGCACTTAGAATAGGAGGAGGACAAATAAAAGTGTAGACTAATGGCATTGCGATTATAACCGAAATAACATACCTATATATTAGACATAATGCTTGCAAAAACAATAAAGAAAGGAAGTGGAATAGCATTCGGAAAAAGCGCAGTATAGTATATATATATATATATATATATATATATATATATATATATATATATATATATATTTATATATTAGTAAACATCTTACGTTTGTAAAGTAAATAATGGCTTAATAATCTCAAACCGCAAAAAAATAACAACACAAATCGTTCATCACATATTTCAAAAGTCTTTATAGTCAAATAATCTCTTTTAAAGGACAATTCTCTTGTTCTTTTATAAATTAATATAAATATAAATTCTTATTGAAATAGAGGAATAAAATTTTCTTATCAACTCAGTATCACTATCAAAGTATACAACCAACGTTACTTTAATGTATTTCCCCAAAAAGTTACAAGGAAATTTCCAAATACATAGTAATAAAAGTTATTCAAAATTTTATATGTAAATGTAAATATCTGTTTCTTTTTTTTTGTTTGTTTAGATAATTATTTGAACATCACGAGACTAAAGTATATTTTTTATTATGCGTATGGAATAAACCATATGAGTAATAAAAAATACTTTAGTCCTTAGATATACATTAAATTATAATTAAGATACCACTTCCAGTTTTACAATTAACACCAAAATATAATCAGACTTAATCTAGGGTGTGACAATGATATATCCAAAATTTCAATATCCCAAATCTACTGTCTCCATCTATCTACAACTCCTAAACTATGTACCGCCCAAGTAAATCATCAACATAATCAAAACCTGTACTTGTCCGTTCCATAAAAATATTTCCGAAGCGAAATAAACTGATTTTCACTAAAACTTGGAAGCGGTTGTTTGAGTTTAGACAAGTCTGTTACATCCTTCGGTATATTTATTCAATTGTTACTTTGTTGCAAGTTTTAGCTTAGACAAGGATAGACATATAAAATATAATATTTATATAATATTTTTAAAATGAGATTGCTGCTGCCACCAATTTTCAGAAAAGGTACTATAAATTCTGTATTGTTTGGGTTCTGCCTATAATATACTTAATAATAATTGTAATAATAATAATAATTGAAATTTGTGACAATCTTTGTTACTATAAATTTTTTTTATTAGGTATATGGAATTTATTCTTCTTGGCAATAGCCAAGGAAAATAAACCATGTGAATAATAAAAAATAGTTTAGTCCTTAGAAATATATATTATATTTTTATCGAAATCGCTAAATTATTAATTAAAGTCATAAATAAATAACATTATATATTTGTAAAACGTCAGCTAGCTATTGAGACGGGGATGCTGTGATTACAAACGTACTGTCAAAGTGTTAATTATTTCGTTATAATTTCATTTATGTTTACACATGCTTAGACGTCGTCTGCATGAAATCAGATAAATTATTATCAAAGATAAATAATAAATAAATTCACCAATAATATAATAAAATGATATTTTTTAGGCAGTGCTAAAATAAACTGTAAAAATATAATACTATTAAAATGTAGGTTCAGTAAAGTTAAATTTTGTCATAAGAGTCTGTAAAATTTTACTTTAGCTTCTACTTTGGCTAACTTTGCTGAGTGATATCGTATGCTTTATTAACTATTTCGAAAAAAATCGTTAATATAACCGTCATTTTTAAAATAAATTATGAATTCATATATGAACGGCATAAAATGCTGGTATACAGGATTTAATTCAATTATAATATTCAAATCTTCTATGATTGACATATTTGTCAGGTATAACACTTGTAATCTGTCCCAATATGATCCCGATACCAATGAATTACAAATTGACTATTTCAATAACCGATATGATATGAATATATTAGTCTCACATAAAAGGTCAACATATTCCCTTAATATACATATTCTTTATGATACATAATTTTTTGATACTTATACTTTTATATGACCGATCTTTATTTTTATTTACTAGAGGTATCCTGTAAGAATGAAGGGGTTTCTTTCTTATTAATATTAATATGAAATTCATAAAATAAAAATTATTAAATAGGTCATTTTAATTATTTTACCTATTTTAACTATACCATAAGTTTCAGCAGATGCAATATGAAGATTCTACTTTTTACAAAAAAATACATTAAAACATGTTGGTTGAAATCATGTTTAACATATTTACATCAAAGTATGATATAAATATTTATATCTCTATAAATTGTTCATTATTAAGGGATGTAGCATGTGTTGAATGTGTTGATTATCAGTCCGGGATTAATCTAATGATTTTTAAATTAATTGAAGCTATTTTACCCGTATAATAAATAAACCATATAATGAGAAAATATAACACATCCTTGCATAAAACCGAAATAATATTCAAGAATTAATTATTTATGCAATAAAACCAATTTAAAACCGACCTAAAATATATTCTTAAATATTCTTATATTGTTGCAATATATATCCTTCTTCGCCTTCTAACTCCAATAACTTGTTGTACACGTATAATTCGTTCAATTTTGCACAATGCATAAATATTTCTTCAAAAAATATAAAATTTATATGTCAGATCTGTCTGCGAAACCTTTAAAACAAGGTTAAAAACAGCCTTAGCTCTATTTTAAAATAGTGTATTAATTACCAATTAATACAAATGTATTAAAATAACTGTCAAAAACAGCTTAAAACAACCCACTGAATTGAATATTTAATACAAGTCTTAATACACGGTAATACAACCCACTGAATATCACCCAATGTATTTAAAATCAGAGTATACATAGACAATGATATAGTCATTTACATTTAGCGAAATTAACAGCAATGAATGAAAAAACAGATAAATTAATAAATTTCTTAACTAAAACTGTATGTTAAATTTCTCAAACTAATTCGTAATGAAGTTCCCCGAATGGCAATGTCTACTTGTGTACGATATCTCTGGACCGTACCGATATCATACATTTGTGTTTGTCTCACACAAGCACGGCGTAGTGCAGTGCTTTGTTGCCGGGCACAATGGGGCCATGTAATGCAAACGGCTGTACGAAGTAGGGTGCCGGCCTTGTTTAAGCCACATTGCGTGGAAATTTGGGGATGGATTTGGAGGTTAGTTGTTGTGATGTCTTTTTCAGGGGTCGACACGAAAGGGAATTTGGAAAGAGCTTATTTGGAAAACTGGGTTTTCGAAGAGGACGTATTTCATAGAAATTTATATCGCCAATTAAAATTAGAGCTAAATAGAAGGTAGTGATGTAAATAGAAGGTAATGGTGTAAATAGAATGTAATGGTGTAAACCTTAAATATTCGAAAATTAAAAAAGTAGGCGCGCGGTGATTGCCTATGACGATGTAACCTTAACGGACCACTGTCTGTCATAAAACATTAGTCATCTCGATTTATTATATCTAAGGGAAAGTTGTCTAAAACGATCCTTTTAAGGTAAAATTAATATAAAACGTACACCTTCATTAAATTTGATAAAATTATAGCTACTATCACACCTACGATAGTTATAAGTATCATAAGCGGCATGTCAATTGAATTCAGAGCTCGGAGAGCGAGGATTTTAAGACATCTAAGGCCTGGTATGATTTATAATATCCGTTGTTTATTTAATAGTTCACCGGTTTTACATTATTAATAAATATAAGATCTCTTGTGAGTAATGTTTTCGTGATCAAGTCTATATGGATTGATATGATATGACAATTGTCCCATGTTATTTTTACAATTCTGTACCATACTAACTTGTCAAAATTTTATGGTATACAATCATGACATACCATAGTTAATATCCTGAAATCGGTAAAACTAGTTTTCGTAAGCTAGTTCGTCTACCTTCAGATTGGCGCGAAGTATATTTATATACCTCATTAATTATACTTTCAATTTATATTTTTTTACAGGCAGAGTAAAGGATCATCTTGTAAACCTATTTGTATAATATGATCCCTAGAGTATATACAAAATAATATGATAACGGCTTTGACGTGCTGTTTTTTCTTACACGAGCGGGGAATTGTATACCTATTACTGTGATTAATTTAATAATTTAAAAGAAACGATAACTTATTGAAAATTACTCTTTAGGAAATCAAACACATAAGAATATATGTTATTTATTTCTAATAATTTAGAATTATGAAAACCATTATAATATTTGTATCCTTATATTATTAGAACTACATGACATTCGTATAACAAATTTTATTTCGTAAAGAGTAATAAAAATATACTAGGGTGTCTTTATTGACTCTCTATCTTCTTTTTTGCCAAGGGTACAAAGACCTACACATTTTTCTAATGAACATTCACTTTACGTTACATTTACTTAATGATCATTATTTATACTGTGTGTTACCGACATAAGTTAAGTTCATTTAACATTAAAATCGAAAGCAGAATACGCGCCAATATAATTATCTTCCCTGAAATTACAGAAGCAATGCAAGACGATCTTATTTACATCCCGTTATCCCGTTAGATCTCCCTTTTCTTTTCTTTGCTCCTTCTTTGAATCCGTCCTCCACGTGTCTGGCACGAGCGCACGTGCAGATGGCACGCAAAACAATGAGACTCGCGAGCTGACGACAGATCCGCCTACGGAAGTGGGCTGCACACCCGGTGTGCAAGGAAGTTGAGGAAAGGTGGAAGAGTCATATGCCACATGATGTAATACGAGACATGATCATTGGGAGCCAGGAAATTATAGGTGCTCAACGGTGTTTGGATGTGTAACGGTTTTCTGGTAACTGATTTTTGTCAAATCTTTTCCTTAACTATCTGATTTGTACAATATATTACTTCCCGATATTTATTTGACTCAAAAATATTTCTATTACTCTGTAAGTCCATACATTAATAAATAACTTCTTTGTATTCTAAAGGCTGGGTCATAATGGATTAATTTATTTCTTTTAATTTAGGAATTTAAATTTAAAATTTCGATTTTTCTTCTGGTTTATGGTGGACTTCAGATTCCTTAATTTATCCAATCAGAAAGTATAATTATTAGTATAATAATAAAGTAGGACTGTTATCTTTTATAATACTTCGTTGAGAATGGTAAATATTAAATGTTACTAGTCACTGACGACTTACACCTATAAATCAGTCAGCTTATAAATTGTCTGCTCTTTATGTATTATTTTACAATAAAACCATTTCATATTGAAATATTAACAGCCGAATTAACCGTTAGTCCATTGATTAATGATCAATTGATTCAAGATCATCATTTGCCTAATTCACCAACTTAATTCACAATTTTGTTTATGTTTTTGACAGTTCATATTCCTATAGATTTGTGAAATTTAAAATATTTTACATAAATATTGACAAAATGTCAGAACGAGAACCAAGTCAGATGATCAAAACTTGACTAATGGAATAGGACGGATCAGTTGATCATTGATTTTTTTTAATGGTGAATTTAATTTAATCATGGATCACAATAGATTAGTGGATCAAGACTTGATTAAGTAATGGTGAATTTGGCCGTAAATCAAATTTATAAATTACGGTATCTATAAATTTTGTATATGTATTGTATTTGTGAACATATGAATAACTCATTTTCCTGGAAATGCAGTTTTTAACTTGAAATATAGTCTAATCAACTCAATACAAATTGTGTAATTATGATTCTTTTATTCGCTTATAATCATATAGACATAATCGTAAAAATGGTATTATCGGATTATAGGAACATCGAAGAGTCCTTTTTAACATGATCCTTATACATATTAGTAAGGATGTGATAGATAATAGCTAATTAATTATTCCTATTGTGGCTTCAGCAGTAAAATCGCTTACAAATTTCCATTTATTGTTAATCTATTTGCCCAATATGCCAACAAATCCTGAAAAGGCCATAACAACGACGTCTGCCATCTGTCAAATCTTATAATCGATCACCTCAGCTGCAAACCAATAAGCGTGTCACCTTCGCGACTGTCGTTTGTTTGTGATGACGTTGCACTTCCCAAGGTCACGTGACCCAGGCCTTTCGTTGCGTCATCGCTTGATTGATGACAGATCATTTATTAAAAGGGGTTTACAGACAAATTTGTATTCGGCAGTATCATTTGTTGGTATTGGCAAACGTATCAATAATATCGGGGCATTTAGTGAGAAAATTATAGGGTATTGCATCTGCTGAAGCTCAAGGGTTCAATTGGTTGTTTGTAGTGTTGGGTAATTGGAATTTGAAAGTCATGCGTGGGAAGTTAGGGAAAATATCTGTTATTCAATCCTCCACAAAGTAACTTCATTACTAACAGCTAGATTCATGAAAAAAAATCGGTGTTTTAATGTGGATTAAATTTTTTGGTATTAGAACTATTCATAAAACAGACTAAGACCAGAGTTATATTCGGATATAGCTAACTCTTATATCAGTTACAATTTTTACCGCATTAACTTTTGTCGCCACAAATCAATAACTTACTCGTATATGACATCATAAATTGACTAAATTGAGTATTAGTTCGTTTTCAGTTGCTTTCTCTTCTGAATTTTGAATTACCAAAGAGAATCATTAAAATGGAAACAGAAAAAACATTCGTGATCTTTCATTGAACATTGTAAAAATCAATACATTTTGAAATAAAATAAATAAATCAATATAATAAATTATTATATAGACAAGTTTTTTTTTATTTGTCCATGTATAATGCTCATTAAATCATAAATTCATCAAATCGGTTTTTCTTTCTTAGTGAACAACACATAAAATTCATCTTAGCATTCGTATTTACTTGTGATGTATCATCACAAATTCATTGGATCCATCGGTTTAGATTCGATTTGACATTTGCTTGTATAATGGTGATAAGGCTTAGAAGATTCAAACATTATTTACTTCATTCCCAATGGAGAAGAAATGAAGATTGATAAACTTGGAAGAATCTGATTTTAGCAGCGAAATAATTTTATTTATTGCTATTTTTAGTAAATTTTTACGATTCATATTCCACATAACCACTAAACTAAGTCTTTGAAACTAAATATTTTACTTCATCTTTTTTTTCGAATTGGCACTAGAGTTAATTTGACATTTCAAGGAGTTCAGAATAGGTAAAACTTTGGAACTATCTTTAATAGAACTAAATATGGAATAGGTAACTAATTCCTTTTGTGAATCTGGGTATAAATCGAATTCTTTATGGGTAAGATTACGACTACAACAATAAACAACTGAGAAAGAAACAGTGAGTAATAACTGGTCCAGTATTTGTTCATAATAAGGTAATTATTTTGAAATAGTTGTATCTCAACACCATCGCGGTTTCCTGAGGAATTGGCACTATCTCCCAGATAGAAGAATGTGAGAACGGATGTTCCTGAGATAGCAGCTATCAACTGCGACTATCTTGCGCTAATTAGTGGTTAACAAATTCGGGATTTTCGATCCTGGTCAGCATGTTTACCAAAACGCGAACACTACTGCAATTTCACTTGTCTTATCAATGGTTAATGTTACGTATCCTGTCTGGAAAAATAACACATTGAAACGGTCATATTTATAATTACAAAGTATATTCACCAAGTTATATATAGTCCTATAACAGGAAATGATAGAAATAATGAAAATTCTTACATTATTCAATGAGCATGTAATTTGTGCTACTACTCATGAGAATACAGTTTGCCAACACGAGCGAAAACGAGTGTTGTAAATCATTCGAATGAGTAATAGCCATTACATACGAATAGAATACTATACTTTATCCACAACTAAAACATGAAAAATATCACAGCATCTTAACGCAAGGCAATTATTTCTTAACCAGAACTATCGAATGTAAGAAAAGATCAAACCGTCCAAAGGTTAATTTAAATGTAAATAAACCAAATACCTTATTTAAACCTGAACGATGTTAAGCAATGTAACGTGCAGATAAAATAATTATCAAACTGCTTATCAATTCACGGAAAACTTTTAAAAAATAAATATAGCACGTGGTGGATTTATAGTTTTTTGTGGTTAGTTCTTGTAATTGGGTTATTTTTAAAATAAAAAGTGATAATAATTAAATCTAATTCCATATTAAATCTCGCTACGCTCGTTCCGCCTCAATTCATACCATCTCGAATGTTACAATGTCTTACATTACTTGTAGCTTAAATAACTATTTTATACTTTGTACAAAATAAAATTATACAACCCTATTATTAAATCGAAAACAGTTTAATAATATAAAATATTGTTAAACATTTTTTGGTATTTTTGATGTTAAATTAATACTACTAACATTTACACTCCACTTTAAATTACAAATTAATAACCTCAAATATTTTTAAATGTTTTTAAATAAAATTTATACAACTTGTGAGTAGGCAAACCGAATAAAAAAAATAATTTAAAATTTATGTAAGTATAATGTATAGATTTAAAATTTTCATATTTTAATTACATATTGACAGATAGATGTGCCAAACTTCATTCAAAAGAGTTACCATATTTCTTATTTATATATCCCTAGATTATTATCTGTTACTTTTTAATTTCAAATTTTAAGATTTAAGTGCAGCAAAGTACAAAAAATAGTATATTATACTCGTTTTATACGACGTATTGTTCCATTCCTGTTTTTAAATAATATAAAATATGAAGATAATGAAGATGTTCCACTTTCCTTGACTTGTCACTCATCTCATCACCTGGTAAACAGCTCAGAACGTTAGCTCCGCCTCAGTTTATATCTCCTCGAATGTTATAATATACTTACATATAGCTACATAACTATTTCGTCCTCTATACATAAATAAATAATGAAGATATCCCACTTTCCTTGGTTGTCACTCATCTCATCATCTGCTAAACAGCTCAGAAGACACCCCGGTCATCTTGTAACCTGATCCACTCTCCAAACGACAAGTGCCGAGCCATCTGAAATCGATACTGCCAGAGCCCTGACACCGCACTGATACCGCAATCTTACCAAAACATGCCTTGTTTTCATAGCAGCTAACAGGTTGTTGACATGGGACTAACACCAGCTTAACACTTGAGGTGCAGGAGACATATGGAAAAGATAAAGTTGGATAGGAGTTGCTGACAGGGATTCGGTAATTTGCGTAAAATTTCAACGAAGAAAGTTTTTAGAGAATAACGCCCACTTTAAGGATAGATACTATATTACTCGCAGTTAATGATTTCAATGAAGAAACAGAAAATTTATTCGAGAATAACTCCGACACTAGTATAGACACTATATTTCTCACAGTTGATCCTCACAGTTGATCCTCACGTCATCAATTGTAACCATGTGATTTAAATCGTTGAGAGGATGGAAGATTGATGATATTATCTTGTCGGATGAAATCGTGTGATTTCCGAAGTAAATAAATGTCAAAACTGACAGTATTTTATACAAATACCTATAATAATGGATGAAACATACAAAAAGAGTTGTTGATTAAACTAACGAAAGTACCAACACACAAAGAAGCACAAATTATCAACGTCAAAATCTCCTTGAGAAATGAAATTAATGACATTAATGACTTAATATTTATTAAATATTTGAAAATATTCGTTACCGCTATTAAACTATTCTTTACATTTTATTTTTGTGATCATTTTTTAACGTTTTTTATTACAGTCATTTTATTATTATTATCTATATTCATATATATATATATATATATATATATATATATATATATATATATATATATATATATATTCATATATATATATACTGTGAATACTTTTTAACATGAAACATGGGGATTTATCATATACGTGATTACGATTTGATATTTGATTGACAGCAAAGTATTTGCTTGTCTCCTGTAAAATGAAACATAGGGAAAGAATTTGACAGCAGTTTTAAATTTTAATATTGTAAGAAATTACAAAATAAAGAAATAATAAACCAACTAAAAAATAAATAAGTATAATAACGAACAATTAAACAGTAATTACTATAAATTTTCAAAAAATCCATCCATTATCTGCTAAACAATGACAATTATTTTGAGGAATGTTTTGAATTTGAAATTTTATTTGATCTAAATTTCCAACGGTACAAACTATTGATTTTAAAGGTCACCAATAAAGATAAAACAATAAAATCCCACATTTGGATTTCATTAAAAGACTGCAACTCCAAAAAAGACCATCCTTTTAATTAACCAGTCAATAAAACCAATCCTACATTAATAACTAAGTATATTACTGGATTAATAATTGTATCTTTTATTCCATGCCATTCATATATAAAACAATACAATCCCACATTTGGATTTCATTAAAAGACTGCAACTCAAAAAAATACCTTCTTTTTATTAACATCCACTCGATAAAACCTATGCCACATTAATACCTAAGTATATTCCTGATGATGGCATGTAGCCGAAACTAGTAAAATAATTATATTTATTTATTTTGTGGACATCATCAAATGTTTTATTTTTACCTTTTTGATAAAATGTTCCACCAAGTGCCGACAAGAACCTCAATTAATACTATTATATTACTAGATTAATACTTTCATCTTTTATTCCATGAAATTCATATACAAAACAATACAATCCCACATTCGTCCTTCTCCCTATGACATCCTCCCAAACCGATAGGACCCTCCAGATAGCCTGGAATCGTCCTGAGATAACGCCGTGGGAACGCCGTGTTCCCGTCTTATCATATCCGTCGCTTCTCGACCTAGGCACTAGTAGTGCTCAAGGAGTGTAATGGTTAACTCCAGGGGAAATGAACTCAAGGCACAGCTGATGAGAATGCGTAAGTGGAACACAGATTTTACTTAAGCTTATGTCACATCTATCTGATTCTGTACGATGTACGATGAAACTTGAGGTGTGCAATGAAAAATAGAAGCGATTCTATTTCCATCGTATAGAGACCTTGTGTTACTCATTTCATAACGATTCCTTAAAATACGATCCTCATTGTCGTTTTGACATATAAGAAATTGAGAAAAGTGGTTTTTAAAATTACTTATATTCTTATTTTTCATTATATCTTAAAACAAACTAAATACATTTTGAACAAAGACTTCAGAATACATATATAGAAGTCACTGATTTTGAAGTATGTTATTTTTTGTAATTATTGTGTTCACCTGATCTTTTGATACTTCAAATAAATAATAAAACAGTCAAAAAACATTATGTAATGTGTGGAATAATATAAAGAAGATAACTTTTACTTTTACATTCATACAAGCGTGACACTGAAAAATGAATTTCTTTATCGTACACAAGTTTCACCGTACATCGTACAGAAGACAAATTTAATTTGTGACATGATGCGGATACACAGTTATATATATATATATATATATATATATATATATATATATATATATATATATGAAAAGTATACTATATAAATAATAAATAAAATGTAGAAGTGCTTTTGTTTGAAAAACATATAAATACCGTAATCCGTATTTAACATTTGTTCATTATAATTATTTAAAATACGCATATCATTACGAATTTCGCGCAACTTGCAGCAATAAGATCCCCCATTATTTTCAATTTTCTTTATTTAATTTCACATTTATTTATTTATCCACCGTGTGATTATAACGCTATAACTATAATCGTATCATAGTATCTAGATAAAATCTTCTCTACTCTACTTTTTATTAAATGACATTTTGAAAAGTCATCTGTCGCATATACATATTTATACATTTTAAATCAATGATTAAAAGTTGTTCGATAAAATATTGTATGGCACCAGTGTGTTAATTACCTAAGTCATTTGAGAAAAATACCCTACTCAGCCAAAATTTAGCTATGGAAATAAGTTATGCTAACGTCAACGACGCGAAAAATATATTTCCATATTATATTTCACGTCAAATTAGGTATTTTTGAATAAATGTAATGGCAGTATTTTGTAAACATAGATAAGAACAACAAATAATTTTTAAATGCAGATAACAATTTTCATCCAATCATAAGAAAGTTCCAATTATGTCTAATATTTCTATTGGTTAAAAGTATCAGAAATTAAAGAACAAGGATCAAGTAGTAGAACAATTATATTACATCGTAAATTGCAATTTTGAAATTTATCCTATAACTAAAAAAAAAACCTTAGATTGAGTGAGGGAGATAAGGACCGGTAGGAAAGATTTTTCTACAATCCTTACTTGTCTAGTTTGATTTTGCTCCTTAACATTTTTTTATATTTCTCAAAATAAATTAATCTTTATTTGTCTAGATCATTTTACTCCTTAATATTTCTTTTTTATATTTCTCAAAATAAATTACATATTCTCATTTTCGATTTTTCTCCAAATATCCTGTTGTATAAGAATTTATAAATTTTCAAAAAAATATATTGCATTTCCATATTTAAAAATTGAATATTTTTACTTCCTGGACATGTCTTACTACTCAATTTAAAAAAAAAATATATTCCAAGAATTTGTATTTGAAATACTCAAAAATAAGAACACACAAATCCGTACAAATCTCATGTACATGTACATGTGAAAAACAACCGAAATCGCATCGAACCATAATAGAATTTAAAACAAAAGCAAACCGCTTACCGCAACCGGGGGTGAAAAGAACATCACCCCCTACGACCCACGCTTACATAACCGCCCAACTCAAGCGGCCATTAGCAGGAGGGTTTCGAGTGTTATCAGCAAATTGTTAATAATTGATGCAGTTTAGTTTTAATTGAGTCAAACCACTGCGGTTGTATAGCGAATACTCGTGCCCCATTACTGCCTCTTCAGTACGCAGTGGATCGCACACCAGATGGTTGAGGAAGTAGGGGGGTGGACTGAAGAGTGGATCAAATGTGGGATTAATATGAATATTATTTTAAACTTTAAAGAGATTCACTGTGATTTGAAGAGCTGTTAAGAATATACCATGAAATGTATCTTAGATATTATTTTAAAATGTAAAATGTTGTGAACTTCACGTTATTATTAACTCTCAAATTGTGAAAACTGGTGTACTGAAGAGTGGAACAAATATGGGATTAATATGAATATTATTTTAAACGTTAAAGAGATTCATTGTGATTTGAAGAGCTGTTAAAAATGTACCATGAAATGTGTCGAATGTAACCATTGACTATGTGAGATTTTGTGGAATTTTTTTATTGGGATCCCAATTTTTTTTCAATTTATTATTATAAAATAAATGTATTAAATATAAGTGGAACCATTTATTTCACTACTATTAATTCACACATACTTCATTATGAATATTACTTGGGAAAATAGTTTATGTATAATAGTACCAACAGGGGAAGTAATTCCCAGAGCCGCTAATAGTATATTTTTCCATAAACCCGAAAATATTTTAAACTATCGAATTTTTAGCCCGAAAATTTTCAAACTGTACAAATATTGTTTGTAATATTTTTTAAAGAAATAGCTACGCAGAGCAAATTTACAGACAGAGTTTAATTATCTCTTTCCATTACGGAGATATTTGCTGTCAGAATAGCACTCCAAATAAGTGTGTTTTTTTAGTATATCTGAAAAATGAATAGAGATACAATCTCAACTACTTTACTATTCGATTCTACGGGAAAAGTTATATAAAGAAATGTTTGCCTACATATACTTTCTTTGGAACGATTAGGTGAGAAATAAGAAAAACAAAAAAACCTAAATTTAAATTTTTCGCCTCAAAACTTTTTGTCTCCAATTTCTTTTATTATTTGGACCTAAGGAGATATCGATGCGCTAATTCCAATTTTTAAACAGAATTTAATTATCTCTTCCCGTTCTCGAGATATTTGAGTTCAAAGTTGTACCTAAAAAATCAGATTTTTTAGGTATATACCTGAAATGGTTAGGTTTACGGTTTCGGCGACTTCACTATTCGATTCTACGGGCAAAATTACATAAGTGTACCAATTTTCAGATTTTTATTCCAACAGATACAATCTTTAGAAAGGAAAAACTGAAAATGGCCAAAATCGAAAAAAATCGTAAGGGGTGCATCAGGCATTTTTTTGATTTTTGATGATTTTCGTTTTTTCGCTCTAAAAATTGTATCCGTCGCAAGAAATATCTAAAAATTGGTACACTTATGTAATTTTGCCCGTAGAATCGATTGGTGAGGTAGCCGAAGTCGTAAACCTAACCCTTAAAGGAGTATACCTAAAAAACCTGTTTTTTTAGGTATTGCCAAAACTCAACTTTGAACACAAATATCTCAAGAACGGTATGAGATAATTCAATACGGTTTGAAAATTTGAAATCTGCACATCGATATTTAGTTATGTCTAGAGAATAAAAAGTTTTGGAGAAAAAAGCAACAACCTGCAAAAAACTGATTTCCCATGTTAATTTCATATGTGCACCTTAAAAAAAACACCCGGTATAAGCCACCTTTTATTTTTATTTTGCGTGAAATAAGTATAGTATTATTTCACTAGTGAAATTAGTTAAATATAAAGTATATTAAACGGAAGCAGAAGTTTTGACTGTCAGATTTACGTAAACCAAAATATGAAACAAAATAATTTAGAAAATGGAATAAAATTTTATTTTCTAATTTATATCATTATGCATTTAACCTATATATAAATTTAATTGGGAATATTAAATATTAATATTTTTCTAGAGGAATTAGATTTTGCATGATATAATATCACTTTTACCGAGAACCGTCTTATACTTATTTGAATTTTGGACATTTTCCTTATTTGATTATAGCACAATATCTGAAGTTATTCGATGAGTATTCTTGGAAATTCTGGCTTAAATAAATAAGGAGTAGATAAAATGGGTATCATCAGCCACATGATCCATTTTTATAGTGAAAGAGGGAATAATATAAAATTGCTAAACTGTACATGTGAATTAAGTATGGTTTGATGATGGTAGATAACTTTATCATAAGATATAAGTTCAAGTGTGTATAATTAACATAAAAGTATAAAAAAATTTAATGTATCTATAATTTTTAAATCTAGTATTAAGTAGAAAATACATTATTAATTTAGTGACTTTTTATTAATAATGTAAATTTTTAATGTAAAACGCCCTTTATAATAATTTTGTAAAAATTGTCCTGTTTCATAACTCAGCTGTCAATATTCAAAAAGCAATTAATTGTTTATCAAAACACACTTTGATATGCAATTTTGTCATTCAATGTATGATAGCAACAAAAATGTTAATCATTTGAAGTACTAGTAGATAATTAATTCTACTGACGACTTTACAATTTTTAATTAGATATCGCTAATTTTATCCGCATTAGATATAAATTATAGATTTTTATAATTTTTTTATGTTTATCTTAATCACACAAACTAAATGCATGTTATATTTGGATTGGATTAAATAAAATGATACGATTATAGTAAAACACTTGCATTTAGTATCGTCTAAGACTAGGGATTAAAATGTTAAATTCAATAACTATACCTAAATCAAAAAATTTCGTTGTTTCAAGGTGAGGTAAAACGCTGAATAATCTTTAGATTGTTTTTAGGATTCCATTAAAATAGAATTGAATATAATATAATATATATATATATATATATATATATATATATATATATATAATTTTTTCAGTATATTCAATATGTTGTTTTAAAATTAGTTTGTTATGGCAGTTCAGAATATTTTTATTTTATTTTATACCTCAAATATCTTTCATACAATTTGTATGACAGTTATTTTTGGCGTTACTAAAACCGGAACCTTGATTTACACATGCAAATATGTTCCTTATAAATTTCTTCCATGTTTCCTTCGGAGAAGGAAGTAAAAATGCACAATTATGATTACTGGTTTTTTAAAATAACAACCATTCGGATTATACTTGACCAGTTTCGTTGATAATTTTCTTATGTCTTGCTTTCTAGATAAGAAAGAAGTACGGATCGTACTAAAAATAGTCTATTGTAGCTCTTAATATACCTAGAACTGTTATGAATATCATAACCGCCGCAGATGTCGTTTCGAAATCTGAAACGAATAGTGAAGACATTTGGTTAATAGTTACCCAATTTAAAAACCAATCTTAGATATCCTAGTCAATTGAAACAGAGTGCATTAGTCATTTAATTACATTAAGTAAGTTAAATATTAATTTAGCATCTTATACCCGGGACACACGACGAAAGTTAAATGATCATTAACAGTTAATATTTAATTTAGTAGCCATGTATGATATGATCATTTAGGTAATGATCATTTCAAACTTCATAACGTGGAAAGTGCCAATGAAGTTTAAAAACCGATGATAGGAAGCGTTCAGTTGTCATCGCAACTCAAATGACAGTTGGGGTTGTTGATGTTGAGGTTAATGTTGATATCTAGTTAAATTATTGTTATTTGGGTTGACGATTGTCAATGCAGTATAGTGGCATGGATAATACTCTAAATTTAGAAACTACTTCGGTGTCTTTAATGACTCTCTATCTTCTTTTTTGTCAAGGGTACATTGCATTTGCGAATGTGCAAGAAATTTCAAGTAATGTCCGTGTGTCTGCATATTTTTCTAATGAACATTAACTTCAATTGAGAATTTACTTAATGATCATTATTTATACCGTGTGTCCCGGGTATTACAGTCAATTGAATCAGAGTTCATTAGTCATTTAATTACATTAAGTAAGTCAAGTATCAATTTCGAATCTTAGTTCTTTTTCTGAAATATCTGGTAGGCTCTTCGACATTAAATCAACTCCGTTTTATCTCTAGCTACTAGCAGTATTTCAAATCAATCTTCCTCTATCCTCCTTCCTAATGAACTATCCAGACACTATCTATAATGACGTGTCCACGTTTGGACAAGTCTGATGGAGCTGCACGTGACCAAGCCACGTGATCGGCGAGATCGACAGCAAAGGACACGTTTGTGTTAGTTACAGACCGGGGGTTAATTGAACGAATCGCAAGATTCGCGCTTTTGGTCGGTGCTTTGTGCTAGGATCAAAGGAGGACTTGGTCAAGAGTGGAGGGGGTAGATGTAGGTATTGCAGTATGGGTTGATTCAGGGCCGGTTTTTCAATCGTCTGTCAAAGTTCCTGTTAACTACCAAACGGATTAAATTTATCTGGCTGGTAAACTTCATGTTAATGAGAATGCGTTTTTCAATATGAATTTATTTGGCTAATATCTAACAAATAATACCAAAGACTTTTTAATTTTGTGCGTTGTTAAATTATTCCAAAAAATTGGTTGGTTATAAACAGGTAAACGATATAAATAAAGTTATCATTGGAGTTTCTTGAATTGAGATTCTTTTTAATAGGGATAGACATGGTCACAAATATTTTTATTTTATTGTTCAAATGCCATAGCTATCGTTATTATTAAGAAATATAAGAAAATGAAAAAAATTAAATTTATACGATTAAAGTACACATAATGTACATGCATTTTGTGTCACTTGATGCTGATTTTTTTTGCCACAACAATTATTGTCGGTTGAAGTGGGGGGCAACAGCTTGCAAAAACTGATTTCCCATGTTAATCTGCTATGTGCATCTTGAAAAAAAAAGCAACCGGTATATATGCCTGTTTTCAATTTTAATATTAAGTGGAATAATGATGTGGATTATTGCACTAGTGAAATAGTGGAATTAATAACCTAACTGAAATAAGTAAAATAAAGAGTCTCTTATTAAACGGAAGTAGATTTTATTTTTATAAAACATTATGGTTTGTATCCAAGTAATAAGCTTGACATTATAATATCGATAGACAATGCTGTTGGTGCTAGGTGAAACATATTGACAGAAGGTTTGAAATTATGAGATTATAAGAAAGCTTTGAAGGCAGGTATTTTCTTAAAGAATGAACAACTGGACATCACAAATTCCTCATTTGCAGATTTGATCATTGATAAATTTTCTTGTTAACTTAACCCCACTAATCATTCGTCTGTAAACGTATTTATAAGCTAACGAACTGTTATATTTTGAACTCTTCTAATGACGTGATTGTCGAATTTGCAATAAAGAGTTTATATTATTTTAAGTGAAATAGTACCGAGTATTTTTTTTTCAAACCTCTTGACATTATGATTCAAAATTGACGTGTATTATTTAAAATACCCTCGGCAAATCAGACAAAGATGTGCTTATGTGCCTATATGCCTTGCCTAGTGGGTGCCTCTACTTCTGCTGTCCCTATTTGAGTCTGTTCGTGGCGTCCGCCCGCGTAAAAGCAAACCGTGGTTCTTCACTGACCTCGTGTCACGCTTCTCGCTCCCTCGCATCCCAGGAAGAGGGTTGCGGAAATACACTTCGTGCAGTTGCAAGTTGGAGGTTACTTGGTTTGCCGACAAATTGTCCCTACATCTACATTGTCCATTCACAATTATATCCTTGAAGCAGTTAATCCTTAGGTATATTGTGCAATATTATTTGTTATTCTCATATAAATAAAATTTAAATTATAACTAAATCATGTCAGTTAACAATTGGTTTGTTCGAACCTACAGTTGAAAGGAGGTGTTGAACTAGTGAGCATGCGCATTTTACTAAAAACGACCCATGTAGTTCTAGAATTTGAAATTCGTTGTTCCGATAATTCAGAATTGTAAATTCAAATTCTAGTGGAAAGGTTCTGACAGTTCTAGCTAGAGATCAAATATTTCAAATTCTGACCATGCACAGTGAAGAAATTTGAAAATCTGCTTTTTGCTACATACGAAATATATATCAATTTTATTAGTAATATAATAATACGCTATTTTAAGATTATATCAGAAGAATGAATTCCCAATTCTGGAACAAACCTAATGCAACTACTAAGCTGAAAACTAACCTGGGTTGATTCTGTTCACATTTATAAGATCTGTAAGCATGTCTGAAAGATCTGTAACGCTTACAATCCAAATGACTATTCTGTTCACGTCTGTAGCTTACAGAAAATATGTAAAGTCTTACAGATTCTGTAAATTATAACGGTAACAAAACCTTAATAATTATTTGTTCAATAGTTTATCAGTTTCACAGTATTGATAATTATTATTTTATAAAATTCTCTAGTGAGTAACGATTTCGTGATCAAGTCTGTATGGGTTAATATGACAGCTATATTATCCAATCGTCCTATATTCTATAACTTTGGTTGGTATCATTTGGAATTGTTATGATATCAATTGCAAATATTAACTACAAAGTATACTTGCTATTCTATAACAGTAATGGTTTTTTATGGTTGATAAGTACTTACATGTACTTATATATATACAAAGAACACTCTACAAGTCTACATTGATGTCGAAAGGTGTTAAATTAATTGCAAATTTGACTTTCGGCCATGGTGTTATTTGTCATTTGACGTTTGTAATTGATATATTAACAAGTGCAGTTGTTATTTGCATGCTGACTTGTCAAATTTGCATGGGATACAATTATGACTTAGTTACCCTGCTTATTTTTGTCTATATAAACAAAAGCTAAATTTCCTGAAATCGGTAAATATATTTTTACATAAGATGCATTTGTTCCTTTTTTGTCACCAAGACGGAAACATTCTCTATTATTTTCGATCTCATTGGCAATTGCGTAAGTTAGGGAAACTGAGAATTTTATTCCTATCAATGGTAGAAACCAAGCATTTATTTCTATCTGAATTCATCTCTGGTGAAATATGCGGTTAAAGACGGAAATCTGTTTATCTTTTTGTGGTCAGTGTTTATATGGTAGGAATAAGATATTAAAATACACTTTGATAGACAAACCCTTTTCGAATGAACGTTACCACAAACGCATTAAATGTGTGATTAGTAATATGTGATTTTATTTTGCTGTTCTCACTATTTATTAAAATTTATTGTATTTTTTATAGAAGCCATAAATATAACTTTTCATTGCGGTCATAATTGTTATTGCTTCGAAGTAAATTAAAATAAATATAAATTAAGTTGTGTATTGATTTTCTAACAATCTATAAACGCTACTTTTCTTCTCAAGATAATTTAATTGATTTTTTTCTCATACTAAAATAATCATTCATTTTATATATCGCACAAAAATTATCTCTTCATACCAAGGTTGGTCTCATTTAAAATCAAGTGAGTTTTTTGAAAAATCATTAATTTAATTCAAAAATTTATAAAATAATAATAATTGGTAGAAGAATGGGGTAAAATTGACTCCCAAATTCCTAGAAAATCAGTGGAAAGTATAGCAAACCCTTTAAGGAAAGTAATTCTAATGAATGGCAGTTCAAAAGATCATTGATTCTATATAGTTTACAGGTGTATGGAGACTAAATTGGCGTACTTAGTACAAATTATAATAAATATAATATTTTTTTCTCGATTTCATTACAAAATATTTAAGAAGTCAATACATTATTTTATTTATTAATATATTAAGTTATAATATACAATTTATTTCGTGTATATATATTCAATAATAATAATAATAATAATAATAATAATAATAATAATAATAATTTTATTTCCTGTAGATCAAAATACATGATATAGGAAAAGTCAGAAGAATTGTAAAAAAAATAATGTATAACTTAAATACACAATACAGGTCACATAAAATAATTATAACTTATCATTAAAGAATTCATTTATACTATAATAGCTCTTAGATACTAAAAATATTTTAAGATCAGATTTAAATTTATTTTTAGTTTTAACATTTTTCATAGCCAAAGGCAAATGATTAAACAATTTTATACCTAAATGATTTGGGTTGTGCACAGTTTTGCTTAAATTGATTTTTGGAACTACAAAATCATGTTTGCCACGGGTATTGTAACTATGGGTGTCACAATGAGTAGGGAACTTATCTTTATTTTTCCATACGTGCATTAATGTATTAAATAAATAAAAAATAATCTATGATAATATGATCTATAATTTTTTAAATTTAGTGTAAGGTTTTGTAAAGAAAGAGAGAGTCTTGTTGTACTTGTACTTGAAATTTCTATAATACGTATTAGATAATCTTGTAAAAACACACACATACAAACATATCATTGTAAATACCTTCTAAATTATTTATTTCTCAAAAATTCGATATGCAATTTTGAAGATTATTTATATTCTCAATACCTCCTTTACTACGTTGGAGGGACTTAAAACATTGGTAGCTCAAGACTTAATTACGTTCCCAGAATCCCGAGCAATCATAACCTCACTCATATTTCGTTTCAAATTGGCGCGAAAGCAAACAAAACAAAACAATAAGATCTTTGCTTATTTTTACTCGGTTCATAAACATAACCTCACATGACTTGCTGGTTATTGATAGAATGAGAATGTATTTTGTCTGTGGCATAAAGCGGGATTTTTCTTCATTGGATTGAGCTGCCGTTATGGAGTGACGACGACTTTTAATTGCGGTTATTTTGTGGTATATTTAAACTAGTTACGACAGAGTATTTTAGTTCGAATCAATTTAGCTGATTTACTGTGGAAAGAGACGTACAAGGTTGAAAAACAATGGTCAGTTTTCTTGCAATTGGTTCCTAAAATAAACAAAATTGCAATTGTTTTTCTTGAGTGGTGAGAGAGTATATAATATGGACTTTGAATTCCGACATAAGAAATAATTAACCAAATAAATACAGTGTGTCTGAGTGGTTCGCAACCAACATCGAGCTATATAACATGTGTTGAGGATAAATTGTATACGCCCCCAATTTAGTAAAACCTTAGGTACTTAAGCTGTGTCCCATTTAAGAATGCTGTGCCAAAGATGATGAGGATTATAGCAATCTTTCTGTTTTTCTTCAGTGTATGAATACGATACGGTAAAAAACATTACTTTTACTATTCTATTGTTAATTATAAAGTATAATAAAACAGAGAAAGATTTTCTATTTTTATTTAGAATTTATTTTCTTCTTCTTCACCTTGGAGATACCGTTCTATTTACGATTTTATTTCTCCGACTCCTTTCACCAATCTTTATCTAAATAAAAATATGGCTGTGCCCGAGTGGTTTGGAAACCTATAAGCTGTAAGCCCCTTATAGATGCTGTAAACTGACAACTTGCACCGCTACAATGTAAGAAGTAAAACTTGTCACAAAACAAGCATTTTAGGTAGTTGATGCCTTACTTCATATAGATAATAATGATTCCTTTTTTTCTTGTTCTGCTGTTATACATACATATATATATATATATATATATATATATATATATATATATATATATATATATATATATATATATATATAATCCTCATCATCTGTCGTAGGACACTATTCAAGTTGTGTGTTCTGCCATGTTTTGGACTTTACGTACTTGGGGCTATGTTCCTTGTAGGAATGTTAATGATAATTACAACAATCCTTCTGTTTCTCGTATTCAGAGGATAACGTTTATGACTTCTTGTAAATTATTATTATTCCTGTTACTATTTCATTGAAAATGATATTTTCTTTTTCTTAAAACTTATCATTTATGTGTAAGTAGTCATATTCAAATATATATATATATATATATATATATATATATATATATATATATATATAATCCTCACCATCTGTCGAAGGACATTATTCTAGTTGTGGGTTAAACTGGGTCTTCTTCTTTCTTCTGGACTCCATTCGACTATGGATCATATTGAATCCTTGTCTTCTGATTTCAATACATGACCAAGCCGTCTCATTCTTAGCTGTTTTCTCTTAATTCTTGTTCTATTCATAGTTCATCTTTACTCTATATTAATTTTCTGATACCTTTATTGGTCCTTTATATGTTGAAGAAGTGAAAATCTCTTTTTTATTCCACCATTAATGACATAAATGTCACAAAGACGAGTTCATAAATGTAGCATTCGATAGTTGTAGACTAGGGTTGTATGATCAGGTTGATGGGTCCGGATCCATCGATGTTGGCTTGTAGAAAGTATTAATCTTCCCTTTTTATTCCACCGTTAATGAAATTAATGTAAAAAGCACAGAAGACTCATTGATAAAAGTAGCATTTTGGCTAGTTGAGGGCTGGTGTGTTTTGTGAACTGGTTGATGGACTTGGGTCCATCGTTTTAATATTCCATAATGTTATCTGTTGAAGAGCTTGAAATCTCCTTTTTATTCCACCGGTAATGACACAAATGTAAAAACCACAGAAGACTCATTGATAAACTATCATTTTGTCTTCTCGTGGACCAGAGTAGTGTGATCTGGTTGATGGGACGGGTCCATCGTTTTAATATTCAATTATGTTATATGTTCTAAAATATACTAATCTTCCCAGTTTTTATTCCACCGTTAATGTCATTAATGTAAAAATCACAGAAGACGAGTATCATTTTGTCTACTTGCGTACCGGGGTAGTGTGATCTGGTTGATGGGCCGGGTCCATCGATCTCTTGGCGGGGGAGGGCGGTGCAGCGTGCAGAGTGGAATGCGCCGCGAAGCACGTTCCCGGTCCTAATGGCCGCAGTAAACCCGATCGCGCGTTATGACTGCCGCTGGATTTACGGCCAGACACACCGCAACCACGGACATCACCCGGGAGTGCACAAGGCAGGAGTTCTCAACATGTCCACTAGGGGAATGGACATACGTCAACTTGGATGATAGTAACGTTTTGAGTTAAACAACTTTTGTACATATAGTTCTGTATAGTTTATTAAACCAAACATTTTGGGAGCATAAACTGCTGTCCTCTTCAAGGTAATGATCAACATGTCCACTCGGGAAATGGACATCCATCAACTTAGACGATACTAAGAGTTGCTTCCACGAATTGATTCTCATGTCATCAATAGTGATGTGACTCAAATCACCAAGGAAAAGGGGGATGAAATCTTTATCTTCTCGGTGAAATAATGTGATTTCCGAAGTTAAAAATGCCAAAACTGACAACATCTATCTATTTATCTAAGCTGAACTCCGCTTACCATCCTAACAGTACTCACCCAGCCACAGTTCTCGAAACTGCTGTACAACCGGTTAGATTTCAACCATTACATTCAAGATGTGTAAGTGGCAAGCCTATAGCATCCGAGCATGAGTTTTATTTAACACCAAATCATACAAATTGTAGATAAAACTAACGAAACTACCAACACACAATGAAACACAAATTGTCCACGTTACAATAACCTTAGTAAATTATATTAATGATGTGATATACAAATTTTTTAAGTATTTCATTTTTGTCGTTGGTTGGATGCAGGTATCATATATACCCCTGTGAAATACGGACGATAATAAGATAGCAATTAAGTCTCATGTATGCCATACGTATACAACAAATATGCAAGATAAAAGTTTAATAATTCTTGCAACAGAAATTAATGAGGTGAGGATCAGCTCAAGGAAATTGATTATACACCATAACTTATAGTTGACTTATTAAAGTACTCAAACTTAAATTGAAAGGAGTACGAAATTCTCTACTAAAATAAATTGCAAGTCAAGTTTTTAATAAATATACCTTAATGAAAGAAAGCTTGAAAATAAATAAATAATTTTAACCAAAATTTAAACAAGGAATGCTATTAAAAATTTTGGCTGCACGGCTGATCAGATCATTTGACATTTTATGCCAAGGTGATATTGTCCATTTAAAGCAAACCTTAAATGTAAGTAATATAAACTGTCGATAGAAAATATTCTTATACTAGATTTACGGTTTCTTTTTCTGAACTAAATGAATTATGGTAGTTTTACGATAACATAGAATTGTTATGGAAGAGGATGGTTGAGCCAGCTAGCGCACATCTCTAACATCGTGAAAATTATGTATCACACTTGAATGCTATAGACTTACCATCTATGTATCTTAAATAGAAGTAGACTGGCAAATGAAAAAAAAACAGCGATAGAACTGCAGCTCTATGCTCCTCTTAGAAGATATAGGAACATATTATTATTACCGGTATAATTGTAAAAGCTAATAGCTATCCAAAAACCAAAAAAATTTAATAAACTACAGGAACCAGTATTCCGTTAATGTACTTGATTACTAAAAAAGTAACCACGATTAGCCTAATTTAGTTTCGGAATATCTCAAAACCCACAGCCCTCACAAAAACAAACACCGAAACCCCCGTTCCTGTTTTGTTTGAGAACCACCGCCATCTCTTCTCTCTATTCCCGGCTCTCGTATCGCGAGTGCGTCTTTGTCAACTGGTTCGCGGATAACTCTTTCTCTCGTGTTGGCCTGATGCCATCTCATTTCGCGCGCTATAAATACGTTCAGTGGCGAGGCTTGACGATCGCCTCGGACTCGCTAACAGGATGCTTGGGCTCAGCCACTCTCGTTTAATTGGATGATGTTTGGAGGAGGATAATGAGAAGCGGTTTACGGCGGCCATCAAACTGGATTAAAATAGAGTTTGGTTTTAACCTTCAACAAGGCTTCCAAAATGTCACAACTACCGCAAAAACCTAATGTTAATACAATATATACATATTCGCTAACAGGATGCTTGGCTCAGCCACTCTCGTTTAATTGGATGATGTTTGGAGGAGGATAATGAGAAGCGGTTTACGGCGGCCATCAAAATGGATTAAAATAGAGTTTTGTGTTAACCTTGAACAAGGCTTCCAAAATGTCACAACTACCACAAAAACCTAATGTTAACTTTACAATATATACATATATTGGGACCGGGCAAGTTAATATGTTTAATCTTAACCTTCAACAGGGCAATTCCAAAATGTCACAACTACCACAAAATCTGTAGTTCTCATTACAATATATACATATATTGGGACCGCGCAAGTTATGTGGCGCCGCTATGCGGTGTATATAGGAAATAAGTTTGGACTTATTTTGCTTGAATCAATCAAGGTTTCTACTTATTATAATTTTTTTTTTTTTTGTTATTCTTTTCATTGCTTGTGTATTTTTTCACAACATTTTAAATGTCCACCACTCAAATTCACTGTATCTGTCAGTTGTCAAGGTCCAAAAATAGTACGATTTTTCCTTATGTTGAGCGCTCATATCGCAACAGCTACCCTCACTACAAATATACCCGAAGCGAATAGTTTAAGCAGCTTTCTATATTCTTTTAATGATGTGGATCAGTCTCCATATTTGTTTTCTTATAAGCTTTTAATTCTATTTTGTGATAACTCCCTGTTTCTTTCTTTATGTAGCCAATTTTTATTCCACCTACTTCTAAAGCTGCCACTTGTTTTTCTTCTTCTATCTGATCTCCATTCCATTATTGATTTAATTGTATTTTTTTCTTCTGCCTTCCATACATGTCCAAGCTATCTCAATCTCTGTTGTTTTTTATCTTTACTATATTTTCCAATTCTAATTTTTCTTCTAATTCATAGGTCATTCTTATAATGTATTCGTATTCTGCTATCTTTACTGGTCCTATTATTTTTATTTTTAAATTTCGTTTCATTATTCTTACGCCCTCTTCATCATATATATATATATATATATATATATATATATATATATATATATATATATATTAATATATATAATATATATATATATATATATATATATATATATATATAATTCTATTTGCTTTATTATTATTGTGTATACGCTTATTCTTGTTGTCTTTATAATGTCTACAAATTAAAACCATGTTGGTTTACAGCAATATTTATTATTTTTGTAAACATATTCCCATTGCAATATTGAAAAAAGATAAAATGTAATAAATATGTAACATACCTTTTAACCTTATCGGTTGTCGCCCTGTCGCCGATAAAACACGAAATCGATCGCTGCACCTGAAAAATAAGAAGAAATAAAAATGAAAATGAATTTTAATAAAAGTAATACATAGAAATAAGGCATGAAATATAATAATTATAAAAGATTATTAGATCTTTTGGATCTGCGAACCTAACTAACTATCTTTATTTCAGTTATAAGAGCTACATTCTCGCAAATTATTAGATTGCATACTTCAGTTTGAAATCTACAGAACTGTTTTTAATTTGTTTAGAAGCAAGAGTCGTGGAATTTAATTTCAATTGATTTCTTTCACGCGTTTTATGCTTGCCTGTCTTCTAATCGAAGTCCAATTCCCTGCTTTACTGTAGGAGAAAAACACTGCAGGACGCTTCGATTCTACTTCAGATTCAAATGAAAAATAAGTGACGGAAAGATGGAGTAATTATGGAACATCGATTTATTACGACGCTAGGTAAAATGAAGGAATTGAACGTTTCTCCGAAGAAAAATTATTGGCAGGTACTATGAATGTTTTACTAGTATAATACTAGCTGGTTGTGATTGTGACATGTTAAATCAAGTACTAATTACATAATTCTAGTAGATATGTGGAGAATTATTTTTGACAATGGTTTAACCACATACCATTAGCACAGGATTATCCTAAATAATTCCCAAGATATAGGACGAAAGTTAATGATAATAACAGATAATACTTAATTTAGTTGCTATGTATCCTATGATCATTTAAGTATTAATCATTCCAAACTTCCTAACATGGAAAGTGCCGATGAAGTTTAGAAACCAATGATCAACAGCGTTCGGTTGTCATTGCAAGTTGAATGACTGTTGAGGTTGTTGATGTTGAGGTTAATGTTTATATTTGGATAAATTATTCTTATTTATTTTGACGATTGACAATGAAGTATAGTGGCATGGATAATACTTTAAGTGCCGGTTTTTCATAATCTGGTTAATTACTCAACCATGATTATATTTAACTAAAGCGCTAGTTAATCATGGTTAAAGCAAAAAGCCTTCTTCAATCAAATAAATTTCGTAAGGTCTTACAAATAAAAACTAAACTGAAATTTAAAATTTATAGAAGATTGAAAAATAGAAAAACAATGAAAAATTTTCTTTTCCTCATTTTGTATGGTGAGGCAATGTCTCACCTGCCTCGCTTGGTATGAATGTCCATTATAATTCAGGATATTTTTGTTTTGTGTTTAGCGCATATTACATACTTACTTAACCCAGGATCCCTTCTATCTTTCGTTGTATGATTATCGAAGTAGAGCCAATTTAGGGTAGTTTCTTCCATATATTGTATTATCATCTCGATTGGTATTACATTTAACTAATCTCTGAATATTTCACTCTTTATCATATCTCTTCTCGTCTTTCCTTGAATTTTTCTTTTTAGTTTAAGTTTAACGCATATTATCATGTTTCAATCTGTAAGAGAAAAAGAAAAATCGCCCCAATGAAATTAAATTCCCTATAAGTAGCGTAATTCCTCTTCGGAAACAATTGCCTGCTATCTGACATCCATCATCCATGGCCTACTGGGGTATATAACTAACATTAGCCCTCTGTCCCGAGGGAACAAATGAAGGGGGGAGTGATAATACGGCATTAATTTAGCGCGTCGTTAATAATGCAGACAAGACAACAATCCCAAACAATCGACAGTCGACATATTGTGTGCGCACCGCGCTGCGTCTCTACTGCCGCGGGATGTGTAATCAGGTTAGCCATGACTACAGACAAACGACGATCGCGGAGCAATGTTTGCTGGATGCATAATTGAAAATTTAATTTAATAGCCGTGTTTTTCTTTCGAATTTGAATGTTATGAGAGATGAATTTCGAAATTAAATTGCGGTAGTTGGACTGTTACTGTATTTAGTTAGCAGTAGGGCAATATTAGACTTAGGAATTTATTTTACAGATGGCTGAATTTATAGAAAATGTTAAACAAACAACAAAAAACTAAGCTTGTTCTTATTATGAAATTGTTCACATCATAGAGGGTTTATAAAATTTGAGATAATGTGGAATAAATTTATTAATTATTACGTTGTCAAAAAAAAAACTATCTATACAAGGTGTTCCGAATAAGTTTTTAAGCATGATGATCTCGAGAATGATAAGAGATACGAGGTCGAAAAGAAAAAAAAAATATTACAGATGAAGCTACTTTTTTTACAACAGGAGAAGTAAATTCACAAAATTGTAGCTATAGCAGCAGGCGTAATTTACACTTATTTAAAGAAAATAGGACTCAATATCCAATAAAATTTAATGTTTGAATTTAATTGGACCATTTTTTATTAATGGAAATATTATTGGCGAAAAAGAAAATTTAAATTCAAATTTGGAGAAACTTCATTTACAATAACTCATGATATATTACATTCTGTAATTGATAATTTTTATAATCGTTTAAATAATTGTTTAGTTGTTATTCGTGAAGATTTTGATAATCTGTTATAATTCGTTATATATATAGTAAATATATTGATTTTTTATTAAAAATTATTCTACTTTACATTACTTATAAATGAACAAATTATGATAACAAGCGAATTTGACATTGACAACCTGTGTTCTTTATGTTGCATTTTATCTGGAACGATACGGTGCCATATAACAAGTGGAATCCATAGTAATGACTAACGACAAATTTGCATCTTAGCTGAAACTCACGGTATATTATCAGAAAAATCAAGAATATTCCTTAATTATTATCAATTGAATTGGTGTAAAAGACCATATATTTATTAATAATTTCTATGATTTCATTGTATCAACACGATTGAACCATGAAACAATAATGTGAAGTTTTTAACGGCATTATACTAAACAAGTACATGTTCAATTGAAATTAAACAAAGGAAAGTATTAGTATAACCAATCACTGATCCCCTTGAAATAGTTGAGCATCATGACAAATGCAATACATGATATTTTATGGTTGTTCAATTGAAATAAAACTCTTAAATAAATGAGAGGACTAATGTAACCGATCACTGATTCAATGAAAATAGTTGAGTATCAAGACAAATACAATACATGATATTATATGGTTGTTCAATTGAAATAAAACTCTTAAATAAATGAGAGGACTAAAGCAACCGATCACTAATTCAATGAAAATAGTTGAGCATCATGACAAATGCAGTGGAAAGCAACACCAAGCATAAACCCAACGCAATTGATTCGACATGTAACAGGAACGACCAATCAGATTGGAAGTATCGGAGATTTAATTGGTCGGCATGAATTATCCATGCGTGGAAGTGAATATACATCGCCAACTATGATCGAACCGCGTTGTGCACTTCGCTAACAAACGTTTGACATTTCCACGCGTTAAAACAGTTGGTGATTTGTTCACGGCCCGCTTTGTTTAGTAATTCCATTCAAAGTTGCCACAATCATGACATTTTAATATTATTTGGTTATGAACTGCACAAAGGTATCATGCATGGATGGTTTTACTAATTTTTCAGGTGCAACTTTCTCACTGCATCAAATTTTCAATTTAAATATTATTATTCCTTTTCGTTCGTCAACTATTTCCAAACAGTTTAATGTTATTGTTTAACATTTTTAGGTTTTTAACGTAAAATTGAGTTCTCCTAAACTGTCCGTAAACTATGATAATTGTTTTTTCTTTTACATTCATTTCTTTTAGTAATCATTACTTACTTGGTTTTAAAAGATACTTAAAATTTAATCTGTGAATTAATATTTTTGTTTGTAGATATAAAGATACATAAGTTTTTATTATCATGTATTTCGACATATTTTCAATTACAGAGGTATTTACTTTGATACAAAAATGTTATCTATCGTCATCGTTATTTACAAGTTAATAGAAAAGTAAATATTATATAAACCTAACAAGTACTCATATCTGTACTTCCCCGAAATATATGATACTTGACTATTATCACTTATGATATAAATTTCGTTATTGATAAAACTTATGTACATGCTTCTTTATTTATTTAATTGTAATAAATCTTAACTATGTTTCCTGATAAATAATTTTAAACCTGCAACAAAACGCATTAGGTATCATATCAAACCTTATATTATTCAAATAATATATAAAACGATATAGCCTTATTAACAACATCAAAACAAAAGTTGCATAAATATATGGCAATAGAGAAAAACCAACAATCGAAGGAAGAGAGTATAAAGTTTGAAATGAAAGACAAAGAATATAAATTTTAGAAAGTGATCGCTTTTGAATATTTGGGAGTCTTAATTACAATCCCAAATGATGAAGATGAAGAGATAAACAAGAAAATAATTAAAGGAAGTAAATCGTATCCACCTATTGTCTAACGTGTATTTCACTAAATTATTTTTCCAGAGAATGTACATTTTCGCATTAAGTAAATGTTTGGCTTTGAGATTTATATATTGTCATCAAGAAAGCTAATCTTATTGTGAATTGCCATCGTTTCAAAGTAAAAGGTAAATCTGCTTTGGTAGTTAAATCAAATCGTGGTAAATAGAGCCGGCTATCTGTACTCTGACCGGTTAATACTTCCACATTTAAATAATTCGGTTTCGTGGCTTTTAGTAAGAACCTTGTACCTTTACATGAACTTCTCTTTGAATACAATGTTTTTCAAAAACGTAGGAAGAGCAACCAAAATAATAATATATAATATGGGTGCTAAATAAAAACAATAAAAAGAAACTAGACGTTTCTGAAAGAAAAGTACTGAGGAGAATTTTTGGAGGGGAGACGGATTTTCATTTATAAGCCACACCTGAATACAGTTCAATCTTCTATCTGTATGGGGGAAGCCATGTGGAGAAGTGTACCTCGACTTGGTACCCACCAACAATAATGGTAAATATATTTCATAAATTTTTTCATTTATAAACTACAATTAGAGCAGAAAGAGAAAGATAGCTAGGATATGTTGCACGGATGTTGGACAATAGAGCTACCAAGCGAGCATTATTAGGAGGTGAAGGAGGAAAGAAAAGGCGAGGAAGACCGAAGAAAAAATGGTTAAAAACAGTGAAAGAAGATCTACTGGAACAAAGTATGGACTCAAGCAGCCAAAGATAGACAAAAATGGAAAGATATTGCGAAGAAAATAGAAGCCTGGGGCCTTGAAGGTCTGGCTTTATACTTAAATATTTCTTAAATTGGTCTTTTTGAAGACATTCTTTTAATAATAAAACAATAAATCGTGCTTCAAGAATTAAGTAACGAAAGTAAAAAACAATCGTGAAATCATTTTCAGATAATGTATTTTATCCAACACCGTGTAATTATAACGATATAAGTATGCTGTTTTTAGATAAATAAAGTAGGTCATAATTCACTAGTGAGCTAAATATATTAGCTCACTGTTTTTTGGTTCGTATCATAGTAACTACGTTATAAAATCTTCTCTACATTATTTTGTTCCTAAATGTCATTTCGAAATTCCATCTGTCAAAAATCTTATATGTATTTTATATCAATGATTAAAATGTGTTGGATAAAATGTTGTATGGCACACGTGTGTTAATTACCTAAGTCACTTGAAAAAATACCACACTCGGCCTGACAGCCTCGTGAGCTAAACTTTTCCCAGGTGACTTATTTGTAATGTAACATACTTGTACCATAAATAACTATTATATAATCCACTTTTCATTCCTTACAAGAATCTTTTTTTTTGTATCGACATGTGACAATCAATATATTCTTAAATTTTGTTATACAGTTTTAAATACACCATGTATATTCTTTCAAAATTCGTACATTTTTTGATGTGTAAATTTAAATTTCCAATTAAAAATTAGTTATTCATTCCATGACACGATTCTTACAAACTTTTTTCATGTTTCAAAACCAACGACAAATTTCTTGTTCATCCGTAATCTTCCCCTCGTGAACATCTGTTTGTGAAACCTCCCCTACAAATTACACATTCATAAATAACCTCCTCTTCCCGCCGAATTAAACTTTCATCTAGCAGCCGTCGCTTGTTCCTTATCTCGCGTTATTTCTGTTTCATTGCCACCCGCGATATTGAATTATAAATCCAGAAGTTTTGATTTTTGAACGCTGGGGAGAACAAGTGAGGGATGATATAATTTGGGGATGAATTTTGAGGTTCGAAAGGTTATTGTCAGAGAAATAAAGAAAATTGTCTTATTAAATTATAGTTCTGTCGATCTTACCTTGCCATGGTATAAAGAATATACAGTAGCGACACTCCGCTGTATATTATAATAATTTGGAACGTGAAACTTAAATCATACCTTATACCATAGACTAAGTAATATGAACAACCCTGGGATGATATAATTTGGGGAAGATTTTTGAGGTTACAAATGCTTATTGTTAGAGAAAATGAAGGAAATTGCCTTATTAAATTATAGTTCCGTCGATTTTACCTTGCCATGGTATAAAGAATATACAATAGTGACACTCAGTTATATATTATAATAGTGGAGCGCGAAACTTAAATCATACCTTATACCATAGACTAAGTAATATGAACAACCCAGGGATGATATAATTTGGGGAAGATTTTTGAGGTTATACTCGCTTATTATCAGAGAAAATAAAGAAAATTGTCTTATTATATTATAGTTCCGTCAATTTTCCTTTGCCATGGTATAAAGAATATACAGTAGCGACACTCCGCTGTATATTATAATAATGTGAAGCGCGAAATTTAAATCATACCTTATACGTATTAAAAGATTCGCATGTTATAATAATTCACCTGTTAAGTAAACTATTATGATTAAATAGCATTTAATGATATCTGCTAAACAAAATATAATCAAATTTATAATATGTTGTTAGTTTTAACAATATTTTTATTACACTTTAGGAATCAAATGCATTATACAAATGTCATCTATTTCTAATAATGTAAACGATATAAATATCGTCTAAACAAAATATGGTGAAATTTATAATATGTTGTCAGTTTTAACAATATTTTAATTACTCTTTAGGAAATCAAATACATTATACATGTCATCTATTTCTAATAATTTAAACGATATAAATATTATATTGTTTTTTATATTTATATTATATTCCTACGTGTTTGATTTCCTAAAGAGTAATTTTCAATAAGTTGTAATTTATTTTAAATTATTAAATTAATCACATTAAAATCTTTAAAGATAAACAAAATAAACGCAAACTAATAATATTATGCAATGAAAAGTTTATTTGTTAAAATATCTGTAACGTTTAATTAACAATTAACTAGTTTTTTATATTTTCATGTTATTGTTTCTTACTTAAAGTCTATTTTATTTAATATTTACAATAGTTACTGTAGTTTATAATTGAAATATTTATTATGTTTGTTTAATAAAGTTTTGTTTTTCATGTCTTCGTTATATTTATTTTTTTGAATATTATTTTATTTACATTACATGCTGTAGGTATATTGATATGTTAAGTAATATTAAAAATAAAATTAGAACATTAATATTATTTACAGCCTCTTGATTTTCTTATTGTAATTCATCCATAGTCTACCGTACATTAATTTTAACAATAAATTATTATATTTATTAGATTCACAGTAACATCACATTTCAAATAACTCGAATAACAACTTTATTTATATCGTTCATCTGTTTATAACCAACGATTTTGTTATCGTAACTTAACAACGCACAACATTTCTTGAAATTGTTTTTTTTTTTATTGTATAATTGTCATCAAAATGTCAAAATTTTTTAATTTCAAATACATTTCTATACTTATTCAAACAAAAGTGGAAAAAATGCATGCGTTAAATAACCACTTTTGTTTCCTAACTTATTACATAAACAGCTATTAATTGTGTGTATTAATAATTTTATCCATAATACCTAAAATTTATGTTTAGTATATGAAAAATTGTTTTTATTTCCATTTTAAGAAAAACATATAACGAATTCCAAAAAAGGGGGTAAAATTATTATATTTGGATCAAAGTATCATACGTCTGAAAGTGCCAGTGTCAAGAAAAGATAAATGACGAAACACCATTAACTTTTAAGTGTCAAAAAAGAGATATGTCTTTTTTGCTTCAGAGAAAAATACAGAATCCCTTTTGCAGACTTTTTTAAATTTTTGTGCTTACACAAATATTATATCTTTACTTCCAACGTATTCAAATATATCTAATCATTTATATTTTTAATATGATAAAACTTATTTTGACACAAATAAATATTTATCAGATTATTTAATGGCTGGTGAATTATGAAAATATTTGCGACATAACAAATATTTCGTAATAGGAAAATATATGTTTAAATAATAAATAGGTACTTGTAATAAATAAAAAATATTATTTGTGCTTTCAAAACAAAATAATTATGTTCTTATTATTGATATTATTAATGAAATCATGTAATGAATGAAATGTACTTCATTGAATTTTGAAGTGTAACATGTACGATAATGAGATCTATTCTATGCGTGTACGACAAAGTTGCAAGATAAAAGTTTAATCATTCTTGCAACAGAACTGTTATAATGCTTTATATTTATAAATAGCTAGTATTAAATAAAATTGACAAAACGAATAACAATTGATGATTTCTGAAATATAAATTGCCAATTTAAAATATAATTAAAATGTCTGAAAATAAATTTATTTCAAATGACACATTCAGAAATGTATAAAATGTAGTAAACAACATATTATTTTTGTAAAATGATTTCTATTCTTAAAATTGAATATCCATTATCACCAGTGCAATTGGAATAGAATTCAATGATCTGATAGCATCAGCCAATCTAGGACCAAATATAAGAGTACGCGTCACAAGTACACAATGTATTGTAGTGTGATCTATAAGAGAGTCCAGGACTGTTTGGTTTTAAATCGGGCTCTAGGGGGTTACACGTAAGTGGACAATGGCAGTTTAAAATGAAAATCGAAATCGGAATGGATACAATCCCAATCGAATATCTACTCGAATGGTGTATATACATACATTCAGATAAAGAAAGAGTACAGTAATAATATATAGAATCATACGATAGATAGAATTTGAAATGTCTTCTTGATAGATCAGATTAGAAATAGTAACAACGATAACAAAAACTGACCAGTTCATTATTTAAACACATACATATAATAAGCGCCATAAAAAAAAAAGACATTACATGAAATACGAAATGAAGAAATGTGGTCATATTTACGCACATTATAATTTTATTTTTGTCGTTTTGTGCTTAATGTGGAACCTATAAACAGCCACAATAGTCAATTATAGATAGTAATAATAATAATAATCTTTATATCCAACACCGTGTAATTATAACGATATAAGTATGCTGTTTTTAGATAAATAAAGTAGGTCATAAGTCACTAGTGAGCTAAATTTATTAGCTCACTGTTTTTTTGTTCGTATCATAGTAACTACGTTATAAAACCTTCTCTACACTATTTTGCTCCTAAATGTCATTTCGAAATTCCACCTGTCAAAAATCATATATGTATTTTATATCAATGATTAAAATGTGTTGGATAAAATGTTGTATAGCACACGTGTATTAATTACCTAAGTCACTTGAAAAAAAAAACCACACTCGGCCTAACGGCCTCGTGAGCTAAACTTTTCCCGCGTGACTTATCTGTAATGTAACACACTTGTACCAAAAATAACTATTATTTCACTAGTATTTTATGTAACTTACAACAACAATTACTTAATATTATATTTACATTCGCAAAATTATTGATTATCCTTACGGATAAAGGTCTCTTTCAATTTCTTCCATTCGTCTCGGTTTCTTGCTGTGCGTGGTCATGTTGGATCTACTACTGATTTTAACTTGACTGTCTATTTTTTTCTTTGTCAGCTATTTTAATGTAGGATTGGTTTTATCGACTGGTTGTTATTAAAAGAAGGTATTTCTGGAATTGCAGGCATTTAATAAAATCCACTAATACACCAACGTTTCGACTGTAAATCACTCTTCATCAGGGTGATAAATGGTATTAAAATATTATCAACAAAATCATAATAATTTACATGATTTATTGAGTGGTAGATCAATCTCCCTTAATATTCCTTACAAGTTTTTTTATATTCTTCCACAACTCCCTATCTCTTGTTTTTCTTCCAGTTGTTAATTCCGGCTGCTTTTTGGTCTTCTTATACTTCTTCTAGCCATATTGACTTGGGTCTGTCTTGTCTTCTTCTTTCGCCTGGGATCCTCCTGACTAATGATCCTACATATCCCTTTCTTCTGCTCTCCATAGGAGACTAATCCTTATCATCCTTTATTGTTCTATTCATTTTATGTTTTATCCAACTCCGTGTAATTATAACGATATAAGTATGCTGTTTTTAGATAAATAAAGTAGATCATAAGTTACTAGTGAACTAAATATATTAGCTCACTGTTTTTTGGTTCGTATCATAGTAACTACGTTATAAAACCTTCTCTACACTATTTCGTTCCTAAATGTCATTTCAAAATTCCATGTGTCAAAAATCTTATATGTATTTTATATCAATGATTAAAATGTGTTAGATAAAATGTTGTATGGCACACGTGTGTTAATTACCTAAGTCACTTGAAAAAATACCACACTCGGCCTGACGGCCTCGTGAGCTAAACTTTTCCCATGTGACTTATCTGTAATGTAACACACTTGTACCTTTAACAACTATATTTATTTATTAGTATTTACTTGAGCGTAGTAGGCCAATTCAATTCATCCTTCATCCTTCATCTCGAACAAGTTCAAACATTTTATTTTTCCGTATTTATCTTAAGCGTATTATTAGTAGTCTATTAATCCTTCATCTCGGAGATAATTTCATTTAATTAATGATGATCTTCGACTTCATATGTATTCCATATAGCTCACATGCCAAACAAATTCAAACTTGTATCTGCAGGCAAAATCTGCACCACTCCCCTTTGCTGTAGGGGTGTAAAACTGTACCCATTTACAACGTTGATAATCTATGTATAGTATAGATATATGAAGCGTCGCTGTGCTGTCAAGCACACTCGGTGGCTTCAAAGTATTCGGAAATTACTAAGTCACGCGCTGATGCCTCGGTGTTCTCAGTCCCTCCTTCAGCACGTGTATCGCGCCCTCTCGCTCGCGCTGCGTGTGAAGGATGCGACAAAGCTGTTTAATGTGAAAATTGATTTTGTGATGGAAGTGTTGATGTAGTGACACGGGATGTGTGATGTCTTTGTAGAAGGGTGTAATTATTGTTTCACCATCAGATGTGGGAAAAGCAAATGCAAAAACTTGTAAATATAAACAGGATGTTTATAGTCTTCTTATTTATTTGTTAATGTGTGATTTTACAGGTGAAAAAAGGACAAAAAAATATTAAAATATCCTAATTAAAATTTTATTTTTATTTTTTTTTATCAGTTGTAATTCTAATCAATTCAGGATGTCATCTGCTGTACAATTAGTAATTTTCATAATTTTATCATAAACTATTTTAAAATTACAAGCAAAGTCGCAAACAGTTAGACTTGAAAGAGGTATTATACGATTATTAAATGAAATGAAAAAAAAACTTATGAGAATATACATTTATAGAGCGCTTTTGTTAAAAGTGAAGTCTGGCCTCCTATAATTAGAATGTAAAAGCACGCTTCCTAAAAGCGATATTATTATAAAAGTGCGTTCTAGGTTCTATTATATAGTATGTTATTCTCTTAAAATAATGTTACCTACTATTTTTCTTCTGCAATAAGTGTTCACCTAAATTCTACAAATTAAATTAATGGGATCTTGCCTTATCTTGCACTTGATACCTTTATACTAACAGCCTCGGAATAATGGTAATAAAATAAAAATCATATGTTCGAAAGGAAGAAAATTTAAATAACGAAAAATACAAAACTATTTCTTAAAAACAGAAAGCAAGAGGACGAGTAAAACCGATCCTAACGAACTCGAAAGCGCCAGACTCGACATGGACATGTTTTGGTCGAAATCAACATTTTTGGCCGAAACTGGCCGAAACCGAAAACGAAACCAAGAACTTCGGTCGGTCACTACTTATGATTATTTGATTTCTCTGTGAAAATAAGCACTTACTTTCTAATATTACTTGAATTATTACATTCCCTTTAATAATACTTTATGTTTAATTGTACTATGGCTAAATAATATTTATTATAATGTTTTTTTTAATTAAATATTTGAAATGATCATCAATAGGAACAAATATTAAAAGAATAATTGCTTGTATTGCTGTATACCCTTTTAATAATATATCCACAAATAAAATTATTCCAAAATTTGTTTTGATTATGCTGCTCTTATTGAAAATGTGATTGCCAATGTAATAGTAATAATAAACCCAATTTCACTGTTTTTATCACCAGTGTAGCAAAAACGGTTTAACAGTTAAACTATTTTGCATAATATAAGTAGAAATATCGGGCGCGATAGAACAATAAAACATCGTAATCTCAACGTCGCACTTATTGTACACGCGTCGTAAAACTTTCCTTTAAGTGCGGGCGTATTATAAACACCAAATATTTCCAAAGAATGCTGTACTGCTGTGATTTATTGACTACACTACTCGATAACGGGACCGAAATAAATTCCTACGCTGTAGTCAAATACAAGTCGTATGTTCGTGTCATATGAATAGTAGGTTATTGAAAGTGCGGAGTATTGACAAAAGAAGGGTGACATTAGGACTCATTTAATGCACATGTTGCAGGACATCGATTGTCATTTGTTGTCTCTTCGTCCCTTTGCACTAATTTTTCAAGTCAATCATTTTATTCGTACTAGTATTAGGATAATGGGGGTTATATGGAACACATTTTGGAAAAGTAATTTATTTTTATAATTAAATAATATTTAAAAAAACAAAATTTATTTATAACAACATATAATCTAGGCTTACTTATACGAATAAGGAAACCTAGAAAAGTCGAACTCTCTTCCACTATATAGATGAGACGGACCAAGGCTATGAGGATATGAACTGGTTAACAGATTGTTGTCATTTGTCATTTGTGGTACACTCCTGTAAACAATGACCACAAATTTCACGTTTTATCCAATTATCCTACTTTATCGCTGTTTTAAATAATCTTCCTTGTATCCCGTATATTTGTTTTCATAATAAGATTCTTCATTATTATCACCCTCTGATTGAGCATTGAACAACAGTTCTTCAGAACTAATGGAATAACAACTAGATCGTCTATTTTTCCAGGTGCGAATGATTTTTTTTGTTTACCGGTTGGATTGATCTATTTAACAATAACAATCCTCTGGTCCATCTCTCCTCAGCATAGGTGATCCATCTGTCCTCAGAGCAGAGGTGAAATGGACCACTAAATTACTTATGACTGTATACAGATAGAACCACATTTTTAGCTTATATTAAGTCTTATGAACATGTTTTAAAGTATTTACAAAAATAATTATTTTAAACCTATCGAAGTAGTAATTAGCTAATTTTATATATACGGTACAAATTTTTCATGACAATTTTTAAGTAAATCTTGAGTTATTCAGTGTTGACTGCATTAATTTTCAAGCTGCTACTTACGCTGTTTCTAAATAACAAAATTAACATTTTCTCTGAGACATATTTCTCTAATCTAATTTTAAAATCAAAAGTTTATCTCTCCTACCGGTCTATCTCTTCCCCACTTACCCTATAACAATATAGTTTTTTCGATCGGACGAAAACTGACAACTTTCCGGTGTATTTTCGAACTGGAAAATGGATTATTCCGGTATTTCATTATACGAGTAAATGCTACGCTACGAAAAATAACAGTTTAAGAAAGTAGTGTATTAAAAAAGATGGAAAAATGTTATTTCGACAAAAAATACCACATTCGTCTGATTTTCGTTGATCCACTATTTCTCTCCGCTATCTGTCGATCTTCCACCACAATCAGAATCCTTGAAATCGAATCTCTCATCAGCTCGGTCCAAACCGGCAAATGCAATGTCCTCCTGAAAAACTTAAGTTTAAACTAGAAGCACATTTAGATCATCAAATATAGCATTCTCATTGGGTGAAAATGACGTATGTGGAATAATCAGAAGTTGATTTTCTTTTTAATTTTCTTGATATGTAGAGGCGCAAATATTTTTTTGCCAAAGGCGCTCAAAACCTAAGTAACAGCTCTTTGCATTGTTATTTCGACAGAAGTTACCACATTCGTTGATTCTAGTAGATGCACTATTACTCTCCGATATCTGTCGATCTTCCACCACCATCAGAATCCTTGAATCCGAATCTCTCATCTGCTGGGTCCAAACCGGCTGAAATGTAGTCCCGTAGGAAAAGAAATGACCAGATTTAAATGCAATGTCCTCCTGAAAGCCTAAGTTTAAACTAGCAGCACATTTAGATAAGCTGGGGCCATCTATTCTCTCCTGTTCGGCAACCCTCGCTCCTTCTCGGCTTTGTCCGTTGCCAGGCTAACAAAGCCAGATAGCTATACATCTTCCGAGAAGTCATATGGGGTAGATGATAACGGATTTCTCTGTGTCAACATGTGTATCACTCTGTGGGAGTTATTGATGGGGGTTATCAATTTCGGACTAGTGTGTTTCGTACTTCATCGACAGATTCAGGGATGTTTGACATTATTGTATTATTAATAAGTATTATTAAGCTCAATTATAAATTCATAAAAATACAATTGAATATTCATGTTCTTATTTATCTATACTGAGCTAGACTAGACACCTATTATCATCTGTTCTGCTAAATATAATGGGGTATATGTGGTATCCTTACCTAAATTATAAAAATTTGCAACTATTATATAAATATTATATCCTAAGAGGATCTATGCTTCTAAGGTTCATTCACGTTAATATATTTTTTTTTCGCTACTAGTCTAGACACCCACTATTATTATCCTTTATTTGACAGAAATTGTTTTTCACTACCGCTTACTTGGTAATCATGCTCACCTAGGTCAATAATAATTTTTTATTAACTATGGTTGATAATTAAAACTGTCACTTTAAAAAAAAAACTCAAGTCTTCTAATCTAAATATTATTTACCTTACTTAACTCAAGAAAAGTGTAAAGTATGAATATATATTTGGAGGAATTGTCATGCCGAATACCATTCGTAACTAGAATTTTACTTATAATTTTTGCCAAACTCACTCATGCTTGTTGCTTTAGAAAATCTTCACTTGTCCTACGGACTCGTTGGATTTTTGTCGCAACAATCGGTCGTGACCATAACGACAAAAATTTCAAGTAAGATTCTAATTGCTAGTGGTATTACATATGAAAATGAATATACGTAGTTTTTCTTTTCTACTTTTTTTGACTATATCATGCTTGCGACAATGATGATATCTGTAAGGTTTTACTTTTGTTGAGTTGAATAAAGGAAATCAGTTACTTTTCTTTTATGAATTGTAATTATATATAAATATGACGTTTCTTTTTGTGGTTCTGTGTTATCTGAAGGTACAATAAGTCACAAGTAACAACTAGGGATGTGTGAAGCAATGCACCCAATAATTTGATAGACAATACCCGAGAAGTAACAAGTAGGTTTCCCTCCATTAGTCGTCGACCGTTAGGAAACCTGATTACTAGAGAAAATAATAGCAATCAAGACATTATTCGTCGCAGACTTGATCTTATGTGCGATCGCATAAAATGAATATAGCTTTACTTTTCTTCTACTTGACTATGTCAAGCTTGCAGCAGTCTGTTTGTGTCGTGTAAAAGAAATCAGTTACTTTTCTTTTGAGCAATATAATTACATATAAATACGATGTTTCTTTTTGTGGTTCAGTTCTAAAGGTACCGAACAATCTGACGTACAATAAGTAACAAGTAACAACTGGGGATGTGTAAAGCAATGCACCCAATAATTTGATAGACAATACCCGAGAAGTAACAAGTAGGTTTTTCAGTGTTATCTGAAGGTACCCAGCAATTACTGGACAATAAGTTACAAGTAGCAACTGTGGACGTGTGAAGCAATGCACCCAATAATTTGATAGACAATACCCGAGAAGTAACAAGTAGGTTTCCCTCCATTAGTCGTCGACCGTTAGGAAACCTGATTACTAGAGAAAATAATAGCAATCAAGACATTGTTCGTCGCTGACTTGATCTTGTGTGCGATCGCATTGTGGCACTTCCGGTGCCATTGACGCACTTCCGCCCCGGCGCGCACCTTTGTGATTCTGGGGCTGATTGCGCGCCACCTACAGGGAGTGATTCGCACTGCGTATGGGAATGACTATGACGGTTGTGCAGAGCATTCAGAGGAGATATGTTTGGTTGACTCCCTTGTTGAGACACAGGGAGATCAGAATGGAACTCAGCAGGGATTGAAGGAATAAGAACTTTATGCTCCGTTATACATTTACTGACTTTATACATTATTCACATTGATTTACATATTTTTTTGACGATTTAATAAAAAAATATTTAATTTGAATGGACAAAACATTATTTCACGGAATTGATTTTTATGGATTTCGTAGTATCAAAATGGATCAATTGGTCAAATGAAACTTAAGACACATGGAGATAATAAAGGAACTCTACGACATTGCTCGTTATAATTTTACTGAGTTTTTACATTATTCATATTGATTTAATTTTTTTTTCAAGACAATATGACAACTAAAATATTATGCATTTCATGAAAACAATTATTATGGATTTCGTAGTACCAAAATGAATGAATTGGTTGATTGAAACTTGTGACACAGGGAGATAATAATGGAACTGTACGAGATTGCTTTGTTATAAGTTTATTGACTTTTTATATCATTCATATTGATATACATTTTTTTTTTGTGATTTAATACAAAATTGTTACTTTGAGTGGACAATACAATATGACAACTAAAATATTATGGATTTCATGGAAAGGATTATTATGGATATCGTACTATCCAAATTGATCAATTGGTCGAATGAAACTTGAGACACAAAGAGATAATAATGGAACTCTACTGTCCGATTTCATAAACGCGAGTTAAATTTTAATCCGAGTTAAATTTATTAACTCTAGATTAAATTTGAAAATGGGTTCCACAAGAAAGAGTTAAACTTAACATCATCTTAAATGCGGAGTTAAGATAACCCATTTCTGGCGATGAGGTTAAATTTTAACCCTAGGTTAAAATGACATTTCTACTTTTATTTGATTGAATATTAAGCAATTAGAATTGATAATTATTATTTTTCGCTTGAAATGTAAGTATTTTTGTAATTAATAGTGACTACTATTGATACTTTTAAGCCATATATTTGCAGTTCGAGTCTATAATTGACGAAAGAGATTCTTCAGAGGATGAGTTCCTAAATAATATTGTGTACATTATTCCTGATAGATAAAATGTTTGTAAGATAACTTTTTTCGTGGATTAAAAGTGTGCACGATAAAAGGTGTGCAAAATTGAATATGTGCAAGATACAATGTCGAGTAATATAACATGTGTAGAGGATAAAATGTATACGTCTCTACATATTTACTATATTTAAACAGTTTATAATATTTTATTTGACACATGAATGGCATTTTTGAACAATATAAAAACCAAGATTAACCAATTATCCTACTTAAACGTACATAGTTATTATTAAAATAAAACAAAACCTTGTTTATTTCAATGTTCATGTTTGAGAAAATGAAACGATCGTACAATTTAAAAAAAAATGTTAAAATATTTCAACTTAACGAAATCCCTTTATCCTGCAAGTCAACCTCTTCCTGCTAACTCTTCCTGACCACTGCAATCAGATTCGCGGCAGGCGTCCCGAACCCTAAGTGCTGCGTCCCCGGCGTCCCGACGTAATCACCATCAGGCGTCGCGACGGCCACAAGGCGACGGTGCAACAGACACGGCGTTAATTGCGAGGCGAGAAGCCGACGCTGATGGGATGATGACTTGATAAGGGGTCGTTAGCTTGCGCTAAAGATCAGGGGATGTTGCATTGGATGAGGAAATAGATTACTTATTGTAAATGGAAGAAGAATTACCTATCACGGTTTTAGTTTTTCTGAAAGAATCTCTCTTATTGGATCTTAATCTTAAGGATGTACCTTAGATATGTTATATTTAATTAGTCCTGGTCTTTCCAAGTACGAATAAAGTTTGAAATAAAATATATCTGTAAAAAACATTTAATTCGTTTTTCTACCTCAGTACAATATAGATTCGTAGAATATCTAGCTTTATCTGATAGATAAGTTATTGAGAACTTGAACTTTGAAATAAACTGGTTCGGGTTGTGAATAGTGAATTATGTCGAAAAAACACAAGTTCTTTCTTTTTATTTATAATTGTCAATTCTAATCTAAACCTAATTGCATTTTAAAATAGATATTTTTAATGATTTCAAAAAATTTGAGGACCAAGAGTTAGAAAAAATATCTGATTGTGTAAATCCAGAACATCGACCATATAGAGTGAGAAAACGAGTGAACTGTTTTGAAAAATGGAATGACTAAAAATTAATAATTTTTGTGAATATAATCGATAACTTGCAATGTTTAGCATTATTTAAACATAAATTAAAATTATGGAAATTATTTGGTTGACATATTTTATACTTAACTCCTAACTCTACACTTTATATTGATACAAAAAAAATCCCAATATTTTGTTTATTATTCAGAATACAAATCTGGAAGTCCAATTTGGATCACTCTTTATAAATAGTTATTTACATAACAAGCGTGGAAAGTGGTAAATAGCAAGCATGTGTAGAGATTGGAGAACGAGGCGTGTAGCGCCGAGTGATTTAATACACGAGCGTTGCTATTCATTTTCAAGCGAGTTATGTACACTATTTTTCAGACGACCACAAAATATTATAATAAAAACAGGGTTTATACAAAAGTGTCAATGTCAAACACAACTCACGAAAGTTTGGGTTTGAGGTTAAGTATCACTAGTTAACCGGAAACTGATTTGGAAGTCTAGTACGTATTATTTGAAAAATTAATAAAACTATCAGTACATTTTAACTCTTTATTTTTGTTATTAATTCACTACCAATTTTAAAATCGTAGTTTTAAGCAAATTTTCATTAATTTTGTTACATTTCATTATCAAAGTTCCATCTATTGACCACTGATCGTCATATCCGGTTATATAACACACTAGTGTGTTATTATAACACATGCCGTGTGCTATGTTACATTTTCTGGTATTAATTACAGTGTAAATATGGCTACTTTCATATGTGGTCATCTGAAAAGTATATATGCTACATTTTTAATATGGCCATCTTTTTAGTTATTTCCCCTGAAGTAAGAATACATTTAGTATTCGTATTATATCCTTATTATAGCATTCAATTCAATTGATTTCATTTAGACACAATTGAAAACAAAAATTAAATAATATTAGTGACAAAACTACTTGTATTTGTCTTGGGCATATGAAACTCTAATAATTTAGATTTAGATATAATAATTATATGGTACTTGTGGTTTTCGTGACAGGTAAATACCAGAAAGGTTTGCATTGTAAGAAACATCCGTTAAATATTTGAATTGCTTGTGGAATGTCCTTGACATAAAAGCTTTTCTAAGCAATCGCTTATTATTCCACAAACAATATAGAAGATATGTTTTATAGTTAGCACAAATGGAAACAAATAAATTCAGTTGCAATTCTCGCGAAGTTAGTTGTTGTGGGAACAATACAAGTCGGTTAACTGCACTTCTTTTCAATTTACCTTTACGACTTGTGGTACGTAATTACAATCGCCATTCTGGTTGAGGTTACGTTTGATCTTTCTCAATGCGCTGCCCTATAATTTGATGGACAATGTACAAAACATTGAATTGAATGGAACCCTCCAGGAACACCACAACAGAAATTGTATAACTACAAGAAGTTTAGAATTTGAAATATGCTTAACGCTGTTTCGGTATTACGCGGTATTTTTGCAAATTATTATTTCGGACTTATTTTACTATAGATAAAGAGCAGTAAAATTTCGGAAATCACACGAATTTATGGTTTTCATTCTCCCTTGCAGTTTAAGGATGTAAAGTGATAGATGACGTCTTTACAAAAAATAAGAAGTTTCAAATGAGGAAAAAACTTCCTCATCAGAAACATAAAATGTATACTCCATTGTCATTAATGTTCAAGAATAAAAAAAGTCTATAATTAATATAATAAAAAAGAACAAAAAGCAGATATTTTCTTATTATCTTTTCTGTTTTACTTATCCCCATAATTTAAATAATAGAATAAGTACCTAGATACCTATTTAATATATAGGTATTCATTTTACATGAGCCATCATTGCCATCTCGAGAACTATAAGATCTACAAAGAAGGTTAAATGGGCAAACAATTTCTATTTTTCAAGACAAATTTAAAGAGCAGAAAAAAATATTTTATTTATATAGAGATATGATAATATTACATAATTAAATTCAGAATTAAATTTTCTATCAAACAAGCAAATAGTATAAATAAATTCACATTAAAAATTAAAAAATTAAGTCCCGTATTTTGAGAACCAGTGGTCGTTCTATAGGTTTGTCCTATATAAGGTAATTGAAATTGTAGTTTTCGAGTTAGCAATACTGGTCTATTAAAAATTAACGCTCTAGATATCTATTGATGAAACATATATGTGATGACAATAAAAGTAGCCAGCAAAGTATGTTACTCTTGGTTTTTGAAAAAAGAACCTAATGTAAATCAGTCTATTATTTGAAAATTTAAAAAAATAAAGGTACAATCACAGATTTTTGATAATCATCAAATATTTTTCATTTTTCATTTATCGTGAGAAACCACAATAAACTTTTTCCAAAATATAGACATCTCCTTATAGGAAATTTACGACTTATTTACTCTTCGTCTACCGCAAATCAAATTCAATTTACCCCATTGTTAAAAATTATCGAATCATCACGCCTTTGGTCCCTCGAACCCATCGCACCCTTAACTAACATCGACATTCAAATTCGAAGCGATTGTCACCCTTTCCTCGAAATTTCGCACGCTTACCCTTCCAAGTTCTTTTACATAAGGAAGGGTTTTTTAGCGAAAACTCTTTTTTTAACCATTTACCTGACGTGAAACCACCCTTAACTGATAGATGTTCGATAAAAGAAGGGTGTTCAACTGTCTATCCCTTGGACAGGTTAAGAATATACCTGGATTTGGAATCGAATAGATTTAATTAAAGGGTCACTTGGATTTCTAGGGAGCTTTTTAACGGATTTGTATACGATGTATAATTTTGAAAGGAATATAAGAATTTTGTATTGAATTTGAATATTTTCTTATATAGGTAAGAGTTAATATTTTATTGTTACACTTCTAGCGTCTTTTATACAACATGTATTACATGTTACAATACAGGTCAAATATATTATTTTCTATTAAATGTAGTATAATAAATACGTTGTACTTTTCAATAGATATTATAATTATGAATACTGATACCTTAATGGTAAATGTTTTACTATACAATCCTGGGATGAGTATACTAAACCAACAACTTTACTGACTTTATTACAGTTTTAAAATATTAAAAACATTTTTTTTTAAATTGATTCTATAGTACACGTTATTACTTCGCGAATTTAGCCTAAGTAGCAGCTAAAGTAAATCTTTACAGACTATTATGTCAAAATTTAACTTTACGGACTCATCTATCAAACTGAATTAACCTATATTTTAATAGTGTTATATATTTTTTTGTTTATTTAGCACTACCTAAAATAACAAACATATTCTACAATATTATTGTTGAATATATTTATTATTTATCTTTGATAATAATTTATCTGATTTCATGCAGATGACGTCTAAGCAGATGTTTGTTTTCACAGCCATCCCCGTCTCAATAACTAGCTGACGTTTTACGAACTCATAATGCTTATGTTTTAATTAATAATGTAACGGCTATCGCCTCGTAGAATAAATTACATATGCGTAATAAAAAATTATACTTTAGTTCTCAGATATACAAATAACTAATTTCCGGAATCGATACTAACATTTCGAGTTTTGATTATGTTGACTGATTTCGACGTTTCGTAGTTTTTCAAAACGTCTTCTTGTAGATCCTACCATATACTTTTTTGAAAGTATTTCGCTGGTTGGAATCTATAACTTCATGTTAAAAAGAAAATACATTTTGTATGCATCAGGTTTTTGCAATTCACGATGTAAAATACAATATACCGCACTTATAATGTAATAGCTATTAACATACCTAGGATTGTTATACGTAATATAATTGTTTGTAGAGCGAGAATTTTAAGACATCTAGGGCTTTGTATGATTCATAACATCCGTGGTTTGTTCAATAGTTTACCGGATTCAGAAAGTGAAGACGTTATTAAAAAATATTATTTTGAAAAGTCACTATGTTAATATCAGATTTCGACATTATTTGTAATAATAACAAGAGGTTGTATAGATTTATGAATTTTTGTGTATGAAAATGTCTCGAGGTAGACAGCGACATTCATGATTCATTCCATAAAACTGCAAAGTCGAGGAGGTAGACAAAAAAGTCGTAGGTTGGAACGATCAATGATGTTCTTCAATATTGTGGACGTTTTGACTTGCGCAGTAACCTGTCATACCGACAGAGTTCCGTTTCGTTACACTTCTTGTCTCATCAATAACTCCCGCACTCGCAACCACACAACCTTGTTTTTACGCAACTTCAAATGCAGAACATTCTAATACGAAACTGAATACATAGCGTCATAGTTTTTTAGATAAGGTTGGTTGATCCTCATGTCATCAATCGTAAGCATCTTATTCAAATCATCAAGGGAAAAGGGGATTGATGACTTCATTTCGTCGGGTGAAATTGTGTAATTACTGAAGTAAACAATGTCAAAATTGACAGTATTTTATACAAATATAGTAATGGATGATAAACTAACAAAACTACCAACACTCAATGAAGTACAAATTGTCGTCTGGATGAGATAACACGGTTTCAAATCTTGTGGTCGTTTAAGCTAAATTCATAAATAGGTGTTAATACACAGATCTAACCTTTACTTATATTAAATTTGACCACATCTCTGAGTATAGAATTTCTGCCAACATGAATTATATTGATGAACGTATGAAGTATCTGTATCTATGTTTAGTACATAAAATAATCCTTACGGAGACTTCATCGTACTTACGGGAAAAACTTACAAAAAAAAAGACATACTGACAGTCTACGTGATAAAGATGCATTTGATATTCCTGGTTTTAATAAGTCTAAATTTAAAGGATGTTTCTCATACATTGCTCCTTCACTCTATAACGATATCCCAAATTATTTAAAATCACTGTCACTGGTTAGGTGGAAGACCAGCCTTTGGCTGAACCTCGCCTTTGAGAATAACTCAATAAAGAAATTATTATTATTATTATTATTATATAACAAAGTAAAAATCTTGCTATAAAAACTAAGAAAAAGTAAGTTACCATATCTTACCTTCGAAACAATTTATCGATAAAATTTCAATACAACCATCCACTTGTACTTATACATTGTTATATACTACAATGTCAGTATCATCCAACAACTATTTTTAGAAAAACTAGCTCTGTGTCATCTTTCCTGTAGTGCCATATCTTTACTAGATTTGTCCTACATATATTCCTCTATAAGATGTATTGTAATGAGGTAGCGAATATAAGTCTAATTTAGACCATTCATATACTACAAAGATACTAGATAAATATGTAATAATATGCAGCAGAAACTAATGATGTAAGGATCAACTAAGGTTCAGTAGATTCCTACAAGTTTATATTATTGTGTTCAGATTAAAACTTAGAAAAATTGTCCGCATAATAAGTTTTCGACATGAAAGTCGATACCTCAACAGACTTATTATTATTATCAAAAACAACGAAGTCTTGTGGCAACGCAAACACATAATGAAAATAGAAAACACTAGAATGCTTCACGCTGTCAATAACAAATTTACGAGTGCTTATTCTTGCACATCATTTACAGATTTATTGTTGGGTTTTGCAATTTTCCTGGACAAGTCGCCAGTTGATCTTCAGCCAAGATGTCGAAAAACAGGATAACTCATAAACCGTTATTCGTTTATTGCTCTCTTTTTAGCATCATGACATCACTAGACAGGTTAGAAATCATTGTAAAACTCATTGTGTAAAAATTTTAATTAGGAAATCTTTATTGATATTAGTGGTAAAGAGATTGGAATTATTTTCAATCACAGCGTGCTTTTCACTTAATCAGAATGCTTCATTTGATCGAAGAAGACAATATTACAGCAATATTTTTTTAATAATATGATACCATATTAAAATCGTAATGGATAATTTGTTGGCCTTAATCTTCCATAAGCGTAAACCCTCCTTAATTATAAGAACAATTAGTAAATACAATTCAACCTTCCATCACAATGGGGGAAGCCATGTGGAGGAGTGTACCTCCACTTAGTACCCACCAACAGTAAAGGTAAATAAGTTTCCATCAATATAAGAAATATGTAATGTAAAGATATTAAAAATACTATACAAAAGTAGTTATAAGAACAATTAGTGGATATAGTTTAACCTTCCATCTGTATGAGGGTAGCCATGTGGAGGAGTGTACCTCGACTTAGTACCCACTAACAATAAATATAAATATATTTCATCAATGTGAGAAATATGTAATGTAAAGATGTTAAAAATATTATACAAAGATAGTAATTAATTTTTTAAATAATGAAATAATATAAATTTTTCACATGCACTTCACCTAATTTCAGTCAGATCGCGTTATCCAATTGAGCCTCCGTTCTCCTTAAAAAAAATAAAACTAATTTGAAACACCATCCCTGATTTCTACACTCCCTTTAAATTTCCTCCCTCACTTCTTATATAAACTTGTAACTCGTCTCTATGAGCGAAGCCATGTGGAGGAGTGTACTTCAACGTGGTACCCACCAACAATAACTGTGAATATATTTCATCAATGTGAGAAATATGTAATGTAAAGATGTTAAAAATATTATAGAAAAGTAGTAATTTATTTTTTAAATAAGGAAATAATATAAATTTTTCCAAATACACTCTACCTAGTTTGAGTTAGATCGCGTTATCCAATTGGCTCTCCGTTGTCCTTCAAAAAATAAAACTAATTTACAACACCATTCTTGAGTTCAACTTTCCATCTATATGAGGGAAGCCATGTGGAGGAGTGTATCTCGACTTAGTACCCACCAGCAATAATTGTAAATATATTACATTAATGTGAGAAATATGTAATGTAAAGATTATCCAATTGAACCTCCGTTGTCCTTTAAAAACTAAAACTAATTTGCAACACCGTCCCTGATCACCCTCTTCACTCTTCACCCCTCCTCCTTCATTATATATATATATATATATATATATATATATATATATAATATAATGTAAGGATGTTAAATATACTATACAAAAGTAGTAATTCATTTTTTAAATTATGAAATAATATCCATATAGTTTGTGTCAAATCGCGTTATCCAATTGATCCTCCGTTGTCCTTTAAAAACTAAACCCAATTTGCAACATCCTTGATCTCTACACCCCCACCCTCTTCACTTCTTCATCCCTCCTCCTTCATTTCTTATATAAACTTGTAACTCGTACCCCGTACGCTATCGACTCCTGAATCCTGAATCCTGAAGCCTGAAGCCCTACGAGCGTGCGAGTCAGAGCTTTGTAGTTCCTTTGTGCGCCGGGAAATGGGGCCACTCACAGCCACGGGAGGCCTGCCCGGTGCGGTCAGCAGCGCACAATGCTGGAAAGCCGGGAAAAGTGGTGCTGTGGAGCTAGAGCTCAAATGTGGATGAAAGATTTTTTCATATTATAGTATTCTCAGATGGAATTCTATAGTTGGTGGATCAAAGACGTGTTGTACCAAGTTTAAATTTCACTGATAAACGGTCATTCTACAAAATCATATACAGGGTGATCATGCGAGAATGAACCAGCTATTATCTCCGTTATTAAGGGAGATAGCGAGTTTCTTCTTATAAGCTAATTTACTACAGATAAGATGGGCTATAAGATGCGGTAGTTAAAAGTGTTCTATTACTTCCGGTTCCGGAGTATCTAATATCAACTTTGAAATTTCAAATGGCACATACTACTTTGTTTTATATTTTTGAAAAGTGCACAAAATTTTGTTTACAATGGTGATAAATAAGAAGTATGTTACGTTACTAAAAAATAAAATGGCGGGCGTTTAAAATATTTTATTAAATAAGTGTTTACTGTTTGAGATTTGGTTGTTTCTAGTTCATGGATGATGTGATATTTAAAATTAATTTCATTTATTTTATTTATTTCCTATTCTTATTTAACCAAGTATTTATTTAGAAGAATTTAACGCTAAATAAATGAAATTAATTTTAAATATCACATCATCCATGAACTAGAAACAACCAAATCTCAAACAGTAAACACTTATTTAATAAAATATTTTAAACGCCCGCCATTTTATTTTTTAGTAACATAACATACTACTTGTTTACCACCACTGTAAACAAAATTTTGTGTACTTTTCAAAAATATAAAACAAAGTAGTATGTGCCATTTGAAATTTCAAAGTTGATATTAGATACTCCGGAACCGGAAGTAATAGAACACTTTTAACTACCGCATCTTATAGCCCATATTATCTTTAGTAAATTATCTTATAAGAAGATACTCGCTATCTCCCTTAATAACGGAGATAATAGCTGGTTCATTCTCGCATGATCAGCCTGTAGTATGTAGATAATATAAGGTAAATCATTACTGGTATATTGGTACAGTAGACTTAACATAGGATTTCAAGAAATTACAAGAACACAAAATTGTTCGAAATTAAATTCTATATCACATAAGATCATAACTAATGCAATAGCAAGTCTTCAGTACGAGATTTATTAAATATTTATTGTAACATTTTCGGAAATAAAAGAAAATATCTATGTGACAGTTGAGGCAGGTTAATATGTCATTATACACAATGTAATTTCGTATTAAATATGAAATTATGTTAAAATCAGAAACCAGCTTTTTATATGAGTGTCTAGTACGTAAAGACAAAATGTAGGTGGAGCAGATAATTATATTGTACAATTCCCTAAATATATATTTTCTTGCTAATTATCCAAAAGATAATAATATTTGAAAACAGAAATAAATGAGACGAGATAAAATATTTCACATTTAAAATGAGACAATACGAGATGAAGAAAAAGATTTAGCCATATAGAAAATAAATACTCATCTTATTGACGTTGAGTGACAAATCCTATTGTTGTAATCTTTTAGCCTAGCAAGAATAAGAGCGCAAATTCAGATATATGTAGATTGTTAGACATAGCAAGTAGCATAAACAACTTACTGCCTTGGAAATAAAATATATAGATATATTAAAGGAATAGGATACTTTTTTTCCTTTAATGGTGTACGGAGGCTAATTGGTTTGAGTATATATATATATATATAAATATATATATATATATATATATATATATATATATATATATATATGTCAGCCAGTACGGTTGTGTGGTCGTGGCGTGTCTTGTCTGATCGTGTAGATAAGCAACATAGCCCGCCCTGTCCATTTGGATGGGTTGCCGCACAACGGCTCGGTGTGTGCTGGCCTTGCAGAGACTGCAGGCTGACAACCTGCATCGCTAAAATGCAAGTAAAACATGTCACGAAACAAGTACTTCAGGTACTTGAGGCCTTGTTCCACATAGGAATGTTGTGCCATTGATTGATTTTGATATATATATATATATATATATATATATATATATATATATATATATATATATATATATGTAATAATTGTATATTTAAAAAGTAACATTGAAGTTATTATTGTTTCCATTGCAACAATCATCAATAACTTAAGTAGTGATCAAATTAAACACAGTCCAATTCAATCACGTATTGCCAAACAAGTGCTTTCCACATGAGCCATTTCACTATCCGTTATTGAATGGAGGTAATGGAAAGAACAATTTAATGTGAAATTAGCACGGGGTATTCCCTAGCGAGGCACGTTTTAGCCGGTTCAACATCGCGTTGTATGGAGTGATATGACGCCAGGGAATTATGCCATCAGTAAACGCACCCCAATACACAGATGGCCGTGGAACTGCTAGTGACATGATGAAAAATTGCCCAAGACAAATACAATAAGTGGAGATTGTCACAACAGGTACGACAAGGTTTACAAGAGAAGGAATTTGGCTTTTCGAAAATGTCAGAAGAAAAGCAATAGTCGTTTTTACAAGAGTGTCTTGATGTTTTGTCGTACTAGTATGTTATTTTTTTTTAATTACGTTAGTGTAAGACAAAATCTGGACATTATTAAAAATGTAATACATGGATATATAAAAGTTTTTTATTGATTATTGCACACAAGTCACATTCATTCAATAATAATTCTTCATTTGAACCTTAGGTACTTTTTCAGGAAAGAAATTTGATAAAACCACAGTATCATAGTCATGGTTATATTTTCTTAATATCAAAAATTTTATGTTTGAATTTTTGTCATTCTTGAAATAATGAAACAAAAAGAAATCGAGCTATGAATTTAATTGGTAAAGTTTATTCATAATTCTTGCGAAGTAATGACAACTCAGGTTACAAATGACTCTTAAATCACTCCAGCTTCGCTGTCATAGTCTAAATGCCATTTTTGACAATCGTTTGTCTGTTACTACGCAACAAAGTTGTCTTTCTTAAATCTTTTGGATGGCATAATCTTTATTTTTGGTAGATTATTTTCTACTATTGAAATGTATTTGCATACAAAACTTTAATCTAGAATATGATTCTTTCCTTTAAGTAGAATGTATGGAAAACTTCGTGTGACACAACTATGAAAAGATGTTTATCTTTTCGTGAAATATTGACTGAGAAATTTTCGTAATCTTCTGGGAAATGAATCAGTGTTGATGAGCATATTTTCCGAGTAAAACTTAATGTAGTATTTTGTAGCAGAAAAGCTCTGATTGCGTGTTGCTGAACACTTGATAATAACACGTTATTCACTGAAGGTCGAGTACTGCAAGTCCTTGAGAATTTAAATTAGTTCATAAGTACTAAAAAATTATGCAGAAATTTACAACTTTTGATAATAGACCAATTGCTCGCAAATCTCTCTACGGGAGACCGATTATTATGAATGGGAATATCTTTTATTTCCGCAGTTTCTTTTTCTTATTCTCAGATAAAACACACAGTTCCGGTATTACAATACTGTACGACGATTATATTTTAACTTGTTTTATCTTGTAGGGACTGGAAAAGTTGTTTTCAGAGGACTACATATGAAAGTAGCTATATTTACACTGTAATTAACACAAAAAAATGTAGCATAGCACACGGCGTGTGTTATAATAACACACTAGTGTGTTATATAACCGGATATGACGATTAATGGTTAAGAGATGGAACTTTGATAATGAAATGTAACAAAATTAATGAAAATTTGCTTAAAACTACGATTTTAAAATTGGTAGTGAATTAATAACAAAAATAAAGAGTTAAAATAAACTAATAGTTTTATTAATTGTTCAAATAATACGTACTAGACTTCCAAAGTTAACTAGTGATACTTAACCTCAAACCCAAACGTCAATGCTTTCATGAGTTGTGTTTGACATTGACACTTTTGTATAAACCCTGTTTTTATTATAATATTTTGTGGTCGTCTGAAAAATAGTGTACATAACTCGCTTGAAAGTGCATAGCAACGCTCGTGTATTAAATTACTTAGCGCTACACGCCTCGTTCTTCAATCTCTACACACGCTTGCTATTTACCACTTTCCACGCTTGTTATGTAAATAACTATTATTTAAATACGATTTAAGGCCGTTTTAGATTAGCTTATAAATTGTACAAGATCTTGCGCCATTTTGGGTACAATTTAAATTGGCTAGTATCAAACAGCAAATTGGTTGAAATATTGTATACGATCGTAAATGTGTTCAAAAAACAGAACACGTTTTATTTTTCATACAATCTGTCAGTTAATTTGGCTGTGAGCATGCGCATATATGAAATTTGTGATTTCACGCGTATCTAACGTTCATTTGTTTTTATTGTATATAGTGTGGTTATAAAAAAATTTTTGTTACATCTTGTAAAGATGTAATATTCGCATGCTTACAGTCAAATTGGTTGACAGAGTATATGAACAATAGAACATGTTCTGTTTACAATATTTCATCCAATTTTCTATTTGATACTAGGTAATTTAAATTGTACCGAATATAGTGCAACCTCTTTTACAATTTATAAGCTAGTCTAAAAAGACCTTAATAGTATATTAAAACATAAGTTGTAGAAGGCAATCTTTTCAAGCACGAGTTTGAATTTCGGGAACGAGCGCGAAGCAGCGAGTGCCCGAACGAACGAGTGCTTGAATTGCCTTCTATAACGAATGTTTTATACTATTTTCTCTGTTTCGGCTTTAATTTACATTATTTTTTATAATAATATTTGACAATTTCCATTAAGGGATTTTTTTGATAGAATAGTTAGGTTGGTGACAGTGATTTCTGTTTCATCTGTTACCTAGGTAAATTAGAATTACTTTGTCAGTTGCCTAGATATTTTGTGTATTTAATGCAGGCATGCCAATCTTAAATAACAAAATATAACCAAAAATCGTTTAAGAATGAAGCTCCTTCTAACATCAATAAGCGTGTTGGAATATGATATTCTAATTCCGAAACAGAGAAAAGTTTTTTCCTAGCAAGAAATTGTCTTCATGGTACCATCAAGTTAATACCTGAAACCATACTGTCATACCTAGCCATAAATATCACCATAAAAACCTTCATATGTGATATTTCTATTCAGATCCGTGTTAGGGTTGATATAAGTCTCATCCCCTAGTGCGGGGAGGAAACGGGAAGTAACGCAGTCATAAATATCACTTCCGTTTAGGTTAGGGGCTGACTCGGTGACAGCAGACAATGAACGGCGACACAATTGTTACAGATTGCGTTTTAAAATGCTCGGAATTTGCATATGAAGATGAGATGAGATGGAATTGTACATGGAAATATAACCGACATATCTACCATTACCATTTTGTTTTGCCTTAGTTGAAAATTTCAAGAATCCAAAAATTATCAGAGTAATATCACAAGACCTCCTGATTTTATCGATTAAATTTTTTTGCTTAACAAGAAGAAGGGGTTTTACCTAAAATTAGCTTTTTGAGCGATTTTGTAAAAAAATAAAAAAAGACTGCTTAAAATAAAACATGGACTGGTACATGGAAATACAATCGACATATCTATCATTCCTATTCCGCTTTGCTTCAGTTGAAAATACCAAGCAACCAAAAATTATCAGAGTAATATCACAAGACCTCCTGATTTTTTTTTTATTGATTAACTTTTATTTTGTACATTTTTTTTGCTTAGTCAGGTTTCTTGATTGTTTTTACTGAAAATCAAAAAAAAAGACTGGATAAAAATAAAAGTTTTGCTGTCAAATTGACAGTTATATATAATAAGAACTGTTTATTTACTTGGTAGTAGAAATTTTTAGAGTAACGGAATTTTATCATGGTCTTCCGCCACATGTCCTTTCATGCCCTTTTTTAATTTTTTTTAGATTTTGTTTCTTGTTTCGTATTTCGAAATGTTTTATTAAAAATAAGAAATGTATGCTTCAAATATTAAACATTTATTTAAATAAATTGTAAAGACATTTCAATCTGGTTGTTATTAAGTAAAAACATTTTTATTTCTAAATAAGTTCTTTGTAATGATTAGGTGAAAAACTAGAAAATCGAAATTACCTAATTTCAAAATGAAGCCTTTTCAATTTTATTCTGTCGCTATATTATCTAACTTTTACTTATTTTTAAAACCTATAACCCAATTTCAAAGTTGTGTTGAGTTAAAACAAACCAAACAACAGTATTAAATAAAAAATTGAGAAATATCCCAAAAATATTAATTTTTATGCCCAAAATTTTGATTTTGGGAAATAGTGAACTTTGATAGATCTCGACGCGCTGATTTCAAATTTTCGAACGGAATTTAATTATCTCTTTTCGTTTTTGAGATATTTGCTGTCAAAGTTGCACATCAAAAAAGTGTGTTTTTTCGCTATATCTCTAAAATAGGTAAAGATAGAATCCCAACGATTATACCAGTCGATTCTACGGGAAAAGTTACATAAAGAAATGTTTTCTCCGCATATACGTTCTTTGGAACGATTAGTTGAAAAATGGGAAAATCGAAAAAACCTAAATTTCAAAATTTCTCCGAGGAACTTTTTTTCTCTAAAACTTTTCATTTTCTGGGCTTAAGTAGATATCGATGCGCTGATTTCAAATTTTCAAACCGAATTCAATTATCTTTTACCGTTCTCGAGATATTCGTGTTCAAAGTTGAGTTTTGGCAATACCTAAAAAAACTGGTTTTTTAGGTAAAACCCTTTAAGGGTTAGGTTTAAGGTTTCGGCGACCTCATCAATCGATTCTACGGGCAAAATTACATAAGTGCACCAATTTTTAGATTTTTATTCCAAAGGATACAATTTTTAGAGCAAAAAAACGAAAATCGGCAAAATCGAAAAAATTGCCTGATGAACCCCTTACGATTTTTTCCGATTTTGGCCATTTTCAGTTTTTCCTTTCTAAAGATTGTGTCTGTTGGAATAAAAATCTGAAAATTGGTACCCTTATGTAATTTTGCCTGTAGAATCGAATGGTGAGGTCGCCGAAACCTTAAACCTAACCATTTAAGGGGTATACCTAAAAAACCTGATTTTTTAGGTATAACTTTGAACTCAAATATCTCGAGAACGGGAAGAGGTAATTGAATTCGGTTTGAAAATTTGGAATCAGCGCGTCGATATCTAATTACGTCCAGAAAATGAAAAATTTTGGAGGCAAAAAGTTTCAAAGGGAAAAATTTAAATTTAGGTTTTTTCGTTTTTCTTATTTTTCACCGAATCGTTCCAAAGAACGTATATGGGGGCAAAACGTTTCTTTATATAACTTTTCTCGTAGAATCGAATGGTAAAGTAGTTGAGATTGTATCTCTACTCATTTTTGAGATATAGTCAAAAAACACACTTGTTTGAGGTGCAACTTTGACAGTAAATATCTCCGAAACGAAAAGAGATAATTACATTCTGTTTGTAAATTTGGTATCAGCGTAGCTAATTCTTTAAAAAATATTACAAACAAAATTTTGCAAAATTTGAAAATTTTTGAACTTAAAATTCGATATTTTTAAATATTTTTGGGTTTACGCAAAATACAGCATCAGCAGGTTTGAGAATTACTTCTCCTCTTGTTACTACATACATTAACTATGTTTCCAAGTAATATTCAAGACGGGAATATCAGATTCGTTATATGTTTGTGCATTTGTGTTTGAGGATTGCTCTCAACTCTTTGTAAAAAGTGTACAAACTAAAACCTTGCGTGAAATGAAACAAGAAAGTTAAAAGTCAAAAATCAAATTTGCCGAAATTTAATAATAATAATTGTATTATAAGATATATATTAGATAATTGACATGACAAAAAAAATGACATGTAGTACAAAGAAATAATATGTTCATCTGTAAAAAGGAAATCTCTGACTATATTATAACCTGTAAGAAAAAGAATAAGCAATACAATTCCACTTATAATTTGTCATCCAATTAAATCACAGTATTTTGGTGAATTGAACTAATTAGATTCAATTCTCATTGACAATTGTCAGTTATTGGCAATTGCCGCGGAATTATAATTAAATGAAAAAAATAGATATATTTCGAGGAATTGTCATGACGAATACCGTAACTAGAATTTTACTTGTGATTTTTGTCTCACTCACTCCTGTTTGTTGCTTTACAAAATCTTCACTCATCCTGCGGACTCATTTGATTTTCATCGCAACTATTATAATGACAAATATTTCAAGTAAAATTCTAGTTAATAGTGGTATTACATATGACGAGATTTTTATATACAAGAATACTGAAAGACAAGATATAATTAATTTTTTTGTCTTCTTGTTCAAGACAATGCAAGAAATAACAAAACAAGACAAGAAATCTTTTCTTTTCAAACACTATCTGCGATCAAGTATATTGAGGTAACTACCGATAGTAATAAGCTGTGAAGATTTTAATACTTATTTGAAGTAATAACGAAGGTAGTGGTGGTAAAATTACTGAAATCTTATACTTAATAGGTTAATGATGTGAGAAATTGTAATAGTGTTAGATGACACTTCCTTTAATAGTCATTACTGAAACTTGCGACCAAGTATATTGAGGTATCTACCGATGGTAATAAGCTGTGAAGATTTTAATACTTATTTGAAGTTATATCGAAGGTAGTGGTATACGAGAAAGCAGGAATAATGACGATGATAAGCCGCTACATGACACTATGCCATGCATGTATGTAATCTTGGGCGTACTTTATATTCATAAAGGCGGACGGAGGCAGCCGAGGTGTTTTTTATTAGATCATAAATCGTGGATTCGTGTACAATACCTTTCCAGCCACCGTGTGACTCACACATTGTAAAAATACAATGTCGATTCGTTTCGCCACCCGACGTCAATAAGATGACCTTATTACGGTTATTACATTTACTTATATGTTATGGTTAAATGACTAACAGGTTATGTTTTCTACACTTGTTGTTGTGATGGAATGGTGTCCTACGATGTTCACTTATGACAGTCTCGAATTAAGTAATTCAGTTTTGAATTGAGAGGAAACTAATTATAAAAATGGCAACAAGCTTAGTTATGAATTTGTCGAACTAGGGGTGGGATTCTGTATCTCATTAGAACTACAAATAACAACTACACTTATTAAAATATCAATTACAAACGTCAAATGTCACCATGGCCGAAATTCAAATTTGCAATGAATTTAAGACATTCCTACATCAGTGTAGACTTATAGAATGTTCTTCATACATGTATAAGGTAAGTATATGTAAGTACGTTTCAACACTAAATAACCATTACTGTTATAAAATAGCAAGTATACTTCGTTTGCTACACTTGTTGTTGTGATGGAATAATGTCTTATGATGTTCACTTTATTGCATTTTTTAAATTAGAAAGTATTATCATTTGTAGCACAATATTCCTTAATAAATCAAGGCTTCGAGTAGTTAAGGATTTAGTTTAGTGACACGTTTTACTTGCTTTTTAATAGTGCATGTTCCTCAGATTTAAATACAAGTTCTCACACTAAGCTCAATTCGAGTCTGATAGCGTTAACCAAGTGTGCCACCGCTGTCCGTAAATGGTTTTATTATCTTTATGGATATTCCATTTTCCACTTGAATCCAGATCACATATTTTTCATTCGTTATTCATTATGTATAGCTTTTAAGGGACAAATTAAAACGTAATCTTACAGAATACTAATTTCGATTTGTAATTGATACAAGAGTAACTATAATTTGTAATTGATACAAGTTATAGAAGTTCATCCCTGAACTGAATTAATTTTAATGATCAGATCAAAAGGAAGACCTCTGAACTGTATCATATTGACGTCTTCACCATTCCATCATAAACCCTTACTATCTGATCCGATCATCAAAAGATACATCAACCTTTTGATGTTACATTCATCAATAATGTATATTAAAGATTTGTGTATAACCCTCAATTTAAGGGACAAATTAAAACAGAGTCGTACAGAACACCAATTTCGGGTTGTAATTTATATAAGAGTAACAATAATTTGTAATTGATACGAGTTATGGAATCTCATCCCTGAACTGCACTAATTTTAATGATCAAATCTATCAAAAGAAAGACCTCTGACTGTATCATATTGACGTCTTCACCATCCACCATAAACCCTTACAATCCTTCTCTCCATCTCAATAAATTGTAGTTGCTACAACTTAAGAAATTTCATCCCTAAAGTACACTAATTTAAATGATCAAATCTATAAAAAGGAAGACCTGTGAACTATATCATATTGACGTCTTCACCATTCCACCCTAAACCCTTACTATCATATCTGATTATCAAAAGGTATATCAATCTTGTAAGAAGATGTTTTGATGTTACCTCCAACAATAATTTATATTAAAGACTTATGTATAGCCTTCAATTTAAGGGACAATTTGTAATTGGTACGAGTTATGGAATCTCATCCCTAAACTACACTAATTTAAATAACCAAACCCATCAAAGGAAGACCTCTACTTTATATCATATCGACGTCTTCCTTCCACCATAAACCCTTACCTTGCCATCCCTCCCCTGCATCCCATGTATCCTATCCCCTCCAGGAGGTCCAGAGGGATGCTGCCATTGGCTCCTCCCAGTCCCCACCCAGCCACGCCCCTACCCCGAGCGGGCAGGCGAGCATCTCGGCCGGTTAGTCGGGACCCAGGACACGGGTACGCATGTCGCTCGGGATAACAGGAACAGGACTCAGTGCAGTGACAGTTCAGTGAGTGAAAGGTGGATGTGGTGCTGCTATGAGGATGACAGGTGGGGTTATGGATACTTAGTTAGTTTTTGGTTAGGTTTATGTTATTTATGGTACAAGTATGTTACATTACAGATAAGTCATGTGGGAAAAGTTTAGCTCACGAGGCCGTTAGGCCGAGTGTGGTATTTTTTCAAGTGACTTAGGTAATTAACAAACGTGTGCCATACAACATTTTATTCAACACATTTTAATCATTGGTATAAAATACATATAAGATTTTTGACAGATGGAATTTCGAAATGACATTTAGGAACAAAATAGTATAGAGAAGGTTTTATAACGTAGTTACTATGATACGAACCAAAAAACAGTGAGCTAATATATTTAGCTCACTTATGACTTATGACCTACTTTATTTATCTAAAAACAGCATACTTATATCGTTATAATTACACGGTGTTGGATAAATATTATTAATCTTCTCTATTCTATAATTTAGTGGTTAATTTTTAATTAGTTAGCAAATTTTTTCCAATGACAATAGATAACACTGGAGGAAATATCAAAACATCTCTTGTAATGTATGTTATAATTTGTCAAAAATTTTAGCAACTGGTTAAAAATTAACCACTAAATTATAGAATAGGGAAGATTTACCAGTATTTTTTACAGTCAAGATATTTATACTTAAGTATTTTTGACAGTTGACATTTCAAAATTAGTTATGATACGAACCAACAAATAGTAACTTATAATTTGTAACCCACATGTGTTTGATGACTTACTTTATTTATCTAAAAACACCATAGTTATAGTGTTATAATTACACGGTGTTGGATAAAAATTTAAATATTGTTGGTGCCACCAACAACAAAAAAATGCTAATCCAAAATTTGGAAGAAATTTTAAGTAGTTCATTTGACATCGTACTCCGATATGATATTGTCTATATAAGAAAAGGAAAGTTAAAATTTCTGTAATGTAATATCTATAAGGACAATAAGATTTTAAATATACAAAAAAAAACTGTTATGACTGATGAAGATAAGTTACTATTTATTATTTATTTTTACAACCGTGAAACATTCTGAACATATATAATGAATCATTTAACTTTTTTGTCAGCACAAATTTGGAATTATATACTTTTATAGAGTACCGGTATATTTTGACATTTATATAGGTTATGATTTATATTAAAAATTACCTTCATATTCACCCTTATATATTTATTTTTTACAACTGAAAAAATGTTACCAAAACAAAATCATGATCAAGAATCTATCTACTCATGGCATTATTTTAATTTTAATATATACATACATATATTTAAATTAAATTATATCTGAAAATAATAAAAATAGCAATTATTATATTTGTCACTAAAATATATTTTGATATTAATATATCTACAACGTTAACTTTATTGTCATTCATAATGTTATTATTATTATTGATAAAAATATATTTAAATATATATTTTCGTAATTAAAAATTGTTAGTGCGAATCGTACTTGTACCCAAGTATTATTGATGTTTATCATTTCATCGTACTATCAATAATTACCTTCTTTAGGTGAAAATACCAATTAATTATTGGTAACTAAATAATTTGTATATTTGTTATTTGCGTAAGACTTGTTTTAGATATTATATTGTTCACAATTATTAACAATAACCTATATTTAATAGCTTTTAGTTCCGTACATAAATACTCTTTATCTATATACAGCTTAGGATAAATGAAACAAATTTGTTTTTTATTTTGGTATTTTCCCATAATGTAAACATTATGTAAAAAAATCGTACATTCAACTTTGTGTTCCAAAATAATAGAAGAATAATATTTCACTTCATATTTGAAATTATATCATAGCAATGTACTAAAATTATTACTTTGACACATTTTTTTAATTGGACATTTACTAGTCACGTTGCTTACTAAGGTCGGTTACTCTTCAGATAAAGACAAAAATCAACTTGTCTCAACGATTGTTCCAGTTACAACTTGCTATTGCTATTCGCCTATCATAACAATCTACTAAAATTATTACTTTGATATGACATTCAACAGTCACGTTGCTTACTAAACTCGGTTACTCATCAGATAAAGACAAAAATCTACTTGTCTCAACGATTGTTTCTCCAGTTACGACTTGCTATTGCTATTGGCTAATATCGTTTCGAGCGGCTTACTTTCATCTATAAAATCAATCCAGCTTAGCAATCACATTATCACCTCTCACAGCTTATCGAAGGTGGCGGGGTTTGCTAAGCAGTTAGCGAACAAATGCTAACGCCCTATGGGATGTGTAGTAGAGATAACGTGCTGTTTTTGTTTAAGGTAGAGCGGAATGCTTTGAGCTGTTCCAGGCGCTATTATTTGGCTTAGATGGCGATTAGGTATCGGGTTGGCTGTGAAAATAAACAACGAAAGGGGGGGGGGGTGGTTTTATAGGGGTATAGGTTATGGGGAGTAAGGTGATTACATGATTATATGAAATTAAATTGTGGTCTTAAATTTAAAGAGAAAAATCTGATGTGGACACCACATGACTTCTTGTAGGGTAAATTGTGCACATTTTTTTGTGCACGTCATTTAAACTTATTTTATTTGAAAGTGAGATCAATCATTCTTCAACTTACGTTAATTTCATATTTTTGAATACACCAAAAGTAGTCAAAAATGGATTCAGGGATGGTCAAAATGAATATTGACGTTGAAACCTGAATACTGAAATTTTTTGCGATTACAATAAGTAAAGAAAATGATCAGAGGATTTTCTTGATGAAGAGGATATTTCAAAGTCTTTATTTCTACTCCGACCGGTTTTGACCCCACATGGGTTTTTCTCAGGTAGAGCAATTAAAAAATGTACAATATTGTCAGCTTTAATATCTATTTGTCATATAAATTGTCCATGTAGTTCATTCCGTTCAATATCAAATGTCATCAATACTAGTCTTGGTAATAAAATGACTAATAAATCGTTATATGAATTTATTTTAGTTGATCCTTGTAGTGTTACAGGTTAATAACTTCTATTATTAAATACTTCATTAATAGAACATTAATTAGAATGTATTTCAGTCATATGTTCAAAGTTCATACACGAGGGTGGAATTCAAAGATTATTTTTAGCTCAAATTTGTATTTTACACGTACAAGAAATGATGAAAATGACGTTCATTGAAGGATATTATGAAATAAATCGAATAACGTGTTCCAATTTAGTATCCTGATACATCACTTCTAAAATTATATTCAAACATTACTAATTCTTACTTTTGATTATTGTCTTTGAAAAATAAAGTAACATATTGGTTATTCCATTTTTATTGTTAGGCTAGTTTTATCTAGACATTATCAGACAGACATAACTCATTATGTTTCATCAGGTGTCATACAATAGTTTTAAAGAGTTTCTGGGCGTGTGATGCACAAGATTTTTTGTGCCGATGACATTCTTAATTTAATAAAGAAATATTACTACTACTTAAAATTTTATACACTATAGGTTTTTATGTCAGAAGCATTTTCGGTTCACATGGATATATAAACAATTCACTTGTTTTATTTAAAATAACTAGTAATATTTGTTCTAATCTAAAAAGTAAAATGAATGTGAATTGATATTTTTCAACTAATAACGTAATTATAATCATACATGATGAGTATAATACAAATAATTAATCAAATATAGTAGTTTTAATTAACGTTTTACATTTCCAATAAAATTTTGAGTTCTGTAATAGTAATCGTAATGGGACGGAGGCGCGAAAAAAATTTCTTTAGTAATCTTTAAACCCAAGAATCAACTAAAACGTAGGAAATTAATGTTTCATATTTAATAAGCATAAGTTTCCCTATATTTCTATTTCTATTTGGAAATATTGCTGATACACGTATAATAATGAGATAGCGAATATAAGTTTTATCTATACCATGCGTATACGATGAAGATGCCATATAAAAGTTTAATAATTATTGAAGCAGAAATTGATGACATGATTATCAATTCCGGGAAATGGACTATACAGCGAGATTCGAACTTACAACACCTTGATTGCAAAATCAGAGTGATAAAGTGATAATCATGATTTAAATAATATCGATAATTATTTTGTTACATTGTATTAAAAACATTTATTGTTTAACAGAAAGGGTACATATTTACGTTCAATTAAACATAATGACTAATAATCAATTACATCCCCCATTAAGCATTTGTTTGTCATTTGTAGATGATATTTTGCAAAGGAAAACTAATTTTGAAAGATGTAAAGCATAGAAATATCAACTTCACTCTGCTGAAACAAAAGCGCGAGGGTACGAGTATATTTAGGCATATAACAATTAGCTGCGCCTATGAAACAGACTACGATTCTGCCTGGTGCATTGTCTTGAAATGCGTACCGAAACCGTATCCCCCAATGTTTACTGCTACTGGTTAATGATTCCTGGAATGTCTACATTGCTATTTCAATACATGCATGGTGTGGATGAACTTCGCTTGCACATCAAAACAGTAACATCATTATAAGGCTTAGAACACCATCAATGGTGATTATTTTACTCTTACTAAGACTATGGGAGCATTTATCTATTATTATCATGTTCAGTTTTTTTTTTTAATATTTATAGTTCTACTTATAAATCTGGATAACAATTTTGATGTGTCCAACACATTACCTCCTGCCACTGTAGTAATACATTGTATACAAGTTTTTTAGTACATTCAATTTATAGTTTTAAAATTAGTTTGTTATTGCAGTTCAAAATATTTTTAATTTATTGCATTACTAAAATTTCTTTCATAAAATTTGTATGATCAAAAAGCACCCCAGGTGTGGGATTCTATAACTTCGGTTGCTATCATTTGGACTTTTTATGATATCAATTTCAAATATCAACTACCAAGTATACTTGATATTCTATAACAGTAATGGTTATTTATGGTTGATACGTACTTACACATACTCATACATATATAAAGAACAATCCACAAGTCTACACTCATGTGGAAATGTCTTAAATTCATTGCAAATTTGAATTTCGGCCGTGGTGTTTGTAATTGATATTTTAAAATTGTAGTTATTATTTGTAGTTGTTATGAGTTATAGAATTCCACTAATATTCTTCATTTTTACCTCATTGATCTCATTGCTGCTCTTGACATTTCTACTTGCATTTTTTATAAAATGGTTGTTACTCTACAGCTTCTGCAAGGAACTTATAGTGATTTCCAAATTAATCAGACACAGCGATATTTATTTGATAAATATTTGCGATGTTGGAATTTAAACCCTAGATCTCACATTCTGTTCAATTCGAGTCGGATCGCACTAACTAATTAAGTTACTGGTGTCCATAAAATTTTAATCCTGCAAATAATGCGAGATCTCGCAAAAGAGTATCTAGGTGTGTGATACAAAAGATTTTTTGCGCCGATAACACTTTTAATTTATTGAAGAATCTTTCATATCGAGTAGTCAGAATAAATAGGTCTATATTTGTAATCCATGACTTAATTTCGTACGAAATATATTTGCTTCATGTTAGGCAGTAGTTCATTTTTCTCCTTAGGTTGGCTTAGGTCAAGTAATGTTAGGTTATTATATATCAGAGTCAGGTTAGATTAGGTCAGGTTAAATTCATTTAGATCTCATACTCTGTTTAATTCGTATCGATCACACTTATCAACTGTGTTATTGCTGCCCCCAGTTTTAATCTTAAAACCAAATGTCTTTATTTTCTTAATCTAGAGTTGATATTGGAAGAGAGGACGGACTGTTTATGTTTTGGCATAATACCCGGGACACACGGCAAAAGTTAATGATCATTAACAGTTAATACTTAATTTAGTTGCCATGTGTTATATGATCATTTAGGTAATGATCATTTCAAACTTCTTAACGTGGAAAGTGCCGATGAAGTTTAAAAACCGATGATCGGACATGTTCGGTTGTCATCGCAACTCGAATGACAGTTGGGGTTGTTGATGTTGAGGTTAATGTTGATATATAGCTAAATTATTCCTGTTTGGTTTGACGATTGTCAATGAAGTATAGTGGCATAGATAATACTCTAAATCTAGAAACTATTACGGTGTCTTTAATGACTCTCTTATATTCTTTTTGCGCATGTGCAAGAAATTTCAAGCAATGTCCGGGTGTCTGCATATTTTTCTAAAGAACATTAACTTCAATTGAGAATTTACTTAATGATCATTATTTATACCGTGTGTCCCCGGCATTAGGTTGGCTTAGGATAGGTAATGTTAGGTCACATTATATTATGGTCAGGTTAGATTAGTTTAGATCTCTTCGTCCGTTCAATTCGAGTAGGATCGCACTAACCAATTTTAATCTTTATATTCATGATCTGGTAAAGATATTGGAAAAGAGGACTGTTTATGTTTTGGCATACCTCAAGTTCAAACACGCCACGACAAGCCTTCTCCAGGAGTTTACGATCGACGATGCTGATTATCAATGTCCGCAGAACGGAAACATCGTTCATGGTAGCACTTTTGTTTCTGCCTGTTTCCCGAAACTGCACTTCGTCTCGCCTCCCACTATTGTCCAGCGAGCGACTGATGAGTATGTCACCGCAATGGGCACGTCTACCGTACCGGGTATTGTCTGCTTTGTTTAGCGGAGACAATGCCCGCTACTCGGATATAACATACACTAATTCTCTCGCTACTTATGCAGAAGTGCAGACGTGGGAAGGAATTTGGCGAAAATATTGGTCTTTAATTGTGGAACTCAATACACGAGTTTGTAGTTGCTGATCATTATTTTATTTAAGTATCAACTCCTAATTAAAAAAAAAATGTCATCTGTCGTATTTAGACTTTTTATTAATATTTATGTTATACAGTGTGTGCAACGAACCGCAGAACATAGGACTTTAACATAGGATTTCAGGCGGATACTCTCTCTCCTGATAAATTTAGAGCAAAACTACAACAGTATAAAGTAAAATTTAATTCTACGTCAGGTAAAATTATAATTGATGCAACAGTACATCTGCAATATGAGATTTAGTAAATATAAAATGTGACACTTTCGTTAAAAATCAGACAGCCATGGAAATATAAGAAAATATATATGTGACAGCTTACCTGAAGTGAAATTCAATAATTATAATTATTATTGCATGCATTTTAATATTATTCATATTGAATTTAGATCCTTTTTCTTAAATAATCTATAATGACATTTCATTAACTGTCACAACTGATACATACATATTTCCTTTTATTTCTATGACTGTCTGATTTTTAACGGAAATGTTACATTTTATATTTAATAAATCTTATACTGCAGACATATTGTTGTGTTAATTATGAGCCTATCTAATGTAGAATTTAATTTTGAACAATTTGTACTCTTGTAGTTTTGATCTAAATTTATCAGGAGAGAGAGTATTTGCAATATTTTGAATTCCCATGTTAAAGTCTTGTGTTCAGCATTTCGTTACACACCTGTATATATGAACATGCACACAGCCAAATTGAGTGCAATATTTCAACCAACTTGCTGTCTGATACTAATTAATTTAAATTGTACCAAAAAAGGTGCAAGATCTTGTGGGCTAGTCTAAAACGAACTTAAGGAATATAACCGTAATGTATAGTACGACAAGAGATCTCAAGTTGACGTTTAAATTGTTTTATTGTTGTGGTATCTATTCAAAGTTTTGCTCCAGGTACCCAGCTAAGCACTGGATTTGGAAATCACAAAGTAACATTAGCATGCCTAACTTAATATAGATGGCTTACTGTACGACATGGAAATAACTAGACAGGGATGTATTTAAAATTTTAATACCGTTAATTTCTCAGCAATATTCATTATCTTCGTGGAATTGCCAAAGACTTTTGCATAAAAGCAAAACTGCTATAACTTAATGTTCTTATTACCAAGTGTACATCAACGTTACCACAACTTGTGACAATTATTAGAGTATTTTTCATAAAACACGGTATTAAAATTTTAAATACTTCCCTGTCTAGTTATTTCCATGTTGTACAGTAATCCATTTGTATTAAGTAAGGTATGCTAATGTTACTTTGGGATTTCCAAATCCAGTGCTTAGCTGGGTACCTGGAACAAACAGTGTATTCTAATGGATTTCGTACAATTGTATACCTCATAGCAGAATGCATAAAGGTCACATTTCTTTTAATTCTTTCACTCAGGGAAAACTTTGAATAGATACCACGACCATAAAACAATTTAAACGTCAACTTGAGATCTCTTGTCAAACTATACACATCTTCCTTATATGCAGAATTTATAATTATTTCACCACTCCTACAATTCCAACGTCATCCATCTATATCGCAAATACCACACCTCTTATATCTCCTTGTGGTCAGTGTTCCTGATACCCTGGCACTACAGAGTGGGAAAGAGTTAATTGAAGATGATAAGTGCGGTTATCTGGTGAGGAAATCCTGTTGTGGTTGCTCGCATTGAAATTCCCACAAGTGGTTCTTCCGTAAACGGTTAGCAGTTAAAATTAATAGCTTTTAGGATAACAGTTGAGGATACTTAGTTGAGGATACTTAGTGAATATATTGATCAAATATTGGTCAATGCAGGAAATTATACATGGAAAATTTTTCATTAAATATTTCCATATCTATTAAGGAAAATTTTATTTATAATTTTATCAATAATTATCTATTGGTTTTATTACAAATTTTTAGAATTTATATGTCGGTCCTTGGTTTAATAACGATTCGATGCGATTACAAGTTTTACATGCATTTAAATATGATACCTAGGTTGTAGTAACAAACATGATACCTAGGTTGTTTATTACTGCCCGATTTCATAAGAGGGAGTTAAATCAAGAGTTATTAATTTTAACCTAGGTTTAAAAGTTAAATATATTTCATGAAATAGTTTTCAAAATTTTAACTGTAACTTAGTAAACCCTTCAATAATTTGACAATATGTTTAGGTTGGCAATTATTCTACATTTGATACATGCTTCACAAATTCAGTTGTTTAGATTTTTCTTTTGACACTGACAAGACATTTATACGGAAATATATAAGTATCACATTGTTTCCAATTAATATAAAATTATAAATAATATTCCCTGTCTAATTATTTGATTATATTTATTATAGCAAATAGAATGTCGACCAAAAAAGGCGGGTAAAGTTATGTAGAGAGAAAATATGGAGTTATTAAATGCAATTGAAAATTACAAAAATATAACTGCAAATAAATAAAAATACAAATTCTACCGCAATATTAAAAAAGAGTGAAATAATAGTATTAATAACCTATCTGAAATTAGTAAAATAAAATGTCTCTAAAAAAATTTTAAATAACTGTTCCTATTTCCATATCCTTCTATTAATTTAAAAAACGGAGTACAATTTAAAAATGCATTATTATTATAATACATTCATTTGGATTTAAAAGTTCATAATTAGAAAAAATCTTGAACACAAATTTCGGGTACGCTCTACAATATTACACGATAGAAGGTACCTGTCTAAAAGAACCTTTACTAAGACCCATTAAACTTTATAAGGAGCATTGAGCTTTAAATATCTTATAGACATATTCATCAATTTTATCTTAATTCGACTATTCGCTGAAAACAAATATTCCCGAAATTGTTTCATAGTAATACTCGATAATACGATTTATTTGAGTATTACGAAACCAACATTTGTCAAAGATAAAGACCAATTATAGGTGATGAATATTTTCTTAAATTGGTTAATCTCTTTCTGATGTCGCAGTTAACTTTCCGGGAAATATTATTAACTATGACATAGATAACTCTATGTTAAAGCTGTCAGGTAATTATAATTGATTGCCAATTCCTATCAATAGAGACCTCTTTAAAGATAAATTTTATGAGAAGTTGTTATATCAATTATAGGTTTGGTATCTTTTATATAATGACAGGCAAAGTTTTTGCTATTATTGTGTTCAATGTTTAAATGCTTGTGGGTGCTTTTGTTTAAAAGTGTAGTAAACTTTATAAATAATACTTTAAAAATTAAAAATTAGTGCAACATATATTGTGTATAGTGTACAAGTTAAAAACAAAAGTGCCAATTACGAAATATGTTGTATATGTGAACTAAAAAAAAGTGCAATTTAAATTTTACTTACTTAAACCGTTATTACGGCTACTGATGTTGCTATCAGGTAATCTGTAACAAAATAAAAATTATTAAATTTTGCAATTGATTTGGGTGTTTATATCATAGATTATATATAATATTTTTGACTATTATAGATGCAAAACTGCAATTTTAACAATTGGGACTGCTTTCAGCGCCACTCAGTGTTTGTTCCCCTAACTTTTTGATTTATAGATAACCTAGCTACATGTTATAGACAACCATTTAGGCTTTTAAGTAATTTATTAATAAAGTTTATATGTTCATTTGAAATGACGACTTTCAATTTAAATTTCATTAAGAACATTATAGATAGATTGGTTTTTATCAATCCCCATTTATACAGAATAGTAATTGATATTGGGAATCATAATTTGCAGAATAGGATAACAATTTTTTTATAAGAACCTATAATACTTCCTTGTGGTGTAAAATAAAATCAGACATTGTATGATTTCAATAAAATTTTACTTGATTGGGAGATAGGACTTTAGGATGCAATATTTTTCAGTTGACATTAAATAAAGACCGTCCTAAAATACAGCCTTATAATTATACTATAATTTCAGTAAAATAGACATTATATTCGATTTTGAAGATAGGGTTTCAGGATGCAATACGTTTACTTTATCGAAATTAGCTCACTTGTTTTTTAGTATATGTTAAATAACAGGGGTCCTTTAATAGAGCCTTATGATATCTCAGTTTCAATTGTAACATAATAAGATTAATTGTGATTTAATTAAAATGTAAAATAAACATAAACAAGTCGATTTTGCACATAGATATTTAGAACGTAATATGTTTAGTAGATGTTAATTAATAATTGTCCTAAAATAGAGCGTTGTTGTACTTCATTATTAAATGGAAGTCAATTATAGTCAAAATACGATTTATGCATAAACATTTTACTTGAGACTGCAATACATTTACTATATAATATTAACATATCTGATTTTTTGAACAGGTTGAAAAACGGGGGTCTTAAGATAGACCCTTTTGGTACCCCATATTAATTATATTGAGTTTTGTTGATTTTACGAATAACTGTATACTAACTACCCACACTCCTTGCAGCAATCAGCGAAGGTTGAATAACAGGGGTCTTAAGATAGACCCCTGCGGTACCCCATATTTAATTGTTCTGAATTTTGTTGATTTTCCAAAACTTTAAACTAATTACCACTCTCCTTTCAGGAATCAGCGAAGATGTAATCGACACAACCCCATCATCCCCCACCTCCTCCTTCCTGATCCCCTCCCCTCCGCCGACCTCCCCCCTGCCTCATGGCTCGGACCTGGAGAACCTGCGCATCCGCTCTGCGGAACAACTCCTAACGCCCGAGCACCTGAAGCACATCAAGGAGGCGGTGAACGGATCCATGCGCGCGCGACGCCACGCGAGTCTCAACCGCGCCGTCGTCCCTCCAGAGGTAGAGGTGGGGGACAAGGATGGAGTTGTGGTGAAGAAGGACGTGCAGAAGGGGACCAGGTTTGGGCCCTTCTTCGGGAAGTGGGTTGAGGAGCCTGTTGACCAGAAGTATGCTTGGGAGGTGAGTCTTATGTTCTTTCCTTCGCAGTCAAGATGGTCTTTTGCATATGCCTATGTACAATTCCCGCCAACAATAGGATGCCAAACTGTCCTTTGCGAGAAAGCAATAGCGGAAAATTTGATAAACAATGCTTTTGTTTTCTGTCTATTATTCTATATTAGTCAGATAGATGATAGATAATTAGCGCTGTGAATTGCTTAGCTGTGTCAAATAGAATTAGTCTATTATATTCTATTATCTTTTTGAATATAATATTTTGATGTAGGATTGATTTTATCGACTGGATGTTAATGAAAGAAGACCTTTTTTGTAATTGCAGCCATTTAATAAAATCCACTAATACTCCGTTTCGACTGTAATTCAGTCTTCATCAGGGTACAATCAAATATGCTGATTGATTCTAATCAGGTAACAGACTTACATAAATGGTATTAAAACATTATAAAGTAAATCATGTAAATTATATTACAGAAATCTTTCGTCAAACATAGATAATAATGATTTACTTGATAATGTATTAATACTACATATTTATGTAAGTCTGTTACATGATTTGAATATATGTCTGTATATTTGATTGTATGTTATGTATATAGCACCATGATGAAGACTGATTTACAGTCGAAACGTTGGTGTATTAAACCCGGGACACACGACGAAAGTTCATGATCATTAACAGTTAATACTTAATTTAGTAGCCATGTGTCACATAATCATTTAGGTAATGATAATTTCAAACTTCATAACGTGGAAAGTGCCGATGAAGTTTAAAAACCGATGATCGGAAGCGTTCGGTTGTCATCGCAACTCGAATGACAGTCGGGGTTGTTGATGTTGAGGTTAATTTTGATATCTATTTATATTATTCTTATTAGGGTTGACGAATGACAATGAAGTATAGTGGCATGGATAATACACTAAATCTAGAAACTATTGTGGTGTCTTTAATGACTCTCTATCTTCTTTTTTGTTAAAGGTACATTGCATTTGCGCATGTGCAAGAAATTTCAAGTAATGTCCGTGTGTCTGCATATTTTTCTATGAACATTAACTTCAATTGAGAATTTACTTTAAACATTATTTATACTGAGTGTCCCGGGTATTAGGATCGGAGCGTTTGGTTGTCGTCGCAAGTCAAATGACAGCTGAGGATAGAGTTGCTATCTGATTAAATTATTCTTATTTAAGTTGCCAAATGACAATGAAGCATAGTGGTATGGATAATATTCTAAATCCCACTACGGCGTCTTTTATGATCATTAACTTCAATTGAGAATTTATTTAATGATCAATATCATACCGTGTATTCCTGCATTAGATTCTTTCCTTCGCCATATAGGTAATGAGATTTGGATAGGACAATCCGACTCCAGTGTTCAAATTTTAGTTTAGTTTACTATCAACTAAGTAAATATATCACTGTATTCGAGTGGTTCGGAACTCACTATAAAGTATAAGCAATGATTCAAAAATTACCTATTGTTGGATTGAAAACTTCAACCTTTTGCTTAAATTACCTTTTGCCTATTATACTTTTTCTCTCTTTCGGCTTTCGATTACATCATTTGTTATTTTGTCCATTGAAGTATTAATACACTGATTCTAAATTTTCAAATGAAATTCAATTATCTCTTACCGTTCTCAAGAAATGAGACTTAAAGTTTAAGGATAGGTCCCTCAAGGATCGGAAAATAAAAATTATTGTTTTTTAATATTGACAAACATACTTTTGGTGAATGCTTTCATTTGAGGCCAATTTTCCTCTGTATCATAATAATTTAATATTTTAATAATAAGCTAATATTTTAGTAAGTGATAAACTTCTATACCCTAGTTTATTTTCAAACAAAACCCTCATAGCCTTTCAGTGTCGATAGTTCGCTCAGCGTGTCACTTTAAACAACTCAGCATGAACTTGTAGTTTCTAGTGGATTGACATGCGTTGGTATTAAAGTGAACCACTTATCGAACTATTCACTGGGTTTGATATTCCCTTATTTTGAGAAACTGGAGAAGAGTACGAAATGTGAGAATTACTTAAGTGAGACCCTTTGGCAAAATGTGAGAACCAAATTTACGAATTTGAGAAATGCTACTTTCACACTAAATAAAATTACCTGTACTCTTTTCAAAACTGTAGGCTATATATATATATATATATATATATATATATATATATATATATATATATATATATATTAATGAATAAAATGCAAGTAATACTTTTCACTAAACAATTACCTTCAGGTTATTTCAATTAAGTAGATAATTTTGATATCATAATCCATGATTATATTTATAATTATATCATATGTATATCCTATAAAAATATATGATACTATTTTTCTTTCAAAGTCATACAATAATTGAATATTTATGATAGAATACAATGTTTCGTTTTATATATAAACTAAAACATCTTAATAATGATAAGGAAGTATTATCTACATTTTTACAGTTGTTACAATTTTTTTGTAATTTTATCGCAAATAATCTTAAAAAAACTTATAATACTTCAAAGGAAGATTAAGTAGATTTATATGGTATATAAATAGTCTACAAAATTAATAAAAATTAAAAAGTTATTATACTCTTGTCTAAGTTTTATTAAAAGAGTCTTTATTTCACTAATTTCAGTTAGGTTATTATTTTCATTATTTTACTAGAGAAATAACAAGATCTTTGTTTCACTTGGAATCACTTTATAAACTCGTGTTTACTAACATTTCTTTCAACATAAAATGATCCTAAAAAGGATTCCATTTCCTCTCAGGATTCATCTCATTAATTTAAACTTTGTACTGGATTACTTATAGGGACGAACCAAATTAACTAAACTTTATGTCATCTATTCTTCAGTTTTAAACTGTGTTCTTATAAATTAGATTGGCAGCCCTCATGAAAAAGCATATTGTTGGTTCGCTTAAAGTAAAAGATGGAATGAGTTTCATTATATACAGAAATATAATAAAATTTAATTATTTAATTAAAAATGTTTTTTTTCCAACCCTAAAAAGGCATATACAGGGTGGAATCGAAAGTTGCGCACATGGTTTTACTCGGATGTTATTACAGATACAAAAATATGCTAAACAACAAAATTGTAGGAGACTGAGGGGGCTATTTGATTATAGAATAAAATAAATTTTTAAATCAGTGGTTCTCAAGTTACAACATAAGTTTTTTTTTTTAAATGAGATTATTTATATTTTTATAGCTATTCTATAGTGTATTTTTTTCTAAATTTAATCATGTAATAGTTTTATACCCTTACATAATAAAAATATTAACAAAATGCGATAGAAATTGAAATAAATTTTTATTTTTAAAATAAATGTACAGTAGGCTATTGATGAAAAACAATTACAAAATTTAACATATCTTTACTTTAATAGCAATTGATTTATTACTCTTTCTGTTCAGTTAATTATAGAAATAAGTAATTTAATCACTGCATTTCACTCCATTTATCAATGCGTGCAGAAATCACTAAGTAAATTACCCCATATCAACCCTCTTTCACACCATAGACACGTCACATATGGACCCAATTCCATCCCTTTGTCCCACCCCGACAGAGACACAACATACAACCATCCCCTAGAGCAACAAAGACAGGGCTAGTGTAATCTGGTAGCAAACAAGCTTATTCTCGCTTTCCGTATTCATCGAAAGCGTTCAAGTCTGTATCCTGGCGGAGGATTAACGTTGGCTATTTATTCAAAACCTTTGCTTTTCACACGAATTTTCTCCAAAACCCCTTTCATCGGCAGTTGTCAATCAATGACACCTGGATAGATACAAGTTGCGTCTAAGAGGGTTACAATCATTCAATTTATTCTGGTTTTGTAATTTGCACTCAAAAAGGTATGCTTTAACATCTGCGGAAGTATTACTGGTTTAGAAAAAATGTAATTATTGAAATACAATGTATTCATTTTAAATGGAAGGATTATTGTTTTACTCAACAATTTCCTAATATATAGATAAATTTCTTCGAATCATCTATATGTAATGTACAAAGTTTAGAAATAATGAGGTATTGATATTTGAGTGATAATATATAATTGAAGATCTACTATTGTTATCTTTCAGATCAAATATTATTTACAATTAAAAATGTTAATAGAAAGGTAAATAACATTTTGACATTAAATAAAAAATTGTCAAACTTTTCAGAAAGAATTAAAGAATTAAAAAAGACTAAAACGTCTCACAACAAACAAAATCACAATCGACTGACAATTTTAAGGCGTGCTATTTGAAAGATCCTATACAAAAATGTATTTGAAATTATGAAGTTTTCACATATTTATGATATTAGTGCGTTACTAAATTACTACGGAACTGATAATACCGTATATAATGAAGCATTTTAGCATCTTGTGACTAATAGTTGTTTTTAGTAATTAAAAAAGATACAATTATCTTCAAAGTTCTAATAAATTGCAAAATATGTTTCATCAATAATTTGTTGATTATCCTTATTTATATCGCCACAAAATCTATGAACTATTTATTTACTTCATTATAATTTCAAGCTTATCTTTGTTTAGTGATAACAACTATATTCAAGGAACTGATGTTACCTTGCGAAAATAGTTTTTTATCATTACAAGTAGTTTATTTGTACTTTATTATCTAATCCCTTGTTATTTTGCAAACAATCCACACGTATCTATCTATGAGCATAAGTGGAAGTTATGGCATCTTGAAAGACAGAGACAAAAATTTTGCAAACTTTCCTGGTTCTTATCAGGTATTTCTAGGAAATTATTAGCCATCTTTATCGATAGATCACATACCTATATATTGACGGATGATCGTATAAAGATTTCCAGTTTAATGTGATAATTAATGTTAGTATTATAAGTTTAAATATGCCTGAGGTGAGTTTATTTTTTATGCAATTTATATTATTTTATAATCTATTCAGAATAATTGAGTTGATCTTTACATCAATTTCTGCTACAAAAATTATTGAACTTTTATCTATCTTTGATATATACGCGTAGCATAGATGAGATTTTTATTTGCACCTCATTATAGTAAGGGTTACAGAAATATCACTATAGCGGAAATTCAAATTTACGATGAATTTAAGACATTTCCTTATCAGTGTAGACTTGTAGAGTGTTCTTTATCTATGTACGAGTACATGTAAGTAGGTGTCAACCATAAATAACCATTACTGTTATAGACTAGCAAGTATACTTTGTTTTTGATATTTATAATTGATATCATAACAAGTCCAAATGATAGTAACCGAAATTATAGAATCCCACTCCATTAATTTTTATAATTCATAAATGCAAGACAAATATATAAGATAATTGCGAAACAAACCAATTAATTGTAACCTCCACTTAAAAAAAATATATATAAAAATCCAATCAAGCTGACCCAACTAACTACATTAACTACCACTTGTATCTAATTACTCTGGTTACTTAAAACTAACCAAAATTTTCAGAAACCGCGTTCCGTAAATGAACTGGTTTCTGAAAAAATTATTATGATTTCTTTGGTTAAGTATTGGAACGTACCACAAATTGTTACAATTTATTATATAAGAATCAACTGCGCGAAATAGATTGTAGAACAACGTACGGAATGAAAGATCTTCAGCTCAATTAGAACTATGGGAATTTTTATTCGTAATTGTGCATTTAATAAACCGATTTGCTAGATTTGCCCGTTTACCGAATCGCTAGATTATTAATTTAGAATCAAAGCACCAAAGCTATTGAATACTAATAGCACTTATTTACCATGAAGGGGTCCCCGTATAGGAAATGTAGGTTAGGCACAACAGCAACCAAGTCTCTCGAAGACACTTAAGGGCGTATCAGTGGCGCTCTTGCTCATAGCTGGGTGACCCCGAAGGGTTGTATAGGGTCGGCAAATCAAGAAGTTAGCTACGCTTGGGTTAATTCTCGATTTTCATATCCACTTGAGCAAAGCGCTGGAAAAAGCCAAATCCAAACGAAACAAGTACTTGACTTTAAACGACCAGAGCAGACCCGCCTCTAACGGGCAAACGCTGGGAACTGTCAATCATGTCGATATTCAAATCCGAATGCAAATATCTATTCTGCAAGGCTCTTACAATTGAAAATGATTATATTCAACAAATCAAGGATTTCGTGGAATGAAATAACGGTTTGTGTGAGGTTCACAAACGGTTCGGTTTTTAATTTCGAGATATTTGAAACTTATTATAGAATAAAATAATTGCCCCTAATAAAGTTTTATGATATTTGCGATAAAAGGACATTCTTCTATCGTATACTACTACAGATCGTACCTGAAATTTATATGCAGACTATCTGCTAATTATTAAATATGGATTAATGTATATTAATAATAATAATGCATTTTAAATGTACTTCACAAAGAGAAATCTTATAGGGATAAAGAAATACAATCTGTTATTGAAAATTCAGTATGTATTATTTTAATGTGGTCCATTACTTTCCCTCTTAATGATACTTTAATAGTTATTTATATAATACAGAATAAAAGCAAACTTACTTTTAAGCAAGGTTGGCCTAATTTAAATCACGATTTAAATCATGAGTGAAATCAACTGATTTTTTTAATAAAAATCATTAATTTTTATCAAAGATAAAGAATATGATAATTGTAATAAAAATTTAATTATTTGGTACAAAGCAATTAATAATAATTAAAATAAACTGCATATATTAATATCTTAAAATTAAATGATATTTTATCATTTTAATTCTCATTTAACAGAAGGAAACTTTAATTTATGTAACTAAAAGTAAAAATTACTGATATAAATCAAGTGATTTAATCAATTCAACTCTAGCAAAAAATAGAATTAATGAATAGCGTCGAAAGTGTTAACAAAAATATTGCATGTGCATTTTTTAATAGTTTTCACTAAAAATATTTTTTAAATTTTATTTTACCATATAAATGAAAATCGATATTGAGGTACCTCACATTCAAATCAGAAAATGAGAACTATTTAATAATTAAAAAAGGACTGAGACAGACACGCAGAAATTTTTATTATTCTGCTTGACAAATACACTGGAGACCAGACATATCGAATTGAATCAACATTTCTGTAACATTCCGAAGCAAAAAATATCCTTGTCGTGGTTATTGACAGGATAAGTTCATAAAAAAATCATGTCCTGCGTTGAATCCCCCACGATTCCCGGAGTCGACAAACATTCCGGACCGCGCTTCGAGACTCCATTCGTTAATTATACAAGTTCAATTTTGTCCTGGGATGGACGAATGAAAATGTTAAAATTAAAGTAGTAACTACCATACAGAAAGAGTTTCAAGTAAGGAATTATAGTGGAAGTAGATGTTTATGAAATTGACTTATGCGGGTTTTACAATCTTTTATGGAAGGGTGGGAAGCTTTGTGATCAGGAGTTACAAATTATCCCAACTCAAAGTTATCACTTGAAAAGTAAGAACAGGGCCGTATCATATTCTTCTCGTCATAGGATAGATATTGCGACTTCGTTTTTTCGACGTCGAAGGCTGATCTGCTAGATGTTGAACTATTTCTTCCGAATGTTGTTTTCAACATGACTTACGTCCACAAAATTATATTCCCAGGATCTCCACATATGCGTATTTACAATTTTATGCACATGCTACTAAAAACTACAAGCATAGAAATAAATTTTTGATGACTTGTCCAAAACTGACAGTGTACCTCTAACGAAAATTTTGAATAACTAATAATGGAGATCTTCGAATAATTGGAAATCCAAATGCAAAGAAATATTTTAAGTATGAATAACTTGACTTAGACAAATCTCTGTTGATCATTCCGCTTTATTCCCTTTTAGATTTTCCTACCATTGTAAAGCTAATTAATACTTAGTTTCTGCCTTTGTTCTTCTATGTACAAATACTAAAAATTTTCTGTAAAGTATATTCATTAGTATTTCCTGATAATAACCTTAGAAGAAGAAATATAAATAAAATATTTTTTTTAACAACTAAATATTTTTTATATTGATTACAATAACTGTTTGTATTTAAAAGTACATAACTAGAAAACTTTATAGGGGCCAATCGGCTTTTCCGAAAGTGAATTTCATATATCTATGCCTCTACTATTATTCGAGTAGTATTGAACCATGTGAGGAAGATTGAAATATTAATATATCCTAGGAGTAATTCAAGACAGTAACTCCATCTTATAGTAGAATATAAACTAAAGATAATAGCTCATTGACATGTTCTAAATTAATTAAATCATCGCACCAGTCTGTTCCCCAATTAACTCATGCGTGTTTCATGCCTTAGTGATGCGTGCAGTTCCTTAGCTAAGGAGCAAGGAATTAATAACGACAAGGCTCGGTAGATGTCGCGCGTGTCACCCGGAGGTTATTACGTCATATATCAGTGACAGCAGCTGTCGATGATGGGGTGGAAGTGACCTTACGCCCCCAAGAAAGGATAGGGGTTGTTAGGAAGTAGAAGATTTCATCGCTTAGGGCGGTAGTTTGAAGTTTTAAGACCATTTGATAACCTAAAGTTACTACTGCTATTGTTCAAGTGACTATAAAACTAATAGATATCTTATTGTAGATATACAATTAGTAAGGGCATATTAATTTCGTTAATAATTTTTTGTACTCTTACAATAAAATCTTTTGTTTCACCTAAAGACGTCTAAAATCGAAAAAAGACCATTTAATAAACTACGGTTATTACTGCTATTGTTCAAGTGACTATAAAAACTAACATATCTTATTATATATATATATATATATATATATATATATATATATATATATCCAATTAGTTAGGATATTTTAATTACGTTATTAATTTTTTGTACTCTTACAATAAAATCTGTTGATTTGCATCACCTAAACAACGGCGAAAATAGAAAAAAGCATTTATTACAATAATGTATTTACAATAATAGATATTAACATTCTTAGGATAGTTAAGAATATCATAACAGCTGCAGATGTCAATTGAATTCTAAGCTTGGAGAGCGAGGATTTTAAGACATCTACGGTCTGGTATGATTTATAACATCCGTGCTTTGTTCAATAGTTTACTGGTTTTACATTATTAATAAATATTATTTTATAAAATTCTCGTGTGAGTAATGTTTTCGTGATCAAGTCTGTATGGGTTGATATGACAATTGTCCCATGTTATTCAGGTAAATATTGATTACCATACTCAATTGCCAAATTACATGGTATACAATTATGACTTGGTTACCTTGCTTACTTATATATATATATATATATATATATATATATATATATATATATGTCATAGATGAGACTTTTATTGGCTGTGCTACAGAAAAGTATATATGTTATTTGCCCTCAACCAACGCTAATAACGAAATTCCTGTTTTTGTATTTAATAACCCATTTTCGCATATGTGAACCTTGGTTAATCTGGCGTAAACAAGCCATGAACACATGTATCTGTCAAGTCAAGCAGGCCATGATTCACAGACGCGAGCATGGCACACTAGATGCCAGATGCTACCTCATCATATTCCAAGAAACCAATAACACTTTGTCCACAACTCCATAAAGGTCAAATACATATTGTTTCATATGTGATTTACAGCTATTGCTGTCGTGTCTAAATGGTCTTATACTTAGGGCGACTGACCATATCTTCCCCTTTACAAGAAAAGTTATATTGAAGCTGCGTTGGGTTGCATATTGACTAAATGTGGTCAGTATTAAGCTACAATCCTAATAATTAATACTGTACTATTCCTTACATTTCTGTTTTGTCACATAAAGAAATACACTAATAAGATACCTTGACATGAACATTACGAAAAACAGTATAAAACAGTACATAAGTTGTTCAGTAATACCAAACACCCCATTAATATAATGCAAAGATCGAACATTGTTTATAAAATTCCATGCAAAGACTGCAATAAAGCTTACACTAAAGGAACGCAGTAAAACCAAATCTAAGCTCCAAATGTGCTCTAGTAGAACACTGTCAAAATGAAGAACATTCTTTTCAATCTGAAGGCACTAGGATACTGGCTACGGAGAAGAACTTGAACAAACGTCTTACTCTCGAAATGCTATTTATACAGAGGAATCAACAAACTGTAAACGCACAGACCAACATTCAGAATCTCAGCTTCATTTATTCAGGGATTTTGAAAAATCATTATGGACAATTGTTACAATAGTTTATTCCCTGTGTAGTTACATTTCTGTGATAAATCTGTAATATTTAATTAGTTTTACATTAATTGTACAATAGTTATTCTCTGGTCCTTGATTGGTTAGTGGTAGATTTTTACAATTTTCGACTGTTACGCATCTAGAAACTTCTTGTATAAGTCAGTTAGTTGATAACTGTTAAGTAACATGTAGGTGTGTGTTTTATCTATGTTTGACGAAAGATTTATGTAAAATAATTTACATGATTTACTTGACAATGTTTTAATACCATTTACATAAGTCTGTTACCTGATTTGAATGTATGTCTGTACATTAGATAGTAAGTTTTGTATGTTATCAGTATAGTTTGACAAGAGATCTCAAGTTGACGTTTAGATTGTTTTATGGTTGTGGTATCTATTCAAAGTTTTTCCCTGAGTGAAAGAATTGAAAGAAATGTGACCTTTATGCATTCTGCTATAGGGTATAGAATTGTACGAAATCCATTAGAATACACTGTTTGTTCCAGGTACCCAGATAAGCACTGGATTTGGAAATCCCAAATCCCAATTAAAATTTTAAATACATCTCTGTCTAGTTATTTCCATGTCGTACAGCAATCCATCTATATTAAGTTAGGCATGCTAATGTTACTTTATGATTTCCAAATCCAGTGCTTAGCTGGGTACCTGGAGCAAAACTTTGAATAGATACCACAACCATAAAACAATTTAAACGTCAACTCGAGATCTCTTGTCAAACTATACCCTGAGGAAGACAGATTTACAGTCGAAACGTTTTTTTTAGTAATATCCAGTTGATAAAATCAATCCTACATTAAAATCTGTATTTACAATTAAAACACATTTTTCCTTATTATCATATTAGAAAACATTCCTCTTCTTTTCACACAAAACCAGTACGAATCCTAACACCCTAACAAGAAAATAACAAACATGTAAAAACGAATGCCAGTTTCGTCACGGTTCGTTCCTGTGTCTTGCTGGCTACCTTCAGGGTAAGGGTCAACTGACATCGCGACTTCATAATGTCATAATTGTGAGGACAAAACATGTCATAGAACTGACCCGCTTGTCAGGAGACAAACACTCGTTTATCCGGCATTGTCACAACTGGGACACATGTCACGAAGATTTGCATGATGGGTAGAATGACAACTTTGCCACTAGCCGTTGAAAAACATTTCAAACGGCAATTATAATGCAGGGAATCACAAAACGTTTTTAAAGTTAGCTACGACTCAAACGGAATAGAAAATCCATAAGACCAATGAAGATTTTGGTGATGTATAACAGGAATCAACTACATGGTCGTACTGTCTTTTACAATTTGAGATCAAAGGAATCTTCGAATCGTGCAAGTGTCTTATTTACAGGAATTATTATTATTTTGGCACCTACTACTTTATAATTATACAGGTGTTCGAAAAATAGGGGACCCAATTTAGAAAACATATTATACAAACCAAAAAAATAAAATAATCCTAATATACCCATGTCCGGAAACAAACCACTTCTTTTGTTTGAATTTTTAATTTTATTTTTAGTAATGTTTCTTACTCTTGTTAATACAACTGTATTAACCTATTACTTTTCTATTTTGATAATTAAAACTAATTCTGTTTTTAAACAAGAGAAAGATATATGAGAGCAATTTTCCTGTAATTGTCCATAAAGGAGAATTGAGGGAAAGTTTAAGCAAAAACGATGACAAATGAAAGCAATTATCTTCATGCAAGGCACACTTGACTGGGGCGGTGGACAGCACAAGGGGATGATCAGGTCATAACTCACTTCGCCGCTGACAAATCGTGCGCTTAAAAAATTACAGGGGATCAAATGAATTGAGTCATTTTCAAACGCATTACGCGGATGCTTTTCAATTAAATGTCGTGTTCACATCTGGAGCAAAGAGGGTGTCAAATCGTTCATGGAATAAGTCATCACTTCAATGCTGATGTAGTTTTACATTGGGACATACGCTCTTCAAAAAAAAAAAATATTTAACACCTAAAAGAGGATTCCCGGTGGAACTAGTAAATCTGACTTCGATTTTGTGTTTTTAATATTTACAATGCTCCTCCTCCAATTTACAAAAACGATAGATCACCAGTGAATAAAAAACTTGAAATTTTAAATATATATAACATATTGACACTCTAGACTACATCTGATCAGATTTTGGTGGTAATTATTAGCCTCATTTAATTATTACATGTAATTAATTATTCGATAAATTTCAATGCTCATGTAGTTTTACATTGGGACATACGCTCTTCAAAATACAAAAAATATTTAGACACCTAAAAGAGGATTCCCGGTGAAGCTCCTAATTTTGACTTCGATTTTGTGTTTTTAATATTGACAATGCTCCTCTTCCAATTTACAAGAACGATAGATCACCAGTGAATAAAAAACTTGAAATTTTATAACATATTGACACTCTAGACTACATCTGATTAGATTTTGGTGTTAATCGTTACCCCTATTTAATTATTACATGTAATTAATTATTCGATAAATTTCAATGCTGATGTAGTTTTATATTGGGACATATGCTCATCAAAACACAAAAAATATCTAGACGCCTAAAAGAGGATTGCCGGTGAAGCTCCTAATTCTGACTTCGATTTTGTGTTTTTAATATTGACAATGCTCCTCTTCCAATTTACAAAAGCGATAGATCACCAGTGAATAAAAAACTTGAAATTTTAAATGTAACATATTGACACTCTAGACTACATATGATTAGATTTTGGTGTTAATCGTTAGCCCCATTTAATTATTACATGTAATTAATTATTCGATAAATTTCAATGCTGATGTAGTTTTATATTAGGACATATGCTCATCAAAATACAAAAAAAATCTAGACACCTAAAAGAGGATTCCCGGTGAAGTTGCTAATTCTGACTTCGATTTTACATTTCTAATATTGACAATGCTCTTCTTCCAATTAACAAAAACAATAGATCACCAGTGAATAAAAAACTTGAAATTTTAAATATAACATATTGACACTCTAGACTACATCTGATTAGATTTTGGTGTAAATCGATAGCCCCATTTAATTATTACATGTAATTAATTATTCGATAAATTTCAATGCTGATGTAGTTTTATATTGGGACATATGCTCATTGTCAGCCAGTACGGTTTTGTGTGTTGTGTGGTCGTGGCGTGTCTTGTCTGATCGTGTAGATAAGCAACATAGCCCGCCCTGTCCGATTGGATGGGTTACCGCACAACGGCTCGGTGTGTGCTGACCATGCAGAGACTGTAGGCTGACAACCTGCATCACTAAAATGCAAGTAAAACTGCCATGAAACAAGTACCTTAGGTACTTGAGGCCTTGTTCCACATAGGAATGTTGTGCCATTGACGATGATGACATATGCTCATCAAAAGACATAAAATATCTAGACGTCTAAAAGAGGATTCCCAATGAACCTACTAATTCTGACTTCGATTTTGTGTTCCTAATATCGACAATGCTCCTCTTCTAGTTTACAAGAATGATAGATCATCAGATGCATGGAAGTAGTCGTAAGGGTTACTCAAAAATCAGTGAATAAAAAAAGTTGAATTATTAAATATGAGATTTAGACATTCTAAATTAGATCTGATTAAATTTTGGTGTTAATCGTTAGCCCCATTTAACTATTACATGTAATTAATTATTCGATAAATTTGTGACAAATGCGGTTAGTCTGTTTACATATAGAAATAAATGTTTTATGTTTGACAGTGACAATTATTATAATTGACAGTGACAATGTTATAATACTATATAATTATACAAGTTTTATAAAACACTATATTGTTTTATGAGTCGTTTGTACTAATGCTATATGTACTAATTATTTTAAGTAACATATATAACAAATTATAGATATTGCAAAAATGAGAACTAGGAGAAAATATGCGAAGCATTATAAAATGTAACAGATAAGAAATATAAAAATTAAGGACAGACGAGATGTAATATGTTTTGTTTAGATGTACCACTAAAATGCATAGACACTTGATAATCAGTGTGACGATTGACTGTAATGTGTATCTCCAACTATTCCTCCATGATTTGTCGCTACAAAAGCCCGAGTACACGACCGCAGGGCTTGGAATTTTTAACCCAACGCTGTCAATATTGACTCGTCGCCATTGTGAAATCTACAAACATAGCTTCGCCGTGGAAATGCTAATTTATGCTTCAGTTCGCCCAGAATTCGAAATGAGCGAACTCAGTTTTGTTTAAATTTTCAACTGCTAATTGTGGCTTAATAAATATTTATTTTGCCCCGCGTTCCTCGTAGGTTTTTTGCGCTGAATTACTCATGAATGGAGCTATTTGGACCCAATCAACCGAGGATAAAAGAAAAAGTCAAATGAAACACTGCACAAGTTGAATTTTGTAATTTTGCTGGTAATTTTTGATGCTATACTGTTAGCAATTGTTGGATGTTAATGTTTTCCGAAATAAAGCAAAAATATCATCAAACTTTGTACATATTTGAGTTTTGATACTGACACTGTTGTTTTGGCGACAAATAACTCAAAAAACCTTTTATGGATAACAAATAATACTTATTTTTCGCCACAGATTTTCAATAAACACATAAAAAAAATCATAATTTAATAAATTACCTTCTTAAGGTAAGGGATATCTAATGATAATATCGTTTTTTTTTATATTACAATTGATCTAGTAAATTTTTTTATCAAAATTTAATGTAGACCAGTAGAAGAGATGGATTTGATCTTAAAAATACATTAGTATTAGTAAAATACATTAATGTATAATTTGTGCTCGCTGTTTCCACGACGAGTGTACCAAAAATGATAAATAATTTTTATTGTTTAACAGATTAATTACAGCAAAAAAATCATTTACATATGGAAAAATAATCGATTTAGTTGCTATTCCATGAATTTTGAATCAGAGGATGATGATAATGAAGAAGCTGAAGATTATGAAAACGAATAAAGGGGATGCAAGGAAAATTATTTAAAAAAAAAGATAAAGAAGGATAAATGGATATAATGTGTAATTTGTGGTCGCTCTTTGCACGAAGAGTGTACAACATAAAGCAAATGATAACAATTTGTTGATCAGTTCTCATAGCCTATGTAGTGGAGAAGAGTTGGACTTTTGTAAACCCGAATAAAATATTTTTTTCCTTATTCTTATATGGATGCCTAAATGATTTTTTTTTTAATAATAATTATTTTTCCAAAATGTGGTCCACCTCACCCCCACTTACCCTTAACAAAAACACCACATATTTATTAGTTATTGTTTCATATTGTTCACGCCCTATATTTGAATTTAAGCATAAATAAAAAATAGAGCTCATTGGTGATATACTCTCATATTTACCAACAATACAATACCAGTATAGAATTGTGTTTTGGTTGACAATCGGGAAGCTGTTTATCATCCATCAATTAATGACAATGGCCGAACATAAACAAAATAAGAACAAACACGCAAATACTAGTGACAGGTCAATAATTCAAACTTACTAATTGTTCTGATTTGTCCTGTGGAGCACAATCAAGCATAATTACGTTCCACCCTCGTTGGGAAATCCAATTTTTAAAACCAATCATGTCAATATTTGCCTGCCATTGTGATATCTGTAACACCATTGGCAAAAATATGCGAGTGTAAATTGTTACTTAGGATTCATAGAATTAGATATGTATTAGGATAATTGGAGATGAGATGGACCACTTTTTGGAAAAATAATGATTACACTATAACAATGAATAATATTTAAAAAACAAAATGTATTTTTAACAACATACCGGGAATTTATTTTATCAGTAACCATAGAGTAGTTTCATTACCTTAGTTACAGAAGTAATGTATTGAAACGTTTATTTTATGAGTACACATACGGCATACTTGTCAGGATTGTCACATTCCAAAATCAATTGGGCACAACAACTTAAGTTTTATGTACATATTTATAAAGTACGTATATAAAATTAATTTAATTAACTAGTTTTATATATAAGGTACATTTTTTTTTTGATATTTTAAGTAAATCTCGGATTATTATAGTGTTGACAACATTAATTTTCAAGCGGCTACTTACACTGTCTCTAAACAACAAAATTAACATTCCCAATGGTATTTGTAAAATGTTGTAGGATCTAAAATTAATTTTGTTTGAAATTAGTAAAAAAGGCTTTGGAAATCCGTGATTTGATGATGTAATATTTATTGTGAAATTATTACATTAAGTTGTGAAGACGTTTCGGATGTTTGTAAACATCCATCATCAGTTCATTAACTGTCGAAGAAAAATATAAAATTTACATTTGAAGATGATTCCTTATTGGAATTGCAAATATTTTATAATTGGAACAATAATAATTACAAAAATTGTTGTCTTGACAATTGAATGAACAATTATGAAAAATTGACAAATGTTAAATTGAAAATATTTAAATTTTTTGTGGTTAAATATTCGAAGAAATTTATTTAAATTGTAAAAAACCAAAATTGTTAATGCAAATTTTGACAAATATGAATTAAAAATTGTAAGAAAAAGAAAGTATGTGAACCTTCACCATTGAAACAAACAATCTAGACTCTATCACCACTCCATGTTGAATTATTATAATTATTATTGATCCAATTGTAAAATATTTGGCAATTCCAATAAGGAATCATCTTCAAATGTAAATTTTATATTTTCTTCGACAGTTAATGAACTGATGATGGATGTTTACAAACATCCGAAACGTCTTCACAACTTAATGTAATAATTTCACAATAAATATTACATCATCAAATCACGGATTTCCAAAGCCTTTTTTACTAATTTCAAACATTCCCAATGATAGATATCGTTCTAATGTACTTTAAAAACAAAAGTCCATCTTTCCTCAATAACTCTAATAAAAGTTTAACAACGTATTTTGCCTAAAAAATTTAAACTTAACCAAAAAATGTTCTTTTTGTGATTTTAATTTCCTTTTTACCTGCTTTCGGCATATCTCTTCAAAGAATGCAACACCTCAAACCTCTAAGATCTTTGTAATCGGGTTATTAATACCTGAACGCTTCTGAATCGGAAGAGCTTTAAGGAATATTGATCTCTGTTGCAACTGTTTGAGCGTACCTTCGAACACAAACACCCATCCAAGTACTCAACTTGTTACAAGCTACTTCAACACCAGGAACCACTTGGTCCACTTTGTCATTGACAGCTGGATTGACACATCTGTTTGTTAAATTCCCGAAATGTGACCCAAATAGGGTAGATCGGTCCCGTTTTCACAATTTGGGATACTAGGTGTTAATCTGGGTAACGGTTGGATGATATTGATAGACGCCAATGGAAAGTTGAGATTTTTGATATGGTTTGCAAAAAATCAGGAAATGCTGATGTTTTCACAAAGGAATTGGATATATTATTTAGGGAAAGAGTGTTAGATTAGTTAGGGGGTTAAATTCCATCGTTGCCATCTATTTTTTAACTATGTTAAAACATTGCTGTGTTCTAATTTGTTGCATATCTGATGTATTTAATGTCCTATTCCAAATAGGAATATTGTGTCACATATGATTTTATCATTACGTTGATTTTTTTAGCATTCCCAAATTTATTTCGAATCTTCCTTCTTGTTAATCAACTTTTGTCACTTTGGTCGTTACTTTCGGAATTGGAGTTTGATGAGTTTTATAAAGTACTTCAAGTTTAAACATAAGAATATTTGCCAAATAACATGAATCAGACGATAGATATATAAAAATATTAAATACGCACTAGAAACAAAAGTACGAATGAGAAATAAATATACAGGGTGCTGACTCGAATACCCGAACATAGGGATTTAACATGTAAATGTAGTAATATATTCTATCATTGATTAAAAAATATATACATAGGCAAGCTTCTGAGAAAATTCGTTTCACTTACATAACTGTGTGTCTGGTTGCATTTGGGTTAATATTAGGCGTTTTTGTCAAATACTATAAAAAAGAGCAAATGTCAAATAATTAATAATACAAATTAGTTCTATTTTAAAATATCTCAATGAATTATTGGAAGAACCATTTTAATAGATACTAAAAAGTTCAGTAAATATATAAAAAAATCTTTATTTATCTGATATTCTTGTCTGTTTAATTCCGCAAAGTAATTTATGGAATCATCTGTCGAATCTGATTCCAAAAGAGCGGTACGCAAAAACATACAGGCTTGCATATCTATATATTTTTCAATTATGTTTTTCAGTATATTCAATTTGTAGTTTTAATATTAGTTTGGTATTACAGTTCAGGATATTGTTAATTTATTTCATACCTAAAATTTTGTTCATAAAATTTTATATAACGTTATACATGTTTCATTATAAACGCTATATCAAACTTATATCTTTAATCATTTAATCCGGTGAATATTATAAAAGTTGTATTTGTATTTTTTTTTATCTATTTAGAATTATCTTCCGAATTCTCTCGTTGAAATAAATATCTGTATGTCTACTCAGTAAGGTTGAAAATAGCAGAAAACCAATAATTGCCCTCACGTGCATCTCACATAGTTGGCTATGAAATTCACACCATTGTCATTGTATTCCCTGAGGTAGAATTCACTTCTATGCTATCTCACCGTATTTACCAATGTGACCGACCGTGCGCTTTCACAGAAAAGTGTGAAATATATTTACACAGGCCCTAGAGTTCTGTTAATGTCTTCCTATTGTAGCAACGAGGTGTCTGCTTGTAGTTATAAATGGTCTTACCTTCACCATTGTCCGTGATTTATGTCTTAATATTGGTCAGTATTCACACTTCAATATTTAAAAAATGACCAGTAGCAGAAATATAATATTGTCGAATATTCATTTCAAAATTTTGACATGCCAATTCTATTAGAAGTATTCAATTACTCAAATCCATTTATTTTTTAAAACATGTCTTACTACATTGTCAAGTTACAAACAAATACCATTATATATATAAATAGATAAGGGATTTATTGTTTTTGATCAAATTTCTCGAGTGTGATTTGTCATCGCAAGTCGAATGACATAAATCTAGAAACTACTACGGTGTCTTTAATGACTATCTTCTTTTTTGTCAAGGGTACATTGCATTTGCGCATGTGCAAGTCAAGTAGTGTCCGTGTGTCTGCATATTTTTCTAATGAACATTAACTTCAATTAAGAATTTACTTAATGATTATTATTTATACCGAAAAACGTCATTGATCTTGTCTTGTTCTTGAAAAATCTTGTTCCTGCCAGAATTGTACCAGTAATAATTTGTAATTTTTTCGCCAATATTCTTGTTTAAATTGAGTTCCAAACGCTTAGTACCCAAACTAGTCACATTCCCTACACAATAGTGATGATCCAGCGGGCGGATTTCGGTTGACACCTGAGTGAAAAGCGACACGCTGAGCTCTAGCTGACATCTTAGCTCCCGCTCGAGTGCCCGAACATGTCATGCGGATACATTCAAAGACTCAAAGGAATAGCTGGACAACACTCTCGGGAGTACAGGAATGTGGGAACTGGGAATTAGGGATGAGATGGGATATGGTAATTGTAATTGGTAATTGGGAAGTCAAGTTGTTTGATAGGTGCCGAATGCTGAAGAAGAAAACATAGAATTCGGGAATTGTCATTTGGGATTTAGAGATTTAGACAGCAGTTACTAATTGGTATTGTCATCTTTCTTTATTTTTACCGTTTTACAAAGTAACCTGTCAATGTTTATTGTACCAGGTATAAATTTTAAACTAACCAATCCTTTTAACAAGTTTAGTTGTTTTAATGAAATGACCGCAACTAACTTTAATTGTAGTAGTATTATTTTATTTTGATCGTTTTTTACCTCCCGCCTGTCAACATATAGATAAGACAGGTATTGTTTTTGGTCAAATTTCTCGAATGTGTGTTTTCAACATATGAGCACGAATTAGGGTCCCTAGAATACGATTTACTATTTTTACCATGTTGTCTGTATGTCCGTGTGTGTGTTTGTGTTTGAGTGTCTGTGACGATTTTTTGTCCACGATAACTCCAATACGATACATGTAAATAATATAATATTTGGTACTGAAGACTTATGTTCAAATATGATGAACTGATTACATTTTGACTACAATTTGTTAACCGAAAATAGTAATTAATCATATTTCCTACAAAGACGTCTCTAAATTCATTTTTATTATTAAACATAAAAATTTTCTACCGGTCTGCATAATTACACTTTATATATAACTTCAGTCAACAGAAAAAATATTAATTATATTAACTTTACACATCGTTTAAGATGAAGAATTTTTATAAAACAAATGAGTAATTCATATGTTTACATAATATGCTATTGTTAAATTTGATGTAAATAATTTTCAAAGATAAAATAAGTAAATATGAAGTTTTTATTTGTAAAATACATGTAGAGGGAATAGATTTTAGTTATAGTTTGGAAATAATAACCTGATTAATATAATTCTCCAACTTTTGCTAAAGTCATGTCCATTTCTAAACCATACACATATCTCAAACATTAAAAAGAATAGTAGCATCACAGTCTAAGCCCGCCGGTAGCATCTTAAACGCTCTTTTGTGTGTTGCCGATTTTTCGGCAGTTATGAATGGTGGAGGGTCAGCGAAGGCTTTTCTCATCCTGAATGGGACTTCGTTCACTTTGCACTGATACACGGATTGTCCGTTTCACACCTTGATAAATGGAAGTTTTGCTAATAGTGTTGTACTTTACACGGAACACCGAAGATTATGGAAGATCATTAAATAGGAATGGAGAAATGAATATTGATTTTGTAACGTATATTTCTTTTTTCTTATATGCATACATATGTTTTCTATGAAGCGTCTATTGTCGTAGGTATTTGTTTTATAACATTTTTTAAAATTTTATTTAAGAAGTCTCCGTACCCGATTACAAAATTAACTAATGTGGTTACTAGGTTGCTTTTTATTTCAAAGGTTTCAGATTTAAATTTTAATGATAATGGGATGGGATAAGAATATAGCAAATTTTAATAAGAAATACATACAGTTTGTGTAACGCATAGAACTTTAACATGTGATTTAAAAAAAAATACAGATTCTCTCCTAATAGATTTACAGAACAAAAGTACAAAGTTGTTTAAAATTAAATTCTGCATCAGATAATGTCAGAATTGATGCAACAACACGCCTGCAGTAAGAGGTATATTAAATATAAAAAAGTGTATATATTTTATCCTCCACACATGTTATTTTGCTCGACATTGTATCTTTCAAACATTCAATCTTGCAAATCTTGCAATCTCAGTTGACGAAGAAATATTGTTTTAATTTATGGACGTACGGACGATGGATATTTCAAATTAGACTAGCAAGAGAAATTCCTACTTTACTAATACCAAAAAACACTTGTCTTATCCTTATAATATTGATTGGCTTTTCATTTACAATTAAGGAATTTATCCTCTAGTCTCTTCCCGTGAAATAGAAAGGAAAATTTATTTTCCCTCTCCAGAGAGGAAAATGCACAGTATTACCTACAGTATAACATGGATATTATTTTGAATAAAATATTTGGGAATTTATTATTATATTAAAACTTCTTATTTGATAATGATATTCCTTAAAAACAATTATAGGAATTGTTTCACATTATTTCGCAATTTTACTACTTGAATTGTCATATTGGAATTTCTATGTTATTCGGTTGATCAAAATTCATCGTGTCAGGGTTGATTTTTACATTCTCTGCTAACAAAATTTGAAGAACGTATTGTTTTGATATGTGGGCACACGATGTTTGCTTCAGTCTCTGTTTTATTCCATTGATTAAAAAGAACAACGTTAGGTACTTGCATTAGATAACACTTGTCGTGTCTCAATTGACTCTTGCAATCTCAGTTGACAAATTTGGAAAACTTCTTTGGAACACACGGTATATGTGGACATATGACGTTTATTAGAATCCTAACCTTAATTGATAATGAAAGACAACAACATTCTTTACCAGCAGTAGACAACACTTGTCGTATCACGTTGACCCCAGCAATCTGCGTTGACAAATAGGCCATACTGTTTTAATATGATCATATCCCTATCTTACACCCGTGATGGATGTTTCACAGTAGAGTAGGCCGCGCGACACATGTTGGCGAGGCGGCACCATCACTCATCGATGCTGTGGCTGGCTGAGCCCCGTCCGTTGCAAGCGCACGCCTCGCTGCCCAGTAGTTCTTACCGGATTTTCCACCCCGAGGGCTTGGACTCCGGGCGCGGACTCCGGGCGCGGACTCACGGAGAAGGATGGTAATTGTGGCTTCTGACGGTGGAAATAGCGTGATTGGTAGCAAGGTAATAAGAGTTGGGAATATGACATGAGGTTCTAAATGGAAAGAATGATGTCTTACCGATTTTCCACTCCGAGGTCCTTTCATTTACCCGGACTCTGGGCTTAGACTCCGGGATTGGTTTTGCGGTGTAGGATGGTAATTGTGGCGTGGAAACAGCGATATTAGTGAGGTAGTAAGAGTTGGGAATATGATATAAGACGAATGGAAAGAATGATGTCTTCTTACCGTATTTTCCACTCCGAGGTTCTTTAATTTACCCCTACTTCGGGCTCCAGGCTTGGACTTGCGGGGTAAGGATGATAATTGTTAGCAAGGTAATAGGAGTTGGGAATATGGTATAATGTCAAGATCCGAATATAATTTGGAAAAGCACTGGATGGAACGAACAACACAGTTAATGAACAAGATCAGTAATAAAAACAGGTCTTGGAGTTATACTCGCAGAGAACGTAATGTCACATAAGGTTATATATGGAAACAGTGATGATTGTTAGCAAGGTAATAAGAGTTGGGAATATGGTAGGTATAAGGTTCCGAATAAAAGAATGATGTTTGGAAAAAACCTGGATAGCACGAGTCAGATGGAACGAATAAGTTAATGAACAAGATAAGTCATAAAAAGAGGTCTTGGATTTATACTCGCGGATAAGGTAATGTCACATAAGGTTTATTATTATTCTGGATGAAAAGAACGGACAACAACAGTTGGATATAAAAAGCATGATTGTTCGTGAAAAAACAGCAGGGTTAATGAACAAGATGAGTAATAGAAATAATTCCATTTCTTCTACTACCCAGTAAATAATAAGCTAATATAAGAGTCTGATTAATACTGTAACGCAAAGATATTCTCCTCTTTGTCTACCGTGAAATATTCATCGTGTGAATAAGATAACCATTGAAATTTCATATTTTTAAATTTTAAAAACCTGATTGTAAAATTCAACATATATTAATTCTATTAAAATTAACTTAAACTCTATACAAGAATTTTGCGGACTCTAGTGTTAAATAACCCTATTTAAAGTAAAATTATAACGCAAGTAAATCACAAAATATGTTGCTTAGGAAATAAACCTTTGTTATTTTTGTAGATGTTTTACCAAATGTCTACTATTTCAGATAAATTTCTTTTTTTAATTAATAAGGGTGACTTATTACCAGCAACGTTATTTAATCTTATTCTACAATATTTTACATATTGTAACGTACTCCACAGACTGACAAAAAAGATGATCTAAGAATAGAAAGAAAGATACTACGAACGATAGTACGACCAGCAAAAATTGCAGAAAATTAATCATGAAATTGAACAAGAATAAGAAGGAGAAGATATAGTGAAAAGGGAAAATAAGACACGGGAGACCCAAATCTAAATATTTATAAGAAGTAAAAGTATAGGAGTAACAAAATAGAAGAAGAAAATAGAAAATAAGAAGACATGTAGAAGAATCAGCAACCTAATCTATAATTATAATTAATATAAGAATATATATATATATATATATATATATATATATATATATATATATATTTCTTTCTTGTTTCTGATATATTGATCTGAATCTATCTCAATGAAAAAGGCATGCACACATTCAATCTTGGATATTGTAATGAAGCAATGCGAATGTAATTTATATCGTCACAAGTGCTGGAAACATTCGCCCCTTACAGAGGGCGCAGGGATCAGAGGAGGACTTTTATAACTTAAATAAGCTGAAAGATGAATTTTTAAACGCAAATATAAAGCGCACGTTTCCAAGCGAACCCCAGGTTTGAAAAGAAAACGCTCGTGACATCTCAGCCGGAAAAAAACTTATAAACGCTTTTAAAACTTCTCGGAACGGAAAGAGATAATGAATTACTGGCGAGGAAAACGAAAAGTGAATTGTCAAAGCCGATTACCTTGTGTGTGTTAATCGGTAACGTTAGAAGTCAAGAGATTTGCTAATTGCCAAGCTTTGTGCAAATTTGTTTAATTTGCACCACGAATATATAAAAAGCTTAACAGGAAAACCAAATTAGCGAAATTTTTATTTGGTAATTCCATAAATATATACAAACACTTTTCTTACACACTTACATTCATTTGAAAATATTCTTACGTTATAGTTTTCTTAGCTTTAAAATAGTATGTTGTTTATTTGTTTAATTTGCACCACGAATATGTAAAAAGCTTCCAACAGGAAAACCAAATTAGCGAAATTTTTATTTGGTAATTCCATAAACATATACAAACACTTTTCTTACACACTTATATTCATTTGAAAATATTCTTACGTTATAGGTTTCTTAGCTTTAAAATAGTATATTGTGTATTTGCTTAATTTGCACCACGAATATATAAAGAGCTTCCAACAGGAAAACCAAATTAGCGACATTTTTATTTGGTAATTCCATAAACATATCTAAACACTTTTACACACTTACATTCATTTGAAAATATTGTTACGTTATAGTTTTCTTAACTACTTTTTTAGTTTAATAACATTATTATTTGACTAGCAGTATAATTTCGCTTCTCAAGATAGAATAAAAAATTATATGAAATTATATAGTCAATAATTTTGGATAATCCACAAAAAAAACAGCAATCTTCAAAATATTCGTAACTATTTCAGTCTTAAACATTAAACGTGAAACATTGACTCCCTAGACGAAACAAAACTGCTCATAAATATTAATGAGCAATTAAACAATCGAAAGTTTTGCAAACAAAATGAAGAACAAGTTCAATGTTTGAAAGTTTTCTCCACTTGCTTAAAGTTTTCAAGAACATTTCTTATGAATAGTTTCAAAAATTTTAATAAAATCATTCAAACTTTGATTTTATTTGAAACAAATATCAGACCTTCATTAAAAAAATTGCAATTAATAGTAATTAACACAAATATTAGTGACTATTTTCGTTTCGTTACGAATTTGAAAGAAGTATTTATTATTGTTTTTAACAAAATACGATCGTAGAAATATTTCACAATTCACAGCGTTAATTAGGTTGCTATATTTGCAAATTAGTTATATATCTGTTAATCTCTGTAAACTTTCTTGATTTTCTGCGTTTCTTTATTTCGTAAATTGTGATTGTTAATTAAAAGGAATAATTAGTAAACTTTTAATGAAGCGAATCGTCTTGAAATGTTTATTCTCGCAATAAATTTCAAGAGGGCTTAATTAAATTCAAAGGTCACAGGGAACGAAGAACTGGAGATAAGAAATCGAAGATTATTTGTTCAAGTTTAAATTGAGTTTGTCTGAATGTCTGATAAAGGATCAGATTGTGAAAGCGAAAATTGAAATCGAAATTGATTTTTTCTATTCTTGAAAACAGGAAGTTATACTTTGCAGTAAGCATACACTTTTAGTTCACCTTTAAACATTTTAAATTTTGATAATAATATGAAACAAATTAAAGTTATCTATATTCAAAGATATAATATATATATATATATATATATATATATAATATATATATATATATATATATATATATATATATATATATATGCTAATTTTTTAATATTAATTATTTATTTAATATATGTCAATTTATCAAATTATTTAATGAATATTAGTAACAGTTTTCTAAAATTTCGATTCGATGTACTGAAGTATCTAACAAAAGTGAAGAGCTTAACCATCCCGCCATCTACCGGCGCAGGTAAAAGTTACAGTTGAGTTCTTGCGTACCTGGCCAGGTGAACACAGGTACGCTCTTTCATGTTAGCGACAGGTGAGAACTTCATTCCAGTCGTTCTCCACAGGTGACTCTACTTGTACTGTTTCGGAATCGATTCTACAAGTCGTGTGTACGGTCGTACGTAATTAAATTTCATATGATCAATTGATACAATATGTACTTTGAAATATATATACAAAAGTCGATGACATTGTTATAATTGTAATGCTACCATATAATTTAAGGCAAGAACCATTAATAAATAATAATTATAGATATAATATATATATATATATATATATATATATATATATATATATATATATATATATACATCTCTTAACACAAGATTAATGAGAAAAGCTCTTGATATTTTTAAAACTAATAATATTAATAAAATTAATCGTAACAATAAAGAATAATAATAAAAATAATAATAATAAGTTATTATTATCAATCAATAAAAATAATGATTCATTTAAAACTTTTAAAAACAAAAACGTAAAACGCGTGTGTTTCAAAAACCAAATTGCTAATAACATCACACACTCAAGACAATATGATTTTGTCTTCAGTGTGTAGTCATATTTGACATTTCTAGTTTTTAGTGTGTGTCCTCCTTTATTACCAATCAATAAAAATAAACTTTAAAAAAAATTTAAAACGCGTGTTTCAAAAACCAAATTGCTAATAACATCACACACTCAAGACAAAATGATTTTGTCTTCAGTATGTGGCCATATTTGACATTTCTAGTTTTTGGTGTGTGTCCTCCTTTATTACAAATCAATAAAAATAAACTATAAAAAAAAATTAAATACGCGTGTGTTTCAAAAGCCAAATTGCTAATAACATCACACACTCAAGACAAAATGATTTTGTCTTCAGTATGTGGTCATATTTGACATTTTTAGTTTTTGGTGTGTGTCCTTCTTTATTATCAATCAATAAAAATATGTTTTCATTTAGAAGTTTAAAAAACAAAAATGTAAACCGCGTGAGTTAATTAGCAATTAGTTTTTTGCAACATCTAGATCAGTATTAGTATCTGTACGTAATGTCTGGGCCGTACGTTTGAGCCTGCAGCAGATAAGACTAATTGGAGTGAATAAGTGCTTACAGTTCCCGTTAAGTTTGATTTACGGCGACCGCTCGTATCAATAATCGCTGCAATAATCGTAAATAAACTTATTTATACACGTATTTTAACAAACCCGCAGCTAATATGATGCATAAATAATCCGCTGTACTCCAACGAATAGAAAGTAACAATACGTGGACATGTAATCGCAAGAAAGGGAAATTCATCTCATTTTTACACAAATGAAATTACTATTAATTTGTCAGTGACCAAATGATTCATTTGATAATAACTCTAACCTAGTGTTAAACTTTGATTTTCAACTAATTAATTAACCTTCACCGGTATACTTATTTAAGTTGCAAGGAACATAAGTACGTTATAATCTCCCAGAAGATATAAACTGAGGTGGAGTTTGCGGAGCAGAAGTTCATGTTACCATACGAGAGTAGTTGTATTTGATACTTAAATTCCGAGGCGTTTATTATATTTTTCGCGTCATCAGCAGCAATGAGGTCTTGTACGACTTTTAATTTCTAACTTTAATCAATAGACTAATGAAAAAATATGGAAGCCGTATTCTTTATTTTTCACCAAATTAACTTTTATTAATAGAAAAACTGTTATCAAAGATGATATCCTTTAAAACGCGGTTGAATTACCCTACTTCCTCCTAAGATTCTTACTCAACTTCACTTCGTTCCAAATAGCAAATATTTTGTTAACTTCTAAACTGACAAATTGGATAATCTTCTGCAAATATAGTGGCACACAAAAGCCTTACAATGCTTTAAATCACAGACTGTCCACTTTACGAACTTTCAAATGCGCCAAACCACAATATTTGGAATCTGGCATCTACACGTAGATAACTTCACACCACAACCTACGGGCGTCACAATTTTTGCGACTTGTTTTTAATATGAGAGGTTATAGTTCGCGACGATGAGAATCGATCCCAGATCTTTACAATTCGTTCAGATCAAGTCGGAGTACACTAATCAAGTGGACAACCACTGTTCGTTTCTATTAGAATAGTTAATTGTTCCTTTGTGAAAACGCTCTTCAGATTTACGTAAAGTAACCGATACTCAGAACCAGAACTTTCAAGTTTTCAAATCTAGGTATTGGAGTCAGTATAGTAACAATCGTCTTTTGTCTTATTTACAATATCCATAATAGAGAAATTTGTAGTTTGGTTCCTCAATACGGTTCTTGTCAATTGGGTTCAAGAAACAGAAACTAATTGGTTGCACTTCTAGAACCGAGAACCGTTAAGTATTAGATACTTGTGTATTGAAATAACCAGGTACCTGAATAATACTGGAGTCACTAGTTTATTTAAAGTCATATGTCTTCTAGCAATGTCACATCAATAATGATACCTAACACTTTAAATTGTTTTCTATGAAGTCAAAAGTAGCAGTACAAAATCATCAGCAATTGTTTTTCCAAAAGGACGATATAGGACTGTCAAAAGTTTTACTTTTAACTATGATTGGGAAATGAATCACCTTAATAAATGTACGAAATCAATGTATCCATATTTTGTAATTCAATAAGCAATCCGCTTTGTACTGTTTGAGGTTTTATGGGGAAGAATTTTGTGAGGGTAGCAGTGAGGAGGAAAGAAGTGATGTCGGTGATGGATCCAAGGTTAGGGGAGGGTATTTTGCAGAGTGGAGCGCGTTTCCAGAAACTATCGCCGTCATTACGGCCTATCCATTATCCATTCAACATGCAGAAACACTTTTCTTGTCAACGCCAGCAATTAAACTAGATTGCGGTCTCATTTCCACGTTGCGTATTTTCAACCCTTATGGACAATTACATCTTTTGGCCTACTTTAATCCTTACGGTTTATGGCTTATATAAGCAATCAATTTCATATTCCTGGCTTTTGGCTTATACTCTAATTTACAAAGAAGTGGTTGTTATGGTTATATTACAATTATTTACTAGTTCTTCATCTTTTATCCTAAATCTACTTTATCCAGATTCGTATTGCTCTTTTGTCCCTGTTCTTCTTATTAATGGCTTTAGTATTATGTGGCTACTCAATTTGTTGAATGTGCAATTATTTTATTTTTGGTTCTGGAATTGAATCAAAATTTAAAATAGGACAAAGTATCTATCGGATAATACATTACTAAAATTAAAGACGATACTTTAGTCAATTTTTCCTTCTATTTTCGTTAAATTAGATCCAAGAATTGCGTCTATTTCTCAATTCCAGTACTCGATTCCAAGAATAGATTCTTCAACTTGTATATGAAAATGGGTTCTACGTATAGAAACCTGACTTGTTATATCACAAGAGCAATGTTACAAAACGGTTACACTGAAGGCTATGAATAAAACAATGCCATAAAAAAATTGTGTATCAGGTAGGAAAAGTGTCTTTTCATTGGCTCGTCCCGCAATTACCACCAACGTTCGGGAATATATCACTTTACCTCCTAGATACACAATATGCTATTCTTATATTTAATTAGACAGACAATACCAAAAAGTTCGATTTAAGACAAAGAAAATTAATGCATCCCTTTATAAGAAACACAAAGTACAATTCATACATAAGTACGGACTAGAAATTTATCAATGTTAATAATCTATGTCGGTTTTCTATATTCGTGCATATTCAGAGCAATTTGGTATTCTAAGTGGTAGTACAAACGTACTTCTGTTTATTATATGACGCTGTGTTTAAATAATAAAAAAAAGGCTGATTATAAAAATAAAACAGCAGACAGAGGTTTGTTTTCTATGTCGTATGTATCATTGGTAAAACCCTTAAACAAGTTTTTATCCCTGCGAAAGGAAATTATTAGATAGGATTGGTTTTATCGACTGAGAATTAATAAAAGAAGGTCATTTTGGAAGTTGCAGTCATTTAATAAAATCCTTTAATACACCTATGAAATTGGTATTATTAAATGACTGCAACTCCAAAAACACCTTCTTATAGTAAATTATTAGGTATGTCCTAAGTTTGGTTTTATCGACTTCAACTCCAAAAAGACCTTCTTTTAGTAAATTATTAGGTATGTCCTAAGTTTGGATTTATCGACTTCAACTCCAAAAAGACCTTCTTATAGTAAATTATTAGGTATGTCCTAAGTTTGGATTTATCGACTTCAACTCCAAAAAGACCTTCTTTTAGTAAATTATTAGGTATGTCCTAAGTTTGATTTACCGACTGCAACTCCAAAAAGACCTTCTTTTAGTAAATTATTAGGTATGTCCTAAGTTTGATTTACCGACTGCAACTCCAAAAAGACCTTCTTTTAGTAAATTATTAGGTATTTTCTAAGTTTTTTACCAATTATAAATCCAGCTTACAATACAATTCATTTAATACACCCCCAAGTTTCAAAACACGCCTCCGTGCCTTCACATCCCATTACCCAACCACAACCACTTCTCACATCCACTTTTTGGTGTAATTAAGACCGAGACTCGTGTCAAGCTCATCTCACTTGGATGCTGGCACCCTCTATCCATCCCGCGACTTTAGTTCTTCTGTCCCTTTCCATAAGGCTCGCTGTCCCTTCCGCTAGGGTCGGTGGATCTTCTCCCTGATTCGCTAACCGGTAACGGGGAGTTCCGCTTCGCGATAAGCGGAAAACAAGATCAGGGGAATTCGTTTTTTCTGTTGTGGCTACGCTTGGGTGAATCTTCCGGAGTTGGAGTTGAAGCTATTGCTAGGGGAATTGGGTAGCGATTTATTGGAAGAATCACTAAAAGAACAAGCTTGAAAGATTTCTGTTAAAAAAATTTTCGTATCCATGGTATGTAATTGACAAATTTTTTATTTCATTTGAGGTTAACAATGGCAATTAAATATTAAAAGCGGGATGATATAAATAGCTGTGGGTTGTAGCGGTGCAAGTATACGACGTGCCATTTACCGATAAAATTTAAAATTATAATAATTTGATTACAACAAAATACTGTTTAAGTTAACTACATGATAATTTTAATTATTTTTCAATTTTCGCATAAATTTATTATAGATATCATCATTTATACCAAAATTAGACATTTTTAATTTGAGACTGTATGTCAAAAAATCTTTTGCAATGACGTTTACATTAGGTATTTTGTTACCTGTTGCCATGGTTTCAGTAGTAAATAGGAAAGCGACACATGTTTTTATGTTATACATTAAAAAAATAACTATTTTATTTAAAAGATGCTTCTGAAGGATACGGAAAAATAGCTTCTGCCCTACGGGAATCTAACGGCATAATTACATCCCTCGGCTTTTGCTGCCCTCGCTCACTACGTTCGCTCGTGTATCAGGAATCTTCGGGATGTAATATGCCTATATCTTCCCTTATGACGCAATATACTATTGTTTATTGTATTCCATCTATGGCACAACATTGCTATGTACAACAGGACCTCAAGTACCTGAGGTACTTGTTGCATGACAGGTTTTACTTGCATTTTAGTGATGTGCGATAACACATCCAATTGGACAGGGCGGGCTATGTTGCATATCTACACGATAAGACATAACACGCCACGATCACACAACCGTACTGACTGATTTGTTTATTGTATATTATGTGTAAAATATAATGATTGGGATAATAAAGGTTTGTTTTGTTGCAGGTCTTAACAGGTTCAGGGGTCAAAGGATGGCTTGATGGCACCTTAGACAACAACAACTGGATCAAATTCATCAGAACGACAAACCAGAACTCAGAAATTAATGTTCAACATTATCTTCAAGGAGGATTGGTAGTAAGCATTTCTTATTTAAAATTAGAAATATATTTTCAATTATACTTCATTTGTCAATGAAAGAGATTCATAAATCAGTTTATCAAAGACTTTCAAATGACTTGCTAATAAATGTTTCCTTAGGAATAGTGGAAAAGTCTAAATTCGATAGAGATCTACCTCACTCAAAAGTTAAAAAAATTGTATTTTGACGTCAATTTTTTAAATGTGAAATTATATTGCAGAAAGCATATCTGAACATTCTAGCATCCGTAACTCAGCTCATTATAGATATACGATTTATTGTGAAGTTAGTTTCAAAAAGCATAATTGAACATTTTAACTCAGCTAATTTAAACATTTAGAATTGCCCTATCTGTAAATTCGTTGCTGACAAAAATCTAATACTACTCTTGCAGATGTTTATTGTTCTCTCATTCTCTAACGAAGTGCAACAAAAATATATCATATATAAGATATAACATATTACTGATTATAATTCTATATATAGTAGCTCAAGACACCCCTAGATGGTGACGATTTTTTGATGCTCTCTAGATACTTTTATTGAGGTGGATCGGTCACTGATTCTTTAGATTAAGTTGCTGATTCTTCTCCAAGTCTTCCTATTTTATGTTTTCTTCTTCCATGATTCTACTAATCTTTATAAAAGGACATTTACAATATGTTTTACATTACTAGAAATAATAAAAAAGTTAAATGAATTGTAAAATCTGATGTTTAATTCCCAGTGTAACGAATTGGAATTTAATAGATATCTTATTGTTTTTCTATGAGTATATTATGTAAACATTTTTTACACATTCTAAATATTTAACCTAGAATCATACCCTGATCATTTTCTAACGACTTTAGAGATATTGACTAAAGTATCACAAATTACTTTATCGTTCTGTATATTAAAAATATTTGTATTGTAATTCATGTAGTAACAGATTACACTTTTGAATTTTTTATAACTCGTCAATTAAATGTCGATTCTTCTGATATTAAGGATTATTGATATTACAATATTGTGAACATAAGTTGTGGGTGTTTAATATGGAATATAATGTATTTAATTTCTATTTATTACAAATTTTCAATAATGTACATTTTTTTAAAAGTTTTGCCCTTTGGGTACAAATTGTAGTATAATATACTCTTTTTACTTTGGAAAAATAATGCAATTATCTTTTTTATAGTATAATATACTATTTTGCACTTTTGTGACTTAAGTGTTTTTAATAATTATATGCAATTGTGTTGATGAAATAAAGTAATCTACTTAACCTAATAATTTTCATACGTATATATCCACCTTTTTCTATTTTCTTTTGAAAAATCTATTATAGAATATTGATTGGAAAGGTTAGTACACTATTATATTAACAGCCTTGATACAGTAACCATTGTCCAGCAATAACCTTCTTTAAACCATTGTTACAATCTTGCTAAAAATATCAGTAGCAATATATGATTACCTTATTTTAAATCTAGAATAAAGTAGGCTTATTAACTCCATAACCTTCACTCGAACAGATCAATAACTGATCAATGATTAATCCATCATAGATTTGGGAGCGTATGAAGTTCTTTGTATGCTTGACAGTAATTATTATAATATACCTTGCCTGGTTGTAATAGTGCTGTATGGATGTTATTAACTGATGAAAGAATCAAAGTAGGTAATTACAGTTTTGTAATGTTTCACTATAACAGAACTGTTACTTATTATATTTCATTCATCAAAATTTCCATATCTGATTTTTGTACTATCTTTAAATTCAATATACCGTGTGTTCCAAAAAAGTGATGTCATAAGCATTTAAGAAGAGAAACCACTTTTTGGTAAATAAAAACTGTCCTGCTAACAACTATTACTTATTATATTTCATTCATGAAAATTTCGATATCTGATTTTTGTACTATCTCTAAATCCAATATACCGTGTGATCCAATAAAGTATTGCCATAGGCATTTGACATGGGAAACCACTTTTTGGTAAATAAAAACTGTCCGGCTAACAACTAAGTCACCATATTGTACAGGACAATAATACATGTACTTCCACATCTAATTTAACCAAGTCCGTCATTTTATTGTAAAAAGTAATATTCTAGTTAAGAATGGTATTTGGCGTGAAAATTGCTCGAAATATATATATATATATATATATATATATATATATATATATATATATATATATATATTCAATTAATTGCTTGTCACAATTTTGACGGACGTTGTATCTAAGCATCTATTTAGTCGTGTAAATTTCCAGTAACTTACAATTGTCAGTAAAGTTTGAATCTGATTGGTTCAATTCACCAAAATATTGTGATTTAATTGGATGACAAATTATGAAAAGAAAAGTATTTATATCATAAAAATTGTTTAATATTTATCTAGGTACTATGATGATATATAGTAAAAGATTGAATAAAAGAGACATATGACAAACCCAAAGCCTCTTACATTAAGAGCGTAATAATAAATAGATATTGGTGAAGACATATTTTTACCGAAAAAGGCGATTTAGCAAAGGTTATTTCTCGTTAACACTAGCTATCATGTAGCAAATATATGAAGAATTTGATAAGTAGAACTCAAATTATATTTCATGACAATATCAAATTTAAGCTGAAAATATAATAGTCCACTTCTGTCAGCTATTATTAAGCCATTATAACATATCTTGACTTAATTGCTCTATATATGTTTGCGGAATACACAGATAGAACAATTAAACAAATAAAATATCTTTATTCCAAGCAATTAGTTCTAGTTTGGATTGTTTATAGACCGTGCGTGTTTTAACCTAATACCAACTAGACTCGACTTGTTATTAAATTCCAATATTTCATTAGTAATGGAGTAATCGATCGTTCGCTACGGGGTGCTATCATGGACTTTTTATTAGACCGGTTAATAATGCATATTACACGTAACTTGTTTGACGTGGTCTCTCTAGGTTCAGAAAGGAAAATTTTTACCTTAATGTATAAATATTAATAAATTACTAATAATATGAACCATCATTTTTGGCATTACCTTTCTATAAGGAACAGTACATTAATATACACACTTTTTCGGTGTGTTTTCAAACCGCAAAGTGCATTATTCCGATATTTTAGTGTAGTTGCTAAATTACGAAAAATAATAATCCGGGAATATTTTTTCCGTAAATAAAAATACAATTATATTTATACACAACTATCAAATAATATAGATAGAATTCAATCATTTTTTATAAAGTAAGGTCCTTCGTTACTGTTGCTAATTGAACAATATTGACAGTTCGATGGAATAATATTATTCAATTGTTATGTCAAATTTAAATCTTACTCTGGCAAAAGAGTAAAAACCAAATTGTTTTAAGTAAGTTTTTCTATATAAAAAGCCAAAGTTATACGAGTATTGTCATTTTTCATACTTAATCTGTCGCTAAATAAATCTAGAAATAATTGCCTTGCGTAAAGCAAATGGTCAAAACTATAATCTGTACCTTGTAGAGGTTGTAGGATGACACCTACACCACTAAAATACAAGTAAAACTTGTCATGAATCAAGTACCTTAGGTACAGAAATATGCATTCCACCTTGGAATATTGTACCATAGATTAATGGAAGCTATATTAATAGACTAGTAGGAATATCACTAGTAAAACTAGAACCTTAAGTAGTGAAAGCCTTATTCTATATAAGAATATTGTGAAATAGAAAAATATAATAGCTGACGAACCTCTGCAGTAGAGTTAAATTATTTATCTAATGATCATTGAAAGATTATTATATTTGTTTTATTGCATTTAATCTCTTTTTCGAAAGTACCTTTGCTCTAAACCTTATATTATATATCATGTCGAATACAATACTTACTGATGAGGTCTTTAAAGGAACAATTACATTTTTTAAGTTAAATTATTGTATTTACGAGAAAGAAGAAAAATGGTCATTAAAAATACTTCAACTGTCAAATATTGGGTAGACCAAAACAATCAAATGTAAAAAAAAACTTGTTATGACACTAAAAGCCCAGATTCTTGAGACTATTTCTCCTAAGAAGAAATAACTACCTGAGTAATTAACTCAATTTATGATTAGAAGAGAAATGTGTAACATCTCAATCCACGCCATCCATAATTAAATCCTTGGAATCTATTCAATTAGAAAGAAAAATATCACATCTGCAAAGAACAGTTACTAGTCCACATGCGTCGAATGAACAGATTACAATCTCAGATCTTCCAACGTGAATAAATTACCACGTCAGGTCCTATAGATAAAAAGCAAACGAACAAAAACAAACACGTTAGATAGCGAGCTTCCATTTTAAACAAAAGCCGAACGAGTAACAAATGAGAGCTTTGACGAATGAGCTACTGCGATTGGTATCATTTGCGGAGATGCCAATGATTTCCAGTGGCGTAGAGGAAAAGGAAAGGGGCACAATGGTTTTTCAATAAAAATATTAACATTTATTATGTTGTCACTTTATTCTAAAATTCCTCTAGGTCTTCATTTAATATTCTAGACGAAAAAGTTCTAGAATTCTTAACTCGTCTGTTACTACTTCCAAAGTCCTTTCCATAGTCTTCTTATCTGGTAGATACGGTTTATTTTAAAGTGAAATATAGTAGCAACATTGTTAAATAACTAATTTTTCTAGACATAGAATCCCAGATTTTACATTTTTAAATTTATGTTATTTTATTAAACTTTATGCTCTTCGGATAAAATCCAAGTCAATGTTAGAATATAAATCATTATTATTAAATTGATATATATTGGTTACTTATGAAACTTATTTTGTTTCAGATGTGGTACGAGACGTGTAGAGATATCAAAAGTGGTGAAGAACTCTTACTAGGACCTAGGGAACCTCTTCAGCTTCAAGACTTGAGGGTATCTGCCATTCCAGATGACAAATCAGACAGAGAAACTGGTAAGTTATAAAATTACATTTTTGTCATAATCATAAATAAATATGTAACATAAAAAAAAACAAAAAGAATAGAAAAATCGAAAAATAAGGGACCAAATTTGGAAAATATATTAATCAATACAAAACAAGAAAATAATCCTAATATACCCATGTCCGGAAACGAACCATTTCGGAATAAAACTCTTTTGTTTGAATTTTGAATTTTATTTTTAGTAATGTTTTTCACTCTCATACAGGATATTGAAATCTAAGATTTAATAAAAACCTTTTCACTACTTCTGGTAACTTATCTTATCTGGATTTAATTTTGCTGAGCGTAAAACAATAATTAAATTTCCTCGCGAAGAAACGGTTAACGACTGTTGCAGGTGTTAATTTATAATATATTTTATGACCTTCTTTACACCCGAGTATTAAAAATATTGTCAAGTAGCTTTAATTGTGGAGAAAACAGTTACGACTACAAATTTCTTCCACGTTGTGGGAAAATATTTAATTAATAACATTCATTCTCATTACTTCAAATAAATTAAACTCATTTATTAAGTTTTTGCCCGATGTTATGCATAATTGCAAATTAGATTTGTAGATTTGCACTACGCTGGTGGTACAGCCATATAAGTTATCTAGGAAAACATCGAGTGAATGGTGTCACAAAAATTACTCTTCAAAAAATTAATGCGGTTCATTAAAAGGAAATACATATTGAAGGTATATTTCTTATAGTTCTATACTTTGAATTAAACTTATAGCCCAAAAATTTAGGGTGCAAATAATTTTTTACCAACTGTTTATCTAACCTAAAACCTTTGTTAACATACTAAAATGTCAAACAAATTCCAGTCCCAATTCATAAAATGAATTAAGTACATTATTCAGTTGCAAAGATAACTCCACTAGTTTGGTGGAATTAGCAATATTTGTAGATGATTATCAGCATTTCTAAATGGTACAGAAGAAGATTTGTAAATATTCTGAAATGTCTAACTAAATTCAGTTTCAATTCATAAAAATAATTAAGTATATTATTTAGTTGCAAAGATAACTCCACTAGTTTGTTGGAATTAGCAATATTTGTACATTATTATTAGCATTTCTAAATGATACAGAGGAAGATTTATAGTGATTACACGCATGTGCAAAGCATTCATTGAAGTATTGTTACAATCAATTTTTTTAAAATTTTTTTTTTATTAAATTCATATTTTATAAAACAAAACGTTACAGTTTAAAATTTTACTTAATCGTAATTTTTCAGGTAATATACAATAAGGAAATTGTCCTTTTATTTCAATATGGTATAAAACTTGCAGTGTATTAAAATTAATTTATAACATACTGTGTTCCACATTTATAATACGTGTGTAACACCTTTTGAAATCTGTATTTAATAACATACAATACTTTATATTACTTTCTTGCTAATATTTTATCATTATATGTACGTACAATGAGAATAATATTAATGACATTATCAAAACAATACATTTCTTAATTAATATTATTTATCACCTTTTGTGCTCCAGATATGACTCATTACACAATGTAAAGAAAAAAACTGAAATACAATTTTTCGTCTCAGTTAACACCTTTCAAAGTAATAACGAATTAAGGAAATGAAGAATTATGCACATAAAACATAACATTACTAGGCAGAAATAAAAATTGGTTGCTACACTTTCATAACATCCTTAGGCATAGAAGAGATCATGTAATAAACTCGTATGCAGATTTTTATGCCTTGGAGGTAAATGGTTAACTTCTCATTTATGGAATGAAAATCAATTTGTCTCTGGTTTCTCAAAAAGAAACAAATGAAGAGTAATTTAAAACGATATTTTGCTATTCAACACCTGTGCATTTCAAATTAAAAAAATGAAATGTCGACTCATTAACTTTCGTTAATAGGCTAATTTTATCTTTTGCATTTTACAATAAAAATGTTTTCTCATTTCATCTTTTACAATAATATAAAATTTTACTAATACTTTTTTTCATATTTTATAAACATATGAAATAATTATTTATGTATTAAGGGCATAATCAAAAGATTTTCTGAGGGTTACTTTATAGGAATAGGGTAATAGTCAGTCAGTCAAGAGAGTCTTCTAATCATTTTCAAAAATAACCAAAACTATACGTTTAGGTGTCAGAAGTAACCAAGACTTTCTGGAACCGTTAATGTACTTGGTTATTGAAAAAGAAACCGCGGTTACTCTGATCCAATTTCGGAATATACCAAGCATATATCTTACAAAAGTAAGTACACAAGGTATTATCACAAATAGGAATAGGAGAATAGTCAGTCAGTCAAGAGAGTCTTCTAATCATTTTCATAAATAACCAAAACTACACGTTTAGGTGTCAAGAGAAACCAAGACTTTCAGGAACCGTTAATGTACCAGGTTATTGAAAAAGAAACACAAGGTATTATAACAAATTTGAATAGGGGAATCGTCGATCAGTTAAGAGAATCTTCTAAAAATTTTCACAAATAACCAAAACTACACGTTTAAGTGTCAGAAATAACCAAGACTTTTAGGAACCGTTAATGTATTTACCCTAGTTTCCTTTGGATATACCATTAGATATTTAACGAGACCTGAATTCAGATCAATGCAAACAATTCATTTATTAATTTACAAAGCTCAACTTTTTGTCCGATGCCTATAACCCCATGTGCGTATATATATGTGTATGTGTGTGTTATATCACTTGACATGAGCCGGGAACTCAATCGTTTGGAACGACCCAGCAATGCACACGTGCACACGCACCTGGCTTGGACGTCGCTGTCGCTGATTTCCTATCACGACACGAGGCTACGTAGAAATTAACCCTGGCCCAACGACTACGTTGCTCATAACTCAACAAAAATATAACGTTAACCCTTGCCATTGGAATATTACATTCATGTTGCGATTTTCTATACCGTGAGTATTTTTTAACGTAAAACATCGGGATTTATCATATTCATGGTTACGATTTAATATTTGATTTATAGCAATGTATACTTGCTTGTCTCATTTAAAATGAAACAAACGGAACGAATTTGACATTTGCTTTTTGGGTTATAAAATTTTCTGACAGACCTTCACCAAATGCAACAACAATTTTAAGTATCAGTAATATCTTTAGAGGAAAATGTAGAATAGTAGAATGGTCTGCTAGATTACTAGATCGTACACATCTAAATTCTTTTTATTGGAGACATTTTAAATCAAAAGTTTGTACCAGAGGAAATCTTCAAAATTTAAATGAATTAAAAGTTCAAATTTAATACATTTCTCAATTGCCCAAATATCAGTGTATATAATTCAAAAATTTTATAGCAAATTGAGGCATTGTTTAGCAGTTAGTGGCCGGATTTTTGAAACTTTATTGTAAATATTATTTAATTGTTCATTTTACTTGTTGTGTAGCAGTCTATTCTACTATATTGTCATTTCCTTTAATGTTAATAATGATTGTTAAAATTATTGTTGCACTTGATGTAGGCCTGTCAGAAAATTTTATAACCCAAAAAGTAAATGTCAAATTCGTTTCTTGTTTCATTTTAAATGAGACAAGCAAGTATACATTACTGTCAATCAAACATCAAGTCGTAATCATGGATATGATAAATCCTTATGTTTCACGTTAAAAAATACTCAAGGTATTTGTTTTAATTGTTCTTCTACATCTAGATCAGTGATCTTCTTAAAGCATCGCAATCCATTTTTTCGTATCCAAGGTATATACATATATGACAAATAGTGTACTTCATTTGAGGTTAATAATGGTTAATAATGAAGGATAAATATAAGCGGTGCAAGCATACGGCGCAACATTTATCAATAAAATTTACAATTAAATTATTTGATTACAACAAAATACTGTTTAGGTTAACTCTAAATTACATAATAATTTGAATTATTTTTAAAAATACAAATAAATACGAAATTATCATTAATACCATTAGACATTTAACCTCCCTTTGAAAATGCACTGCCTTTCTGACCGGTACATTAGTGGATCACAGGGTGCTATATGATTTATTTACGTGACACGTAAAAACCTCGTTGGTCGGGACCGGATCTGGGTGTCAAAGTGAAAGCAGGGTACTTCTGCAAATCACCCCGTCTAGTAAGGGTGCACGCGGAAAAGGAAGTCCTAATGTGATGATTGCTTTGTTTTGTTAACCGATTGTGTATTGGGGCCAAAATCAATTTCAATAAAGGACGAATTAAACAGTGACTAATTCTATCGTTTTTTATTTCTTTTTAATTCTGCATGTCCTTTTCTACTGGCTGCTTCCTTTGTGGAGAAGTATAGAACTCGTTCTGAAAATCATATAGCGAGATTTTTATAATAATAAAATATAACATCTTTTCAGGTCTCTATTATAATGTAATGTTACAAACAAGGGGATCAATTGAAGAGTATATATAATTACCGGCGATTATGTATCATTCCTAGTAGTATTGGATAATATGCTTCATTTATTAAATATACCGGATATTTTGTACAATGTCCAATCCTTACTAGGTTGCCGGTTAGGTTGACTTATGTTATATATAATATATATATATATATATATATATATATATATATATATATACATATATGTAACGGACCATGTGATCTATTGAAGAGTATTCATAATTACCGGTGATAACGTATCATTCCTAGTAATATTATATAACATGCATCATTTATGAAGTATACTGTATATTCTGTACAATCTTAATACTTACTAGGTTAAGTTGACTTATGTTGTTTTCATAAATAAGTTTTATTTCATTTTGGAATCATAATAATTATTTATATATTAAGGGCATAATCAAAAGATTATAGCACGAGAGAATGTTTAAAGCTCGACGCAGAGCGTCGTAATATTAAATATAATCTGATTCTATAAAAATGAGTTATTAACTTGCAATGTATTATGCCTACTATTAAACTTAAATTTGTGATAATTCTATTACACTTATAAATCCATACAGCTATTGGTACTGTAAATTGTTGCAATTATCCAAGAACAAACTGATATAGAACTTGTAAAATCCGGTAATCATCACTAAACACTTCCCTTATTGAACAGCAAAAACCTGAATTTTCTTCGCATGGTCAACCTCTGCCCATACGTCGGTGATTATGGTTAAGGACCACCGCGTTTATTAATAATTTTAATAATTTCCTCGTGTAAGACTCCATGTGCAAGAAGTGTGCGGTACATCCGCTTTGGTATAAACCACCGCACGAGCAACAAACTCCAGGAAGCACTGAAGAGGAAGACGTCTAGTCATCCGAGACCATATGTGTTCAAATTGGAGGAAGCAAGTAACGGACAGACACGAAGACTGTTAATGGTATTACAGGACGTTGGGATATTATTAGTAGGGGTCACAAAAATCCATAATTTGCATGAATATGACGATATTTTACATCGATTTGATTAGTAACTAGATATATCCTTGATTTATAAGCAAATTAAATCGTTAACGCGCGTGTACTTGTAAATAAGTATAAGAATCTTAGGTACAATATTCGTCGACATCTGAACTTGTTATAAACAGCTTACAATTGTTCATTTGATTTTAGTTCCTAGTTCAAGTTTTATAATTAAAAATTTCGGGTTTTAAATTTACTATAAAAAACAAAATAACAGGGTGATATTTATTTTGTTTTAACTATTTGCCTGTTTGACCCGTTTTCAATTTACGAATAAAAAAACTTCCGTCAGTTCAAATCAACGCGTTAACCAATGAGCTATGTCACCAAATTTTGATTTATATATATATATATATATATATATATATATATATATATATATATACATATATACCAGATAAAAAATGAAATACCCGTATTTTTTAAATTTATTCATTATTCCTAGTTTACAAAAAAATAATTATTAAATATTTGGGGAAGCGATACTGTAACGTCAACGTGATAGAATCGTGAAAGAACAGATTTAGACTTGGACCATAAGAGACAGAGGAATCTACCATATCTTCATTTTGGAAAAACACTCCAGGCCTCAGTCAAGTAAGACAATTAATTTCTCCAGTTATGACAAACGCCAAGAAGCTACTAGCTCTCAACAAAAAGGACCTTAGAATAATCACAGGAGTACTCACTGATCATTATGCTTTAAAATACAAATTGTTCATAAAATGACATCTATCGACTTTGTGAACGACGCAGAGACTCAATCTCTGATTTGACGAAAAACAATACCTCCCTTATCTAAATATTGATAGGCGGGAGGTAAAATAAACTACGGTGGTTAGTTTTAATATTTTGTGGCATTTTTACTGAAATTCGATTATAATATACCCCATTGAAGCACCGTTGTTATTTCATTACGAAATATATTTATTCCTTATAATAACAATCTGAGCAATAGGTAAGAAGTAGTACGTGGCAAACCATTTGCGTAATCGACTGAACAATCTAGTATGAAGCACGAGATTATTTCCATATAAGAATGGCAGTGGCGAATCATGCAACGGCGTAAAAAGGCTTCGGCATCTGTGATCAGATTGAAGTGTTTTTGCTTTGCCGGGCTTAGAATAGCACGTGGCGTGTCCCAAACAGACTTTGACGGCCGGCGACGATGATGGATGGGGTTTTTTGCTCTCCCTTCCTTTGCTTCTGAAGCAATATCAATCAGGATTACTTGATAACGACGCTGGTAAACACAGACTTACCTCACTAATGGAGACAGTCTGGTTCAAGTTATGCAAACCTCATCAAAATTGTTACATTTCAATACGCGGTTGTTTATTGGGAATAATGATGGTTCGGGATTAGCCATACTTGTAGGACTCAAGTTCTTATCCCATCTGCCGTAAGATACTTCTTACCTCACTAATAGAGACAGTTTGGTTGAAGTTATACAAACCTCATCGAAATTGTTACATTTCAATACGCGTTTGTTTTTTGGAACTATTGTCTTGCGCACTCAAGTATTTTCAAGTTAACGCAGCTTTTAATCTATGAATGTTTCATATTAAGGCCGTTTTAGATTAGCTTATATATGGGACAAGAAATAGTATAAGAAATGGTACGATATCTTGTACAATAATTGTTAGATTTTGATGAATTTTTGTATGATACTAATGCAATTTCTTTTCTTGAATATGTGAATGTGACAAACAATGTTAACGATAAATTCATTTACATTTTAAGTTCAAAATACTTACAACTTTACCACCTATAGCAACACTAACAAACAATAAAAACAAGTGTACCTTAAAATACGCGTGAGATCACAAAATTCATATATGTGGATGCTCACAGTCAAATTGACTGACACATTGTATGAAGAATAGAAGGTGTTTTTTTTTTCGATTTACGATCGTATACAATATTTCAAACAATTTGTTGTGTGATACTAGCCATTTTAAATTGTACCAAAAATGATGCAAGATCTTGTACAATTTATAGGCTAGTCGAAAAAAATCGAAATAGGAACTGAAATCACATGAACAACTGCATACAAACTGCTGTTTATTACAACTCCTATGTAGAAGAATAATTTTGTTCTAATTCTATACCTTGACTGTTTTGCGTAATGTTTTTGATAGTTTATACAATTTTATCGGTTTCTAGATATTAAGCTTTTATTTATATAGCCAAAGTAAGCTGATAACTGCGTCATGATTTGTCAAAATAACGTGGGACAATTCAATAATACAATTGTAACCATGGCGACATGTCAAATTTTCGGCAGTTATTTTTTAAAATAATATCAAAACAATGAATTGTACTCTTCTTCAACCTATATCTAATTTTAAATATGCTGTTGTTTTAAAATTCAAAAGGATCCAATCTTCTTCGAAAAATCCATGGATGAGGAATATTATGAAATCAAGAAACATTTCAAAATTTAGGATTATTTTCATATTAAATTTTTAATAACATTACACCTCATATGGATTATCCACAATTTTAATATTTGAATTTAACCATAAGTATCAAAATCTTGTGCACATAAATAAATACATATGTCCTAACTAGCTTCATTGATTTTAATTACCTGACTAGTTTTAATTTTAGTGCTATTCTTTAAGTATTATTTAAATAAAAACCAGGGTATCACCCAATAATTTGAATCCACAGTAACATCTAAATTCAACCTCAACCTAACTGCTCTTTTGATCTAAGCCGCGTATATTTCCATTGCAGCTGCGAAGTTAATCAGATTTGCAGGGGGAGGTAATGATCTCTCACCCCTTTAGCACCGGGGCGCACGCAGGCCGTATACCCGTGAAATGTTTACTTTTGTGTCGCTAATGGTTTGCCTTCGCACATGACACGTGTTTCTGGCTTGCTCCCAGTCAGATATGGTTATATTGGCGACAAAAAATCATTATGCATTGGTAAATGGTATTAAGTTGCTAAATAACAATCGTTTGGGATTGAAAGGGGTGTGGTGGATGAGGATGATTAATAAACGAGGTTAAGTCAGAAAGCCAAGAAATGAATTACAGAAAGTAACTATTAAAATATGCTGCTTTATATATATATATATATATATATATATATATATATATATATATATATATCCTTAAATTGTAAATGCATTATATTAGATCCACAATGATAGATATATTTGAGGTATATTCTTATTTATTGCGCACAATGTAGATGATCTCAAGACCTAATATTATATTTAATTAAAATACAGTATAAGTATAATTATTATAGGATTGTTTTACTAATATACGCCGTATTTATTTGAGAAATTTGAATACAACCCTAAACTGTTCCTAAACTTACTCGTGTTGGTACCAAATAAACACCCAAATTTTATAGTTAGTGAAAATTTTAAATGATAAATTTAAGTTATTTATTAAAATTATTTACTTAAGTTTTCCGTTTTAACTTATGAAAGATGTAACTTCTGACAAATGTAGAAAAAGAAGCAATTTGTAAACAAAGGTAGAAAACAGCAAAATAGCTGGGTGAGTTGGGTCAGTTCGAGATCAGTTCTGGGTAACTTCAAATGTGCCAAGTAAACAGAATTAACCTACTAGGTTATTTAAAATGCCCAAATAAATACGGCCATAATATGTAAAATGAATTCAGGGATTGTCTGAATGGATATTAAAGTTGAAGTTGAAACCTGAAAACCAACATTTTTGGCAATTACAAAACTTCCTTTATTTGTAGAAAGAAGAAAAAACATGTTACAATATGAACCATGAATAAATTCGTGCAAGGTTTAATTAAAATTGATATACAAAGGTGGTTTTTGTTTTTGTATATTTATACTTATTTCTTACTAAGTAAGATTATCATTAAAAAGTAAGTCAATTTATAACGTGTTGAGAACAAAGCAACGTCGTAATTGTTTTTAAAAGTTCACCATATCGAATCCAGGATTAACCCCATCCGAAATCCCCAATTTGCCCCTGTGGTTGTCCCGATGTAGACATCACGCACCCTTTCTTCCCTCGGGATAGGGTGCCGTGACGCAACTGACATCGGGATTATTTATGGTCATAATTGCATTTGTAGAAATATGTTTTGGGTGTTTACAATCACAATAGCCCCGCACACGCGTTCGTATATGTGTGTCGCGTGCTGATCTCCTGATACCCATGTGAGAACCCGGGGCTGCATTAATGATTATGATGGGAGTGACATGAGCTTTGTATTGTGATGATTTCATACAGCTTATATATTTCAATATCAAAAGACACAAAAAATTGCAATTGTAGCAATAAAGAAACCGTTGCTCTCTTTATTTCATAAATAATGTGCAATGATATGGGGTTAATAAAGTCGTCATCAAAGTTAAATAGTATTATTAACCTAGCGCCAATATTATAAGGTGTAAATCAACCGAGGGATACAAAGCACTAGTGGTATACATATTAATACAGATATTCCAAGTCTATGGCTTTAAAAAAATATTTTTTGTATATGAATATTAAGGTGAATATAATCTTCAATTTTATAATTTTTTTACCCTAATTAACTAGCATTTAATCCAAAAGCCTATTTAAAAATTGCATATTGATTTGATTTTATTTGATTTACTTATTTAAATTTAAATTGGGAATCCACAGTTTACATTTTTTTTAAGTTTAATGAGTCAAATAATAAGTAAAAAAACCGTTGCTCTCTTCATTTCATGAAAAATATGCAATGATGTGGGTTTAATAAAGTCGTCATCAAAACTAAATAGTATTATTAACCTAGCGCCAAGATTATCTCACGAGGTTTGAAGCAATCAATGGATACAAAGCACTGGTGGTATATATTAATACAGGGAATTTCAAGTCTATGGTTTTAATAAAATATTTTTTGGATATGAACATAAGTAATATTACGGTGAATATAACCTTCAATTTTCTGATTTTTTTAACCCTAATCAACTGTTGTCAATTGCATATTGATTTGTTTTTATTTGATTTACTTATTTAATTTTAAATTGATAATCCATAGTTAACATTTTTCTTAAGTTTGACGACTCAAATAATGCTTGCATTTGGAAATTTGTAATTCTTTAAAAACTGATAGTTGTCGTTATTGAAATTGTAGTGAAAAAAACGTTTATCAAGTTTTTACCACAATTAAATATAACTGCGTTCACATCTCCAAAATTACAGCTTAATTGTGTTGTTAAATCAACAAACGCAACCATCTAAAGCTCCCGAAAAGCTCATGCAAAGCTCAGGGGAGCGATCATATACTATCGTCCGTTAGCAAACTAAACACTAAAATAAAATATGCAGAGCAAATGAGCTTTCCAAATCCACGCGACACGTAAGCAAATGTAACAGAGGGAGAATCGTTGAAAGGGATTCTAGTTCTGTTCCGTGAAATTGATTGACCGTAGAGACGATGATGCCTTTATTAACGCAAGATGAATTGAGTTTTTTTATTAATGCATCGGTAGTAAGGCATATTTAAATAATTTTTAATCTGCATAAAATTTCATTGTTAAGATGTTTCAATGTTTCGAACTAGCGATACATTTGTAGCCATTTACTGTTTTAACTTTAACATGTGCTATTGCAATAAAAACCCCAAAATGACAATTATCCAAAATGAAGTTATTATCCAATCACCTGTCATCAAGCACCCATTTAACAACTGTTCACAAACAAACAATAAAACAAAACACTGTCGAATCCAGTGACAGATGTGGGCTATAAAACAACGAGGCATCTAATGATGGAAACAGATGAACTCTTTTGCGATTATTCAGAGGCAGCTGACGCGTATTATCGGATCTGCGTATCATTTTCACAACATTCCGGTTTAAATCGACTGGAATAATGATCTGATTCGGGGTGAGAATTAGCGGATGCTTCATTGGCTACCCCTGTGGCGATACGAGAGGAGATAACATCCGGATTAATTTAATTTTATTATGCGGAGTCAATCCAGGGAGATAAAAGTCAAAAAGGATTAATTTCCATAGGTTATCAACACCGAATTTTTAAAAGCATACCTAATTTCAACAGGATTTTTTGAAATAGCCCATATATTCACAAGATTGATGGTCGATCTATTTTTTCTTTAACGTAAAAATAGCATCAGAGTAATCAAATTCCTTGGTCATATTATCCACCAACTTGTTATTTTTTTATTCTTGCGATTCATTAATTAGTGTTGTTATTTATTAATTATGTACTATGTATACTAAATAGTACATTCTGTTAATTAGAAATAACCAAATCTTTAGGTCATGTTATCCACCATACCATGTTGTTCATTCCTGATTCGTAAGATTCTTTAATTTGTATTTGTTTATGAATGACATGTTACATTTACAGTAAAATACTACGTACTTTAAGAAACCTTCTAGCAAGGTGAGAAGACAAACAGAACTAATCAAATCCCTAGGTCATGTTATTCACCCTATCATGTTATTTATTCGTGATTCGTTGGATTCATGAATTAGTATTGTTGTTTATGAATGACATACTACATTTACAGTAAAGGAGTACATTGTCTAAGAATCCTCCCGATAAAGCGAAAAGACAAACAGAAATAACCAAATTCTTAGGTCATGTTATTCACCATATCATGTTATTCATTCTTAATTACCATCTTATATATTCATTATTCGTAAATTTCATTAATTAGTATTGTTGTTTATGAATGACAACCTACGTTTACAGTACAGTAGCACATTGTTTAAGAATCCTCCCAACAAGGCGAAAAGACACACAGAAGTAACCAAATCTCTAGGTCATGTTATCCACTCTATCATGTTGTTCATTCATGATTACCATCCTATATATTCATGATTCGTAGGATTCACTAATTATTATTGATGTTTATGAATGACATTCCATGTTTACAGTAAAGTAGTACATTCTTTAAAAATCCTCCTGACAAACGGAAAAGGCAAACAGAAATAACCAAATACTTAGGTCATGTTATCCACCATATCATGTTGTTCATTCATGATTACCATCTTATATATTTATTATTCGTAGGTTTCATTAATTAGTATTATTGTTTACGAATGAAATACTACGTTTACAGTAAAGTAGTACGTTGTTTAAGAATCCTCCCAACAAATCGAAAAGACATACAGAAGTAACCAAATCCGTAGGTCATGTTATCCATCCTATCATATCGTACATTGATGATTCATAGGATACATGAATTAGAGTTTATGTTTATTAATGAAATGCTAAGTTTATAGTAAAGTAGTAGTATATTCCTTCCGGCAAGACAAAAAGACACTCAGAACTAATAAAATCTTTAGGTCATTTTATTCACCCTACCACGTTGTTCATTCATGATTCGCAGGATTCACTAAATAGTATTGTCATTTATGAATAACATACTACGTTTACAGTAAAATAGTACACTCTTTAAGAATCGTCCCGCCAAGTCGAAAACACAAACAGGAAGTCCCCAAATCTGTCAGTCACGCCATCCCCCACAATGCATTCCTGATCCTTGCGATTCGTTAATCCGTGCTTCGGTAATCCGTGCTGTCGTGCGTCGCGCGCCATTGGCTCGACCGGCCTGAAGCCAGTCGCAGTCGCACTCACGGGTCAAGCTGCCGGAAGTCGCTGCTCACTTTCCGGCCTTCAAACCCAACAGCAAATTGCGCTAATTGCACCTAGTCAACCGAAGAGCTGATTGATTTCATTTCAGCTAATATGTAACGGGTTGCAGATGGAAAAATTAGAATTTTATACTTTGTAAGCACTTAAAGGCAAAGATCCTGTCGTATATTACTTATAATTGGTAATATTGTATCGTGCAATAAGGTAAATAAGTTTATGTTTTACTAGCTTATTATTGTTTGTTAATGACGTCAGTATGAGGTATATAGTAAGGTATATAGTGGGCTATATTATTCCCAATAGGGTGAATTGAAGAAAAAACAATTACTTTCATACACTATATTAATAAAATATTAAGATTTTTAATATATATGGACCAATCAGAATCTACTTGTAGCTACATTGACATATAAAATCGCAAATGCCAGTTTAATTTATAAATGTGTTAAAAGAAAAAGATCGAGTGAATTACTAACTAATTAAATAAAATACAGTTTAATATTGTAATAAAAGAAAATAACAGTAAATTTAGAACAAAAAGATTTAACAAATTTATGAAAAAAAAGTTCCTTACAAAGACTATAAGCAGACAATCTACACCATAAAATGCAAGTAAAACGTGTCACATAATAAGTGCCTTAAGTATCTGAGGCACTGTTCCATTTAGGAATGTTGTTCCCTATATTATTAGTTCATATTTATATGTTTGCTACAATTGACAAATTTAATTGTCTAATTTGATGTATATTTATTAAAAAGCTGATGAGTACAGCAGAATATAGTCTGCTAATAGGAATTTAGTTCTTTATTTATGTATCTTATAAAATATTTTACTATATTTGTCAAATTTTTGTATTCATCGATTCTTATATATAAAGTAATAATTCCAATAGAAAATTAACAAATATTTCTTTGATAATTATAGAATTTGTGAAAACAGCTATTTACAAATTTTTATTTCTTCTTTTCTTACGTTACTTGATATACAAACATCCACATATATCATCATTAAAATGTAAAAATCGTATTGTAGTATATTTAAATGTGCGACTTTTAGAATTACCTGGCGGGAGGTAAAAATAAAGATTTTATATTCAAAAAGATAATAGAATATAATAGACTAATTCTATTTAACGCAGCTAAGCAATTCAAAGCGCTAATTAAATCATCTATCATCTATCTGACTAATATAGAATAATAGAAAGAAAACAAAAGCATCGTTTATCAAATTTTCCACTATTGCCTTCCCACAAAGAACAGTTTGGCATCCCATTGTTGGCGGGAATTGTACATATGTTAGGGTATAAATATGTATGTGTGGAGGACAGATGTTCAAACAGTAAGTCACAGGTGTATACCCGTTCGACTTGTGACCTGTGACGGCTAACGGTCAGATTTAATCAGAGCTCTGATGGGGGTGATAATTTCATAGCACACTGAAATATGGATATGAAATAATTGCCAGAAATTGACTCATTCTGATTATTTGTCAGTCAGTATTAACAAGATTTTTAAATTGATTTAGACAGCAAAATAAGAGCACCATATTAGAATTTATTTTTTATACTTATCGTTAATAATTGCTTTATTATTATATCGAAAACAGTTTAATAATATAAAATATTGTTAAACTGTTTTTGGTATTTTTTTGTTGTAAAATTGGTACTTCTAACAACTGCACTCCACTTTAAATGTCAAATTGATAACCTCAAATATTTTTAAATGTTTTTAAATACAATTTATATTATTTCTGAGTATGAAAACCGAATAAATAAAACTAATTTAAAAGGATATTACAATTTCATAACTCATAATGTATCGATTTATAAATATTTTTACAAAATTTAAATGCATATTGACAGATAAATGTTTTCAACTTCATTCATCTATATAACCATATTTTACATTTCTATATCCCTACAAATTTGTTATTTTTTTAATTGAAAATTATAATATTTTTATTAAATAAGTGAAATAAAGTATATTATACTCGTTTTATAAGACATATTGTTCCATTCATGTTTTTGGAGAAAAGCAACTCATGGAACAATATACCAACACAATATATGTGTCCCTGATCTCCCAAGTGAAGCATAGGGCAATCGAACTCACCGAGCCGCAGTTCATGCCAGCGCTACTTCTATTTAAGATGTATAGATGGCAAGTCTATAGCATCCGAGTGTGATACACAAGTAGCTGTGTTTTTTATTTTACGACAAATCACACGTAGTCGGTCGCTGGGACTTGAACCTGCGATCTCAAGTTCGAATGACGTCACAGCGAGGTAGAGATGTAGATATAAAACTTGTATAATAATATACTATTGTATTGTCTATTACCATTTCAGTGCGTTCTATATAGTATTATCCACCCTGTCCCGTTCCTAATTAAAACTGTAAATCAGTAAAAAAATAACTGTCAATATATTTTTAAATTCTCGCCAGTTGGTTGCATCTGTTCCTTGCAAAAATCATAAAGACGACAGTGGAATGTTTATGCAGCATTTTAATTAAAAGTCATTAACGTCGTAATGAACGTTGGAAGCCGTTGTCACTTAAGAAGCTCGAAGAACGAGGGAGGGAATTAATTGTTTCATTATGACGTCTGCGAGACGCTGGAATTATACAGTTGTTTTCATGTCACGCGGAAACGACTTGCTGTAGGGATTTGTTCTGTACAGATTTTAGGGACTTTGATATTAATCGTGTCTGCCATGACGCCTAAATGATGCACTGAGCTCACATCTTTAAGAAGAACGTAGTAATATCATCTTCAATTTGAAACAAGTTAAGTTAAACAATCAATCAATGATATAATGTAATGATAAATCGTAGATCAACAGAAGCTTTAAAATTATTATTCACAATAATGCAATCATGTCCTCGGTATATTCCTAAGGAACACTAATATCATTTTCATTTAATTTTTATAAGAGAGGATATGATTTTTCTCAGTTATAATATGCCTAAGTCATTGATAATTACGCAATAATTTTGTGTTTTTTTTTCGATTTTTTCATTTCCATGAACTAAATATGACCTCTTGAAAGTAAACCAATAAAATAATTAATGTTTCACAAATGTCAACAATTTTCATTTACTTAGCAACCTCATGTCATAAGTGATAAGAGTCTTAGGGCCCTTTACAATGTAAATGTATTTTGATTGGCTAGTTTCGTACACGTGATCAGAAATACAGGAATTCGATTGGATAATTTTTTTAAACAAATTCCTTGTTACAGTTATATTTTTTTTTAGAAAATACATATGCCGACCAAAATATATGTATAATAATAGAGAAAATATAGTAATATATGATGATGGATTCTTCTAGATTGAAGGAGATTATGGCATAATAAAATGCCTTTCTGGGATGCATTCTAAAAAAATTAATCTACCTCAACCGGTTTTAGACCCTTATCTACCCCTTTGTGCCTATGGTTTTTGATATTCTCAAACAAATTTTTTGTTATTTCTCTATGTTTTGACTCCCAACGTGCTAAAATTTTTATTTATATTATTTCGTTATGATTACATAAATATTGTATTCTTTTGACTAATCACCTCCTGACGATGACCCAAGTGGAGTCGAAATCGGTCGAGGTGGATTAATTTTTATTAAATAAAATGTATATGTAACGTGACGTTTATAGAATTAGTTAAATAACGACCATTATATTACTGTTATCAATAATACGAGTATTACTACCAGCGTTGAGCGAAACGTGATTTAATGTGAGATTTGCGTCCACTATCATACATCTGAACCCTGAGCCATAAAGTGCCCCTTGTTCTAGTCCGCTCACCACGTGCCATATGGCACGGTATCGCCGACATCTCCGGCCTAACGTCGATTCCCACATCCCCTCCCGGAAACAGATGAACCCGGCTTTTTACGGCGCGCAATTATAATTTCCGGAAAATTGGACAATAATTTACTGGCTCAGATGTTCGCAAGAGCTTTCAAAACTTCCCGGGGACGATGGAGAAAAGGGTTCCAAAGAAATAGCCAAGGAGGAAGATCGTAAAAATGGGAGTGTATTGTTTGCACTCCTTAAATTATTCTCGCTGTTAGGAAAAGACCACTTTTAATAGGACTTAGTACCAAAACTTAATAAATGATAGACACATTTGTTTAGCGCACTTTGAAGCGAAGTGTGAGATCTGGGGTTCGATAAAGTATTAACAAAATAAAAATACCGATGTGTCTGAGTAATTCGGAAGCCTTTATAAGCTTTCATTTGTACTAAAAATGCAAGTAAAAATTGCCATGAAACAGATAAAGCACACTTCACTCTCCTAAGGTTGTAATGCTAATAATTTTTTTTACTAGGTACAAGTTTTTGAACGTCATTTCAGTTAAAAGTTTATAAAACATCCAAATAATAAAACTAACCGAATGATTCTTACAATAAATTAATAACGCCTAGATATTAATGTAAGGTAGCAATTGTGGTAATGGATTTAAAATACTATATTAATGGTGCATTTTGTCATCTCTTAAATATATATTCATTGAACAAATGTCATATTAATTGGAAAAAAGGTATTGTTCCTAAAATGAAACATAAATGCCGATGTCACCATTCCTTAATCAAGGATCAACTGATCAACTCTGACCATGAATCAATTTAATTCACCACTTAAAAAAGCAATGATCAACAGATCCGTCGTACTCCATTAATCAAGTTTTAATCATCTGATTTGATCCTCGTTTTGATATATATATATATATATATATATATATATATATATATATATATATATATATAGTTATGAATACAAGAATTTGGCTGTTAAGATTAATCAAGATCAATCTAAAATATTTTAATTGTTACAAATCTATATGAATCGATGTAATTTCTCCCTTTTTTATATAGTTTATAGCAAATACCAAACCATTCAGACACAGCAGTAATTTAATTTATGGTCCTCAATTCATCTTCAGATCTCATACTTCATTCAAATGGATTCCGAAAGTTCTAATGCCATTTGTGGATCCAAATTAAGAATAATTGTTATTTTCACATTTAGAATAGTCTTTATGAAATCTGAAATTCGTCTATTATTATTGTAAGTAATTAAGCAATTGCGAAATCCTACTTCGTCATCCTAATAAAGTCACCACCCTATTTCCCAGGCTTTGGTTTTTGACACAGGGTAAACACAATTCGTTCCCGATTGATGTGGTAATTAATTACCGTTTTACGAACGTTTCACACGATTTGAACACAGCACCTTTTCGTAGCCCTCGCTGTTCAAACACCGGACATATGTTGGCACATTCCCACACTTGTAATCGAATTATAAAAATCATTTTCGGTGATGCCTCTTTTATTGTAGTAAGGGAATTTTTTCATTGGGACGTCAAAATTAATTAACCTTTTTTTACCTAAATGAATAAAGTCATGGACCTTGTACATAAATTTATTAATAGGTCTCACCTGGCAAATAATGTGTAAGTGTCTTTCTAAGTCACTTAATCCAATGGATTATTAATCTAGATATTATCATAATGAAAATAATTATTTTGATGTTGGCTACAATAAAATAGTGAATATTGACTTCGTGGTTGTTTAGACAAAGTAATTATAATGCACAATTTGTAAATGTTAGAGCAGGTTAAAAAATAATATTTGGAATGTCACGTCATGTCACAGGCATTTCAAGATGATAAAATTTGACATGTAGTGAAAGATGCCACAATTTTTACTGCAGTTTGATAGTGGTGATTACTTGTTCTTCTAAATCTTTCCTTCGGTAAAACTTTATAGAAGAGTAACAGTAGAAAGAAAAAAAAAATGATAAATAAGTTACGAGACAATGTATATTATCTATTTCAGAAGATTATTATTTTACTTAGAAATAATGTTTATATTCACAACAATTATTAATTCTTCGACATTCCATTTTTCCAATTAGTTAAGTTATCCTCTCATTCTTTACCGAAGTTCTGGATTTACAAATCATTTATTTCTTCGAACTCGTACTTGAAAAAACTCTTTTTAAATATTATTTATAAGTTAGAATTGACAATTATAAATAAAAAGAAAGAACTCGTGACTTTTTGGCATAATTCGGTCACTATTCACAACTCGAACCAATTTATTTCGAAGTTCAAGTTTTCAATAATTTACGTATTAGATAAAGCTAGATTTTCTTCGAATATATATTATAATGTAGTGGAAAGACGAAGGTGATGTTTATTTGACAGATCGAGGAATAATTAAGGAAAAATTTCCCATGTTTAGTATTCCCAAAACCTCTTCCCTCCACAAATGCAGTGCCTTATGGGCCTATATATTCAAATTCCCTTCTTTCCGTTCTACATACAGCACACTAGACACATGCCACACACATTCACAGAGTCATCCAAGCATCCTAACACCTGCAAAATTGCCGAAGCGAAACAACAGAACTAGAAACAAAAAGTTCAACATTTTAAACACATATTAATACTTCTTTTTAAGCTACTTAATCAGACTAATAACACACTGAGAAATCTCATCAATTATAAGAGTTATTATAAACTACTCTTACGCACTTAATGTAAGAAACATTACTTCATTTAAGTGTTATTATTGATAATTATATTTGCACACCACATTGATCACTAATTATATTTCCTTCATTTGTTTTAGGTTTATTGTTAGAAAGGTGTAGGAGTAAAAACAAAACTTGTTATTGATAATTTTTTTTCTTGGTAGTTAGAAAGAGAAATTTACACTTACACTTAAGGATTTACAAGTCATTAAATGTTATAAGAAAAATGAGATACTTTTGCTTTTTACCTCCCGCTTATCAATATATAGATAAGGCAGGTATTGTTTTCGGTTAAATTTCTCGAATGTGACTTTTTAACATATGAGCACGAATTAGGGTTGCTATTTTTACCATTAAGTTATTATTAAATAGAAAGATTTTTTGATTTTCTACCGATGTGCATAATGACGTTTATATATAACTTCTATTTAAACAGAAAAAGTTTATAAATTATAATAAAGTTACATATCGTTTAGGCTGAGGGATTTATATAAATTCATATGTGTACAAAATTTACATATGATGTCAAATTTGATGTAAATAAGTTTAAAAGATAAAACAAGTAAATAGGAAGCTGTTTTGTTGTAAAATTAAAAAGGTTGGAAGATATGTATAAGGAATATATATGCATGCGTAAATCAAGGTAAGTTCGGTTCCGGTTTTTGTAACGCCAAAAATTGCTGTTTTGTGTTTGGTCATACAAATTTTATGAAAGAAATTTTAGGAGTGAAATGATTAAAAAATATTGTGAACTGCAATAACAAACTAATTTTAAAACTACAATTAAATGTACTGAAAAACTTATATAGAATATATTACTTCAGTGGCGAGAAGTAATGTGTTGGACACATCGTTTTTTTTTATTGAACGTCTGTGACAACGAAATATAAAAAATAGAGCATATGCAAAATATTAGAAACTACGCCAAACAATTATTAATCATCTTATATCTAAAGTAACAAAAAAATAATCTCTCCGAGTTTAGAAACTTGTTTAAGCCTAAACAAAAGCTACAACATGACATGAATATCAATCGCAATGGCATCTGATGGCACATGATACAACTAATCCAGACAAGTGAAACAGAATTAATAAGATTTGCTAATGCGTTTTAAAATATATTAATGAGTTGGAAATGTCAAGTAGAGAGGCTGGAATAGATAATTACCCAAGCGGAAACTAACATTTGCATTTAATGTTTAAATCGTTGTTGCAGAGATCGATCGATGAAATGATTGATATTGAAGTTTTACACCTTGTAACGGAAGCTTTTTATGAAAAATAATGAATTTATTTCATTTTGAAAATATGGAAGCGGTGGTTCTTTTGATTACCTTATAAGATTTAAGGTTTAAATAAGAAAATACTGCTGGGTTCTTATAGTTTCAAGCTCACTATAAGCTGTACGACATGTAATACTAAAATGGAATGTTTTACTAATAATGTCCATTTGTATAAAGATCGCTTTATAAAGTGAAAAATCACTTATGCAGGGTTAACAATCTTTATTGGATTACAGGAAAGTTTAATTTAAGTTTTAATTTTAATTAATTAACTCTGATAATAAAACATGGACAGCGGTGGTTCATTTGGTTAGCGTGCTCCAACTCAAATTGAATGGAATTTAAGATCTGGGATTCAAATCTCACCTTCGTCAGTATTTATCTAAATAAAAATACTGCTCTATCCGAGTAGTTTGGAACCTGCTGTAAATTGTAGATAGATAGAAAGATAGATAGAAAAGCAGTAGACTGCCTAAAATTCAACTAGAACTTGTTAGGAAACGAGTACTTTAGGTAGGCTTTACCTGATACATATTCTTTACTCCATAATGTATAATACACTACGATTATTTATACAAGAAACACCATTTTCAGTTACTTTCCATAGTAATTATTGGCTTGGTACCCTCGATTGTAATGAAATACTTTCCACCTCGGTTAGTAGTATTCTATTACTGAAATCTTTCGTCAAACGTAAATACAAACCACACTTACACAAGTTACTTAACAGTTATCATTCAACTGACTAATACAAGAAGTTTCTAGTTAAGTAACAGTCGAAAATTGTAAAAACCTACCGCTAGTCAATCAAGTCTAAGGAGGGAATAAACTAATGAAATAATTTTCCATAATGTTTTCTCAAAATCCCAGAATAAATTGAGGTGTGAATCTGATGTCAGTCTAAGTGTTAACAGAGTGTTGATCCCTCTGTATAAATAATATTTCGAGAGTAAGGCATTTATTCAAGTTCTTCTCCGTAGCTAGTATCCCAGTATCATTAAATTCAAAAGAATGTTCTTCTTTTTGATAGTTTCATAGTTTAAATTCGGCTTTGGTTATCCAATGTAAGCTTTGTTTCATATGAAACTGTAAACAATCTTTGCATTGTGTCAATAGGGTATTTGGTATTACTAAACAAATTATTTATTAACTTACAAATTGGTACAATTTTGGATCTTTACAAAACGAACATTCCTATTGCCAAGATCCATCTTTATAGATTAATAAATGACATGGAAGTACAAACATCAGATGGATATGCATAAGGATATATGCGCTAAATACTAAGCTTGAAGTTTGCAAGCATTTGTTTTAAGCATGGTGTTTTAGTACTTAGTATAAAGCCATAATCAAAGCTTAACCTTAAGTTTATTTACCATTTTCCTACATAAACAACAAATCCGTTACCATGACACCACATCCTTCCCCATCCCCATCCGAATTCCTCCACTTGATCCACCTGCCTCCCACTCCCACCCCGGAACCAATGGGGTGCGTGTTCCGGATCCTGGCCACTTGTATCACCCCTTGACTTCACATGTCCGTGCGTGCACTACTGGATATGTCGCCTTCGCTTTATTAGTATTGACATACCTGTAGAGTCGACAGGAGGTGAAGTGAACACACGATAGACGATAGTGAACTTATTGTATCATTTACATTACATTGTAAGTTGATTTGAGTTGGGTTGAGGTTATGCACTGTAGATTTCAATTTGCACAGGAAACATTTTGCATTAGTTAGGTAATAGTATATAACATATTAAGAGGTGTAAGATGCATATTACCCAGGAGAGGAGATGCAACTACAAACACGATAGTGAACTTATTATTGAGGTTGAGGTTATGCACTGTAGATTTCAATTTGCACAAGACACATTTTGCATTAGTTAAGTAATAGTATATTACATATTAGAGTTGTAAAGTGCATATTACGCACGAAGTGGAAAAGTAACTACAAACACGATATTGAACTTATTATTGTATCATTTCCATTAACATAGTAAGTGTGATTTGGAGAGGTTATGCACTGTAGATTTCAATTTGCACAAGACACATTTTGCATTAGTTAGTTAATAGTATATTACATATTAAGAGGTGTAAGATGCATATTACACACTAAGTGGAAAAGAGATTATGCTATATGTAGATTTAAATTTGCACAAGACACAATTTACATTAGTTAGTTAATAGTATATTACATATTAGAGTTGTAAAGTGCATATTACGCACGAAGTGGAAAAGTTACACAAGAGCCGCGAAGCGACAAGTTTGCAATTCCACAAGTGAATTTGACCGGTTTTCAATCAAACCGCGATACATAGAAAGAAGTGACATATCACTAGCAAATAGAGTCAACTGTTAAAAATAAAAACAACTGTCAAACTGTCATCTAAATCTAAAAAATATCGAATTACTTTACCGCACCACAGTGCGTAAAATCGAAATTCCAGTACAAGTCAACGGTGTTCGATAGCCATGTTTACAATTCAAAGGGTCACAAAGGACATTTATCAGATATCACACATACCGGAATATATTTTAATTTAATACGATTAATATTAACAATCGAATAGATATATTTATTTCAATAGCTTTCATTAGTAGTTATTAAAGTAGTATATTATATAAAGAGGCACTAAAAATTGTGTAGCCTACAAGGTGAATCACAAGAATTAGTTTCAGGGTATACTTATACGTAATAAATTATTTTCTCCAATTCTAAATATTATTTTTCAATAATATTTATGAATATATTAAAAAAACTTTATCCACAACTGTCAAATAATATACTTAAAATTAAATCGTTTTTTATAAATTAATGATCTTGGTTATTGTTGGTAATTGAATAACACTGACAGTTCGTTGTAATAATTTTATTCAATCGTTATGTCAAATTTAAATCTTATTTGTCAAAAGAGTAAAAACAAAATTACTTTTAAATAATTTTTTGTACATAAAAGCCAAAGTTAAATTAGGTTTGTTATTTAAGCTATACTTGTGTATATAGTATAGTAATCTATTCGCATGTAATGGCTATTATTCATTCAAATGATTTACAATACTCGCTTTCGTTCGTGTTCGCAAATTTCATTCTCATGAGTAATAGAACACATTACATGCTCATTGAATAATAAAAATGCCCATTTATAAGTGAAAACAAGATATTTTAAAACTTGTATAACTAATGCTTAGTAATACTAAAACGCAAATTTTGTTTATAATATGAACCGTAGAAAATGTATTCATAATAAGAGAGAAAGTGCACCAATAGTTTTATTTTTAAGTAGGAAGAAGTTATGATTGTAAAATATTCTTTATGTAATTACACTCGTATTAATTATTAATAGAAAAATATCGCTGTGTAGTATTTCGATCTTGTTCCTTGCAAGAAAGTCGTTCAATTACACTGATCTACTTATTTAGACCGCAACTCAATTTCAATTTACATATTGAAAAACAATCACCAATAAATACAAATTAAATATAATAAAAGTAATTCGTTGAAAGTAGACATCAAAAAACAATAACGTAAATGACACACAGGTTAGAAAATGATCCTCATCATGACACTTAGTTGGCGTAGGAACAAACAAACACATCCGTGACGTCACTGTTCATTCTCACCCTAATCGCCGGCTTGATTGCCATCGTATCGACGGGAATATTCAAGTGTTTATTAATTGAATGATGGCAAATATTTACCAGTTCGTACACGTTTACGTGGTTATTGAAATAAAGAGGGTTGAAAGAAGGGATGCGTCGGATATTAAATAGTCATTTGGATATTTTTTTTTGTCATTGAGAAAACATTTTGAAAAAGAGGATCATAAAAACAAATTATTTGTTGTTTGTTTAGTTTTTTTTTTGTACTTGAGGCGAGAAGACATTTTAAAAACGGGAACATAGAACAAACCTGTTTCGTTGTTTTTTAGCATTTATATGATGTAAATTGGCAGTCTTCTGTCATTACAAGACTAGAATAAACCAATGAAAGAAGAAATTAAATGTTTGTGTTTTGTTTCAGCGTCACAGCATTCTGGAACAGTTGACGAAGAACGCGAAGAAACTGAAGAAGACGAAACAGCTACAAGGTGTTTCGTTTGTGAAAAACCATTTCCTGATATCGACCAGTAAGTACATTTATTTAACTTTATTGAAAATGATCAACAATGTCAGAAAAACATTTAAAAAATCGTGACTTACGTTAAAATTCTTCTTCTTCTTCCTCTTCTTCTTCTTAATCCATGATCCTTTCTACCTTTCGGTGTAAGGTTATCGGAGTAGAGCAGATTTAGGATAGTTTCTTCCAAATGTCTCTCCACTGTTTTCTGTCTGTTGCCTGCCTTGGTATTTCTTCCCACTTTATTCCTCTACTCTCCGCTGCCTTTCTTATTTCATCTCTCCATGCTTTTCTAGGTCTACCTCTTTTTCTTTTTCCGGATAGCCTCGTTTCAAATAATTTTTTTGTTCGCCTATGTTGGTCCATTCTGTGTACATGTCCCATCCACCTTAGTTGAGGTTTAAATTGTACAATTTAATTTAGAAAATTTATAACATGTACAGTAGATAAATCGGAATTACAAAAATAAGAATAGATCAGGTAATCCAAAAGTTTAATGAAAGAGAGCTTCATCAAATTCTCAATAAAAAATACAATTGAAAAATAAAAATAAAACCAATCTCAGTGAATAAGATACATACTTCTTACTTTATTTTAAAGGATAGAAGTACAAATATGAAACCTTCTACGATTTAGGAATTTAGAGAAAGGCATTAGCAGATTCTTAAAACGTAGATAAACCTAATGAGATGGGCCCAAATACTACATTTTTTGATCTAATGATAAAAATTCAAAAAGGATTTAAAAGGAGGATATATTCAATCTCATGTTCAAATAGCTTTTTAGTTACTGTAACTATTTCACTATCTTTAAAAAGTATTATTGTGTGGTTCAAAGTAGCTATCAAACTGATATGAATATATTAAAGCTAAAAAGTTTTATAGGACGAGGTCAACTAATGGTGTTTGAGATTAAAATATTTTCGATAAACCAATAATCATCTTTTGCGGTTTTGGTTGTTACGTTTATGTACAATAAATTTGAATATAAAAATAACTCTGTGAATAGCAAATTTTAACGGTTATTAGTAAGAAGATGAAATCTAGATGATAATTTGTTTCTTTTGTATTTACTTAATTGTAGTGATAGTTTAAATTCTATATTGACCAAGTGTTTTAAACTTTCTGAATAAGTGGAAGCTATATTTTTTGACCGGAGAAATGTTGATGAAAAGATGAATATTAATTTCCGAATAAGTTTTTTTTTACGCTACCTATATTGTAACTATATATTGCATCCATACTGTTAATATAGTAACATAACAAAATATTATATATATATATATATATATATATATATATATATATATATATATATATATATATTTATAGAATCTTAAGGTTTTAATTATAAAAATTTTGAACAATAAAGGGAATGATTAATGCGTAGAGTAGGATGAGTGTCCAGTAAACAAACATTGTGGGATAGTTTAATTATGGACGCGTTATCGCTCGAACGATCGCCCTCAAACGATGCGTGATGACATTCGTGTATTTATTTATCTGCATTTTATATTCTGTACCTGTCGAATTAATTATTTATAGGCATACAAAGATTCATATTTCACGAGAACTACAGCTTACAGGGTCGTATTCAACATAATTCATATCCCAGGGGTGGGATTCTATAACTCATAACAACTACAAATAGCAATTGCACTTGTTAACTATCAATTACAAACGTTAAATGACAAAAGTTACTGGAGCTGAAATCCAAATTTGCAATGAATTTAAGATATTCCAACATCTTATAGACTTATAGAATATTCTTTATACATGTATGAATATATGTAAGTACGTATCAATAAAATATAACCATTATTATAATAGTATACCAAGTATACTTTGTAATTAATATTTACAATTGATATCATAACAAGTCCAAATGATAGCTAATTTGAAAAATACAATGATGTTATTAAAATGAAAATGAAAAAAAAAAATTGATGACTGTACGAGTCTTCAATTTATATTATTTACACAACATCCCTAGTTCGACAAATACATAGCTAAGCTTGTTGCTGTTTTTATTATTAGTTTTCTTTTAACTCAAAACTGGATTAATTAATTCGAAACTGCCATAACTGAATATCATAAGGCATTCTTCCGTCACAACAACAAGTGTAAAAAACCTAACCAGTTAGTGATTTAACGTAACATAGCAAGTTCCAATGATAACAACCGAAGTTATAGAATCCCATTCCTGTTGCGGGATTGTCTTAAATTCATTGCAAATTTGAATTTACTCTATGTTGACATTTGAAATTTGACGTTTGTAAATGATATAATAACAAGTACAATTGCTATTTGTAGTTATTATAAGTTATAGAATCTTACCCCTGGACTGTTAGATCAAGGTTCTACCAAGTCCCAAGCAAGTTTCAATTCTCGTGTGTCATTTCCCCGTGTGAATTTGTGGAGTCCGCCACCTATGCGACTAATAGCCCCTGGGCGTTATCGGGGCGGACGAGTGGCTGCGATGTCACACGCGGCCGCCTTGATTGCCCGCGGAATTGCCGTCCGACACGCGAACTCTATTGCTCATTCAGGGGAAGTCTGCAGGCTGCAGGAGTATTAGCCACTCAGGGATTTCAGGCCTTCGGAAATTGGTAAAGGGGTTGGTGACGATGTCAAGAAAAGGTAAAGGGAAGATATAAGATATAGACTATTACACGGACAGTAAAAATGTACTTCGACTTAATTTCAAAAGGCATCTTTTATAAAGCATTGATTTCAATTGTCAAAAAATCAGTTTCTCCATTAGTCCACAATTTACGTATTTTTTTTTAATCACATAATGATAACATCTACCTATATTATAGAGAAGATATAAGATATAGACTATTACACGGACAGTAAAAATGTACTTCGACTTAATTTTAAAAGGCACCTTTTATAAAGTATTCACTTCATCTGTCAAAATATAAGTTTCTTCATTAGTTCAGAGTTCACGTGTTTTTGTTTTCATCACATAATGATGACATCCGATTATTTTATACACAAATAAAACGTCAATTTCTTTTTGCCAAATACGGTCTTTTTTATTTCATCACTCAAACGCTGTAATATGTTTTCATGATATTTGCCGTTGATTGTTTTTCCTTTTTGAACGTGCATCTCCAAAAACTCAAGCCATGGTTGTCCTCGTCGTCTTTAGAGTCGAATCTCTTTTTCCAGTCCATATAGTTTTGACTGTTTCTTCTTATTTTAGGGATTGTAAATATTTTAATAACAACTATTCTATCAATCAATAGTAATTTAATAATTATTGAAGTACTGAACTTAGATATAAATAAAAACTAGGATTTCAAGTGGATGATTATAAGAAGATAAAAAGGCAAGAAATAAGAATTTTAAGAAAGAGGTCAGAAAATGAAAATAATAATTGAATATATAATAATATATAAATGCATAATATAAACCCATTGGAAATAATTAAATATAACACTGTTATTGACAATTATATCTTGTTTGAGTTAAAGTAGATAATAATTATTTAATAATATATAAAAAAATAAAAATCACAGACAAGAAAGGATAAAAAAAGTATATATAAGAACTTTACGAAAAGAAGTAAAGTGGAAAAACTGTTTAACGAACGCTAAACTATAAAAATCATGTGTTGTTGAATTTTACTTGTATTGTCCAGCTTTTAATAAGCTATTTTTTATTATTCCAAGTACAAATATTAATTTATAGTAAATGACAGAAAATTTGGAAAACTTCAAAATTATAATTACCTATACAAAATTATAATTATGGAATTTTATGTATAAAATAATCCTCATTCTATATTGTATTTGATATAAATTTATAATTTTGTTCTATTTGTGGATTATTCATTGGAAATTTATTAATTATGCATAATGGTATGTTCGATGTAGCCACGCTGAATAATTGAAATATGTTGTAAAAAGACTACATTATGAAATTATTTATTTATTGTATTTATTAATACAGGATTTATTTTATCACGACATGACTGCCTATATTTTTACATTGCATGATTTTTTTTAGTAATTTTCATAGGGTTAAGATCGATTATATTTTGGTGACTTTTTCTATATATATTACACTACTAACCTAATTTATAAAATTCGAAATGTCATGGTATGTATGTATCATCCATTAATTTGATGTATTCTTATTTGTCTATAAACAAACCAAATCACCTCTAGTAATTGTAGTAATCCATAACAAAATAAAAAATACAATAAATTTATTATTGATAGGAAGCAATCAAATAGCACGACCAAATTTACACCCACACCATCAATAAATTCATTTGTTGATAAATATTTAAAGAAATGAATATCTATTTCACTATAATCAGAAACAAAGACACACAAGTCCAATTAATAAAATATTCATGTTATTGTCACCTCAAGCACTGAGGCAGTCATCATCAAAATTATTTTCCGATAGATTATGTTGCCACCTGAACGTTCACATGCCATCGAAAAAGTAATAGGCTAATAATAATATAACACGAACGCGCTATTTCTAGGGCATCTACTGCACTGTAAACACGAGCGATCAGCTAGTGACATGAAATGCAATTATGTCAACTTAGTAATTGTTCGGGATTGCTTTTCAAAAGACGCATCGCAAAATATGTATTTTCTACACATTGACAAACTTTACGTTTTGATCTTCTTGACGGTACGCTATATAAAATCTTATTTACAATTTGGCAAACTGTGATTTTGGAAAGTTTTACTCACGATATAAATATAAATAAGTTAGCGCTACAGGCCTTCCAGGCGCTGTACATAAGTATTTCTTCTACGATTACTTGTCATAAAAATAGTTTATAATATATATTCTTGTTTTTGTGATATCGGTCCTTTACTTAGATACAAAAAAATCGTTTTTCTACTTTTTCTTTCAGTTTTCTTTCTATTTTTTTTTGTACTTTTTGTAATAATCTTCGGGATATCTCATTATTACTCACATACATCCTTTAACCTATTTTCTGTTTCCTTTCTTTCACTCTACTAGACCAGTTCCTATTTATCAATATTTGCTTTTACATCTTACTCTCCGATTTTAGTGTATCCATTTATTTTACCTTGCTTTAAAGCAATTTCTTTACTATATATTTTCACCTATTTCTGAAAGAAAGGCAAAAGACAAGATTTGAGTGAGAAAAGACTATGTAAAGAAGATAATACTTATTCTGTTCTTCTCATTTGTCTAACTCGTCTTATTTTCATAATCTTTTCTTCTTCTATAATACAATCATTTCTTTTGCGTTGTCTACTTAAACATAACCCTTACTTAATTTTCTGGAAACAGTTCCAATGTTCTAATGAAGCCAACTTTACTTCCAGAAATAAAATTCCTAATCTCATCCACCGTAAGATACCTCTTACCTAGTAGATTGAGTCTCTATGTGACAGATGTCATTTTCTTTCTGTTTTCTTTTGCCTTTTTCTTAAATAATTACCACAATAGGATTTGCATTTTAGTTTTCGATTTTGTTGATTCTTCCTTTGTACCTCTTAATATCCCAACGCAACTTGTTCATCTTCATCTTCTATCAATTCTTGTAACAGTTCTTTTTTCTGTTTGCCAGTTTGTCTCTTCCTCTTCTACTCTTTATCTTGTTTCTCATTTTTCCAATGCAACTTCTTCAGCTTTATCAATTGTGGCAACAGTCCTTTTTTCTGCTTGCCAGATTTTCTCTTCCTCTTCTTTTCTTTATTTTCTTTCTCATTTTTCTAATGCAACTTCTTCACCTTTACCAATTGTGGCAACAGTCCTTTCTTCTGCTTGTTAGATTTTCTTTTCCTCTTCTTTCCTTTCTCTTTTTTCGTAGTATTCTTCTTATATGTTTATTACAGGAAATGATACCTGCATTACTTCAACCATTTCTCTTATATCATTTCTAATCCTGTCCTTTCGGGTTTTACCCATTTATCATTCATAACCAATACGTTTTTATCTACATTATTGTAAATATGAAAATTTTATGTTTGGATTTTATTGGCTATTCTTTTCTTCTTCTCATTCTTCCATCTACTAAATTATCTTTCTTTTCGTCTTCTTTTCTTTACTTGCATTTTACCTCCATTCCTCATAGTCTTCTTCTCTCTTTTGACATAAAAGGATACCTCTGTCGTTTCAACCATTTCTCTTGTTATATCATTTCAATTATCATTCTCATCTCTTCTAGTGGAATTACTTTACTGTTTATGTTTCATTCAAACTTAGCTAATAAGTTTTGATCTACATTATTGAAAATATGTATATATTACGTTTGGATTTTGTTGGTTATTCTTTTCTTCTCTTCATTCTTCCCTCTACTAAATTGCCTTTCTTTCCTTCTTCTTTTCTTTACCTACATTTTACATCCATTCGTCATAGTTTTCTTCTCATTCTTTCATCTACTAAATTGTCTTTCTTTCTCTTTTCTTTTCGTTATCTATATTTTACCTCCATTCGTCATAGTCTTCTTCCCTCTTTTTGATAATACCTCTGCCATTTCAACCATTTCTCTTATTCCTGTTCATCTCTTCTCCTTGAATTACTTTACTGTTTGTATTTTACTCAAACTTTACATTATTGAAAATATGTATGTTCTCAGTTGTTTCTCTATTAAACCGTAATCTCTCTTCCAGACTAGACGACCACCTGATCGAATCCCACCACTACCCCCCGGAGCAATACCGCTGCGAGCTTTGCCCAAGAGCGTACTCTCACCGTCCATGCCTCCTCCGACACCGAGGTTTGGCGCACAGTGACCTTCGCAAGTTCTCCTGCGAGAACTGCTCCAGAGAGTTCACAGATCCGAGCAACCTCCAACGACACATCCGGTCCCAACACGCCGGGGCTAGATGCCACGCGTGTCCCGAGTGCGGGAAGACCTTCTCCTCGCCGTCTGGGTTGAAGCAACACACGCATATACACAGCTCGGTGAAACCCTTCCAGTGTGAGGTTTGCTTCAAGGTAAACACAACATGGTTCGAATTTAGTGGGTTGATTTGGGCGGGTTTCGTATTATTTAGAAAAATGAAATAGGATTCCGTAACTCGTAACAACTATAAATAACAATTGTACTTGTTATTCTATCAATTTGTAACTTCAAACGTCAAATGTCACCATAGTGGAAATGCAATTTGCATTCTCACCTGACTGTAGAATGTTTTTTATATGTATATGTCTAAGTACTTATTAACCACAAATTATGATTATTGTTACAGAATTACAAGTTCACTTTATAGTTGATATTTGCAATTGATATCATAACAAGTCCAAATGATAGCAACCGTAGTTACAGAATCCCACCCATGTTCGCTATACAACTAACCGTTTCTAATTTCAATTTTTCTCTTTCCTGTTTCGAAATATTTACAAAATTAAAATGATGTGACGAAAAGGTCACTTTTGGCTAATCGATTGTTAACAATAGATGATATAATGAGGTAAAGAAGTCATTGGACAATTCTTCCTTAGGATGAAATTTGTTAAATTTTTAAAGAAATTTTTTTACAAACGCTAAATAGTATAGTCTAAGACTCATATAGAATAGTATTTCCCTCACTCTATATACTATACTTTTAAAATTAAAAGGAATATATTTTTTGGAGTTGCAGTCATTTAATAAATCCACTAATACACCTACATTTTGACTGTAAATCAGCCTTCTTTAAGAGATTTACAGTCAAAACGACGTTGTTGTAGTGGATTTTATTAAATGATTGCAACTTTAAAAAAGACCTTCCTTTCAGTAACAACCAATTGATAAAACTAATCCTACTTCAAAATTAAGTTTCATTAAAATCTGTCTTGTTTAATTGGTAGTTTCAATTTTTGATTTTATTGTGAACTGTAATCAGTGGATATATATTAAAACTAGTTAAAACGTATCTTAACGACCTTAATCGTGGACATCCGTTAAAATCTCAAAATGTCCAAATCGTTGTAACTAAATGCAAAAGAAAAATAACTTATTTTTAAATTAATTACCGTTACTTCACCAGAATGGAAAATTTGTCTGCGAAAGTATATAAATAATCATATATAGACTTACCTAGAAAAAAGAAAAAATATATTAGAATGTATAAAAATAATGTACCAAGGCAAAATATATATTTGATGATAAATCACGTAGAGATAATTTCATTTAAGGAAAATAAATGCATGTGATCCGTTTAAAAATGCATGTTTTGTCTTGACTTGTGCGTAAGTGAATGATGAGAAAACCTATTGTTGTGTAAAAATTAATGTGTCCTGAACGTTGTTTCAGGCGTATACCCAGTTCTCCAACCTATGCCGTCATAGGCGTATGCACGCAGACTGCCGAATGCAGATAAAGTGCGGAAAGTGCAACCAGAGCTTTAGCACCTCCACCAGTCTGCAAAAGCACAAGCGCTTCTGTGACACCACCACCGGGCCGCCCTTAGTGGTTCCACCCCAACATCCTATGCCAAGTCTACCCATGCCGAACAATCAGCAGAATCCTTACTTGATGTATCGTCCTCCAGGACTACACTATTTCCCCACACCGTTCAATCCTTACAACACCATCCTTCCTCCTACCGAATTCACAAACCTCTTCAACAACTTCCCACACATGAGCCAATTCCAGAAATTCCCAGACAAAGTCAGGACCGGGTTAAAAGTAACCGAGTGTGTGAAATCACCACCTCAAGACAGATTCACTCCATCGCCAACCAAAGTCGCTAAAGTGTCTCCCCCAACGGCAGAAGAAGCGTCTACACATCTCATACCTTCACCTGCAAGACCAAGTACTAACTCGAATATCTTCACCAATCCAAGAGAACACTTCAAGGAAGAAGAAACTCCCAAAGACTTATCTCGACGAGTTTCGCCTGTAGAAGAGATTGATGTTAAATCTGAAACCACAGACAATGAGTCTAATGAACAACCTCTTGACCTGACTATGAACAGAAAGGAAAGTGTTAAAGAAGAAAAACTTGAAACACCTCCAGTAAAAACAGAAGAGATGGAACTAGAAGAGATTAAACGAGAGGAAACACCACCTCCTTCAAGTAATGTCAAGCTAATTGTAACACCTCCAATGGCATACCCAAGACCAATTCATCCTCTGGTGTTATTCGAGGCAATGCGACGTCCCCCGTTTCACGACTTCCAAGGCCCCCCTTCTGGAAGTGACCGGTTATTACCCTCAACGACATTTCACCCACGGGGGTTCCCTTTTCTCGGACCTTTTGGACAACAGCGTCAACCTCTAGAAATGCTTCGTCCAGGTCTACCAGTATATGGAAACGTAAAACCCTTCCAAGATGTGATGGCAGGTCAAACAAACAACAAGATTAAAGATAGATACGCTTGTAAGTTTTGCGGTAAAATTTTCCCTAGATCTGCAAATCTAACCAGACATCTTCGAACTCATACAGGAGAACAACCTTACAAATGCAAGTATTGCGAACGGTCGTTTAGTATCTCTTCAAATCTGCAGCGACATGTCAGGAATATACACAACAAAGAAAAACCGTTCAAGTGTCCACTTTGCGAAAGATGTTTTGGTCAACAAACCAACTTGGACAGACACTTGAAGAAACACGAAGCTGATGATGGCAGCGGTGTTGTTGCAGTTGCGGATTCGCCCGGCTCTAGCAACGAGAACGAACGGGAAGATGCTTATTTCGACGAAATCCGTACCTTTATGGGAAAAGTCTCTACAGGAGCTGACCCGTACAATCAAACACACTTATACATACCTCCTCATCTAAACAACGTTATAGACGTGGTTGGTAAAGACGACGACGATTCTGAAAGTTATTCAGAAGACCCATCACCTACTGAAGACCTCTCTAGATCGAGAACAATGTCTTTGGACAATACCTTCGAAAGCAATATCAAAACGGAAAAAGACGAAATGTTCAACAACAATGTAACGTCGGAACAAATGCAAATATCGACTTAGTATATTAAAACTAACCAATTTCCAAGTTCCTACACCTGACAGACTTCGTTCAATTGTGCACTGATTGAGTACGAATAGTAGATTTTATAAACTGCATTATTTAGAGTAGATCTCGTAGTTAAGTTTCTTTTGTACTATAATTTTAATTTAGTTTCATTAAGTGTATATTCGTGATATGTTGTTAGGTGATGCAGAATGTATAATGTGTAAAAATTATGTATAAAGGTGCAATATCAAGATCTGCACAATAATATAAATATGTAAAAACCGCAAAATTAGCACAAATAGGTAATAATTTTTATATTTTTATGCCATATACAACTTTGCTTTTCGTTCTACGAATTCCAAAAGTGTTCTACATTTTCAACACGTTTTACTGGGGAACTCCATTTTGCCACCACAGTATTCCAACACATTTTTAAATCTAAGAGAAAACACAATTACTTAAATCAAATTTATTAATAAAATTACATTTTTCTATCTATTCTATACAAAATTTGATTAATATCAAAGTTATTTAAAATTTTGTTATTGGTTTTTGTTGTGATCACAAATTACTACAGCCAATGATAGTATGGTTCCCAATTGTCACTTTAAGCGCGGTTATTTTAAATTTATACATAATGTTCTTAGACGAATGTCTTCTTTTATATAACATAACAATAAATCATTAAAATATGTATGTATGTAACAGTAGAAATTAACGCGTTTAATTTGATATTTGGGTTTTGAATTAAATGAAAAAATTGCTAAAATGTCAAAAGTAAACTAGAATAAGATTTTATTTCTTATATATTTATTACTTGTAACAGAAAATTGAAATGTATTATTAAAGATTAATAATTAGTAATATAAAAAGATCCATGAATTTATCATAAGTAATGTAACAAGATTTAAGAATTTATTGGAAAAATTTACGAATAGTTATTTCTTAGTAACAAACACAACAAGTGTCAAAAATGATATTTAAATCATGAAAGTGAAACTGGAGTAATTTAAAAATCACTTTTGACCCGAGTTGTCGTTACTTTTCAGGAACTAAGAGTAAATTTTACCAATTAAATTCATAGCTCAAATTATATTTGCTTGATTATTTCACGAATGATGACAGTTTAAACATAAAATTTACATATCAACAAAATATAACCATGGCGATTGGCTACGTTGGTTTTTTTATATTTTTTCACTAGAAAACTGTCTATGACTATCAAATGAAGTATTCTGATTAGGTACAAATGACGTGAAATAATCAGTTAAATTTTGGAAGAGTTTGTTGAGTAATAAAAATAAATCATGGTAGCGAAGTTGAAGTCATTTTTGACCATACTTCGCAAAAATTATGAATACAAATTAGCGATTAAATTTATAATTCAAATTATATTTGCTTGATTATTTCACGATCTATCTTTAAAACATTCTCGGTGAAGTATATGGAATATTAGAATTAAATATACTTATTTCAAGTTTTAAAGTAATTTTTGTTAGTTATTAAATGTCAAAATTAAAATTATCCTTGGAACATAAAAATAATTATGCTAATTCAAGTTCAAACAGGTGATGAAAATAATACTTGGTTTATTCAGTGTGGGCAAAATAGAGGTCTCCGTTTTACCTTAGCTCAATTGATGGACGGATTTCCATTTGATGGATAGGATAGCAAGTGTGTACAAATGTTGAAGATTGTTTATATATAAGTAATACTGTAAAAGCTGTAGTGTACACTGCTTGCACGTGTACACATGTCTTGCAATGATATTATCACTAATATATTATAAACTTTGAACTTATAACTATATATTGTACTTGCAACTAGGGCACCGATACTTATGTACTTGCGTACACCACTATATCTTGAAAATGTATTTAATAAAGAATTTATTGTACCGTACATGTTCTATTACTCAACCTTATAAATTTGGAATTTGTTGGTCTAATACCTGGGACACACGAAGAAACTTAATGATTATTAACAGTTAATACTTAATTTAATTGCCGTGTGTCATATGACCATTTATGTAATGATTATTTCAAACGTCATAACGTGGAAAATGCCGATGAAGTTTAAAAACCGATGATCAGAAGCGTTCGGTTGTCATCGCAAGTCAAATGACAGTTGAGGTTGTTGATGTTGAGGTTAATGTTGATATCTAGTTAAATTATTCTTATTAGGGTTGACGATTGACAATGAAGTATAGTGGCATGGATAATACTCCAAATCTAGAATCTACTACGATATCTTTAATAACTCTCTATCTTCTTTTTTGACTAGAGTGCATTGCATTTGCGCATGTGCAAGAAATTTCAAGCAATGTCCGTGTGTCTGTATATTTTTCTAATGAACATTAACTTCAATTGAGAATTTCCTTAATGATCATTATTTATATCGTGTGTCCACGGTATTAGAGATCCGTTGAATAAAACGCAATTGTGTTGTAAAAATGAGGTATATTCGATATTATTTTTCGAGGATGATATTGTATAATCAGATTATCGCCGACTCCCACTAAAAGTAATAAAGAATATACCTCATTGTTACAAAATAATTGCGTTTTATTCATCGAATCTCCAAGGCCGAGAAATCCCAAATTTCAACCAAATTCAGGATCCAAGTAACCAAAAAATTAACCTTATAAACATACAAGGTGTTCAAAGACGAACAAAAAAAATTCGATAGTCTCAATTACAGAAATAAATTTATTATTTTTTTGAATCTTGAAGGTTTGTCTATTTGTTTTCGAAACACCTTGTGTACGCCTTAGTGTATATTTATTATTCACAGTTATTAACATACCTAGTATAATTATGAATAACATAACCGCCGCAGATGTCAATTGAATTTCCAGCTCAGAGAGCGAGAATTTTAAGACATCTAAGGCCAGGTATGATACATAACATCCGTGGTTTGTTCAATAGTTTATCGGTTTTACTTTATTAATAAATATCATTTTATAAAATTCTGTTGTGAATAACGTTTTCGTGATCAAGTCTGTTAGAGTAGATATGACAGCTTTATTATCCAATTGTCCTACGTTATTTTGACAAATCTGTATTGTAATATTTTTACCATACTGCTTGTTAAAACTACATGAGACAAAAAAAGCTATAACCATGGTGTCATATCACTAAGACATTATTAAAACGAAAATTTTATAATAATATTTATTATTATATTTCTTAATAAAATCTTCATCTTTTGAAACCGATAAACTATTAAAGAAACTACAGATGTTATGACTCATACCAGCCTAAAATGTCTTAAAATCCTTGCTCTACAAGCTAGTTTTAAAGCGATATCTGTAGTAGTTATGATATTCATAACAATCATTGAATTTTGTGAGCCATAATCAAAAACAGACAGTAAAGAATCAGAGAAAAGATGATTAATGAATCAATGGCAAAGACGGTTGAAAAGATTATCAAGACTATAGATAGATGTCAAAAGTACTAAAAACATATAACTTGTAAATTTTTAAATTAGTAAAATTTAACAATTAATATTCCAATTACAGTTAATAAGAAAATTTACAAATCTGATCTATAATTGTCAATATATGAAAACATTAATCAAAATTAGAAATGATACTTTCTGATACAGAAATGGAAAAAGTATAGAAACACCTTTAATATGATATATTTATACTTGTTTAATAATCTTGTCATTAATTTAGAAATTGTGTTCCTAGTAATTTTCTTTTCATTTTGTGTTCTATTTTGAAATTTGTGGTAAATTAATCTAGATTTAATTTGAAGGAAAAGTGACATCTAGTTTAATTAGACCAATTTATGTAATTTCATTATCATTAAACTAATCAATGGAAAATTATATAGAGCAGTGAAAATTTATTATCTTCCGTTATCTGTCAATTATATTTTAAATTTTATTGCGGTATAAATCATTTTATAATTAATCTACTTATTAAATTTGTAGGAAACATGAAAAGGTAAGAACAGAAAATTTTGACACTAGTTTCTTAAATTAGCAGGACGAATTAATTTGTCAAATTGAATTGTCAATAGTTAAAATGAATTATTATAAATGGAAATCAATAAATTAGTCAACGCGAAGTTTCTTTTGGAAACGTTATTGACTAACAATAAATTTAAGACCAAAAACAATAAATCAATGTCTGACTGACAAATTTATTTTTATAAATAAGCATTTAAAAGATATTTGTTAATTTAAAGGAAATATATATATATATATATATATATATATATATATATATATATATATATATATATATATATATATATACAAACAAAACATCATAGCAATAATTGAATGTAATATCATAGCGATAGTGTATACGTAATAATATTATCACTAGGACATTGTACCAAGAAGGATAAACTTTCTTATGCAGTACATGGATGAAACCTATTGATATTTATCATAGAATGATGATACAACATGGAAATTAATGTTTATCACTATAGCCAGTATGGAGCAACAATTTAATAGTATATATACAGCACGGTTGAGAAGAGTATCATTATTGACCTAATGCCAAGTTGTGTTCCGAGGTGAGAAACAACCAACGGATATAAGGCGCTGGTCAATTTAGCCAAATGGAATAAATAAGAGTGATTCGAATACAAAAATATAAGTTAAATCTGATGCAAGTGGCAAATAATAAATCCTATATACTATACACCATCATAATAACTGACATATGATAGAGCCTGAAGTAAACGTAGTAAATGATCTCTTTTGTACAAAACCGCTGGTCCAATTCCTGCTCAGAGTTGAATCATTGCCCGCATCAATCACACATTCTTCTCTCCCGCGAATAATTTCTCTCCGTCGCTATAAATCCGCGGTAAACACCACATGCCACGAGAGGCTCAGTTGTTTTAGTTGTTACGCGTGTCAGCCGCCTTTCTCTTTCGATGAAATTCCCTAGTTATGGATGAGTGCCTGCCTGCTCCAAACATGTTCATAAACAGATGCTAATCAAGACCTGTCCACCGTCAATTATCTCAGTGTGAGGATGTCACCTACGATGGTATTACTACAGAACATATGTTAGGAATCAACAACACATCAACAATGAAATATTACACCCTTGTGCAAATTAATGACAACTTGATGTATTTGTGCCCTTTAAAATTGATTTAGGCCAAAAGGAATTGTCGGAATTTGGACAGGATGAGGATGTCACCTGCGATGATATTACTTCAGGACATATGTTAGGAATCAACTTGCAAATTATGGTTGCTAATGAAATATTACACCCCTGTGCAGATTAATAACAACTTGATGTATTTGAGCCCTTTAAAGTTGATTTAGGCCAAAAGGACATGTCGGAATTTGGACAGGAGTCATAAACAGATGCTAATCAAGACCTGTCTACCGTCAATTATCTCAGTGTGAGGATGTCACCTGTGATGTTATTACTAAAGGACATGTGTTAGGAATCAACCAACTTGTAAATTATAGTTGGCAATGAAATATTATACCCTTGTGCAAATTTATAAGAAGGTTTTGGTTTTGAGCAAATTTATTACTTAAATAATACGGGGATGGATCGGTAGAAGAGATGGACTTTTGATTTTAAAGGTATATTAGGATTATATTTCTCATAGGGAATGTTAATTTTGTTGTTTAAAGACAGTGTAAGTAGCCGCTTGAAAATAAATTCAGTCAATACTCAATAATCCAAGATATACTTGATACTTATATACTTTTATATATATATATATATATATATATATATATATATATATATATATACTTATATATACTTGTATACTTATATACTTGATGAATATAAGAAAAGGGCGACCAAATAATAAATGGTATCAGAAACTTACAACTTAATGTATTGCACCATTTAACAATGTAACAATCTAATCATAAAATGTCTTTGTAATTATTTGAATACTTTTTTTAATGATTTTTGATATAACACTAGAATTTATAAATAATAGCAGCGGGAATGAATAGTTCAACAAAGATTTGATAGATGGCAGACGTAATACTACATTTCGAATTGTATACTATATAAATAAACTTATTATAAATATAATTGTAACATAATGCAATAGATTTGAACTTAAATAACATGTCTAGTAATAAAGAACAATTTAACAAATACGAGTATATGATAATTATAAATATATTAATTTAATTTACCGGTTTCATAATATGAAGCAATTGTTTAAATAGATAAAATTAAGCAAAGTAACTAAGTCATAATTATAAATGTAATTTTAACAAGTTGGTAATAATACAACCGTACAGATTTGTCAAAATAACGTGGGACAATAAGATAATATAGCTGTCATATCAACCTATAGAGATTTGATTACAAAAACGTTAATCACAAGAGAATTTTATAAAATAATATTTATTTATAACGTGAACCCTGTAAACTATAAAACAAACCACGGATGTTATGAATCATACCAGGTCTTAAATGTCTTACATCCTTGCTGTCATAACTATCCTAGATACGTTAAAACCTATTATTTATCTTAATTTTAATCAGATCCAAAATAAATTGTATAGAAATAATACTACCCCGAACCAAAGAATGAAATGCAATTACTTTAAAAATGTAATAAGTATGAAAAAGTTAATGTGAGTATATTGTAACGCCAGAACTAAATGGGTTAATAAAGTTACTGTGTTTTAATTTCATCTAATATTCTTATTTCACTATATTTATTGAAATTAAATAGCCTGAACTAAGAAATTTAAATAATAAAATCAGCTGCAATAAATATTACTCCTGGTATTTTTGTTGCATTCGTCAATAACATACTTAAAATATGTTTCAATTAAGTGAATAGTTTAGGTTTAGAAGGTTAAAGCTGGTTTGTTCATCAGACGTAATTACCATTATGCTTGTGTCACGTATTAACCATAAATAATTAAAAATATTTTCACGCGAGCTCAACAAATAGCCAGCAGCTAAGAACAGAGTCAAAGAGTCAAGACTTCTATTCTAATTATGTGGAGGTTTTTATGTTGCTCATAGAGAACTTGCGTGTGTTCTTATTTACCTACATACGTTAATGTAGGTTGTTAAAAAATATCTGTCAGGTTTAATGTTTATTCGTGGAAGATTTAATTGTCTTTAGATTAATACATCAATATTCTTAAAATAATAACTTTAACATTGATTGATGATAGACATTTCCAGAAAAAATACTTTTAGATATAAAGTTTCGCAAATTATTTTAACGAGCGAGACTCACCGCAGATGAGTCATCACAGCTGACCTGTCTGGGTAGGTAGTCGCGTTAAAGGTCAAGTGGGATACGAGCGATGTCGCTATTGTTCGGGAATTTTATTGAGTCTGAGAGTCTCTGGAATGTTCTAGAGATTAATTGCGGGCATGTATATAAGGGTCGCAACGGGCGATGTTATATTATGTTATTATTACACATGCAACATAAGTCGTAAGTTTCTGATAACATTTATTATTTGGTTATCATTGTCAACGGTTACAAAAAATAACTGTCCAACTATTATAGGGCAAAATTAACATAAAATATTTGCAAATAAATATGAACTGTCAAGTGGCCCACATGTTAGAAATACTTTATTTGAAATTAAGTGCTGCTGGAATTTATTCTCCTCGGCTATCGCCTCTTACAATAAACCATGTGAGTAATAAAAATACGTCAGTTAGCTATTGAGACGGGGATGCCTGTAATAAAAAACGAACTGTCAAAGTGTCAAATATTTCATTATAATTTTCATTTATGTTCACACGTGCTTAGACATCGTCTGCATTAAATCAGATAAATTATTATAAAAGGTAAATAATGAATAAATTCCCTAATAATATTATCATATAATATGTTTGTTATTTTAAGTAATGTTAAAATAAACTACAAAAATATAATACTATTAAAATATAGGTTAATTCACGTTCAAAGATGAGTACGTAAAGTTAAACTTTGACATAAGAATCTGTAAAGTTTTACATTAGCTACTATTTTGGCTAACTTCGTAGTGTGATATCATGTACTTTAGAATCGGTTTTAAAAAAACACTGTTTTCAATACTCAACGCTAGATCAAAACAGACAGTCAACTTTTGTAAACTAAGATCAAGAATTGAACTACGTTTATACCATTGGCCATATAAATTAAGAATTATAAAAATATGTATGAAAACATTTTCAAAAATATCTCGGTTTTATGATTTATAGTCTATTTATCTTCCTCCACATTTCTACCATGCGACATATCATATCGTTTTTTCAGAACAATTAGGTGCTAATATATTATTGCAAAGTGATTTTTAGTTTTTATTATGACAATAAGTAGCTATAGTGCAAAGTTTTACATTAGCTACTATTTCGTCTAACTTCGCGGAGTGATATCGTGTACTTCAGTATCGATTTCGAAAAAATATTTTTTTTTGGAATTTTAAATTTTATAACCCACCAATAATGTTAATAAATAGATACAAGGATTTACCTCCTCCACATTACTACCATAAAACATCTCGTATCTCTTCTGCAGAATAATTAATTGCTAATATATTATTGCAAAGTGATGTTTAGTTTTTATTGTGACAATAAGAAGCTATAGTGCAAAGTTTTACATTAGCTACTATTTTGGTTAACTTCGCGGAATGATATCGTGTACTTTAGTATCGATTTCGAAACACTATTTTTTTTCTTGGATTTTTAAATTTTATAACCCACCAGCAATAATGTTAATAAATAGATACAAGGATTTACCTCCTCCACATTACTACCATAAAACATGTCATATCTCTATATAATAAGAAGCTATAGTGCAAAGTTGTAAGGATTTACCTTGTGTATAAAAGGAGTGTATTGAACAATTTACCAATTAAATTTAGTGAAAAATCCGACAACAATTAAAGAAGCAATAACATAAATCTCCCCATCTCAAAGGTTATGCAATCCCGCTTCTCGGGTGGCTGTGGCTATATCTCCCACATCTTAATTGGAATCGTCTTCGTCTTCGTGCGAGCTTCTACAGGTCGCTATGAAGGTCACCCCAGCCTTCTGGACTGCACAACTTTATTAATTCAGCGTTGCGTAATTAACACGAGAATTAATTGCCGCATTGCGAAGTTTCGATCCAGCGATCACAGATTAAATATCAGTTTTGTTTTTAATTTATGATTATTGTTGATTCATGCTTGTTTTTATAAAGTGAATGGGATTTTTATGGGGAGTCAATGGTGTGCTTTGAGTTTAATTGCTTAATAAGTGCGTAACGAAATGAACAACTAAATGTTTTCCTAAAAATGTACCGAAAGATGGCAGAGATTTTTCTTAATTATTATTATGTTATTATTATTTTGTGCGTTTTAAGAAATTTTGGAAATGTGAACAAGCAAAATTTTTCATTTAAAATATATACATGTGAATAAGCCCGTAAAATATGTAGTAATAACAAGGGAAGTAATTTTTAAATTCGCTGATGTTAAAATATTTGCGTAAACCCAAAAATATTTGAAAATATTAAATTTTTATCTTAAAAATTTTCAAATTTTACAAAATTTTGTTTGTAATATTTTTTAAAGAATTAGCTACGCTGATATCAAATCTACAAACAGAATTTAATTATTTCTTTTCGTTTCGGAAATATTTGCTTTTAAAGTTGTACCTCAAAAAAGTGTGTTTTTTAAGTATATTTCAAAAATGAGTAGAGATACAATCTCAACTACTTTACCATTCGATTCTACGGGAAAAGTTATACAAAGAAATGTTTTGTCCACATATACGTTCTTTGGAACGATTAGGTGAAAAATAAGAAAAACGAAAAAACCTAAATTTCAATTTTTCACCTCGAAACTTTTTATCTCCAATTTTTTTTGTTTTTTGAACTTAAGTAGATATCGATACGCTGATTCCAAATTTTCAAACCGAATTCAATTATCTCTTACCGTTCTCGAGATATTTGCGTTCAAAGTTAGACCTGAAAAAACAGGTTTTTCAGGAATAATCCTGAAATGGGTCGTGATATGACTATGACGACCTCACCAATCGATTCTACGGGCAAAATTACATAAGCGTACCAATTTTCAGATTTTTACTTCAATGGATACAATTTTTAGAAAGGAAAAACTGAAAATGGCCAAAATCGAAAAAAATCGTAAGGGGTTCATCAGGCATTTTTTCCGATTTTCGTCGATTTCGTTTTTTCGCTCTAAAAATTGTATCCGTTGGAATAAAAATCTAAAAATTGGTACACTTATGTAATTTTGCCCGTAGAATCGATTGCTGAGGTCGCCGAAGTCGTAAACCTAAACCTTAAAGGGGTATACCTAAAAAACCTTTTTTTTTAGGTATTGCGAAAACTCAACTTTGAACACGAATATCTCGAGAACGGTAAGCGATATTTCAATTCGGTTTGAAAATTTGAAATCAGCGCATCGATATTTACTTAAGTAAAAAAAATGACAAGATTTGGAGGAAAAAAAGTCCTGGAAGAAATTTTGAAATTTAGGTTTTTTCGATTTTCTCATTTTTGACCTAATCGCTCCAAAGAACGTATATGCGGAGAAAACATTTCTTTATATAACTTTTTCCGTAGAATGGACTGGTATAATCGTTGAAATTGTATCTCTACCCATTTTAGAGATATAGCCAAAAAACATACTTTTTTGAAGTGCAACTTTGACAGCAAATATCTCAGGAACGAAAAGAGATAATTAAATTTCGTTTAAAAATTTGAAATCAGCGCATGGAGATTTATCAAAGGATACTATATCCCAAAATCAAAATTTTGGGTACAAAAATGAGTATTTTTGGAATATTTCACGTTTGTCAACACAATTTTTGGTTTAATAATGTTTTTTGGTTTGTTTAAACTACCAACTTTGATATGGGGATATAGGTTTTGAATGTACCTAAATAAAAGATATATAATAAAGCGACAGAATAAAATCGAAAAGGCGTAAAAGGATTGCAGGTTTTGAAATCTGCACTTCGATGTTAAATGTAAATTTTGACACTCTTTTGTCTCTTACTACGCAACAATTATTCGTAAATTTGCCGGTAAATTCATGGCTCATGTTATATTCCTTATAAATAATTCTTCTTTGTTTATTGATACAATGATAAATAACATACTATAATTATATATAAATTATTAAAAATATATGAAACATTACTAAAACTCGATAGAAATGAATTTAAATCTGGAGACTTCAATGCTACATTAGAACACAAACTTTATTTTATTTCATAAATACTTTTATCCAACACCGTGTAATTATAAGGATATAAGTATGCTGTTTTTAGATAAATAAAGTAGATCATAAGTCACTAGTGAGCTAAATAAATTAGCTCACTGTTTTTTGGTTCGTATCATAGTATTTACGTTATAAAATCTTCTCTACACTATTTTGTTCCTGAATGTCATTTCGAAATTCCATCTGTCAAAAATCTTATATGTATTTTATATCAATGATTAAAATGTGTTGGATAAAATGTTGTATGGCACACGTGTGTTAATAACCTAAGTCACTTGAAAAAATACCACATTCGACCTAACGGCCTCGTGAGCTAAACTTTTCCCACGTGACCTGTAATGTAACACACTTGTACCATAAATAACTATTCTGTTTCATAATATGTTTATTTCCTTTATAATAAAATTAGAAATAAATGAAATATTGAATATTGCTACTATAATCAATAATCTAATCAAAATCTCCCTTCTAGTGTTTGTCGCAAACATTCTACTTCTAATATTCTCACGACTCCAATTAAATCAAATCTAAACACAGAACTGATAGCCTGGAATATGACTTGTAATATTAATTAAGACTTACTTTCATATTTTCCTAAAAAGTCATGTAGATTATTCTGATATAACTTCGATTTGCATACGATTTCATCATAGAAGAAAAGTGAAAAATATGTCACTCCTTGATACAGATCGATTACTCTCATTTCAAATTCAGTATTTCCCTACATCCATCATTAATGCAGAGATTCTAACCAGTACAGTGGCGTAGCCCGATTTTTTTTTCTGGAGGAAAGACATTTCAAAATAGTGTCTGCCAAAGTAGGTATGTACATTAAAATATGCATTGTTGCTATATATTATATATATATATATATATATATATATATATATATATATATATATATATATATATATCATTATTAAAAAAGAACTATTGATATAATAACGAAGGTTTACCATATTTTATTCTATAGTAATAACTATGTATACTGTTGTTAATATTGTAAATTTTTTCTCACGAGGAAAGTTTCGGTACGACACGAAGTTGAGTGATAGGTGAAAAATAAGTTATTTGGCACGTGTGGCACACTATACTGTTTCTACGACCACAGTCCTCAACGTCGCAAAACAAAAAAACATGCACGAAAGATATTTGACGTAAAAAACTGACGAAGTATATATATATATATATATATATATATATATATATATATATTTACTGGTAAATACTGTGAGAACTTTAACCTACGATTGTGGAAAATACGCAATTTTGAAGCTTTATATAGTATGAAAGTGTCACTTTTCATAGTGGACATAGAAAAATGTAACATCACTGATAATAATTAACAAGAATAATAAATCTAAAGTTTAAAAAAAATAAAATTAAACTCTAAAAATAATAACAAATTATTGTATGACAAATTGCTCCAGCTTCATATAAAGCTGAAGAATGAATTACATTACCTTCTTGGAAGAAACAGAACAAAAAACAAAATCACCTTTTATGTGAAAGCTGCTGTATGCTATATCCCTTTATAAAATTATCTAATATTGTTTTCGGTATTATCATTTTATGTTATTGTTTGACACGTGCATATTATTTCAATGACAGCTACTATTTACTAACCTTACTAACACAACAGAAATAGTGACAAAACATACAAATAATCAAATTTATTATTAAATCTGTCATTATAAGCAAAATATTAATTTTATTTTGAAATTTGGCATTAACTTTTAATAATACATAAACATATGAAAAGAGCTAATTGATATGACTAATAAAAACGACACATACAATTGCATAGAATCCGGTCTTAAGATCTCATTGTTTAATTTTTCTATTCCATGTAATATAATAGTTTACGTACTGCCTTTTTCCTAAAGCTACGCCAATGATGTGTTGAAAAATATGGTATAATTAAAAGTAACGCTAACCTTAATACATGAATTTGTATATTGAATATGCAAGCGGACTCGTCAACATGCATTGACAGCAAGGTTCTATGCTAAACCGTCCGCCTACTTACCAATTGACGTATTGACGTGTCAATGAATCAGAACTCTCCTTAGTATGCACGAATTAATCAAATTTTTAATAGCGATTATTAATTTTGAATTTGGGGCAATATTTCAAGTGGTCGTTACTGTTTGACACTTGGCAATGTTGTTCTGATTAAATATTCGATTTTGAATATGTAATTAGATATTTACTTTTTGTCAAATTCTTTAGCATGTATTTTCCAAATAAAAACAGTCCTTAGATGTACATTATATATTTCCCGAAATCGTTAAATTATTGATTAAAACATAAATAAACAGTATTATGTGATTGTAAATGTCAGCTGTGATAACAATCGTACTGTCAACGTGTCAAATATTCCTTTATAATTTTCATTTATGTTTATTTCTGCTTAGATGTCGTCTGCATGAAGTCAGATAAATTATTATCAAAGGTAAATAATAAATAAATTCACTAATAATATTTTAGAATGATGTTTGTTATTTTAGGTATTGCTAAAATAAACTGCAAAAATATAATACTGTTAAAATATAGATTAATTCAGTTTGACAGATGAGAGCATCGATTTCGAAAAAGATATATATATATATATATATATATATATATATATATATATATATATATATTGACGTAACTTTTCAGTCTGTAACATAACGCAACTTGAATGCCTGAAGAAAGACCTTCAGCAGGAGTGAACGGCTAATTTCTTCTTTTTATCTTCGGATCAAACTCAAATTTTAATTAATATACCGTAAGACATACCATAGCATGTAAAAACAAGACTACTTTCTGATTCATAATGAATAATAATTGCAACATTATGTTTCATTATGTATATAGACGAAATCGGAAGCATTTTGGTGTTAATCAATCGATTATTGATCAGTTGTATCCGGTCTTTATTGTAATCGATTTAAAAATAAACAATTTTTGAAATAAAAACCTAATCAAGTCAATTACTTGGTATTTAAAAAATTATACAAATATTTTTTTTGTAGGTAGCTCAAGTATTACTAAAATACAATTAATAAAAACAAATCACTATCATTTAAAAACCATAACAACTACAATACACCGTGTTTCTTTTGTTTTAGTACAGGTTTTTAAAGTTTAAATTAATATGATTGGTTGATATTGAACGTATCGTTACGTGAATACAATCGGAGTTCTATATCTGACGGCATTTGATCCGATCTCAAATTAATTTAATTTTATTTATAAAATTTTCCGCTCCAAAACATTTTATTGATGCACTATTGAGATCTCGTTATAGTAATTTTATTGTACGGTTACTTTCTGATCTTGAGATACAATGTTGTGTTATATAAACAATGAAAAACTTACATGTTTATTTCACCTGTAGATGTTCTTAGAATACTATATATTAATAATATCATTTAAAAGGTTTTAAAATAACTTCACCAAATTTATTGTTGTGGATAGAAATATTAAAAGCCATTATTCAAAGGCATCTTATAATTATTTATTTATAATAATTTCAATTGAATAAATGTATCACATCATTTCAAAGAGGAACATAGATGAAAACGATATAAGTATGTTTTTAGTTATACTACAGCTTTTGCAATGAACCTACAGTTTATAGTACGTTCCAAACCACTCGGACACAGTGATATTTTTACAGGAATAAGACTTGGCAAAGATGGAATTTAAAGTTCTGATCTTTTTTTTTCCTAAATTTGAGTTAATGAGAATTTACAATAAACATCATTATGTTATCATACTAATACCGGAAAATTATATTAACGTCATGTGTATAATGCAATTTAATGTCAATATACCGTAAATACAATTTGACTACTTTTCATTCATTGACAGTAGCTTGTAATAAAAGAAAGTGAAATTATATATATATATATATATATATATATATATATATATATATATATATATATATACACAGGGTGGCCCAATGAAAATGTTTAAGCCTACTTGATTGCAATTTTGCACATGATATTTCACTGGAACTAATGATCGGATTTGCAAAATAAAAAAAACTGTTAAAAAGAGAATTGAAAGACATTTCGAACTGTGACACCCTTTTCTATTTAAAATTTTTGGGGTGCAGTCTACCCCCATTTTAGAGTTGAAAGTTATGCCATTGGTATTAATCCATTTAGGTGTCACCCTTTATACTAAAATTGACGTGTTCGAGTGTTTTTTGCAAAATTGATATTAAGTGGCCAAAAATTGCGCTGATAATTTTCATTAGGCCATCCTATATATACATATATACATATATATATATATATATATATATATATATATATATATATATATATATCGTTCAATAGACTCAATAACAAATTTTCTTTAAAGTACGGCAGAGATTGTGTTATCTAAGACTATTTTGACATTATCATCAATTGTAAGTTATAAGCTTCAAGTAAGATTTATGTGTGCCCAAACCAACAATGTCGAAACCCAGTAGTTTGTTTGTTTTCGGTGTCCCATTTCGCTCTAATTTCAATGATGTATAGCCTCAGAGACTTCGGCACTCATCAACATCGTAACATCAGATAAGGCGGGTATTTTTGCAATAGTAGCACGTTCCAGTTTCAGTAGTTACAAAATTAATTCGATTGTTTTGAAACATCTGCGCGCGCAAGCTAGAAATGTCATTAGTCATTTGAGCTGATCGCATCTAGTCGCCCGTGCTGTAGAACAATCGGCAATCGGCAATCGCCATCGCTACCTCGAGTGGAACACTTTCCATTTCTTTGTTGTAATTAAGAGGATTGAAGTTGGCGATGTTTAATAACAACAGCCAATTATCTTATGGGTAGCTGCAGTACTCTTACTAGTCCTCCAAATGTTGAGTAACTCAAGCGGGATTTCCTAATGGATCTTCTTCAATGATATATTACTCTTTTTCATTAAGCAATGGATTTAAAATATTAAATGACCAGAGTTAAATGCCATAATATAAACACTGAGTCATTATCAATCTCATTGAATTGATTTAAACTCATACACAAATCTTGAGTAATAATATTAATATATCATTGATAGATGAATCATATACAAATGATGGCACAGGAAAAAATATCTGATGTGGCCAGCACATAATCGCTCACCTGTCTTTTTTACACTTTTTATTACATTATATGCGTGCGTTAACTGCTGATACAGTAAAATGAATTATTAAAATAATTACTAGTTACATTATTAGTACAATTCCTCTTAGAGAATTCGATAATTATTTTTACAATATTTTCACTGTCAAATATATTTGTGTTTTTGGAGCACAACTCACTGCGCTCGTCAAGTCCCAAACAACTCATGGAACAATATACCGTCTTATAAAACTTGTATAATAATGTAATATTATCTAGAAATTAATTGTTAATTGTAGGTTGACTATTTGTTTCATAGTATCCAATATACTCTAAATATTAATAATTGTAGTTCAGAATTTATGATTATTATGCATATTTAAGTGCTTGAAAAATAAATGCGAAGTGAAGTATAAACTGGACATGTTTTCCATTAATAAGTGCAAAGCAGAAAAATAATTAGCAGCTTTTTGATTAGGTATAATTTCAGTACTCATTGTGGCTCTTCATTAATTTTGAATTGCACATTTAAAGCGAAATGGCTCTTCTAAGACGATGTCGACCAATGAATTATACAATTATTTTTTTATATTTAATTGTTAATTGTAGGTAGACTATTTGTTTCATAGTGTCCAATATATTCTAAATAACTACACCTGTAGATTAGAATTTTATTTATGATGATTATGCATATTTAAGTGCGTGAAAAACAAATGCAAAATGATGTATGCGCTAAGTATGTGACAATCCATTAACAAGTACATAGGAGAAAAATAATTAGCATCTTTTTGATTAGGTATAACTTCTGTATTCATTGTGGCTCTTCAAGAATTTTGAATTTCACATTTAAAGCGAAATGGCTCCTCTAAGACAATTGTCGACCAATGAATTATACTTTTTATTTATCTAGAAATTAATTGTTAATTATACGTTGATTATTTGTTTTATAGTGTAAAATACAGTCTAAATATTATTAAAAATAGTTTAGAATTTATGATCATTATGCATATTTAAGTGAGTGAAAAACAAATGCAATGTGATGTATGCGTTCGCCATGTGACAATCCATTAACAAGTGCATAGGAGAGAAATAATTAGCAACACGAAGGTCCTGGCTAATGAACAAGGCTCACCGATGTTCGTTATGTAGTTCACCTAGACATAGCAGTGATATTTCCATGTTCCCTGACCTTTTCTAATCACCGCTGCCTTATTATTTACACCGTGCATAGGAAATGCTGCTGTTTTTATGCAGGTGAATGATAGAATGCTCGGTCTCCTAACCGCGTAATTATTTTAATAAATGAATTAATGAATAGTTAAATATGAATCATGATTATTAAACTCTAATTGAAAATAGCTTCACGTATTGTAAGGAGTGGTCGTTTTGCAAATCATCATCATTATTTCATAAATCATCATGCAAAAAATGGCAAGGTATGAAATATTATATAATATGTATAATATTCAATACAATCATATTCATTATCTTTATCCATGTTATAGTCCGTTTTTTAAAACTATTTATAATTATATGCTTCTCTTACATTTTGGTTTTTAATCATCCCAGCCAGACGGGCACTGAACAGAATATACTATTTTTTTATGAATTGGACCGAAATTGACGTCTAATAAGTAAGGGTCGATAAGACACATTACCAATTACCAGCTGTAAAACAAAATGGACTTTTTCAAGGCTGTCGTGAATTTTAGTATGTAATATATATATATATATATATATATATATATATATATATATATATTTATATATTATGAATGCTATAATTATTAGTCCTTTAATCCTATTATTAATTATTGTGGGGATTTAGGTTGCTGATTTCCTTAAGACACTGTTTTCTATCATATTTTGCTCATCATTACTATTAAATTACTTAATTATTAATTACATTAAATTATAACAAAATATATTTAAATTTTCTGAAGCAGACCCATATGATTTTGTAACTGTCGAGGACGAAACTGAAAAGTTGGCTGATATTCTGAACCGATCTCCAAATAAATTACCATTTTTTCTTATACTTCGACATCATAGTTCTGTAATTAACATTTCTAAGATTACAATCCTGAAAATACTGGAGACTTGTAAACTTCCGTTATGTACATCTCATTTGGACACAGTGTGCTAATACTGTTATTACTATTTTTTCTTATACTTCGAAATAATAGTTCTGTAATTTACAATTCTACGAAATTACAATTCCTGAAAAGACTGGAGACTTGTAAACTTCCCTTATACCCGGGACACACGACGAAAGTTAATGATCATTAACAGTTAATACGTAATTTAGTTGCCATATGTCATATGACCATTTAGGTAATGATTATTTCAAACTTCATAACGTGGAAAGTAGCGATGCAGTTTAAAAACCGATGATCGGAAGCGTTCGGTTGTCATCACAAGTCGAATGACAGTTGGGGTTGTTGATGTTGAGGTTAATGTTGATATTTAGTTAAATTATTTTTATTTAGGTTGACGATTGACAATGAAGTATACTGGCATGTATAATAATCTAAATCTAGAAAATATTACGGTATATTTAATGACTCTCATCTGCTTTTTTGTCAAGGGTACATTACATTTGCGCAAGTGCAAGTCAAGTAATGTCCGTGTGTCTGCATATTTCTCTAATGAACATTAATGGTTGTTTTATGCAGATAACTAAATTAAGAAATTACATTTTAAAATTAAACTAAGAAAATAGGCATCATTGCTTTCTACACAAAAGTCTATGCAACAAAATTAACAAACAAAACTATTGTCACTAAACTAAGAAGTTGATTATTTTCAACTATCTAGTTTAATTTCTTAATTTTATAATGCTTGCACATGCGCCATGCGCAATAGTAACATAACCATTAGTTTGATGTTTGGAGCGTTTTGTAAATATAACCTAAAAGTGACATTTTTAAGTATTTTTATATAATGGAGAACATAATAAATGATACTAAGGACAAAATGTTAATAAGCCTAGTTCAAAACTTTGAATTTATATACAATAAAAAAAAATTGTAAATTTAAAGATAAAATAGCAAAAGAATACTTTCATTGATTTATTCTTTAGTTTAGTTTTGAGCATAAACAGGCTTGTAATAAATAAATTTTCTAGTTTAGTGGACCAATTTAATTTTATAATTTAGTTTTTGCATAAATCCACCATAACTTCAATTGAGAATTTACTTAATGATAATTATTCATACCGTATGTCCCCGGAATTAGGTTCATCTCATTTCTTCACAGTGAGCTAATAGAGTGATGGGTCTTGAGCCACCCACACGTTTGGCTGGGCGTAATCGGCAGCGGTTGAGTAGCCGCAGGCCCAGGCGGCCTGTCGGTCGCAGTGAAAGTGCACGCATTCCACGCGGGGAGATCGCAATGCTGCGCCAAGGCACTACCTACAGCCTACTACGCTCTGAACACACAATAGAAATCATGTCAAATGTTTACAGCATAAACAACTGATAGGCAACCATGAAGTGGAAACAAGAAGCGAGAAGACAATGTGGTACAGCCGGAGTACAAAAAGACAAGAGTATACCTAATTCTAGTGGTTACATATAATAAAAAATAAGGTAATACCGTGGACACATAGTATAAATAATGATCATTAAGTAAATTCTCAATTGAAGTTAATGTTCATTAGAAAAATATACAGACACACGGACATTACTTGAAATTTCTTGCACACGCGCAAATGTAATGTACCCTTGACAAAAAAGAAGATAGAGAGTTATTAAAGACATCATAGTAGTTTCTAGATTTAGAGTATTATCCATGCCACTATACTTCACTGTCAATTATTAACCCAAACAAGAATAATTTAATTAGATATCAACATTAGCCTCAACATCAACAACCTCAACTGTCATTTGACTTGCGATGACAACCGAACGCTTTCGATCATCGGTTTTTAAACTTCATCGCCACTTTCTACGGTACGAAGTTTAAAATGATCATTACCTAAATGATCATATGACACATGGCAACTAAATTAAGTATTAACTGTTAATGATCATTAACTTTCGTCGTGTGTCCCGGGTATAAGGAAAAGGGTAACGAACAGACATAGAAGGAATGAGTGGCAATTACCCAAGAAGAAGACCTATCTTGTTTTGAAAGGAACCAAAATGGCTACAAGAAATAAAAGAGTATAAGGAGGATCGTATAATTCAGGATACATCAGTAGATAATAATATATGTAAAAGAATGTGTGAAACGGTTTTATACAGAAGATCTACCCTAGATAGAGAAACTAAAGGCGAATTGCTGCAAGAAATACATACCAGATGACATATACAAAGTAGTCAGAGAAAATAGAAGTTAGGAAGATATGAACAAGAATAAGCAAATCAGTTTGACATAAAACCGTAGATAGAAAAACCACTAGGGAAAAGAAAATGTGCAAACTAAGGTCAAATATCTAAAGGAAGTAGATAACGACAAAACCTTGTAGTATAATGTTAAGAGAAAACAAGATAATATATGGAGAAGATCTATCCTAGATTGAGATGCCAGGAACGAAAAAAAAAACGAGCACATTCAGGTCGAATGACAATAATATTTTTCTCAGAAGAGGCAATATCTACTTAAATGTAAAATGTTACAAGGAAACAGAAGAGACAGACGATTTACCTTAGATAGACAATTGAGGAGCACCAAGAAAACCGAGTACACTCATGTCAAATCGGTTACAAGAAGTAAAAGAAAGTAGAAGAATTAAAATGTGTGGAAGAAAACAGAAAAATAAGAAGAAGAAGAAATGGAAATCGATCCATCTCAGATAGAAGACCAATAGGATTGTGAATTCTCTAAACCTTAATTTTTATTACGATGTTGTTATCTTCTTCTACTTTCGACTAGAGATGAACACTTGTTTGTTTTTCCTCTTTCTGCATGCGGCCGTAGATTGTTATCTTGTGACTATGATTTTTTCAACCAAACCAACATTTTTTTCCTTCTTAAAATATGATTAAAAAATGTCATGTAAATTAGATTTTGATCTTTACATTTAGTACATTTTATCAAATGCTTATGATAACCTATGTATATTTGATTTGGATCTTGTAGTATATGTTAATTTTTAGTCCCTTTTCCAAGTTGCATTATAAATACCGATTATCAAGTAAGTATTCATGCTATACAAGATTTAGAAATTCCTATTTCAAAATATATTCAAATAACAAACAAAACGAACGTTAAATCATAAACGATAACATCAAATTATATATTGAAAGTGTATCATACAAAAACAGCCACACCTTATGGACAGTAAATATTATATGAAACATTTATGTAATAATAATTATCTACTACCAAGAAAAATCATAAATTACTTTTCATTTTCTTTATAATGAGACTTGTTTACATGCATGAAGAATTTCTACCTTAATTTTTATTCTACTTAATTGCATCTTTTACAATTTCTCTTTTATACAAGTTAATAGAATAAAATCTTCATGATATAAATGCCATAAGAGATATACTTTACGATTATATTTTAATTATTTTCTTCTTATGTCTTCTTTCATAATATTTGCTATAAATTCTAACCTCAAGCGTCATATTTCACAGATAATGGAATCGCATGTGGTCATATACACAATAAATAATGTATTATTATGTTAATGTTCGCTTGAAACTGTTTTGTGAGAGGTTTATCTCAAAAGAGCAAGTATTGTTCGAGTAAATTAATTTTCTATATATAGCGAATGAAAAGGCTATATGTTCAGTCGGTTCGTTTGATACTAGTGATGTTTACATATTAATACTCATACCAATTATGATAATTATTTCTGTTATATTTATGGATCATTTATTTTCAGTTTAAAAAATACAATTTAATATTAAGATTAATTAAATAGGATAATTAATTATTTATTTTATATTAACTAAATGTGTTTTGACTTTTATTTTTTGTCAAAAAAAGCATAAAAATTTGTCTTTTCTCATTCATTTTATGGATGACATAAGAGATTGTTATTTTCTTTATGAGATTTCGTCCATACCATAATTTTAAAGAAATATTTGATACTTTGACAGTATGTTTGTTATCAACAGCCATCCCCGTCTCAATAACTAGTTGACGTTTTACAAACACATAATGCTATTTATTTATGTTTTGATTAATAATTTAACGATTTCGGAAAAAATATAATACATATATCTCAATACTATGTTTTTATTATGAATATTGTAATCGGTCATATATGTATATATATATATATATATATATATATATAAATATATATAAATATATATATATATATATATATATATATATATATATATATATATATTACTAATGTTTTTCGATATTGAGTTAAATGTATTGATTTTAATAAAATATCAAAACATTAGTATCGATATTAAAATACCAGTATCGAAAGAAAAATCAGTATCAGAACATTTTTTTTCTTTATTAAAGTATAACCATTTCTTAATAACTTAGTTACAAACTGTAGTAATAAAAACTTTGTTGTTAAATAACATAACTTTTCCTACAACAAAAAAAGTTGCATCGTAATAAATGTATCTACATTCTTAGTTCAAGCATTCAAGTGTTCACGTAATTGAATACCGGTGCAAAAACCAACAAAATAAACACAGCCAATCATAATGAGGAAGAAACAGAAAGTTATGAATGAGCGTTTTTCCCTCAACCTCAAGAATTCATTTCCTTCGCTTAGGCTTCGATGATGGTAATTCTGACTTAATTGCGTACTTACAGATTGTATCTGGAGTCGGGTTAGATACCACGCATCTGGAGAACGAATATGCAAATTAAATTGCTGCACGAAGCAAGCTTATAGAATGTTTCAAATGTGCTCGATAATCAAATAATTGAAAAAAGATGGGAATTGAAAGCTGATTGATTAGGCATATTTCAGCTTAATGTAACTCAAGTGCAAAACAAGATTAACAAATAATCACAGAATAGGTTTATACAGAAGCGACAGTAAGACAGATAAACGAAAATTAGAGAGAGATGGAGAATGTGCACAAATTTAAAGGGCTCATTGCTTAAAATCGGAAAGTTTCCTCATATCTTAGAGAGAGATAGGGGAAGAGCACAAATTTAAAGGTCTACACAATGCTTCAAGGTTATAGAACTGACTAGGGGAACATGAAAGGTGCCGACACGGAGTGTCGCTTCTGTATGTAACTATTCTGTGATATAATTTCAAATGGTTTTCAAATGTTCTACGCAAACGAGCATGAAGTTAAAGTGTCATTACCTTCAATGAATTACATTACACTTATATTTTTTTGGTTTAATTTTCATAATTGTGAAATACACTATTCATCGTTTAGGAATTTGGAATTCGCGAAATATTTATGCCAAGTATAATCTCATAGAATTCGTAGTATATCACATACCTGTAATTTTTTAAATATCTAGGTGTGGTAATATTTAACTTTGTTCGTAAATAGATCTTAGAAGATGATTTAGATTAGGTGTGGTTTCTAACATTTCAAGGATAAAAGAATGTGAACTAACATAATAAGTATTATACGAAGAAGCATTGGTTTTACCATTTCAACTTTTTGTTATCCTTTTAATGCCTTAGAGACAATAGTATCTTAGATCATATTTTTTGTTATCCTTTTATTGCTTTAGAGACAACACTATCTTAGATCATGTATCACTAGATATGAAAGACAGGCCAGATTTTGGTCACACATAGAAGGGAAAAACATATTCGCCTCTTTATTATATGGGGAGGAAATATTCAATGCACATGCCTAACTTGCTTGCATAAACAACTCAAACATAAACATCTATTATTGCAAGTGTCAGAAAGAGAAGCACTATCAGTGCATCAAGTTTCAGATATGGATTTGAAATGACCAATGAGGGTGTAAGAAACACCCCTTTATTGAGAAAGTGGGGTAAAATTATATGAAGTTTATTCCACATAATTTTATCTAAGAGAATCCTCTCCGCTTACTTCAAGCTGAACAGATATGAGTGATCTTCGTGTGACAGTTTTGCGAATCTTTCCAAATTTTGATAACTAAATTGTCTTAGTGACTTGAGATATTGTTTTGTTGTGTGTTGAAGCCGTCGTTGTTTGCTTCCAATTCGAACTTAATTAATTTTAATATTTTAATTCATTTAATATTTTTAACTGTAGTGTCTTGTAACATAAACTAAACTCTAGGGTCGCCCTATTTTTATTTTATTAATTGTTAAGAGTCCAAATTGATAGTACCGTTCTCCCATGGCACAGTAGTTAAGCATTAATAAGTTCGTTGTTAATAACTGTGTGTAAAAAAGTTTCAGCTATAGAAGGTTATAGTGTAATCATAATTTAGCCCTTTGGATAACTTTCTAGCCACTCGGCCGTTTTTCAGTGTTTCTTACCGAGAAGCTATTAGAAAGAGGTAGTGTGCTCATGCTAGAGCGAAACTAACGTTGTAGAATATTTAAAATGACCAATGAGGTTGTAAGAAACACACCCTTACTGGGAAAAGTGGGGTAAAATTATATGAAGTTCATTCCACATAATTTTATCAAAGAGAATCCTCTCCGCTGACTTCAAGTTGAACAGATCTGAGTGATCTTGTTGTGCATCGACAGCGCATCATCATCTGTGGAAGCTTATAGTGTGGCGGTCTGTTCGAACCTCTGACCACTTACTCGCCCTGTAGAGTAACGCAGCTCCAGTGGTCCATCGGTCAACGTGCACCATACGGTCCCGAGTGCGATCCCCGGCCGCCACAATCACTTCCAACGCTTTTAAAGCAGGACTTGTCTGACAACCTTACTGACGAGTCCAAGTTGTAATGGTTTACCCCTTTGGACAACTTTCCAGCTCTTGTGTTTGGCGGTGTTTCCTACCGAGAAGCTATTAGAAAGAGGTAGTGTGTTCATGCTAGAGCATTGGGGTTATGCACCACCAGCGCATCAAGTTTCAGCTACGGAAGGTTATAGTGTGTAATAGTTTACCCCTTTGGACAACTTTCCAGCTCTGCCGTTTGGCGGTGTTTCCTACCGAGAGCTATTAGAAAGAGGTAGTGTGCTCACGCTAGAGCACCGGGCTTGTGCACCGTCAGCGAGGCACACGACTGGCGGAGTGGCGAGTGAAAGGTCACAATGTAGGTCGCGCCTGCGGCCGCGGGCAACGCCGCACGCGAACTAGACACGCGAGCGCGGTGTAGGTGAGCTCTTGCAAGTGCTGCTCAAACTATGCACACACTACGAGGAGAGATACACTGATTTCGGGTTTGTAATACAAAATTCGAGAACAAAACGATTCTGGATAATTAAGTAAATGAGTAAATGAGGAGAGCTACACACCGATTTAGCTTTAATAAGGACGACCTAGTAAATGAGAAGAACTACACATTTATCAGGATTGTAATACAATATTCGCGAGCAACGTGATCCAGCATTAATATGGACGACTTAGTAAACTCTATAAAGGGATTAAGAACTACAGACTCACCGTATCGGTTGAGATGGCAAAACCTGGTCCTGAAGATCCTGTAACAACATGGAATAATATATTAGGAGACGTTACACGTGATAAAAATGAGTATTTTTTAGCGTGGGACATAGTATATATAATATCCATAGTTACGACTTGATATTTGGTTGTCAGCAATATGTGCTTGTGCCATTTAAAATAAAATATAAGAAACGAATTTGACAAGCCTACACCAAGTGTAACAACAATTTAACTTTAATGAATATAGAATATAGTAAAAAGAAATTTTGGAGTAGCTCTCATTTAATAAATTCTACTAATACACAAATTTTTCGACTCTAAATCAGTCTTCATCATAAATGGTATTAAAACTTAGTCAAGTAAAACATATATATTGCAATCATCAACCAATTGATTTTTCCATAACAAAGGTCTGACTTGAAATTCTTATTATTTGGAAGAGCAGGTTAAAAGACTCTTCAAAATTCAGTAAGCAGTCACCAAATTAACTTTATAATTAGACTTGTTCTTTATTTTGAATTTGATTTTAAATTAATTTTATTATGGTAGTTAAAAACTTGCTTGCGTTGACACCAAATTTAAATATAAATAATATATAATTTTAAATCTTAAATTTTAAATTCTACTAAAATCAAGTCAAAAGTCGTAAATTTATTGTACCACCGCTGTCCTTTTTTATATATTGCCATTATTGTCATTCCTTAACAGATTTTAATTTTGTAGATACTTGTGCTTTATTGTCGTAGTAATTACAATCCTAATTCTCGACAGTTTGACAACCGCTGCCTGTGATCTAAGCTACCACAATGGGAAGTACCGGCCACTGTCCTGCATATGTGCACCTGAATTATCTTTACGGCACTTTAATGCATTCAGATTGGAACTTTCACAGCTAGCTGGATCTTAGCAGGCAAGGTATGCTGGCTCATAACTTACACTCTTTATCCTAAACCATTCGACCGAACCTGCAATTCTATAGTGAGTCGGACATTCAGACTTTTGTCACAGAAAGCAACGGACATCTAAAGAAAATAATCGCACAAACAGTCTTCAATTGGAATTATTTATTTCATAACCGACGTTTCGACTAGAAAGTTAGTCTTCTTCAGGGCTAGAATGGACTAACGTCTTAGTCAAAACGTCGGTTATGAAATAAATAATTCCAATTGAAGACTGCTTGTCTGATTATTTTCCTTTGGACCTCAATTATTCTACAATCTATCATCACTCAAGTTATAGCAACGGACGTTAGAAGAGAAAACCCAAAATATTTACAACTTTTACTTTTCATTTTATACCATATTTTTGTTTACATTAGACGACTAACGAAGATTTACCAAACTTTACAACCTTTTTTAAAAAGTTACTTCAGTGACCACTACTATTTTAAATAAAACAGTAATAATATGTCTTTTAACAATAAGGACTAAGAATCACTAGAATATACAAATAAGAACAATGTCTTTATCTGGATTATTTTGTTTACTAACGAGTAACGACGATTTAATAAACCTTACAATCTTTTTTAAAAAGTTACTTCAGTGACCACCACTATTTTAAATAAAAACAATAATAACATGCCCTTTAACAATATGGACTAAGAATCACTAGAATATACAAATAAGAATAATGTCTTTATCTGAATTGTTTTTTTCTTAAGAGAAAGACATTAATGTAAAGTGACTTCAATGCAACAGCGAGAAAGGAACCCAAAATATATACTTTTACTTTTTATTTTATATAAGGACTTAATAAAGAAATTATTTATAAGTGCATGTTAAATTGACCGTACAAAATTAAGTATGCCTTAATATGGAAGGTTGTATTTCACTTCCAGTATCGTTGTTAAATATTGGTCATCTCAGTATAAGTATAAATACGTATAGTACAAATACAAATAATAATAAAAATAAACTAACGCAGCTAACTTAGATAAACCGTTAAACATTTGATTTTTTTGTCTCAATTCCCTGGCTACTTAATTTTTGAGCATATAAGTTATATAAAATTAAATTTGCTTATTGATTCAGATGTAGAATTTTATGCTCTACAATTGGTATTTGAAGCTTTTTAACTTAAAATAATTACAAATTATTGTACATTATGATTTTGTACTATATTTGTAAATTGTAAGAAATTTGTACGATAGTTTTATTTTTCAAATTGGTAACTTTGCATTGTTATCAGCACTAAAGAGTACTGATCTCAACCCAGTATATTGTAAATTTATTAATATTTTATCATTTAGGATTCACTATTCTGAACAGAATTGATTTTATAATGGATGAAGAAGAAATTTGTACACCTCCAGAAGTTGTTTACATTTTTACATTTCTATTTATTTTTTCTAATTGGTTCGTAGATAAGATATTGTACGACACTCATGTGTGACGGAATTTTATGCACTCATTACGATTAAGACCCCGTAACTCATGCATAAAAGTACTTCTTCACACACTAGTATCATAAATAACTATTAATAAATCATTTAAATTTATCGTTTAAAATTTTCACTAACTATAAAATTTGGTTATTTATTTGGTACCAACACGGGTAAGTCTAGGATCAGTTTAGGGTTGAATTCAAATTTCCCAAATAAATACGGCCATCATAACAAGTACAATTGTTATTTGTAGTTGTCATGAGTTATGGAATTCCATCCCTGTTCTTATTTCGCCTTATTTGAATGGACTAATAATAATATAATGATGTAGTGAAGTTTTTGCATATAACTTATATAACATTGCATTTTCAATCATCCAATTTACTTCCTTGTGAGACCTTACTCTAATTCTTTTGTCCGATGAGCAATGCACGTTATATAATCGCTGTTGAAGAAAGCCTATCTCCAAATTTTAATCACCTAAACTCTAAACAAGTCAGTTGTTACTACCCAGGAACCAGCTTGTCATTGCATGTAATGGCATGTAGAGTATATCGAAAAGTATATATAAAAGTCGAAACGTTGGTGTATTTATGGATTATGTTATATGATTGGAACTCCAAAAAAGACCTTCTTTTATTAACATCCAGTCGATAAAACCAATCCTACAATAATAATAATGTAGGGTATATAACTTATAGAACATTGCATTTTCAATCATCCAATTTACTTCCTTGTAAGACCTTACTCTAATTCTTTTGTCCGATGAGTAATGCACGTTATATAACCGCTGTTCAAGAAAGCCTATCTCCAAATTTTAATCACCTAAACTCTAAACAAGCCAGTTGTTACAAGCAGCACCAGGAACCAGCTTGTCATGGCATGTAATGGTATGTAGTGTAGTCGTAGTGTGTATCGGCGAATGGGACGGTGCGAATCACAGATCACAGCGATCAGAATGAGATCCAGATCGTAGAGAAACTCTGCCTGGAGCTCCGGAGTAAACAATTACCGGCGCGTGCGCACTTGCGCCCACAACGCGCGTGCGGATGCTCGGATCACTTTTACCTTCGCCTGAGTGGCACGCGGCGGACAGGAACGGACTTCGGATTATTTCCTTAGTGTAAAGATGCTACCACAGAATACATACAGAAGCGACAGAATAATGAAAATTAAACCAAAAAAAATATTAATAAAAAAATGTAAGTGCAATGTAATTCATTGATGGTAATGGCATGTACTTCATGCTTGTATGCGTAGAACATTTCAAAACAATTTGAAATTATTTCACAGCATAGTTACATACAGAAGCGACACTCCGTGTCGGTATCTTTCATGTTAACCTATTCAGTTCTATGACCTTGGAGCATTGTAAAGACCTTTAAATTTGTGCTCTTCCTTTATCTCTCTGTAAGATGTGGTGAAACTTTCCGATTTTAAACAATGAGCCCTTTAAATTTGTTGACTTTCCCCATCTCTCTCTAATTTTCGTTTCTCTGTCTTACTGTCGCTTCTGTATAAACCTTTTCTGTGATACTACTGTATATGGAGTACTAAACAACTTCTTCGATAAAGGGTATAAAGCCCTGGTGTGGTTTTCATTATTCACCTCCCTACTTTCAATATGTAATGGGGAAGTTTAGCGTGGTTGAAATTACATGTGAAATATCTTTTAGTCGTAAGTATATGAATAATCATAACTTAAAATGTAATTGAAAGTTAGAATTATGTTGCTAATTATTTATAATTAATGATTTATCTTCGAGCCACTCTGACGTCACAAGTGAGATATGCGCTTGCACAGAAGGGATGGTGAGACCTGACTTTTTGAACGTAGGTTGTATTTTGAGGCATTACACCACACGCTTCTCTGTTGCCATGGGAACTCAGCGCGCGCTGGTTAAGATAGACGATAAGTTCTCCGCGAGCCACTCTGACGTCATTTTTATATAAAATATCATTTTTTTGAGAAATCTAGACATGTTCGGGTGAAATAAAATATAGAATATCACTTTTGAGAGCAATCTTTATAAAATGAAAAAATAAAAAAATACGCTAAACTTCCCCATTATGAAGGGAGGATATGTCGTAGAAGGGAAATGATAGTCGTAAAAGGAGCAGATCGTAAATATGGCGTGTGAAAAAAGCAGCGCACTTTAGCCGTTGAAACTTACTGAATCGCAGCGGTGCAGCGTGCGTTTCGTACTCACTACCAAATCGTCCCTCGGGGTTTAGTTACCTAATGATCCAAGAGTTTTTGCACCAGCAATAAAGACTTGTTTTAGTAATTCTGGATTTTAGTGTTACCCCCTGGCCCAACCGACCTGGATCTCCCGTGGCACACTATTTCTCTTTCACAGGACCCGCTGATTGGCGCCCGAAAAAACCCGACGTCCTGGGGGAGAATCACGATATCACGGATCGGCAAAGTAGCTGCGGCCCAAGCGATCGTCACAAATTGCAAAAAATGTCTGATTTCAACAAGATTGAACCGCAGCCCATAAAGCTCGAAATTTAATGGCTATTTTAAGAAGAAATTATTTTTAAAACTAGGTGATTTAAAACTTCCCGTATTGTAGTTGAATAAGCTTTTAATTCACCTTCAAAACTAGGGAGGTTGCTCTTCCCCAGCCTGTACTTGTAGTTAAAAAAAATTAAATAATACAAATTACATATAACAAATGAAAGCGTGGCTACTGGCTCCTACAGAAATGGCGGGTTGAAAGTCATCAGATCATGAAACTTATCTTCACTAATTTCTGCTCGCGTTCCATATATAATACTTCTCTCCATTACTAATGGAATCGTCTTTATATGTCATTATACTAATAGAAGCACAAACCCTGTTTAGTTATATATATCTTCTTCTTCCGTTTGGGCTCCACTCGACTATTGATCTTATTATATTCCTTTCTTCTGCTCTCCATACATGACCGAGCCATCTCATTCTTTGTTGTTTTCTAATTTTTGTTCTATTTCATGATTCATCCTTATTATGTATTAATTTTCTCATATCTTCATTGGTCCTAATATTGTTCGTAGTATTTTGCCTTTCATTTTTTTAGATCTTCTTCCTCTTTTTTTGACATTGTGATAGTTTCAGCTGCATATAATGTTATTGGTCTTATTATTGATTTATATATTCTGATTTTGGTATCTTTTGTTAGTATTTTACTAATCGTTTTGATATTTTATATACATATAAGATATGTGTATGGAACAGTGCCATAAACAATTTGGTACCAAAATACCCAAGGACTGAAATATTATTATCATTTTTAAATTTTAATAAAAAAGTTTATTAAAATATGATATATTAGACATTGCAATAAAAAAAAAATTAAAATATCAATAAAGTGCACTATATGATATACATATGAATATATACTTGTGTAAAAGTACAGCTAGGTAGACACATAAGTAAAAGAGCTTCTTTCCAGGAAGTAAATTTCCTGCTAAACACCTGTATCTGGTGTCATTTTTGCTGCTAAATTTAGAACAGCAGGAAAACATTCATTAATAATCCTTATAAGTATGTTGAGTTTTATTTGCAATCTGAATTATTCAACAGAAATTATTAATAAGACATGTTCATAGTTCATATTTAATTACAAGTAATTAGAAGATCATTTTTCTTGTAAAGTATTTAATCATTTCATTAAAATGCATTCGAACACTTTCAAAAGAATTTTTACTTATGCTGTATTACCCAAGTAGGTATAACAAATTTTTCTTTTGAATCTGTCATTGGAAATTTAAACTTTATAATTTTTTATTAGACATATTTATTTTCTGACACATTTTATCTCCAAACAACATTAAATGAACGATGAATAAATTGATTTACAATACTTACATCTTTACCAGTAGTAACAATAAGTTTTCTATAACCACACTATATACAATAAAAAAAAATATAAACCTTAGAAACGCGTGAGATCACAAAATTAATATATGCGCATGCTCACAGCCAATTTGAATGACAGATTGTATGAAAAATAGAATGTGTTCTGTTTTTTCAACACATTTACGATCGCATATAATATTTCAACCAATTTGCTGTTTGATATTAGCCAATTTAAATTGTACCAAATAATTGTGCAAAATTTTGTACAATTTAAAGGATAGTCTAAAACGGACTTTAAATAAGGACGCAATTATTCCCATATGGATAAACGGAATATAATTACGGGGGTGCGCTAAGAAATCAAATTTAAATATTATACAAAAATTTCAACATAAATGTCTACGTCTAACTGTAAATACTCCGTGGCATATCACATATGAATCAATACTAACAGAAACACACTCTACTCGATATGAAAATTGCTTACATAAACTAAATTAATAATTTAGTAATAAATGTATTAGATAATTCCTCAGAAATGAGAACATTTAAAAGAACGAAACCTCTAGATTTCTCATTTCAATTATGAAGTAAAAACAACATAATACTAAAAGAGGAAGAAGAAAGAAGAAGAAGAAGAAGATGAAGAAGAAGAAGACTAACTAGTTATAAATAAAAATTCAAATAAATAAATAAAAATAACAACAATGACAGTAAGGTTTGGAGTTTGGTTAAGTATTATTAATGTAAAAATTTTGAATAGATCAAATGCTATGGAACGGGTTTCCCTCCCTTCAGTGCATCCCTGGTTATTAATTCCTGCTATATTTCAACCCTAATACTATAAGATGAGATGTACTATATTTTATATATATATATATATATATATATATATATATATATATATATATATATATATAAGTTCAACAGGAATAATCCTGAAGTCAACCCTGGCCAGAAGAAGAAGAAGAAGATTACTAACTAGTTATAAATAAGGATTCAAATAATAAAAAAATAATAACAATAATGACAGTGAGGTTTGGAGTTTGGGTAAGTATTTTTAATGTAAAAAATTTAAAAAAAAAAACCAAAACCTCTGGAACGGGTTTATTTTCTTTGAGTGCATCCCTGGTTATTTATTCCTGCAATGTTTCGAGCTTAATAATATACGATTTATTTTAAATAAATTGTGGAGGAATATTCCTGAATCCTGCTCTGGCACTCCTGCCCATTGCGTATCACCCGAATGTGTCACATTAAAACTAGACTAACCGTATCACTTCCTGCCTGCACAACTTTCCCTGCGACATCTGTGCCCGATGATGCCCGACCGTTCACGACCTCACCCGAAGCTTTCCGATCCTAGCCGAGCAGAAGCAGGGTGTGGCCGATGTTGCAATCTGCAGTAACGATGTTTATTTATGTTACGATTACGTCCAGATAATATTGTTCTACATTTCGCTCGACTTGTAATAAACTGGAGATTTTTGCACTCGTACTCACGAAGTGAATATAATTGTTTCGTGGCGAAACCGCAGATGGCAAAGCAGGAATGCTATTGTTTACTGATAGGACTTATCGCAGGAATTAAAATAGATGCAGATATTGATATTCGCTTGTTTCATTAACATATTTATGTAATATACGCAACAAAAAACACAATAAAACTGCGATTGAAATAAATTTAAACCTGGAGATTTCAATGCTACATCACGACACAAAAATATTATATTGTAATTTTAATCTGCGACTATTACTTTATACATTGATTATGTACATTATTTTGTTCATAAAAAACACCATGCTCTTTAATATTTATAATAATTTTCTCGAATTATAATAACATTGCTAAAATAATATTATTAAAATGGGAAATTGATATAGACCGGTAGAAGAGGTAGATTTTTGGTATTAAAAGTACATTACAGTAATATTTGTCATAAGGAATGTTAATTTTGTTGTTTAGAGACAGTGTAAGTAGCCGCTTAAAAATTAATGTATTCAACACTGAATAACATAAGATTTACTTATAAAAAATGCCCCAAAAATTTTGTGCTTTATAAACACAATTAGTTAATTACTATTTCGGTAGGTTTATACTAATTATTTATGTATATACTTTATAAGCATGTGCATAAAAATTAAAGTAACTTAAAAATGTGGTTCTATTTGTATACAGTCATAAGTAATTTAGTGGTCCATTTAACCTCGGCTCTAAAAACAGATAGACCACCTATGCTGAGAAGAGATGGACCAGAGGATTTTTATTGTTGAAAAGATCAATTAAACCGGTAAATAGGAAAAAAGAAATTCGCACGTAGAAAGGTAGACGATCTAATTGATATTCCACGAGTTATGGTTAATGAAATGGTCATAATAATGAAGAAGCTGAAGATTATAAAAGCGAATATGAGGGTTGCAGGAAAAATTATATAAGAAAAAAAGGTAAAGGATGATGTGGATGATGTGTTTGATGATAATTTTAAATATATATATATATATATATATATATATATATATATATATATATAAACCTAGATTATATGTTAAAATAAATAAATGTAATTATTTAAACATTAATCTTTTTTATAGAGTAATAACTATTTTTTACAAAATGTGGTCCATCTCACTTACCTAAATAATGTATGGGAATTCAAAATTCTTATTTCCTACAACTAACTGGTTACACTAGAATCTTGAAAATTGTCTAGAATTTTGTCGAAAGTCTTTGTCTAGAATAACAGTCGTGTCTTGTATTGAAATTTGAAGACAAGATAAGAGTCTAGAAAGCACCACTATCAAAACGTCATAATATCATAAATATAGCTATATAAATGTAAATATTAATATTGTTCTCAAACAACACTATTAATTTTTATGTCATTATACTATATTTAACCATGCCTCCTTTAAACTTTTGAAGTTAAAATACAATATTGGCTATAAGTACAGCACAAGTGACATAATGCAATTTATGTAACCGTATACATTTACCCCGTTGTGCAATACATTCGGTTGTCTGTTAAGTTGACTATATCTTCCCTGTGATATACGCATAGTCGTTGTTCACACTTCTGGTATCTAGCCACCCGGTATAGCGTTAGTGTCAGCCGACTCCATTGTTTGTTAATTTACATCCGCGGCCTAAGCCTACCTCGATCTACTACACAGCGCGAGTAATGAACTAGAACCATGATGCGAATTTATTTCACAGGAATGGGATCGGAATGTGCCTATTGTGTCTGGCTTTTTACCCGGGATGTTTATAACGAGATTTTAAAGAGTTATGGGCAGATGAAATGGAAAGTACTAAAGTTCATCGAGGATAAATTTCTGTATATTTTAATAGGTTTTTTGCTACCGTTGTCCTAAGCATAATTTAATATAATAAGTACAAGTCGTAAGTTGACATTTATTATTATGTTATAGAGTGTTATAGAGAATAAGTTGTTGTATTAGTAAGAAAATTATGATAAATTATATAAATTTCATATACATTTAGGGCCACATTTTCCACATCTGATTCAAATATCAGTGACCTAAAACCATCGGTCAATAGAAAATTATTTTCAAGCAGATATAATTATTTCCTACCGTTCTTTATGTTAACAATGATAATCAAATAGAAGAAGATTTTCAAGATTAATCCTCTAGTGGGCGAGATATCAATAGATTCTATGGGTTTATTACATAATTATCTCGACTAGTGTTTCACAAGACAAAATTTCTTGGCTTGTTCTGTTATTTCTTGTCTTGTTTTGTTATTTCTTATCTTGTCTCGAAAAACAAGACAAGAAATTAAATATATCTTGTCTTTCATTACTCTTGTATATAAAAATCTTGTCTTGATCGTCATTTTCTTGCTTATTTCTTGTCTTGCGGATTATAACGTTGTCAGGGATTTACTTTTTGCAATTGAACCTTAAATTTCATTGTATAATATGTAAGTTTTAATTATTACAACTTTTTTTAAATTAAATTTAGATACGCATATTGAAAAAAAATATGTCTTTTTTTCAATACTCAACAAAAAATAACCACAAGAGTACAAGAAATGAAGATAATTTTGCTAGTCTTGCAATTTTCTTGCAAGATAATTTCTTGCCTTGTCTTGCTTTGTAAATTTGTAGCTCTTGTCTTATTATTGTCTTGCATTTTTGCAAGACTGATGCAAGACCAAGAAAAATACAAGACTCTCGTGAAACACTAATATCGACCTATTAGAGGGTTATTCTTGAAAAACATATTTTGTGGGTCTAACTTACATAGTTACATTTTTTAAATTAAGAACTGCAGGAACATGCCAGAGTTAGCTCGCTAGTGCTTGTAATATTATAATGTGATTTATTACTGTGTTAAAACGTTAAACATCCATTAATTGCATATTGACAATGCGTGTTATCACATAATGACAATCTGTAATACACGTTACAAGTAGTAAATAAGCTGGATGTATGTGTCATGTCTACATTCTGTAGACAGACTGGTGATGAGTAAAAAGATAAAACATCCATAATGAGCTCCTCGGCAACTAATAGAAAATAATGTGTAGAAATTACATTTCGCAGCAAATAATTAACTAGTACTTGCATATAAAGCGGTTTTTTCCTGCACTTATAAAGCCATATTTTATTCCCAATAAAAAGATTATCAGCTACAAATTGGTGAAAATCAATTACAACGTCAATTTATACGCGCATTAATAATTATTAGTATGTTACGTGACTGAGGCTTTTCAGACACTAATTATAATTTATTAACCATTTACATCAAGTGTTATACGCATGCGTTATTGCAACCTATACGCATCTATCTCAGCAGGAAAGCAAATAAACATATCATGGATCTTTTCGATATTGTTTGCGAAATTTAATATACCGCACATTTACTAGACAATAACTCTAAATAACATAATCAGTTACCAAATAATAATCTAGGGTGAGATTGCTATTGTAACAGGTACGGTCGCCTATGACAAAATCTAGTACCTAACATACAAGGGTATTAATTTATGAGTTTTACTTGCCTCAAAAGTAATCCACAAATTATATTAATGAACAACTTTTACACGAGACAAGGATAACGATAGTCGCTGCCACCACTATCACTTTATTTAAAAGTCTGCCGTGGTAGAAGCAGACAAGGGAATGATAATAATGATAACAGACGCGGTTTACTGTATGGTCAAATAGGTGCAGGGTAGTTATATTAGAACAATAGAGTTTTACATACGCGTTGTGCTACCACGTCACAAAGACAGGGGTTGGAATAGGATGAGCTGAATCAAACACGATATTATAACAATAACAAAATTATATAAATTTTAATAATCAACCGTGATCAAAAACATTTATATAATTCAAATAAACTACAACGCGTAACTTGATTCTATATAAAATCTAGATTCTTACTTTTCCAATTTACAAACAATATTGAAAACCTTTTTACATCGACAATACAATTGTTTTATTAGTACTGCCTTCTTTTTATAGGCTCACTACTTCTTGATCCGTCTTTATAGCAAATAATTCGTCGTGTACTTTATTAGAAATAATCTTCTCTTACTCTTTGGCTGTTTATTATTGTGTTACCTTTAAGCTGTAAGTTCATGTGGTTTGTTCTGAGAAACTGCATGCACAATAAGAAAGAAGTAAATGCGAATATATTGTTAATTATGTTAGAAACAGGAACAGTGTTAGACTACATACTGAGCACGTGAGTTCGATGGCATCACAATTTTACCCCCTACTGTATTTCAAGACGCGTATTTCCAACATCTATCTCTACTTGAAATAACAGCACACTTAGGAATAGATCAAATATTAGTAATATATGAATAGCAGGAAAAATGTTTGAAACAAAAAAATATATGTTTGTGTTTTGATGTAGCATTGAAATCACCAACTTTACATTTTGTTGTAGCTAGTTGGATATGTATCCTAATTAGCAGAACACCTACCAAACAAGTTCTTATAAGTACTGTACTTGCAGAACTGGACATGGAAGATCTGAAAATACCAGTATATAGGCTATATAAGAAGAAGTAAGGAATAATTAAGAAAGTCAAGTAATTAGCCTTCAAGGTCTTTAGAAGATCTAGCTTGTAATAATCCCCCTATAGGTTCTGTAGTTTAGACAGAAATTAACCTATCTAAAATGATCCTGGTTTATTTATTAGTGCTTTATATGTAGGAGTATCTAACCTAAATCATTAATGAAGCACCTATTAATTGCAATAGTTAGTTAGAACAATTAACTCGATGATGATCATACAGCAGTATTAAATCTCGTATAGCCTGCTGAGACAATAATCCACTTGATCTGTAATGATCCTCTATTTTCATTTTATCTAGAATAATCCTATACTCCACTAGTTATTACATGTTAAGAGGTTAGTGTTGCTAGCCTACAGCATTGTTAAATCTCCTATAGTCTGTTGAGACAAGAAACGACTTGATTTCCAAATGTCCTGTTTTCCCATTCTATCTAGTATGATCCTATTCTCTACTAGTTCTTACATGTTTCGAGGTCATCAGGTATGCTAGCCTACTTATTATTAAACCTCCTAGAACATATTGAAACAAGAATCCACTCGATCTGCTCTGATTCTACATTTTATCAAGTTCTTACATGCTTAGAGGTCTATTTTGTTAGCTTACATCGTTAATCTTTTATAGCCTGCTGAGACAAGAAGCCTCTCGATCTGCAATAATACAGTACTTTCCAAGTCCTTAAATATATAGAAGAAAGTGTAGTTAGAGTAGTCAGCCAGTATGGTTGTGTGGTTGTAACAAATTTTGTCTGATCGAGTAAATAAGCAACATGTTCCTCCCTATCCAATTGGATGAGTTACCGCACAAAGACTGACAACTTGCAGCACTAGAATGCAAGTAAAACATGTCACGAAACAAGTACCTGAGATACATGAGTCTCTGCTTCATATAGGAATATATCACGGAAGATGCGACGAAGATTATTAAACCTTCTACAGTCTGCTGAGACAATAATCCACTGAACCTAAAAATTCATGTCCAACTCTGTACCCATTGGTACCCTATTGCATTATTCAACCTTATACAGCCTGATGAGACAAGAATCCTCTGAACCTACAAATTCCTGTACCTACTGGTATAGTCTGACAAGATATCTCGAATTGACGTTTAAATTGTGGTTGTGGTACCTATTTAGAGTTTTTTTCTGAGTGAAAGAATTGAAAGAAATGTGACCTTTATGTATTCTGCTATGGGGTATAGAATTGTACGAAATCCATTAGTATATACTGTTTGTTCCAGGTTTTGGATTTGGAAATCCCAAAGTAACATTATCATCCCAGTCTTGTTATTTCCATGTCGTACAGTAATCCATCTATATTAAGTTAGGCGTGCTAACGTTACTTTGGGATTTCCATATCTAGTACTTAGCTGGGTACCTGGAATAAAGAGTGTTTACTAATGGTACCATAAAACAATTAAACGTCAACTCAAGATCTCTTGTCAGTCTATACCCAATTGCATTATTCAACCTTCCTTAGCCTGCTGATACAAATCCACTAAACCTCCAACCTCCTGTCCACTCTGCACCCATCTACATTTCGCTTACACCCACCGGTGCGCGTAGGAGCTGCTACGGTTATTGCACTCGAGCACGTGGCCTGCGAGTGCGCGTGCGCAGACTACGAAGCGCTAATATGCGGGTGCGAGGCACAACCGATCGCGATCTACAGATAGAAGCTCTCGAGAGAGGAATTAGGAAGAACGGCGCGCATTCCACAGTAGAAGGGTCTCTGGGGAGGATATGAGCGGAATAGTGTAATTGTAACGTAAGCCTGCAATGGATATGTTCAGGGAATTGGTGGTTTAGTTGATCCAATTTTAACGGCTTATTGTCGGTATTGTATATAAAAGTATAATGAAGCGAATTTTTTTTTTCATTACAATTGCTTGTTGGTTTTCTTTTAACCATTACATTAATTGGCTTAAAATCAACTTTAGTGATACACGGTCATACATCTTATATTAATATAGTATTGGTTTTATCGACTGGATGTTGATAAAAGTAGTATTTTTTGGAGTTGTAGTCATTTATAAAATCCACTAATATACCAACGTTTTGACTGTAAAACAGTCTTCATCAGGATGATAAATGGTATTAAAATATTAAAAAGTAATAGTATATTACATGTGAGGTGGGAAATGTTTCATTACAGCCGAGGGCTTATTATATGACCGAGAGGCGAAGCCTCGAGGCTCAGATATAGCGCAAGGCTGTAATGAAACTCCCACCGAACTATGTATACTATTTTATTCACAATTATCCAAATTAACTTCTACTCGTATATCGCCTTTTTCCAATAAACTAAATTAATGTACGGTAGTAGTCTATGAAAACAAATGTTTAAATTTATTTTAATATGTTTGACAGCACTGATCACCTTACTTTTAGAGATTTATGACAGTATTACTAGGCAACCATAGTAAACACTTCCCCCCAAGGGATTTTAAAGTATTTCCCACCTGTGAGATTGTCATTGCAGTTAAAAATGACATACGTTTCCAACCTTTGACAGGTTAGGAATTGACATATTACAATAGTGGTTGTGAATAAAATAATTTACATGATTTACTTGATAATATGACCTTTATTTATCATATATTAACCGTCCAATTCTTAATAACTTCTTTCATCCAGTCTTAGCCTGATCCCAAATCAACTAACAGAACCTCTTCTTGTTTCTCTTCGAACTTCCTTGCTTGATGTCGTTCCTCGTCACTAAAGTCCTTGCTTTTTGTTTCTCTCTTCATTACCACATCTGAATCAAGCCATCATCTTGATGTTTGTCTTTTCGTCTAACAGATACCAGAGTAATGACTTTATTTGCATTATGTAATTTATATCTTGTTACATATCCCATTTTCTTCAGCAAAGTTCATAGTGTGTATTCTCTCTATTTATGCGTCTCCTTTCTATTTGTACCGTAGAATACAGATTTCTTTCGTAATATGCTTTACTTACTTATCCCCATTTAATAACAGATGTCAACCCTATTTGGATCTTCATTTAGAACTGAAAATATTCATTGTTAATGCACTATTATGAATTTTACAAATAGGACACCATTTTACAAGTTTTCCAAAAGAGCCTTCAATGATATATCAGGAACTTCAAATTTTCAATTAATTTAAGACATTTAATTATCAGTGTAGACTTGTAGAATATTCTTTATACATATATAAGTATATGTAAGTACAAGTCAATCATAAATAACCATTACTGTTATAGAATAGCAAGTATACTTTGTAGTTGATATTTGCAATTGATCTCATAACAAGTCCAAATGATAGCAACCGAAGTTAAAGAATCCTACCCTAAATTTGCTTATTGATTTTTTTTTAACGTTGCAAATAAAGATTTAAATATAAAAATCTCTGTTATTCTTCATCTTAATGAATTTTTTATTATTACCATAGCAACACATAACACCATAATATACCTCGTAAGTAATAAAATAATTAAAATCCACAATCTTGCAAACCTTTGTACACTTTCGCAACGCACGGGAAATGGCGTCAATTAACCTCCAATAAGTTATCATGTACCGATAAATAACCCGGGGTTTGCAGTCAATTATAGCTTTCAATTAAGCCAGGGCGACCGATGTCCAAATATCTCAGCCCTGGCAGCAATTAGGGACAGATTTCACGCGTTAATGGTAATTATAACGACATCCAGTGAGTAAATAACACTCATAACACCAGGAGCTTGTTATAAATTTACGTTCGTGCTGGGTATAATGTAATGGTATCGATATCAATGTAGGTTATGTTCCTAAATAAGATTTAATTAAGCAAAATGGTAACTACATTGCGGCTAATTATGGAAATATCTTAAAATTAAAAGGGTAATAAACAATAAAAAAATAAGTAAATTGATATTTGATTGACAGCAATGTATACTTGCTTGTCTCATTTAACATGAAACATGGGGAATGAATTTTACATTTGTTTTTTGGGTTATAAAATATATTTATTCTACCATTTTCTCTAAAGTTATTAATGATTCTTAAAATTGTTACAGTTGGTGTAGGCCTGTTAGAAAATTTTGTAACCCAAAAAGCAAATGTCAAATTCGTTCCCCATGTTTTATGTTAAATGAGACAAGCAAGTATACATTGCTGCCAATCAAATATTATGTCGTAACCATAGATATGATAAATCCCTATGTTTCACTTTAAAAAATACTCACGGTAGAAGAAAAACAATTATTCCGCGTATCCATATTTGTCGTGTGAATATTACATTCTGTTGACAGTTTTCGAAAAATTAGGTTTTTAAGGGTTGGCATATTTTTTATATGCCTTTTGTCAATTCGTTTTAATAAAGTCACTCATAAGATGAAAGTTTTATTAAGTAATAAAGTAATAAGTTATTCGTAGTAAAAGGTGTTACATGTTTATTTCCTTTATTTTTGGGAAATTGCGCTAATGACATAGTGCACATAGGAAACAGTTGATCAATCTTTATTTCTCCACAGTTCATATTCCTTTCGTGCTAGTACTAATTTGCATGTTCAGTGATAACTTGAACTAATAATTATTGTGCAGTTAGTTGGCTGAGTAAACAAACTAACGCGCTGCCTAGCAACGCCAACTTTCTATGTTTTAATTATCTTCCACTGATATTAAATCCTACCTAACCTCACCTGGACGCTATTGTTTTCTTGCATTAATTTATGGGCGATATTGTCACCTAGCACAACTTTATTGCATCCTGCTCTTGCAAAAACCTCTTGGGATTTTTGTTCCAATTTTCATATTGAACGGTTTCATTTCCGCAAATACAAATGCTGTGATAAATATAATTTGTAATTTATTTAAATGTTATTGGTACGGTCTAATTGGTCACCGAGATCTGATTTATTGAAATTATTGAATTAATTGGATAAGAACTTTCGTTCTGTTGCATATATTTGCATAGAAAGAAGCAAAAGGTAATAGAGCACTAAATACGAGAAATGATTTATAAAAATCTCTTTCCTCTTCCTGTATTACTTACTGGGTTGCATAAAAATCCAATTAAAAAAAAAAATAAAATAAAAATAACATTTTTTATTTAATCTAGATTTCAAAAATTTGAAATAGGATGAGCTGAATCAAACACGATATTGCAACAATAACAAAATTATGTAAATTTTAATAATCAACCGCGATCAAAAACATTTATATAATTCAAATAAACTACAATGCGTAATTTGATTCCATATAAACACTAAATTCTTACTTTTCTGATTTACAAACAATTTTGAAAATCTTTTTACATCGATCTACAAATCAATATGAATCCACAAAGAATATAATAAAAACTACTTACAAATTTACACCACGATGAGAGAGCCTTTACATACAATAAAACAACTAATTGATTATTTCACTAACAAATACCAAGGTGTGACGTTCAGTCAAGACATCCACAACAGTCGAAGATTACCACAACAGAGTCAACAAGAAAGGGTACCACAAGAAAGTGAGATTTCATACTTTGGGGCACCATTTAATGGAAAAAATTCAGAAATTCTCAACCTATTTATCCGGCTCTCTCATCCCCTAAGTATAAACTATGCTAAAAATAACCCAACTATTGATGTCCACCGAGGGCATCACGTACCGGAAACGGACAGTTATTTATTTGAAAACAAGTTTAAAGGCGCAAAATGTACGTCCTTCACCATAAATCTGTCCATTTCCAATTATAAATTACTTTATCAGTTGGAAGCAGAAGACCAAACGTGATTTTTTGAAGGAATCGTTCGGAAAGCTAAAAGGGAAAATTTGTAACGTAAACAGCAAATAATAAAGTTATTTATAATACTTGCTTGATACTGTAGGGAAATGTAAAATGAAAATCGAAGACTGGTACTTTCTTTCGTCTCAATACATCACTGATATAAGTACTCTAACAAGAATTCTCAAAGGATTTCATTTTGGTAGTTAAACACTACGAGTGGTTCAAAAAGGAAACATTGCAAATAAGGAACGATGTTGCGAATTTTGGCTATAAGGAATCATGTTCAATTTGGTTCGAAGCCAAAGTTAGCGTTAACAAATATATCACATCGAATTCCACACTAGTTTCCTGTATCCATATAGGCCTAGTTTATATCTGAACCAGTTTTACAATCGGAGAATCTATCCATCACAGTTCGACTTCAGTCACTCAGTTGTATCTTCATTGTCCATTTCATTTGAAGACTTGGAGTGTTCTTCTGGTTGATTGTCTCCCTCGCAACATGACAGGCTGTGGTGATTTTGTTTTCCGTATTTAGTTGTTGGTTGTCTAAGACAGTTGCGTGATTTCAATGGGGATTCTTCCTATGAGTATTTATTATGTTGTTGTTTATGCTAATTCTTGCAGATGCGCTCAGAGCAGATGGCAGCACTAGTTTATGGAAGAAAGAAATGAAGCAAACTCGAATAGAACTTTAATGCTTCTTTTAAATAGAGGTTGTTACAGAATTCAATCAACCTATTATTTCGAATTCCAATAAATATTCTTCAGGGTACTAAGTTATACATATTAACAAAAAATATATTTTGTCTTAGGCGACCGTACCTGTTACACAGTAATTTCATTCTACAACTCTAAATAAGAACTAAATCTTAAATATAGTTTTTATGGAACATTTTTGAAGAACACTTTATTAAGTATATTCCATTCTATTTTCGAGCATCATAAAAAATTTGAAGGAAGCAGTGATGTTAAGCTCTAACAGTGTTAGTGTCCGTATGAAGAAACAATTGCCCAACATCCCTCATGCTTGATTGGCTGGAGTGATTAGGAACGCTTTCCCTGCGATATTACCCGCGGTGTGGTTTTTAGATGTCCTAAATCGCGAGTGCCTTGAAACAAGCGAGCGAGGGTCGCATACCGCGAAGACGGATAATCTATTGTCGATTCGTTCTGTTTCGACGCCACCTTGGCACAATTCGGTGGAACGCAGTCATTAGAAATTTCAGCGTTGCTCGGACATGCAATCAGCCATCCGACTGCCGATCAGACGTTGTTTTTGTCAGCTCTTACTAGGCTACGCAAAACCGCAAACAAAAAATGTTTATAAATGGCTTTACACAATAGACGTGTAATTCGTATTACAAACGGAATTTCGATATTAGTACATCTACTTTTTAATAAGACCATAGAATACTCCTTAGATATATAATTTTAATGTAAGATTGGTTTTATCGACTGGATGTTAAATAAAAGAAGGTCTTTTTTGGAGTTGCAATCATTTAATAAATTCCATTAATACACCAACCACTGTAAATCAGTCAATGTTTAATACCATTTATCACCCTGATGAAGACTGATTTACGGTCGAAACGTTGGTGTATTAATGAAATTTATTAAATGACTGTAACTTCAAAAAAGACCTTCTTTTATATAATTTTAAGTTGAAAATACCTTACATACTCTCGTCCCCAAAGTTAAAGAGGCTTTATTATGTAATTTAAATAAGCTTCACTATGTAACAGTGAGGGGATGACGGAGATAAAAGGCGATGAAGGCGACTTTACTCATTTAATGATTAAAGGATGATTTCTCAGGATACCATACGATGAGACATATTTGCTTTAACTATACTTTTAAGCCAATTCTGAACAAATCTATAAGAATTACAGATCTGTAAATCTGTAAATAATGAACAAAATCGTAACGAAAGTAGCCACTCTTATGTATAATTTTATATTAATAAAAAAAAAATATGCGTTTTTGTCAGTTTTTTACTGATTTACAGATCTGTAAGACTTACAGATTTGTTCAGAATTGGCCTAATAATTTATATTATTTACATATAATGAAAACTAAAACAATTTCTTTTGAATAAAATGCTGACATAAAAACCTATATTGTATAAAATTTTAAGTAGTAACAATATTTCTTTACTAAATTAAAAGTGTCATAAATCTTGTGTATCACACGCCCAGAAACTCTTTTGCGAGATCATGCATTATTTGCAAGATAGCTCGCTCTAGTAGAAGTTTAGTTACCTCTTATATATTATAAGATTTGTAGTATAAATGATAACATTTTTACAAAACGAATATAATGTAAATTTAAATTTGACAAATTTGACATTTCTATAATTGTCAAATCACAATTATATCATTTATTAGGTGTTTTGGATAAACTGTTCACAATCTTATGATTATTTTTATGACTATGACTGAGATTATAATAACTCTGCACAAGGAATCCGTGAAGTGAAGTAAAATGTTGAATTTGTTATAATAACATTTATTTATTATTTTGGACGTTTCGAGTGACAAATGCACTCATCATCATACTTTGTAAAGTATTTTGGGATAATTCCTTATAACAAAATCGTTACACATTTTGTGGGATCACCCCAATATAAATCTTGCTTAGTATAGCAGTTTCTTTTTTGGTCTTGCTTTTTAATTATTTTTGAATTCCACTTCATTTTTCATTCCTAGTCCAGTCCTGGCCCTGAAGGTCATCAGATAACCACAGAACGACATTGACTAGCAAATCTGTTGACGTGTGACCGCAAGTCGTTCTGGTTTCCGATGCTCGGATGCTCCTCGTTGTTTCCACAGCACTCTTGCGCAGTTACAGGTGCAATTTGTGCAGCAATCACGCGAGATGGAATACTGAGGTTCTGAGGTTATGTTTGCATAAAGAATGCCAAATGGGATTGAGAGAAATTGAGATGTGAAACAGATGATTTCATATTTGTGGGTAGATGATATATCAGGAAATGGACGGTTATATATTGGTATTACAAATACCAACAATTCCAAGGAATGGAATGTGGAATTTACAATAATGGTTGAGACGAACGACAAACACTACACTTAGTTCAAATCGAATTTCCCTAACCCATTGAACTACAACTACCCTTATCAACATGTATAAAACAAAAGAGTCAATAAAAACCGTTAACTTTTGTATATAGATGGCAAAGTAAACGTTTTTAGTTTAAAAGTGCGACAAATATTGAAAATCACTTCAAAATAACGAATAATATTTAGTTACGTATATAAATGACTGTTGTTATGATTATTTAACAGTAGAGCAATTTTTATCAATATAATGCAAGCCATAAATATATTGCCAAAATTTACGAATATAGTAATAGTATATTATACACTGAGGGACTAAATTACATGATTTAATCCTGAGAGTGAAGTTTATATCACCAACCTTAGTCGAGAGAAATAATCATTTGAGGGATGGAAGGCACTTTAGTCCTGTAGTATATGCACTATTTATACATTTGAAAATAATAATTATTTGGTCCTTAGATCATATATCACTAGATACAGACTTGCCTATGTTGTACGTATTAAATTTTTGGACAAACATAGAAATATGGCTATACTATTTACATCTCTTTTTCGAGGCGGAAGTTTAAATTAAACGTCAAATTTAAAATCAATCATGACATATCTGGCATTGTGCACAATTATCAAAATGCTTTCTATATACTTTGGAAGAATTATGAAATCAGTTATGAGTGAAGTGTAGAACTTCAACCTGACGTGCTTTTCTGAAGGAACCTTTTGGAAAACTAAAAGGGATATTTCGTGAGTTAAAAAATGTACCACTTTAAACAGTAAATAATAAAGGTATTTATAATATGTACGTATGAAATGATAATTTTAATTGTTATGTACATCTATTCGAGGAAACAATGCATGTGTTAATCATTTTCTTAGAATTAATTCTGATATATATATATATATATATATATATATATATATATATATATATATGTAGATATACTCGTATATATATATATATATATATATATATATATATATATATATATATATATATACGAGTATATCTACAAAAAAACTGCTATTTTTACGTTTGGATAATGATATTTATGTCAATTTTGTGTAGAAAAGTGAATTTAAATCTGGAGACTTCAATTCTACAGCAAGACACAAACTTCAATAAAAATTTATTCTGAATATTCTGGCACAGTTAATGATGAGAGTGATATTGTGACATGCATTATTGTGTTACAGATGACTTCAAAGACAAAATCATTTTTATGAAACAAAAAACAATTGCTAATCGTTGCCTGTAAAAACCTGAATGAGTAAGAGCAGCAGCCAACCGCTCTTTTTCCCGCGCGGTTTTTGTCTTTGGAAATCTAACATCGGTGATGCTTGACTGAGAATCAATTTTCAAATGTTTTGCATAAATGAGATTACAGGGACGGAATGGAGAGTTTTTCTGTTTGCCACTCTGCGGTAAATAATAAAAGATAATAGGGCTGCTTAGATTGTAATTTCACAGTCTTTAATCACGAGTATTTGAACTCTGCGTTTCATAAATGCTTGTTAGACATCCAAATAAGAAACATAAATTGCTAAATACAATGCAGGAAAAAATTGCCGATTTCTCCTTTTAGTCTTTCAGGTTACAAAAAAGTAATCATTATGTAGTAAATTGCATTCCTTAGTATAAAAGATGAAATAATTAACATATTAATTAACTTTTTACCTTTATACATTTAAAGCATAGAGAATTTCTTTTCATTTTCATCTAAAACAAATACAACATCAAAATCCAGGACATTAAACATTAGATAAAAAATAATTTTAAAAGTTGAATTAGTAAATATGTAGTAATTTTACTTTAAAAACTTTTTTATTCAAATATCATAAAAGTGACATGTTTTGTGACGTGATTGTCAAGATTTCGACGCAGCCAGACTAGAAATTTTTACTTTTATATCACCGGAGTAAAAGTAAAATAAATAAATATCCGTAGAAACTATGTAAAATCAGCAAATAAGAAATAACTTGTACAATAGAAACCTGTAATATCGCTCTAAATAAAACTAAATAACCTAAGAATACAGTTACTAAATACCATCAACAATTGATAGATATAAATTAATAACCTACAAATTGAATGTCACCTAGAATATAATTTTTTTAAATATATATGTTTGATGAAAAAATATAATGTGTTATTCACAATAAAAGTGTCTGAAAAGTATTTTTTTGGTAACATAAAGGGTAACAATTTCATCGATTTCTGATATAATTTTAATAATAATGAACAAAGAAGTATTGAAATATTTCAATTAATCATTGATATAATTTAAAACAATTGATTGATTTCTGCTGTCAATTGTCATGTATATCTGATTTGATTTGATAAACGTCAAAATTTTCTCTTTGCATTTTTACTTATTTTGAAACATAGTTTTCGAAAACTTGTTATCTGATACTTGATTATAAAAGGCTTTTGCCATCGAGAATGATTTTTTTTTGAAAGCACAGAGACCAAAAGAAAATCATTCTCGAATGCAAAAATACCATTTCGCAATCCAGAATACAAAATAACTATTTTATCGATTTCCGATACAGTGTATTACAAATTTGATACAAGAAAATTTTAGGTATGCATTGGATTAAAATTAATCTAAACTTATTTTAACAAATTGAATGTACTAGAACGAAAAAAATATTTTTATAGAATAAATTACTACAATGACGGTAGGTAATGTGTTAACAGATCTTTTATTCTTGCTTTTTTAAATAGAAAAAAAATGCTCTTTTACAATTTTTATTTCATTTTGTAATATTTTCCACAACAATAACTTTTCTTTTCTCCTAATTTTTTTTACTATAGTGGTTAAGTAATGTGAAGAACCAATTTTATAGAAATGAATAAACAAGAAACATAATTACTGTAAGATATTAGCGCAGAAAAAGCGATTTCTCAGTCGAAATCACTATAATAAAGCATTGCCGTCGGCCTCCGATTTACCCGTTCAGGTTTTTCTGAGTGAGCGATTACGGTCTACCTCATTTTCAGATCAATGCGACATTTCATGATTAATTAAAAATTACTCGTTGCTTTATATAACATCAATTAAGCAATTAAAATAATTGTAATAACAAATAAAACTTTCATTCTGCAATTTTATCTTTGTGCTCTGAAATGTTGTCGCAATTAATTTTACAATAATAAATTCTTGGAATACCGATATGATTTATACTTTTTCTACTTCATAAATTAATCAGGTGTATTAATTATTGGCTCAGATCAGTAAGAACGCCGTTATAAAATTAATATTCTAATATTTTTAATACTTTACACATTACCTTCCGATACTGTAGTAATATATTCTATATAAGTTTTTCAGTACATTCAATTTGTAGTTTTGTAATTAGTTTGTTATTGCAGTTCAGAATATTTTAAATTCATTTCATACTTAAAATTTGTATGACCAAAAAAAACAGTTTTTTTTTTGGCGTTACTAAAACCTGAAACGAAGTTATCTTCATTTACGCATACAAATATATTTCTTATATATTTCTTCCACTTTTTTAATTTTACAATAGAACTTCTTCATATTTACTTATTGTATCTTTTAAATTTACTTATTTCAAATTTAACATCATATGTTAAATTTTGTAAAAATATGTAAAATTATTATACTTTATATTTTTCTTCTGTGTAGCTAGAAGTTATATATAAATATAATTATGCAGATCGGTAGAAAATTTTAAAATCTTTATATTTAATAATAACGTAGCTAGCAAAAAAAAATGGTATTTAGAGGTACTTTTTAGGAAAAAGTACAACTTCCGGTTAACCAATTGTAGTCAAAATCTAATCAGTTCATCATATTTGAACCTAACACTCAAATACCAAATATCATATTTTTTAAATGTACTGTAATGAAATTATCGTGCACGAAAAATCGCCACAGACATATTGTGTGTGTTATTATTAAATATAAAGATTTCTTAATTTTCTACCGATCTGCATAATTACGTTTATTTATAACTTCCAGTAATAGAAGAAAATATAAATTTTATTAATTTTACATATCTATAAAACAGATGATTTATTCATAGTTTAAAAGATAAAATAAGTAAATATAAAGTAGTTTTATTGCAAAATTACTTACATATCTATAAAACAGATGATTTATTCATAGTTTAAAAGACAAAATAAGTAAATATAAAGTAGTTTTATTGCAAAATTAAAAAAAGGTGGAAGAAATATATAAAGAATATATTTGCATGTGTGAATCAAGGCAAGTTCGATTCCAGTTTTATTAACGCCAAAAATATCTTTTTTTTGTTCATAAAAATTTAATAAAGGAAATTTTAGGCATGAAATGAATTACAATATTCTGAATTACAATAACAAACTAATTTTAAAACTATAAATTAAATCTATTAATACATCTATATAGAATATATTACTACAGTGGCGGAAGGTAATGTGTTGGACAACTCAGATTTTTTCTTTTTTTGCCTGATTTTTTTTCTTTATTAAGATATACTCCTTACATTGGTTTCGAGCAAGTTGTTTTATTGCTAATTTTAAAACCACAAATTAAATCTACTAAAAAAATCTATAAATAATATATAACTACAGTGGCGGAAGGTAATGTGTTGGACTCACAGATTTTTTTTTTCGCCTGTACTTTTTTTCTTTATTAAGATATACTCCCTACATTGTTTACAAACAAGTTGTTTTATTGCTAAATTTAAAACTACAAATTAAATGTATTTAAAAAATATATATAGAATATATTCCTACAGTGGCGGAAGATAATGTGTTGGACACATCAGATTTTTTCATTTTTTGCCTCTTCTTTTTTACTTTACATATACTCCTTACATTGTTTCCAACAAGTTGTTTTATTGCTCACAATAAAGCTATACACATCTCGTGAGTAGTGTACACGCGTCATAACTTATAACCGATCTAATTTACCGCATAAATGTCAATTGCTGACTACTGCATACGGTGGCACCGTACATGTTACTTTCCCATACTAGGCTCAACCTCCCACTTCTAAGATAAGGTCCAGATACTCTTACATCTGCTTTATATCTCAGTTACATAAACGCCCATCGAAGCAGTAAATTCTCCATTTTAAATTTGCTAAATGTCAATTCCGTTTGCTAACATTGTTTCGCTCGTCGCTTTTACGACGCGTATGATTTTGTAGTTTTACTGCAAGTATTAAAAACACATTGAATTAAATTTAGATAAGGTTATAGTTACTTGATAGTTACTATCTATTAAATATATACTTAATTCGGGTCATAAAAATCAATATACATATAGATATTTGCAATTCAGATGGGCGTAAAGATCAGAAAACAATTTCAAACACACTGTAAATAAGATATTCTCTGATAGCAAAAGTTAAATTGGACGTACACTTATGTAGGTACATTCAAAATAATATATAATCGTAGATATCAGCTAAAATTGTTTCTACAAGTTTTACCAATGAAATTTACATGAACTTATTTATATTCAGAAATGTTTTATAAAAAATAAAATTGTACTGTGTTCTTCAACAAAGTCACTATAAGATGATGGTCAAGTTACTAACCTGTAAAAATTTTACGAGTTAGTAATTGTCTTAGATGAGGTGTAACATAGAGATATGGCATTGGCCAAATATATTGTCGAAAGATCTAAGGTTTAAAATCGCTTGCAGCTAGCAGTGTGAGAACAGTAAACCAGTGGGGTAGTTATATGGAAAACTCAACCAAACAAATAATGAGGATAGGTGACTAACACTATAACCAATATTTCGTTCATCTAACTGTAAGTATGCACTACTCAGCTGGCGTTAGGCGATTCTCGAACATACATGTTTTGCTTGCTCAGTAGTACGTAGCTATAGTGTGCCATATCTCTATGTTATACCTCATCTAAGGTAATTATATTGTTAACATTATTGAACTGGGGTGGAATTTTGCAATGCTGAGATTTATGCAATAAATATCTGTGCTCACCTAAACCTAGAGAAAGGTCTAAAAGGAACAACAATCAATATAATGACAGACAGTCAGGCAGCTTTAAAGGTACCAAATGCCTTCACTTCAAAATTAAAGCTAGTTTGGAACTGCAGGGATATCCTCCAATTGCTATTCAAGACAAATCATGTCACCATATGGTGGGTACCAGGGCACGAGGGAATCCTAGACAACGAGAAAGCTGACGAACTTACAAAAAAAGGGGTTAAACTTTCATACTACAAACTGGAACCTTTATGTGGTCTTCCACAAAGGCACTACAAAAAGGTGGTCAAAAACTGGGAGGAATCTGCCTTATCCTCATTTTGGAAAAACACTCCAGGTATTAGTCAAGCAAAAAAATTCATTTCTCCAGCTACGACAAACACCAAAGAGCTACTAGCTCTCAGCAAAAAGACCTTAGAATAATCTCAAGTGTCCTCACTAGCAATTGTCCTTTAATAAACCATTTGTACAAAATTGGTAAACCTGCAAATGGCATCTGTCGACTTTGTGAACATAACGAAGAATCGTCGGAACACATACTGTGTGAATGCCCAGCCGTAACTACACAGAGACTCAACTAGGTAAGAGGTATCTTACGGCAGATGAGATCAACAACTTTATTCCTGGAGCTGTAATTGGCTTCATCGAAAAACTGGAACTGTTTTCGGAAAACTAAGGAAAGGCCTTGTCATAATAGATTTTCTAAGTCGCGGTGATAAAAGGCATAAAACGCTTGAACCCTCGTCTTACATACATACAAAATGCAAAAATAATGTTATACCCAAAATTTCAACATTTTTTTACTAGTGTTTGAGGAAACATTACGACAACATCCATCCATCCATCTATTCATCAACAAACATGGACAGACATCATCGTAAAAATATTAAAATCGTATTCTAGGGACTCAAAATGTGCTTACTCAATTTTTACCATGATTCTAATATTTCTTTTACTGAGTGGCAAGAGGTAAAAAATTATAATTGAAAATTCAAGAAAGTTCCTTACGAAATTTTGCTAGAAGCTAATAAATCTTATAGATGTATGTCTCGCTATGTCGAATGATAGGAATGAAAACGAATACAAGATATTACAAACCTGGGTAGGTATTTGACATTTTCTTTTCTGCCCTGTTGGCTTTTGATCTACTTTACCGACTATATGGCTGTTATATTTTAGTTTTCGTTACCAAAATGTAAACTAACAATTAATCTTTGAGTCGCAACTTTTCTATAACTTTTAATCATAATAACAGATAAAGCAGATAAAATTAATGAAAATTTTCTTGTTACAACTTGTATGATGTTGTCAGAAATGTAATTGAAATGGAATGTTTGTAATGCCTTCTTTATCCGTCTAATTACATTGCAACAGTAAGTACATTGGCGCTAAGATTAGCATAACACAAGTAATTAAAAATTTACATAACGTCTTATAATTGCGCCGATTATGATAATAGTCGATGGTATCGCAACTGTTTAATAATAACATAGCGGGTGCGCGATTTGCATTTGTTACTCCGATGTCATTTAGAACGTGGCGGGAAATTTAAATCTCCTTTTGCTTGTAAATGTCCCGCCTTTTACTTTCCTTACACCCATTAGAATTCATTAACCGGTAGTTCAGACTTTTTCTTCCAATGATTTGAAATTTAAATACATTCTTAACTGGAATACTGTAAGTATGTACATATTATACAGGCACTATTAGTTGACTGATTAGCAGGTTTTGACTTAAAAATGCAAGTATTTGTTGTATGCAGTGGGCCAGAAACTAAAATAAGCTGTAGGTATCCTGCAGATACTAACATTCTACACATTTGAATGTGGACTCCAATATTGCAAGTGTTTATTATAGTACAATGACGTTCTTAAAATGTTTTAAAACATTTTACAATATTTAATGTGTGTTGTTATATGTCTGTCTTATTTCTAGCCATTAATATACGGTACATTAAAAATTATGGACATTACTTCAAATGTAATAATATTCTATAATATGAAATAATATTTAAAAAACAAAATTTATTTATCCAGGCTTTCTTAAAAAACTACGGAATTAAATTTAACTATGTTCTGAAAACTAGAAAAAAAATCAATAATCGTCCTTGCATCCCGCTTATACAATTTCATTATCGTCATTTTCTTCATTATTATCAACCCCTGATTAATTATTTAACAACAGTTCTTCAGAGCTCATGAAATAGAAACTAGATCGTCTTCCTTTCTATGTGTAAATGATTTTTTTTCTTTACCTGTTGGATTAATTCATTTAACAATAACAATTCTCTGGTCCATTTCTTTTTAGCATAACTAGACTATCAGTCCTCAGTGCAGAGGTTAAGTTACTTATGTTGAAATTGAAATTGAACCACAATATTAGGTTACGTTAAGTCTAATGCACATGTTTATAAAAAGGTACATAAATAAACAGTTAAAATCTCCCGAAGTAGTAATTAATTAATTGTGTAGGTAAGGTACTTTTTTTTGACATTTTTTTAAGTAGGTTGACTGCCTTTATTTTTAAGCGGGTACTTACACTGTCTCTAAACAACAACATGAGCATTCCTTAAAAGAGATATTACTCTATTGTACATTTAGCACCAAAAGTTCATCTTTTCCCCATTTACTCTACTTGATTACAGTCGAAACGTTGGTGTATTAGTGGATTTTATTAAATGACTGCAATTCCAAAAAGAACCTTTTTAATTTATCTAATCACCAATATCTTCCTTGCATCTTACTTATACCTTTTTGTTATCCTCATCTTCTTCATTACCATCACCCTCTAATTAGCATTTACATTGTCTTTAAACAACAAAATTAACATTCCCTATTACTATGTCTATTCCGGTAGTTTGAACCTGGTTGAAATTCGATCCGATTAAATTATAAGATTAACCCTCTTACGTTTATCTCGCTCTTATTTTAGCGGGTTGAACAGACTCTATTTGGACCAAATTGAAAACATAGGGATAACAATTTAATATGAATTTATCAAATGTCAATTTGGTTGATTAAAAATATTGGGTAAACAGTCTATTTCTCCTCCACATACCCTATCTGCTAACAGCAGACATTTAGTTGTTAGACCACTGTTGTCTTGTTCCCGTATGAGCGATTTTTTGCCATTTATATTTTAGGGTCGAGTTCGATATTTCAATCATGTTGAAAATGCGTTTATTCCGATCATTTTAACTCACTAATTTCAATCAGGGCTCAGATCAACATGGCTGAGAGAAAAAACCTAAAAGCAGCCGGAATTAGCAACTGGAAGAACAAAACAAAAGATAGGGAGTTGTAGAGGAAAATTATAAAGAACATATAAGAAATAGTAACGGAGATCAATTTTATTGGAGTGGATCAATCTCCGTTACTATTTCTTATATGTTCTTTATAATTTACCTCCACAACTCCTTATCTTTTGTTTTGTTCTTCCAGTTGCTGGAATACTAGAAAGCTTCGAAGGAAGCGGCGAAACTTCATGGGGGTGTTAAGCCACTGTATAACTTCAATCGGGATCAACCCATTTTCAAGCTGATTAAAACTATTGGAATAAACATAATATATGAGATATAACTCTAATCTAATTTTAAAACCAAAATTCCATCTCTCCTCTACATACCCTATTAAATACTAGCGTACAAAGGAGTGACATTCAGTTCGACCACTGTAATGTGTGATTTTTTGCCATCTGTCTGTATACCCGTACCATCTAATCTAATTTGAAAACCAATAGTCAACCTCTCCTCCACGTACCCTATCTGTTAACAGTATACAATGCATTGACATTTAGTTCAACCACTGTTGCTCCTGATTCTTATGTGTGATTTTTTGCCTTGCATGTATATGCATGTACCCTCTAACCTAATTTTAACACCAACAGCCAACCTCTCCTCCCCATACCCTACCTGCTAACACCATACCAACCAATGACATTTACTTCTCCCACAGTTACGTACGACTTTTTTCCCTGCGTGCACGTACCCGACCTTGCTAGAAGCACAAGCGTCGAACTCGCTAGGAAAGTGTGTCCCGCGGGCTCGGCGTGGCTCTCTCCGGCTGCTGGCCTTGGCTGTCGCCTCGCTGCCCGCCCGGTCCCGTTATAGACGATCTCCGCCAACCATGAATCATGATTGATCTCTTTCATAACTAATCATTACCACCGTGCTACAGCTCTTTGTTTCTATGAACACTAAGTTGGCTTTAATTGTTATATGACCAGTGAAACCAAATATCTAGCGGAAGATGTTCAGTACAACATAAGGAAGTAAACCTTTTAGATTTTCAGCAAAAAATTGTATTTATACAATCGAAGTCATTCAAAAATACCCATATTGATAATGGTCCTCATTGCTAAAACGTCGATGCCCTGATTTTAAAACAAAAATAATTTGATTATTACTTTATCATTGTTTCTCTTCGCCCAGTAAAAGATGCAAAAAAAAGCAAACATTAGGATATAAACATTTTAGGTTTTCAGCAAAAAAAATGTATTTATACAATCGGAATCATTCAAAAATATCCATATTGAAAATGGTCCTTATTGATAAGACGTCGATGCACTGACTTGAAATCAAGCAGAACTTAATTATCTCTTTACTTTTGTAACTAATCATTACCATCGTGCAATAACGCAGTTTGTTTCTCCAACCACTTATTCGCCTTTAATTGTTGTTCTACCACAGAATAGTTACATACAGAAGCGACACTCCGTGTCGATACCTTTCATGTTACCCTATTCAGTTTTATAACCTTGAAGCAGTGTGTACCCTTTTAAATTTGTTGACTTCCCCTATCTCTCCCTAAGATGTGACGAAACATTCCGATTTTAAACAATGAGCCCTTTAAATTTGTTGCCTTTCCCCATCTCTCTCTCGTTTCTCTGTCTTGCTGTCGCTTTCATAAAAACCTATTCTGTGGTTCTACCACGGAGCCCTAATACCTGACGGAAGAAGCCCAGTAAAACATGTAAAAAAACAAACATTAGAAAATAACCTTTCAGGTTTTTAGCAAAATTGTATGGGTACGACCGAAATCATCCAAAAGTACCCAAATTGAAAATGGTCTACATAAGATAAGACATCGATGCACTGATTTCAAAACAAGCAGATTTTCATTATCTCTTTACTTTCATAACTAATTATTACTACGGTACAACAGCGCTCTTTGTTTCTCCAACCACTTTTTTGCCTTTAATTGTTATATGACCACGGAGCCCAAATAACTGGCAAAAGAAATCCAGTAAAAGATGTACAAATACAAACATTACGAAATTGTTTCTCCAACCACTTATTCGCCTTTCATTGTTATACAACCACGGAAGTTTTTAGATTTTCAGAAAAAAAATTGTATTTGTACAACCGAAATCATCCAAAAGTAACCATATTGAAAATGGTTCACATTGATAAGATGCACTGATTTTTAAACAAGCAGAAGAACAAGAAAAGAGGTTTTGCAAGCACATCCTCTAATATGTGTAGTATATGTCCAAAATGGAAAAAAATCGTGAAGGGTACACGTTTTTCCGTTCTAAAAATTGTATTCGTCAAAATAAAGATCTGAAAATTACTACATTTATATAGTTTTGCCCGAAGAATCGATTGGTGAGCTTGAAAAACTTATTTTTTTGGTCAAACTTTGAACTTAAATATCTCAAGCACGGTAAGAGATAATTGAATTATATTTGAAAATTTGTAATCAAAGCATTTATATTTGCTGAAACCTAAAAAAAAAAATGGAGGTAAAAAGTTCCCGAACGAAAACTTCATTTTCATTTCTCCGAATAGCTACAAAGGTCACTCATTCGAAGAAAACCTTTATTTAACTTTGTTCGTAGAATCTGATATCCATTTTCGTAATATATCTAAAAAACACTTTTTTGAGGCGTAATTTTGAGAGCAAAAATCTCAAGAAAAAAAGAGAAAAAGTTATTAATCAAAAATTATAGTTTATTAGTTATATTATTAAGTAAATAAAGTTATAATAATAAATATCTAGAAAATACCACTGGTAATAAAGGTTGGAAAAGAACACGAATCGTAATGATCTGGCACGTTTTTGTTGTTCATCCAATATTTCCTTCTTTGTATTTAATTACCTGTTACAGCAAATAAAAACTAAAATAAAAATTGTTAACAAACCTTCCATTAGTTATAATTACAAACCAAGAAAAATTGAAAAATGTTCACCTTGTGTGCGAAGAGTATTGCTCGATAAGTCTCAGTTAATTGAATATGAAATCCATAATTCATCTTTCCGAGGTGGATTCTGAGTTAATTGTATAAAATATGAGTTGATCGCCCATTCTTCACTCGTAATCGTCTGACATTCACAAGAAATGTCATTATTCCACGTTGTAGTAAACCTCAGCTATTAATTATTGTTCTTCTGGTAATTAAATTATTTATGAGTGTGTGGTAGATGTGTGCTGAGTAGTTAATGTCACTTTGTAGATGTTAAGATGAAATATGGAATGGAATACTTTATGGATATCTACCTACTGGTGTTGTGTAAATTTTCCTAAATAGATAAGGAAATTGTTTATTGTTGTATGAAGTGATACTTGTAATGCATTACATTTATAATAAGCCCATTTAATTTCCCTGTATGCAGTTTTATATGAGACTTGCGATATAGGATTTTTTTAGGCAGGTACTCTTCAGTTGTATATTACTATCCGACGGTACCTTAAATTTGCATACAATTATGTACCTTGAAATCTAGATTAAAGTATTTTAATAATAATGTTTATCCAACACCGTGTAATTATAACGATATAAGTATGCTGTTTTTAGATAAATAAAGTAGGTCATAAGTCACTAGTGAGCTAAATGCTAAATATATTAGCTCACTGTTTTTTTGTTCGTATCATAGTAACTACGTTATAAAACCTTCACTACACTATTTTGTTCCTAAATGTCATTTCGAAATTCCATCTGTCAAAAATCTTTTATGTATTTTATATCAATGATTAAAATGTGTTGGATAAAATGTTGTATGTCACACGTGTGTTAATTATCTAAGTCACTTGAAAAAATACCACACTCGGCCCAACGGCCTCGTGAGCTAAACATTTCCCACGTGACTGTAATGTAACACACTTATGGAGATGAATGGACGAAATGTTTTATATTATTTTTATTATTATATTATAAACATTTACAGTTTTTGTATTACAATATTTACAATTTTATTGTATTGACAACCAAGCCACTGCGTTCCGGTCTTTTCATGTGAGGGTCACATTAATGTGGTCGCCACACACTTGTACCATAAATAACTATTTTTAAATTTATAACTTAAAGATAGATTAAACTATTACAGAGATAAAGAAAAACAAATAATTATTAAAAATTTCAAATAGAATTATTCTTATCTAGGTCTTTTATTAAATAGTCGATAGTTTCTGGACTCAGACAATTTACTCTTTCAAAAGTCAGGTACTTTTTGGAATAGCAGTCATTGAAGAAAATCCACTAATATATCAACGTTTCGATTGTAACAGCCGAATTAAACAATAGTCCATTGATTAATGATCAACTTATTAAAGAATCAAGCTGATCCGTATAGATCAGTATTTGTTCTAATTCAGTAACTTCATTCAGCATTTTCACATTTGCTTGTTGGTTTTTTCATCACCAGTTGTCAAAAAATGACAAAGAAGTGTGAAAATTAATATATTTTACATTAATCTTAACAGCCAAAATCTTATATTCGTAAAAACGTATGTTAAAATGTCAAAACGAGGATCAAATCAGATGATCAAAGTTTGATTAATGAAATACGACGAATCAGTGGTATATTGATTTTTTTAATGGTGAATTGAATTAACTCATTAATCAGAGTTGATCAGTGGATATAAACTATAAACAATATGAATTACACACTTATTATGCGACATCTGATTCTCAGTTACTTTTTGGATATGATTTAAATATATCGCAAGCAATCACTGTTTTACTATAGGGTTTTTACAAAATAGAAAATATGTGTTTCATATGTTTATGAATGAAATTCCAAATATTTTATAATGCGCGTAACTATTAAAGAAGAAGGAAATATATGTTCAGGTATGACAGTCGTTATATAATGATGAGTTTTAAAGATTTTCATTACGAGTTATATATGTGACATGTAATCAAGAAAAACTAGACGAAGACATTCATAAATCATGTTGCGATTTACTCATTCTGCAACAAGAAACTCAGTTTGAAACTAATAAATCTTAATAATTAATAAACTGCCTCGCCATTAGCTAGTAAAACGTTTCAAAATTCTTCTTGAATTACGCGAAATTGCCGTTTATTTCTTAGTTTGCCACAGACGCTAATAAAATTTTAATTGCTGGTGCAAACACGTGCTTCCGAAGAATAATTAAATGAGCCGTTAAAATTCCTCCTCGCAGTTATAAATTTCTGTAATAAGCGAAATTGCATTTCACTTTCCTGTCGTGATGATTTTATTGGGAGCACAGCCTACTAGAAAAAACGCTTATTGCTTCTTTGTTTCTCAGAACTTCATTATAGATCAAGATAGCTGTTAATGCTATTATACATTTTTCAAATTGTTTTAAATACGTCGAATTCTTTGGACTTGAAACACGTGTTTTTCTATTTTTCGATCATTAATCTTGTATTGACTTACCAGATTTTTCTACGACGTCTTGTGTTCTTAGTTTGCGTTTTAATGAACTATTTTCTTTTCTCTTCTTTATTACATTAACTTTGTTCTATAATCTTATTATTTACTCCTTTTTTTCCACACTCTACGGGTAACGGTGGCTCATTTGATTAGCACTAATAGAACTAAGTGTAACACGGTCGCTTGGCGGCTATGCATTTTTGTAAATATTTGGTATTGTAGTACTCCAGATGTTACGAAATTACAGATTTATGGTAAAAGACGGACATTTTGCGCCGTCAAGCTTGTTTTCAAATAACTGTCCGTTTCCGGTTCGTGATGCCCTCGGTGGACATCAATAGTTGGGTAATTTTTAGCATAGTTCATACTTAGGGGATGAGAACAGCCGGATAAACATAGGTTGAGAATTTCTGGATTTTTACCATTAAATGGTGCTCCAAAGTTTAAAATCTCTCTCTCTTGTTTTACACATTCTTGTTGATTCTCTTGTTGTAATCTTCGACTGTTGTGGATGCCTTGACTGAACGTCAGACGTACCTTGGTATTTCTTAGTGAAATAATCAATTAGTTGTTTTACTGTGTGTAAAGGCTCTCTCATCGTGGTGAAAATTTGTAAGTAGTTTTTATTATATTCTTTGTGGATTAATATTGATTTGTAGATCGATGTACGTACGTATGTATCTCGCAATTCAAAAATGATTAGCCGTAGAATGTTGAATTTTTGTATGTTTGGCAGCTACGAGTATAACATCTAATTGTGCACCTCTCTTTTTTAAAAAGCAATTATTTCCTTTATCAGAGTTAAGTCTTGCACAAAATAGTATATTTTTATATAATATCTCATCATTTCATTTAGGAACGAACTACATGTGTCACACTTCACTCATATCTAGTCGAAGTTTCAATAACCAAGTGAGACACCACTGCCCGTAAAAATGGAGCATCTTTAATTTTATATTGAGATACCGTACACAAAGATTTATTTACCAAGTATTCTATATGAAACTCTTCGAATGCAACAATGTTAATAAAGTTATAAAGAACATCATCTTCATCTGTTTTATTTTCTTCGCAACTACCAATTTACAGTAAGCACAAGAAACAATTTTACTCCATCTACCAATTTGATCTCCGGTTTAATTTATGGTCCCATTGTTCTAATTTTTCCCGTCGGTGCCCCTGAATAAAACCCCTCCCACCGCCTATGGTGCGTTGCCATGACTACGCCGTGTGATTTATCGCGATTAGGTTCGTATCCTGCTGCCTGTTGATGTGTTATTAAATTACGTAAGGAATAATTTTTGCAATTTGAATTTCGTAATTTCGTAATGTTCATTTGTGGCACAATATTCGTTGTTTCGTAATATGTTTTACTTACATTTTAGTGGTTAAGGTTATTTATCTATAGCTTCTGCAAAATATCTTGTAAATTTTTCCTCTTTCCTCAAGGTATCTCATTTTGGGACAATTGAAAATAATTAAAGGGCTGTAACTGACCAGCTAAAGGTGATTCCAGTATCCGAGTTCCAGCACTGCCATAAGGATAGGAAGAACCGTCTCCAGCACTGTGTGGCTTCCCAAGGAAGTTATTTTGAGGAAGACAATATTGAACTGTAATTATATTCAAACAATTCTTTAAAAAAAGTCTTACTACTTAATTTACACACCTAGTATGTATTTATATGTACGTGATTGTACATGTGTATGTGTACATAGAAGGATTTCGTAGACTCAAGGTCAAATATTTGACCTGAATATTTGGCCGTTTTTTGTTCCAAGTTGTTTTATTTTATTTTGCGGTTTATTCTATCACTTTTTATAACTATTTTTATATATTCAATTACATAAACTACAAACAAATCCAGACCATCTTTTTGCTTTCATTATGATTGTTTTTTGAAATGTTATGAAGGTAAGATGTATCATAAATAATAAAACTCTCTTCCTTAAAGCGCTATTAATATAAAAGTGCGTTATTATTTTTATTCTACATAACATACTTGCACTCGAATTAGTATAACGAGAATTTTGGATTTTGATTAGTTATAAAATGCAAGTAAAAATCTTAATACGGGGACCAGCATTACTTCTACAATTGATTATCAGATTAAAATGAAATAATTTATTTGGAGATTTCAATACAAATGTAAGAAAGAAACCTTAACTACAGTAAAAATAGAAATTAACAGACGTATATAATTTTATTTAAAATTCTTTTAAACCGTTTTGACATGTGAATTTAGTTGATGTTTATATATCAATTAAATTTAGCAGACCATGTTATTAAATACATAGTAGGCTATAAATTTGAGCTACTATATCAAAATAGTAAAACCTATACTTATCTGTAATACATTGAATAACATTTGCAAAGAACCAATTTTGATAGAAGTATAAAATAAACCCATAATTTATAGTTATTATCTATAGTTTAATTGCGTCTTCAGAATAGTAGCCTCTATTATTTCAATTAAAATAAGCGAACTATTAGTAGTCTTAAGTCCAATAGAACAATTTTAGTGGAAATAATAAATCACTAACAAGTATCAATTATAAGTAATATAAAAATATAGATCATGTTAAATCGTATTGAATGACCTATATAATGTCCGAAATGAAGAAATGATGAAATTTGCTTAGCATTGTGGACATTTTTGGCAAAAAAGATTCCTGATACAAATCATTGTCAACTGTCACATGTGTTCAGTCATCAGTCAGTAGGTAAAACTATTAACTAAAATTTCAACTAAAACAGGATTTGTGAATGCTGTTCTAAAATGCTATAAAATATAAAACTAACTCTTATAATTCTGATTTGTTTAAAAAGCAAACAGCCATGGAAATAAAAGTAAATAATAATGTGACAAGTTTAGTGAAGTATCATTGGTTATAATTCTAATTATCTATTTTTAATATTACTTAAGTTTAGATATATTAATTAATATCAATTAACATTACTTGTAATGACAGAAAAACATTGATAAACTTTCACATAGATATTTTTATACGTAATGTAACATATGATATGATTATCATCCATGATAATTTCGAGTGGAACCGAGATACAGAAATGTACTACTTCCTTTTCACGAGCAGTAGCTTAAGTTTAATGAGAGAATATTTCTTTTAAATTATGATACTATAATAACAATCCAAACGACGCCCCTGTCAATGTTGTAAATCTGTTTATAAAGATTATAAATAAATAAATAATAAATAAATCCCTTAGTAGCAAATGTAAAGAAGATGATCATTTTTTGTTTTATCATCGCTGTTGTACACTAGTAACTACGGAAATTCTAAATGTTGATTGGTTCAAAATATATTCTTATTTATATTTTATTTTATGTATACTACGTTGTTCCAGGTTTCCTCAGTATGCCACTGCCAAATTATAATTAAGTTATTGAAAGTAACTAATAAATAATAAAGTATATTTCCTCATAAATGCTTCCAAGTATGCGAATGCGAATAATCCCAACAGATTCCGCGAATCCTTCCTGCTAAGCTGGCCCGAGCAGCACACAACGGCGTTCTAGAGAGCAAGGCGTTCAAAGTGATAATGTATTATCAAGAATTTTAAATGTCGAAATAAGCAATGATAATATTACATGGTACCGATATCTTGACATTGACAGAAGCATTAAGGGTAGAGGATTGGTGCAGTCAATGTCAATATGGCGTGGTTTCACCATTGGTTTTCTTAGATATACCACGTTCTTATTTTTACTTAACTGCTAAATTATAACTATTAAAAGTACGTCATCCGTAATAATAGTATATTATTTAACAAGCATAATATGTAGGCTATATTACACGAGGTTGCAATTAAAAAATTAATCATCCGAGTGTAATGTACCCATATTATGCGAGTCAAATACTATACTTTATCTACAACTATCAGGCATATAAAAAATCTGATATTATTTGTTAAATATTCAGTTAAGTGTGAGTAGTTCATATATAGCTTAACAGATGGCGCCACAGTAGCACTTAAATGTCAAAATAACAATTCAAATTGTATTTATTATACTTTTATAATCATTTATATTGATATTTATAATAAAAAATATATTATTAATAAATTAACAGTTCATTAAAATATTATGCGTGAAATTATATGCTCTATTTATTACAGAAAAGTGTAGCGTGTAATATAACCTTTTCATATTACACTTGTGTTATATGAGTAGTATATTATATGTAGTATCACACGTATAATGTACCCATATTTCGATAGTTGTAGAAAAAGTATAATTTTCCATTTGCGAATGCGAATAATCTGCACAGATTCCGCGAATCCTTCCTGCTAGCCCGAGCGGCACACAACGGCGTTGTAAAGAGCAGGGCGTGGCTCTCGCTTCTTTATTCCGTGGGTGCGGTCGCGACCGCTAGACTATCACAACTAGAGCCTACGCACGTGCACGTACATCAAACCCCGCAGCTGGAGCAGAGACGGAGACGGAGATGGAGATTGAAAGTTGAGGTGGCCACTTTCGGTTTTCTAGGTGAATGGCTTTATTACTGCACGGATTCTCGAGATTTGGGGGACTGATATCATGTAATTGTGTAACTGATTCTTAACTTGCAGTTGGATTATTACTTCTGTCGGTGTTCAGTTTAGATAGTTCTTCCCCTTTACTCCATTCTATTACAATTTTCCTAAGGTTATTTTGCATCTTTTATAGCCATTTATACCATTGGAGTTTAACGCTAATCAGTAAATACGTTCAGTTTAAAGATTTGGGAGACTGATATCAAATCATTGTGTAACAGATTCTTAACTTGCAGTTGGAGTATTACTTCTGTCGCTGTTCACTTTAGATAGATAGATCTTCACCTTTACTCCATTCTATTACAATTTTCCTAAGGTAGTTGTGCATCTTTTATAGCCATTTATACCATTGGAGTTTAACGCTAATCTGTAAATACGTTCAGTTTAAAGATTTGGCAGACTGATATCAAATCATTGTGTAACTGATTCTTAACTTGCAGTTACTTCTGTCGGTTTTGTTTCATTATTTTATTTATCCATCTATCTTCAGATAGCTCTTCACCTTTACCTTTTATAGCCATTTGCACCATTGGGGTTTAATGCTAATATATTGATAAGTTTAGTTTAAATTTTTGTGTCCATTGTACCAATTCTTATTGTTTGTACCAAGTAAATATTACTGCAGGATTCTCGAGATTTGGGGGACTGATATCAAGTAATTGTGTAACTGATTCTTAACTTGCACTTACTTCTAGCGGTTTTGTTTCACTGTTTTATTTATCCATCTATCTTTAGATAGCTCTTCACCTTTACCTTTTATAGCCATTTACACCATTGGGGTTTAACGCTAATCTGTTGATAAGTTTAAATTTTTGGGAGACTGTTATTAAATCATTCTGTAACAGATTTTTAACTTGCAGTTGGATTATTACTTCTGTCGGTGTTCAGTTTATATAGTTTTTCACCTTTATTCCACTCTATTACTATTCTCCTAAGGTAGTTGTACATCTTTTATAGCCATTTATACCATTGGAGTTTAACGCTAATCTGTAAATACGTTCAGTTTAAAGATTTGAGACACTGATATCAAATCATTGTGTAACTGATTTTTAACTTGCACTTACTTCTGTCGGTTTTGTTTCACTATTTTATTTATCCGTCTATCTTTAGATAGCTCTTCACCTTCACCTTTTATAGCCATTTGCACCATTGGGGTTTAACGCTAATATGTTGATAAGTTTAGTTTAAATTTTTGTGTCCATTGTATCGATTCTTATTGTTTGTACCAAGTAAATATTACTGCAGGATTCTCGAGATTTGGGGGACTGATATCATGTAATTGTGTAACTGATTCTTAACTTGAAGTTACTTCTGTCGGTTTTGTTTCACTATTTATTTTATCCATATATCTTTAGACAGCTCTTCACCTTCACCTTTTATAGCCATTTACACCATTGGGGTTTAACGCTAATCTGTTGATAAGTTTAAATTTTTGGGAGACTGATATCAAATCATTCTGTAACAGATTCTTAACTTGTAGTTGGATACTTCTGTTGATTTGTTTCACTGTTTTATTTATCCATTTCTTCCTATCTCTACATAGTTCTTTACATTTTCTTTATTCAATTCACTTACTATTTTTCTAAGGTTGATCTGCATCTTTTATAGCCATTTGCACCATTGGAGTTTAACACAAATCTGTAGATAAGTTCAGTTTAAATTTTGTGTCCATTGCACAAATTCTTATAGTTTGTACCAAGATATTTACTACACGGATTCTCGTCAAGATTTGGGAGACTGATATCAAATCATTGTGTAACAGATTCTTAACTTGCAGTTGGATTATTACTTCTGTCTGTGTTCAATTTTTTGTGTCACTATATCATTTATCTTTAAATAATTCTTCACCTTTGTTCCATTCTATTACTATTTTCCTAAGGTTGTTTTGCATCTTTTATAGCCATTTACAACATTGTCTTTTGATAGTTCTTCTACTTTATCCCATTTTATTTATATCATTCTTAGATTATTTTCACCGCATCATTCTAATTGCATCTTAGTCTATTTTTGGTTTTCTTCTTCGTTCTTTCCATTTTTTATATATTCTTTGCTTATTAATGGCTATTTAGGGGTTGAACTTGATATAATATTTATCGATTTCATGATTTTTAGGCCTTTATTTACATATAAAAAAGTATTGTGGGTAACTAAATCAAAACTGTATCTATACAGTAAAGTTATTACCATACTGAATTTTCAAATTGCATAAGAAAATGTAGCTGTAACCATGGCGTCATATCAACCCATACAGACTTGATCACGAAAACGTTAGAAAGAAGAAAATTTTATAAAATAATATTATTAATAACGTCTTCAGTTTCTGAAACCAGTAAACTATTGAATATACCACGGATGTTATTAAGATTCTCGCTCTACTAGTTCGGATTTCAAACTTACATCTGCTGCAGTTATTATACTCATAACAATCCTAGGTATGTTAATAGCTGTAACTTTAGTTACGAAGTGAAGTCTCAAATAAATTCGTATTGTCGTCCAATTTTTTGTTAGACAATCTTTAAAAATATTTTAACTTACTTAAATTTTAATTGAATATGTATCATGACTTAATGATCATGATTGAAAAGGTTAATAATAAGCTATATAATTTAGCAAAATACTGGATTACGTCCTATTGTCGACTAATTACAAAAAAAAATCGGAAATAATAATTTCTGAAACGTATTTTACTTTGTTATTATTTGGTGTTTAAAATTCTTTATTTTAATCAATATTTATTATACGACTATACCAATATTGCAAAAATGAAAACCTGAAACCGATCACCTTAACTTGCTTATCATGCTCGTGATCTAGCAATGGAATCATCCACACAGAAAACAATAATTTCTAATGACGCAATCAAAGTAGGCCAGACCTGCAATATCGAAATTCTCCAATACGTAACTCTGTATCGATCACTCTGACAACCAAATACATCACGGTACATACGGTAGGTGCCGAAATAACTAATGATCACAGTACCTGAGCTAACAAATGAATTATTGTTGCCAGGCATTTGACTTGCAAATGCCTGTTCAGGTTTCTACCTGTAGGTAGCATTGAATCGTTGGATGGAGTGTAATACCTATTATTAATGAATTAACCTAAGGTAGCCACTGTTATTATAATGATTTTTTACCGGAGAAAATATCGTGGGCCGACAATATGTTAATAATAGTTATTAAGATATTATTTTGAGTTTTACGGTATTGTGTGTGGTATTTATTTTCATTTGAATAATTAAGTTTTATAGGTGTTCTTGATTGGATTTGATGATAATATGAAGGATACTGAATTGATTTTGTGTAAATATCTCATTAATATTTATTGATGATGCAAAATTAAAATATTTATTAGGGGAATGATAAATAATTGGTCTAACGCAAAATATATTTGACGTAACAACATTTTATTGAAAAGTACCAAAGAGAACAAGGTAAGCGTGGCAGAAGGGCGCCAAAATATATAGGGCGCTGTGTCTTCAAAATAAATAAATGAAAAAAAATCGAAAAAGAATATACTTAAAAGTTACTTGTAAAGAATAAAAACTGTAAATTTTATATTTTCTCCTATATTTATCGTTTTATTTATTTAACGTAAGACATTTGTTTGAGATCCTTATGCAAGGTGGATTATTTATAAAACCTTTTTAAGAATTACACGTGTTATACCTGTAATTCCCAAAGCCGCTGATGCTGTATTTTTGCGCAAACCCAAAAATATCGAATTTTTAGATCAAAAATTTTAAAATTTTACAAAATTTACTTTACAATATTTTTTAATAAATTAACGTCGCTGATACCAAATTTATAAACAGAACTTATTTATCTCTTTTCGTTTCGGAGATATTTGCTGTCAAAGTTGCACCTTAAAAAAGTAGGTTTTTTGAATATATTTTAAAATTGGGTGGAGATACAATCTCAACAACGTTACCATTCGATTCTACGGGTAAAAATATATAAAGAAATGTTTTGCCCACATATACGTTCTTCGGAACGATTAAGCGAAAAATAAGAAAAACGAAAAAACCTAAATTTCAATTTTTCACCTCGAAACTATTTGTCTCCAAAATTTTTTATTTTTTGAACTTAACTAGACATCGACGTGCTGATTCCAAAATTTCAAACAGAATTCAATTATCTCTTCTCGTTCTCGAGATATTTGAGTTCAAAGTTATACCTAAAAATTTAGGTTTTTTAGGTATATACCTAAAATGGTTAGGTTTACGGTTTCGGCGACCTCACCATTCGATTCTACGGACGAAATTACAGTAGTGTACCAATTTTCAGATTTTTATCTCAACAGATAGAATTTCTAAAAGGAAAAAACTGAAAATGGCCAAAAATTGAAAAAAATGCCTGATGAACCCCTGACGATTTTTTTCGATTTTGGCCATTTTCGTTATTCCTTTCTAAAAATTGTATCCTTTGGAATAAAAATCTAAAAATTGGTACACTTATGTAATTTTGCCCGTAGAATCGATTAGTGAGGTCGTCAAAGTCATAAACCTAACCCTTACAGGGTTATACCTAAAAAACCTGTTTTTTTAGGTATTGCCAAAACTCAACTTTGAACTCAAATATCTCGAGAACGGTAAGAGATAATTCCATTCGGTTTGAAAATTTGAAATCAGCGCATCGATATTTACTTAAGTGTAGAAAATGAAAAGTTTTGGAAAGAAAAAGTTCCTCGGAGAAATTTTGAAATTTAGGTTTTTTCGATTTTCACATTTTTCACCAAATCGTTCCAAAGAACGTATATGCGAAGAAAACATTTCTTTATGTAACTTTTCCCGTAGGATCGACTGGTAGAATCGTTGAGATTGTATCTCAATCCATTTTTGAGATATAGCCAAAAAATATACTTTTTTGAAGTGCAACTTTGACAGCAAATATCTCAAGAACGAAAAGAGATAATTAAATTTCGTTTAAAAATTTGAAATCAGCGCATCGGGATCTACCAAAGTACACTATATCCCAAAATCAAAATTTTGGGTACAAATATGAGTATTTTTGGGATATTCCACGTTTGTCAACACAATTTCTGATTTAATACTGTTGTATGGGTCGTTGTAACTCTGCACAACTTTTATTTGGGGTTATAGGTTTAGAAAATAAATAAAAATTAGCGAATAAAGTGACAATAAAATCTAAAAAGCATAAAAGGATGCAGGATTTAAATTCAGCCCATCGATATTAACTTGAGTGTAGAGAATGAAAAGAATTATTAATATACCTATAATACAATATTTAATAAAGAAACTACTAAATATACTAATTCATAATTATTACATATCTTTCTGTGATATGGTTACTATCCTCTTCAATCAATTCAAGTAAACATAACACGGAACGTTTCGATAAATAATAGGAGTTCATCGGTTAACAGGAATATTTAACTACGAATATATATATATATATATATATATATATATATATATATATATATATATAGGTATATATATAGTGCCTCTTGAAACTCTCTGCACTCTTTTTTTGAGGTGGATCGGTTCTCGGTGCTTTCGGCTAGGTCTTTTTTTTCTTCTTCCAATTTGTTAGTTCTATAATTTTTTAAATCTTCTTCTACTTGAAGGATGAAACATCACTCCACAATCAAGATAGTTTAAAATCTATATATACATATTTCAATATATAGTGTTTGTTCATTTCTGCATTCCATATTTTCTACACTTCTTCTTCTACTTCTTGTAGTCATTTAGATCCCCACAATTTTATGAATTTTATTATCTGTTTCTTTTGATCTCCATACTCGTCCCAGTCATTTAATTCGCTGCTGCCTTATTTTTTCAATGTCATTTTGTTCTAATTCTTATTGAATTTCATTATTCATTTGAAATCTGTATTCGTTTTCTGCAATTTTTACTGGTTCTAGTATAATTTGTAGTATTTTTTTTTGTTATTTTTAGATCTTTTTTTTCTTTTTACAATATAATCACGATTTGCAATTGAAAAACGTATTTGCGCATTTTAACCATGATTATCACTATTTATTTCAAAAAACAAAACAATTAATATACTTGAAACAAAAAATATATTATTTAAATGCGTAAAACAAAGTAGGCGCAAAGCAATTTTCAATTTAAATTAAAGCACATTACGTAGTAAAAACTAAATTATAGCTTTCTATGAATCATAGAATTACGCTAATTGTATTTCATGAGATTAAATTAAAATATTATCACCTTTACGCTTAGAAAGGGCGTGTTGATGTATTTATTATTAACAACAAATAAATATGTATTAAATTTCTTCATGGGCAGTGCTCTGCCTACATGATTCAGCTATAAACACAGTTAATTGTAACAGTTTGTGCTATATACAAGCCATGAGATTGCATCTCGCCTACTGTTAGTCAATGACAAGTCTCGAATATCTCAAATTCCAATTTATTTAATAATTAATCAAGCAGAACAAAAATTCGTTATGAATTAGTTGGGAAACTTGTTAGTCACTGTGTTAAATTTATAAAAATCAACACACCGCACGTATCAAGTAGGCATATCAAGGATTTTAGCAACTGTTTCGTTGCTTATGAAACTGAAGATAATTATTCATAATCATGGCCTATATCATTATAATCACTAAATTATTATAAACCAGATCTACGATAAATATGTCAATTTAATTGTTGTTGTTATTTTTAATAATACCTTACGTTTTCTATTGTTATGTCATTTGGTTTAAGATTGCAGTGGTCAAGAGTTTTACATTATACTTTTTGTCGGATAGATACTAAATTCATCCGAGATATTTACAGACAAATCTAATATAACATAAATCAGAAATCTTCATCAGATTTTCGTTCGAGATTGTAGTTTAGAAATGTAAGTCCTTCTGTATATGTATATATATTTTTTTTACGCATGCGTGGTAATAAGCAAAATTGTGTTAGCAAGTGTTAGATGCATTCGTTGTTCTCACATGGGATTGTTGTTTTCATTTTCCTGTTTTCATAAGTTGGTAGTCGACTTCGTCTTGTGCATATACTGTCACACTTCGAGAGAAATAGGCGACTTTCTGCACTTGTTTCATAATATACCATTTCCTATATTACTTTTATTTTGCATCTTTGTCGTATACGTATAAAATACATGAGACTTTTATTCGCTATCTCATTATCGTACGTGTTACAGAGGTATTTGAAATATTAAAAAAATTGAGTAGGTCATCCATATCATTAATGATCAAAGGATTAGTAGATAAATGGAAGAAGTAATAAAGTAGTGGAATTTAGTCGTTTTTCAAAGGCTTTATTTCAGCACTACCTATTACGATTCCACATTCAGAAAAACTACTGATTTTCAGTACTTTATTACCTGTCCTATGTCATTAATGTCATTTATGGAGGTGATTTTGACGTTGACAATTTGTGCTTCATTGTATGTTAGTAGTTTCGTTAGTTTAATCTACAACTCTTTTTGTATGTTTCATCCATTATTATATTTATATATAATACTTTCAATTTTGACTATATCTTACTTCGGATTTCACCCGATTTAACTCGAAAAGATGTCGTCAATCCTCTTTTCTCCAACACGTAACTATGTGATTTAATTTCATCAAATGCGGGACATAGACTATATATATATATATATATATATATATATATATATATATATATATATATATATATATTAATATTAAATTTAATATGAACACTGAGCCATGTGGTGCATAAATTAATTTCTGTGATTTATATATATATATATATATATATATATATATATATATATATATACATATATATATATATATATATATATATATATATATTTCATTTTTTATTATTAACAACAGGATACTAACTAAATGAATTTATGAAGGAAGTAGCACTCAAAATGTCAATCTATTGAACGTGTAATCCAATTAAAGAATCTTTCTCCACACCCGAATGACCTTTGTAGTCCAGTATTCTATATAGATAAGAATCCCTGTTATGTAAAGTAATTTTGTAATTCTGCATTCTTTGCTAAGGCAGATATTCCGTTGAGGAGCATGTACACTGAACGCTACTTACGTAATGTCCAGCTGATCTGAAGCCACACAAGAGGAGGTTTTTTACACTTACAACGTACAAGTAGCACCGATCCATCATTGTTATGCTGATAGCAGTGAACCAGTAGCGGCGATGAGAGGTATTTAGGAGGGGACATCATTAAAACTTTGAATAAAAGAATAATACAACATAGTCATATACTCATGGTTATTCACTCTGATCAACTTTAAAAACACAAACTTTTGAAAAAAATTGTTATCCTGCTCTGAAAATTACAACCCCAGTTTATTGACAATTATGGCTTTCCAATGAAGAAACAAAAGACAATAATAAAACAAACAACTTGTACTTGGTACAAAATATGTAATAATAAATTAAAATACATATTTGGTTTACCGACAAACATTTTATTAATGTGGTCATCGTTTTGTTCTTTCGGACATCCTCAAAATATGACTGCATTAGTATATAAATTGTCAGTATACAGGATGAATACTAGAACCCTTGACATAAATAATTAACATGGGAAATCAAACTTTTTTTTGTTTAAATGTCGCTTAAAATTTAAGTCTTTTTGGTGTAATTGGGCATTAAACCTTTTTTTCCATAAGTACTATACAATACCAAAACAGATTTTGAAACTAGTTAACACTCAACAATAATAATGTAACGAGCGAGACTCACCGTAGATAAATCATCGCGGTTGACCTGTCTGGTCAGGTAGTCTCGCAAAAGATCAAGTGGGATAGGAGCGATGTCGCTATTGTTCGGGAATTTTATAGTCTGGAAGACTCTGAAATGTTCGAGACTTGCTGCCCGCAGATGTCTGTATCGGTTAGAGTATACAGGGAGTCACTGAAGGAAGTCAGTGTCGGTCAGTGCCTGTCAGCGACATGTAAAGTAGAAATAGATATATTGTGGAAATAAATATAAATAGCTGATGATATAAATACCGTATAAATAAGAGTTTGTTACTCGTTTATTAAACTTTGTTATATAAATAATACAACAATATATTTCTGTTCTGTATTGAAAAAATACAACGGTTTGGATTTCTGAAACCTATCAATCTTTTGCATCATCATCAGAGACAACAAAATTCAATATTTTATATTTCAAAATTAAAATTTATGTATCCTCGAACTGATTTATAATATTTTTCATTTCAATCATTGTTTTTGTTAATTGAAAGCCATATTTTCTTATTAGAAATAGTTAAGAATCGTCATAAATAACATATTCCGTAGAACCAATTTGCGAAAATAGCTAAATCAAATAGTTGCACAGCAGCTCATAAATTGTCGGGTCCGAATTGATCTCGTGGCTGATTTGAAAGCGATCGAAGGCGATATACGGGGCCGGCGGTATTAACATTCCTGAGGAGTGTCCTGCGGTATGCCTGATGTTCCTCCTTAATAAGCAGTTCATAAATATCAGCTACTCGACTTTGAACTTTTCACCTAAGGAAAAATAAATAACCCGAGGAAATCACCGAGTGTGAAACGGCTGTAATTGCCGCTTCATTATTAAACGTGGAAATGGTTCCGCATGCTGGTTTTTAATGGGACGTTTCAAATATTCATTTGTTTATAATTTTTATTAACACTTATTATTAAAATTAGAAAAGTGAAGCTATTAAACAGTACGGAGACCCAATAATAGATAAAAGAATATAAGCACATTTGGATTTGTGGTATGAAATGATAATGATTTTGATCTTTCTCTTGTTGGTTCGGTTTTGTCTTATTGTCTTTATTTAAGATTTTCTTGTCTTCTTTTGATGTAATTAAACAATTCAATCAATATTCTCAGTGCTGGACTTAAGCATAAGTAAATTAAATGCCTGAGGGCCAATATTACGGTAGGCACCCATCTGAGCTAGCGATTCTAATGCAATTGCTACTAAGTAGCCGAATATTTTTGGATAAACCAGCGCTTGTGCTGATATGGCACATTCTTTAGCCTGAGAGTTTGTGCAGAGCACAAAGTATCGCAAATTACAATTGCGAGACAACCAATATCAGATTGGTTATATATAATTGAGACGTGATATCATTGTGACAGCCACAAAATAATACTTGTATAAAAAATGTAATAAACACATATCTAGCTTGTCGAAACTGCCCCGTAGTTGGTGAATTTATTAAGATTTCAATAGATATGTATCCATCTTTTCTTTGTTCCTGGAACTGTCATTTTTCAATATGTAATATATTTATTTATTCTTGCCAATCTCTGCAGTTTAATTATAATACATAGAGATACACTTCCTATTCTTAATAATTTCTTTCATCCAGACTTATCCTAAATCTCACTTCCTTGCAGGATTTATTTAGATGGCTCAGATATTCCTCTTCCCTTCCGTAAAACCTACACCTTTTCTCATTTCTTGATAACCAATACTTGTTAATTTTTAGAATTAAAAAATAAAACAATAACATGAAAATTGTGTATATTGTAAGAATGACAATAGTGTATTATAAAATAAGGTTTTTTTTTTTGAGTTGCAGTCATTTAATAAAATCCACTAATACACCAAAGTTTTGACTGTAAATCAGTCTTATTTAGGGTGCTGACAACATACGAAACCATACAAATCATCCAGTCGATAAAACCAATCCTATCGTGGATTATGTTTTATGCAATAAGAATTATATATCACCTTGTACCATCTCGGTGAAAATCAGCCTTTATCTTTCCTCCTTACAATCACTAATATTTTTATTTAGCAAACTACTCATATCTCGCTTGCTAACAAAAAAAACCTCTTGTAGAGTATTGAACCAAATCTATCTCTTCCTATGCAATCAGCTTCATTATTGCATAATCTGTTATCACCTCTAGAGATCCTGATAACATTTTTCCTGCTAGGTGCTACCATGTAATAATCCGGCAAGATTTTTGCCTGTTTCTAGTTGAGTAGAAGTAAAAATGAGCATCTCGAGGTGTTAGCCAAGTGTATTTTACGCATGGGTTGCTACGATCTTATCTGCAACGCAAGAAACCCAGACAACTTGGATTTCTAATTCTAGATAGTGGATTTTTCAGCGGAATAAAAGCTACTGATATATTAAGAATTCTCTGATTGATGGGGATTGTTTTATTGGAATAATTATAAACGATGATTAATTAAATGTTTATAATACTAACGGCAGTTGTTCAGTTTTGTATTTTTTTGGTAGTGGAACATTCCTGATGTTAGGTAATGGATAGATTTATTGCGAAGAACGCACTTTTTGCGCCTTCGAGCTTGCTTTAGAAGGAGTAACTGTCCGTTTCTGTTAATTCATGCTCTCGGTAGACATCAATAGATATGTTATTTGAGCGTTAGTTAATATGTAGAGATGAGAAGAGTCGGGTAAATAAAGGTTGAGAACTTTTTTTTTTTATTTTTTACTTTTAAATAGGACTCAAGAGTTCGAAATCATTCTTTTGTTACAATCTTCAATTATTGAGAATGTAGATATGCGTTTTAGTTTATTTAAATTATATAAATGTGTTATTTATATAACTTTGTTATTGGGAAAAAAGTGTACCAAGGAAAGAGTGGTAAATTTAATTTATCTCACCTTCTAACACCAAAATAAATTTAATCTCATTTCTCATCAAAATTTTCTTTTAATTTATATAGCTCATTTAAAATTAGATTTAAAGTAAATACATATAGGTGAAGAATTTAATAGAAAATATTTTACTTACAGTATAATGCAACGAATCTAACTGAAAATCCAAACATTGACTTACCTAAAACAAAAAGAAAAATACGTTAGCATCAATAATAAATTACGCTTATGCACAACAATACACGTATGCATAACAATAGATAGTAACGGCACACAAAATGTTTACAAAAATATATCATGCAATGAAATATAATTTTATAGAGAAAATAGAAATAAGTAATATAACTATAATATAAGATGGTATTTAACATAATGTATAGATCAATATTGACAATGGGTGTAAATCATATATATTGTCAAATAGAATGAAAAGAAACAATGGGCAAAATTAGTGCACATATAAACATGTAAACTTAAAGGACGTTATATATATATATATATATATATATATATATATATATATATAAATAGGTATATATTTTGTGTTAGTTGAACCAACTCTGAAAATTATGTTTCGCATTTTTTTTTTCTAATTTATTTATAAACTTCTTTCAACTTACATCAAGATTATTGCGTAGCTTAAAATATATTTTTGTGCGTAAAAAAAGGATTTTCATAAATTACTTTTTTATGTGAAACATATTCCGAATTCCATTGAAGGTCACAAACAAAATAATTACACTGTCAATTCACCACTAACATTTAACTTTTTGTTAAATTATGACGAATGATCGAACAGTTCCCGAGAATTAATTTATGGAGTGATTTGCAGATTTCAGCAAACCACAAGTCTGTAGGATGAAAGTAAGATTCCAATAAAAAATCTTAATCGTGAATGCGTAATTAAAATATGAGCATGTCAGCTTTAGGCCTACTTTCAAATAAATCAAGTCGGCTTTGGTTTAGGCTTAACGGAATGCCCTTCTTACATCTCATGGTCGCGAAATTAGAGCAGGAGTGTACTGGGATTTTTGTGGTTTTAGAAAGAAATAACTGTTTATTATCTGATGTTAGTTATGTAAGTTGCTGTTAGTCATTGTTTTTCCTACAAATTAAAAGTTGTTTTTAGTTTGATGAGCGACTGATAAATTGTGGTTTAAACCACAAAAAATTGTGCAGTGTAACTATATTATTATTATTTAAATAGCGAATCCCAAAAAGGTGTTGTCATAGGCATTTAACTTGGGGAAAATTTTTTGGTAAATAAAAACTGTCCTGCTAACAACTAAATCACTATATTGCCCTGGACAGTACTTAATGTATTCCTACAAAATAATTAATGCATATTATTTAATTTTATCATAACCATAATATAATTCAATGAAGTTTTCATAAAAGTAATACTTTTTTTCAAAATCGATACTAAAGTACACGATATCACTCCGCGAAGTTAGCCAAAGTAGTAGCTAAAGTAAAACTTTACAGACCTTTATGTCAAAATTTAAGTTTACAGACTAATCTGTCAAACAGAATTAACCTATATTTTAATAGTATCGCCTCGTAGAATATATTCCATATGCTTAATAAAAAATTATTGTTAGTCTATGTACCTATCAATACTGTAAAACGTACCATATTATCATTATATTGAACCATAGTAATCCTTATGAGACACCAAGATTTTTTGAATGTGCCTTACATATTTATTGACTTGCTAAACAAAATTACGATTCTATCTCGACAAATCTTAGTTTATGTTGAGTATACACTTGTTTATTACTTATCTTTGGCATCTAGATCGTAAGTTACATTAAAATATGTTCGCGATAGTGGTTCAGATCTTATTGCCAACGTAGTTCTTTTTATAATGATTAGGTATGCAAATGAATATGACATTTCACTTTCTGTGGTTGGTGTGATTAGGTAGAAATGTGGAATATAATTATATTTCATTTATGTTTTTATGATGACTGTAATTGATAAATACAAAAAGCGGTGTCTCACTTGACTAGAAATCTGGGATTACTCATGAATTTTTTTGTGTATTACTTAGTCTTAAATATTGTATCAGTGTATAATATCTTTATAGATATATTTTGATAAAAAGAAATGAAAAAAGTATGATTGATAATAATAATAGTTTATGATGAAAATAGTTACGTAATGAAAAGATGTAACTTATGAATATGCTGAGTAGTAGTAAGTAGTCGACGACAGAAATGAAAGACGTTACCAGTAAAATCCTATTTTATTTTCTTGTTTTCTTCCATTACCAGCAACATTAATGAAGCTTCGTTTATGACCATGTCGACAACAATTAACGCTAGTAATTATCATTAATATGTGCTGAGAACGTCGTTAACTTTATTATTATTAGGTTATCGAACATCTTAAACTGCTACATTGACATTTCACAATATCGAAAGATCTGTTCCATTAAATCTAATGTAATTTTTGGCAGTTTCAATATGTTCTATAAGTTTGAAAATCTATTATCTGCTATATACGAAATATATACTATTATTAATAATAATATAATAATACTCTATTTTGAGGTTATGTCAGAAGATGGTTAATAACTTAAATTAATCTTAGATTTATCAGACTAAATAAAGAAAGTGTTATAACTAGATTCTATTGTAATTTATTTGAAATTATTATTATTATTATCTACTATGTATTATACTATGAATATTGAACTATTATAAATATATGAAACAAAGATTATTCAAAATAAGTGCACGTGAAAAGAATACCGCCAAATTTAAACCAAAGTGGGCGTTTAAACCTATACATGTGAGAATTGTTCTGAATTTTTTATTACATGACGTGTGAAAAATTCCAAATTCTGGAACAGTTCCGAACTGATGATTCGAACAAACCTTGTGATTTCAGTGAATTAATAATTAGAGAATTATTAATTTTTGTTCCTATTCTTGAAATAGTTATGGCCTTATGGTACCTTAGTCGAAAAAGTATATAAAGAATCAAACTCACTAAAAGAACATTGGTGTTCAGGACTATTAACATCTGTGGTACAAAATTCCTAGGTGCAATGGGCTTCAAGTATTTCATCCCTTGAAAAATGGTCTCGCAAGCAAAATAATAGAAAGCATATTACTTTATATTGTGATTTTATTAATTTATTTTTTATTAAATGAATATTTTTTTATTTATTATATATTCATTTTATGTAAACTTTTTTCTGGTTTACCCTCCAAGGGTTTTAAATCGATGTTCCGTAAACCTAGAAAAGATATGTGGCCAATTCTTTATTTAGCTAATTTCAAAGAAATTTCTTCGGAGTTTATAGAGTTCCATGAGTTATTATAGCGATTTCAGAGTTAGGCCAATCTACAATTTTGTTTCACAGACTCTGCAAGGTACCTACAGCTTCTGAACAACTCAAAGACTGGCGAAGTTAGGATTTGAACCTCAGATCACACACTCTTCTCAATTCAAACAACAACGCGTTAACCAAGTAAGCCACTTCTACTAGTTAGTAACATAGCAACAATCATATTCCGTATCACGTATTGACGCTATTGCGTCGCCGTTTGTTCTCAATATACAATTCTATAATAATATCCATGTTATACTATTGGTAACGCTGTACATATTTCTCTCTAGAGAGGGAAAATAAATTTTCCTCATTATTTTGCGAGAAGAAAGTATAGCATTCTACGCAATAATGAAATGCGCACACTTTTCACACCCACTCAAATGATTGTTAACGACCACTGCTCGATTTAAAAAAACACACGTTAATGCAAAATAGGTAACATTACGATAACATAGTACATAGCAACGAACAGAGTTAGTATATAAGGGATGAAACTAACTGAAAGAACAATGAAGTTTAGTTGTATACTGAAGCCTCATATTCCACATCACGTATTGACGCTATTGCCTCGGCGTTTGTTCTCACTATATAACTCGTATGCAGCCCCGCGTTTTCCACAAGCATTAGTCATCGGGTTATCGGGCTTCAGCCCATGTAAATGACTGGGCTGCGGGAAGCCGCTTCGGGTGCTGAACACGAATTCCGCGATGCTCACGGCGCATGAAGAATGGCCTACACGAGTGTAGGAGGTGTAATGGCTAGTAAATATGCGGATGCTTGCATGCCAGCCAGGGGTGTTTACGATAAAGGAAATGGATATATCATCCTGTATTCCGCACCGCGCTATATACTTCTTTACCTGCTATATAAGAATGACCTACAGGAGCATAAGAAGTGTAATTGTTGGTAAATATAAGGATGCTTGAATGTCAGGTAGTTATATTTAGTGGAAGAGTATACCCCTTTAGCTGCAATGTGAGAATGACCTTCAAGAGTATATGAAGTGTAATGTCTAGTAAGTATGAGGATGCTTGGATGTCAGCCAGGGGTGTTTACGATAAAGGAAATGGATATATAATTCGGTATTCAGCACCGCGTGGTTGCTGGAGTCACCGAAATAGAGGAACTTCTTTCACAACCTGAAATAGGTTACTTCTTTAGCTGAAATATAAGAATGATATACAAGAATATAGGAAGTGTAATGGCTAGTAAATATATAAATTCTTGTATGACAGGCAGAGGTACTTACGACAAAGGATTCAACACCGACCGGTTGCTGGATTCACCAAAATGTGGAGCTTCTTTCACAGACTGGAAGAGTATACTTCTTTAGCTGCAATATAAGAATGATGTAGACGATTAAAGAGCTGTAATGGCTGGTAAATATGAGGATTCTTTAATAACAGGTAGGAGTATTTACGATAAAGAATTCAGCATATAGTGAAGCTTCTTGCACAGGCTAGAAGAATATGCTTCTTCAGCTGTAATATAAGAATGACCTACAAGAGTATAAAAGGTGTAATGGCTGGTAAATATGTGGATGCTTGGATGCCAGTCAGGGGTGTTTAAGATAAAGGAAATGGATATATCATTTTGTATTCAACACCGCGCGGTTGCTGGATTCACCGAAATAGTGGAGCTTCTTTCGCAGACTGGAAGACGTTACTTCTTCAGCTGTAATATAAGAATGACGTAAACGAGTATAATATGTTGTAACGACAACCTTTGGTTATGGAGACGTCACTAGGTAGTCCTGTTGGAAGTTGTTCCGTCTGCTTCTCAAAGAATTCTCTCGGGCGCCATCAGCAGCGGTATAGGAAAGACAAAACTTGTACCGTGGTTGCCCTAGTTCGTTGGGCCAGGGGTTAACACTAAAATCAGAGTTTCTAACAAAAAAATTTATTCAGATCCTGGTGGTACAGCTACGTTGACGCGGAGAAGTCAAAACTATGGTCGCGGTCAGAATCTAATTATATAAAGAGAAGAGCACAGCCTAATCGGATGCAAATTTGAGGCTGTACTGTAGAAGCGGTTTAAGTCAGGAAGACGAACACGGCCAAAATGGGTGCCAGCTTTAGGCGGTATCATCGGGGCGGTATAGTCAGGGAGGTCTACAGTCAGAGTCAGGAAGGCGAGGATCACTAAACTGAAAATCAGCTTAAAGTTTTACTCGTCGGGTTTAGCGGTCAGGTAATACGGTTTTACCTACGAATTGTCGATCGGAGGCACGGTGTATCTCGGATATAAATCGTAATCGTCGCTAGAGAGCTCAGATCAGATCGCTGTCAGAAGCTGATAAACAAGTGCATTTATATTTTGAAAATAAATATGTATGTGGTTACCGTAGGAAATGAAAATGCGTTTACAATATACTTTGTATGCAATAACAACCATACAACAATTAAATCTTAATGATCTTAGAAAAAATAATTTCGCGCAGTACTTGACAGCTTTATTGTTGTAGCTTTCCAATCCGAAGTAAAGAAGCTTATCAATTCCATCATACTGATGAGTCCCAACAAAGGCGTTGGTTAGAGATGAGTTGTCTCATGGAGACCTAACCAAGTGTTATATATTAATAGCTCACTCTGCACATTATCGCTATTCCTCACGCTGACCGAGCACCTCGTGTGCAGTGAACTCCTTCCTCATGGCAGGGCACGATGTCCGGGTGTTGCGGTTAGCTGTTCTGGTGCCGTTATGCGCGCTCGGCACTCACGACACGGTACGCGGGTGTACGCGCGAGGCGCTCGTGCCTGGCACGGGGCAGCAGTGGCGTACATGAGGTGGTGGAGTTAGGAACCAGGGGGATAAACAGCTGATCGGTAGGAATTGAGGTTTATAGTTGAAGAAGTATCCATATGAGGAATGATTAAGTTTCACAGAGGCAGGGCAACGTACTTAAGTGTAATGATTTTACAAGCAAAGCTTCGAGACGAAAACATAAAATTTTAAAATATTTTTTTTCAAAAGTAAATAAATGTGACATATTTTGTAACTAGATTCACAAACTAAAAGAAAAATAAACAAGTATCCGTAGAAACCAAGGAATAAGAAATAACTTGTATAATAAAAACCTGTAATATCGTCGTAAATTAAAAATTCTATATGCCATCGAACAGTATTAACAGTGTACTAATAAAACAAAATTAGAAACCTGAATTTTCATCATTTTAGTGCTTTTGTGTAGGCAAAGACAATATGTAGGTGGAGCAGATAATTATATTGGACTTACATATTTATGCTAATAATTATAGTCTGAAATGTAAAATTTGATTTTTCCCTAAATGTATGTTTTCGAGACGAGAAATAAAAAAAGAAAATTCTAGTCTTGTCTCATCTTACAGAATCACTACCTAGTTAAGTGAACGAGGACTTCGATGATAGAGCAGAAGATGAACCTATTATTGTGTATAATTCTTATCATACCGGGAAAAAAATCTGTTGAAGTCAGTAATCTGGAACTTCCTGCCCTTTTTAGAGTTTGTAATTAGTCACTTTTCACGGATAAGTACTTGAAAAGTAGCCGTTGTTAGGCAACGTAAAATGTGTACAGTATCATAGTCATGGTTACATTTTATTGATATCAAAAATGTTATGTTTGAACTGTTGTCATTCGTGAAATAATCAAGCAAATATAATTCAAGAAATGAATTTTAAATGGTAAAATTCACTTATTTTTCCTGCGAAGTAACAACAACTCAATTTGTCTTAACAGATATTTTCAGATTAAAAAAATTATTCAAAGCAAATTCAATAAGAATTTGTTTAATACGGCCTTCAATTTGGAATAATTTATGAAGCCTAACCACTAAATTATCCAATAAAATGTTGTAAATCCTGCATAAGTCAGTTTTAAATATCTCTTCATACAACTTTATATAAGTATTTCCTCAATTTGAATCATTACTTCGTAAGCTATAGACACCGTCGTTACTTTACAGCGAGGTTTACATATAAATTGGAAACATTTTCCTCTAAAACCATAACTCCTTCAGGTCATACAAATCCTAATACGGCTGCATAGTATATCTGTGCGAATTTATGAAAAGTTCTTTTCGCATTTACCATAGAAAGCAGCATTTAACACCTCGGCCTATTCTTCGGTTGAATAAGGTGATCCATCTTGTACATACGTGTACATGCGTAGCCAATATGCTGTCGTATTTATGTGGTATTCACACTTCTCGCAGAAAACCTATTCACAAGTCGCGACGCGTGTGTGAGACCGTTTTTCACAGGTCGCTACGTGTATATACCACGTGAAATGTGGAGTTGTGAGGACGTGTGAGGCAAGGAATGCATGAGGAAAGTGACAATGTGTGCAATTGTGGGGAATTATCACTGACGCGAATTTTAGTGAAATGTTATACCTGGGACTCACAATAAAACTTAACGTTTATATTTATTACTATTATTTATAACATTGAGCTGATTGTCGTTTTATTTTAGGTTCAAATATATAAATCCATGATTCAACCTGTTACAATATCATACACTACTTTGGATTTACCTTTATTGTAATGTTTTATTGTTTTCTTGCACCATTCCACATGACGTTATTTTTGATCATCATTTAATTTTTTATGAGGAATCCAACAAACTTTCCTGATTTACAACAGCGTAACAAATAAACGAGTTTTTATCATATCATACGTCGCACAACATTTTATGTAAGCATTGGGCCTTAATTAACTTTATTATTGTTCCAGTAGATTGTTAGAATTCCTAGCTTTCTCATCCTTTAGATATTTTCAGTACTTACATTGTGATGTCCATGTAAGTCTGTTTCTAAATTCGTTATTCATTTAGTTGATCGGTCGTCTATGTCTTTAGTGGTTTTCGATTATCATCTACGGCACAAAGTACCTATGGTTCTTGTTTCGTCATAATTTTTACCTGTATTGTAATGCAGTGGTGGTGGTTAATATTTTTATTTGCTAATTTATGTTAAAAATTTTGTAATTAGCTATTTTACCTTGAAAAACATTAACTATGAAAACATACACCAAAAAAATTACCAATTTTTAATTAAATTATTTAATGAAACTTTCTTATCCAATAATTTTATATTATTTTTCCAAAGTATTTATTTCTTGTCCTAAAATATTTCAAAAATATCTTAGATTATAAGAAATACAATTACTTCCTTAACAATTTATTAAATATTCTAATTGTAGGAATGTGATTTGTTCATTTCCAAAACAGAACGAGTTGGATCATGATAATTAGATACCCACTATTCGTTTAAAAATCGTAACAATTTTCATAATGCTTTCTTGAATATAGTTACGTCTATACATGTTGTGGTTTGTTCATTATCGAAGCCTGGTCAATATTCAAACCGTGGTATATATTCCAGCGAATATGCAATGTAGATATCGGTAACTGGTTTATGTAAGTGTGTCTCGTGTATGAAATGTTAGGTCTATTTTAAGCAGTCCAGTTTTTCCTCACCGAGTGAAGGTACGATGTAGAGTAGACGCAAAGACTAGTTTTTGTCATCTATTAAAGAAAGTGATAGGTTTTCATTATGTAACTGTAATTAGTTTTCGATTATCGAAAGAAAAACGTCCTTTATGTGGAGCAAACATTCAACAAAAAATCCTTGTTGATTGGTTGCCTCGCGCTTACCAAATCGATCAGGATTGAACATGATTTGCAATTCACCAAACTACACCATTTTTTAGGTAGGCGGATATTTAATATTCAGAATAAAAACTATGCGGCTTCTTTGATATTAACATTTTTCTTGTACGAAAATAGTAACAGTTGTTGATAAATATTTATTTATAGTTGTATGAATATAAGAACCCAGCAACAAAACAAGAAAAGGACAAGATGATAATTTACACAAAACAATATAATAACAAACACAGGTTTGAAAAGCCAAACACTAAATAATATATGGCTCTATCATGTAAAAAGTATCGCTAAGACAAAAGCTAACAATTCAAGAAAAAATATATTTGACAACAGTGTATATATATATATATATATATATATATATATATATATATATATATATATATAAATATGCGATAGTTTTGACGGTCAAATCGATTGTAAAAAACAGGGTACAGTAACTTAAGTTAATGATATTTAGTTCGTTTTGTCCTGCTATCTATTGGTTGATCCCCAGAAGTTTAATAAAAGAAAATTAGTTGCTTTTAATTTTTGTATACAATACATTTGATTTCTTCTGGTAAATTGAGTACTTTACTACGATTGACATAAAATAGCAACTGTCAGAATATATTTCGTGAGAAATAGGTAGCAAATAAGTGAAAACAGTTAGCAACATCTTTGTAAGTTAAGTGATGAAACATCTCGCTATAAATTTTGTTTGTATTATAAATATTTAAAATCGAACAGGTACACTTTTTTATATTAATAATATGACAAATTTCGAACTTAATTATGTGATTATTTTTCATGGGGTTATTTGCGATATTATTTTATAATAATGTTTAGTATGTGTAATAACAACAAAACCAGAATTTCCTAAGAAGCAATATTTGTTCTTAAAGTTAATAACTGTAGCAGAATTATGTATTTTTAGATTGTTTTACTTTCATTTGTTATACCCAATAAAAAATACAAGCCACGCCTTGTTTGAATAGACCGATAGCTACCACAATATTAGCATTAACATGACTGATAGATACTTTTGTTAATTAAACAATAATTAATAATAATTATAACTGTCCTATTCATTAGCAAGCATGACTTTTGTGCGTTGGTAAAAATGACAAATTATTTACCCCCTAAGGCATCCAAGCCGCATAATTAAAACGACAAACAAAAGTTTCACATGAATACTTTATGTATCTATAATTAATTTATCATTAATTAATATTGTAAGCAAACATGGTTGCTAGATAACGCATGTTTTTCCTCCTAGTCTAATTAGTTTTATTTATTGAAGAAACACAACTTTCGCTCATCCTATGATAATATTTCTTCAAAAACTGTTACAGTTCTGTACGCATGCGGCTTCTTATTATAATGCTACACTTTCTCTAGCCTATCTAATTAAGCATAAATTATTATTTTCAAAATAATCTCAGCGTTGCAAACATTTGCATATTGTCACTTTTTGCAATCGTACTCATATATCAAATACCTCGATGCATTTCCTGGTAGAAGGTGTCAATTTGATTATTTTAATTTGTTTTAAGAAAGTTTTCAGGTAATAAAGTTTTGTTTCAACGAGAAAAACGTCAACTTCTCTGGAATTAAGCATTTTCGGAAATTTCCTTAAACGAAATTGTCACCTTATTTTTAAATGTTTAATCCATTGTTGAGTTATGCCGTTTCAAACTATACAGGGTGTTCCACAACTTAGGACAAAAAATGAAAGCGTATATTCTGTACTACGTGCTGATTATAAAACAAAAATAGTTTTTTAAAACGTAAAATATTCTTACCGTTCCTAATATACTATATTTATTTTGCGTACAGTGAAATACAAAAATAATTAATTCTAACAGTAAAGTTTTTTATCAAATTCTAATCATATAGTACAAGTTTTATATTTACATATGATTAATAAAACAAATAATAATCAACAGTTTATGTTTTTGTTTCCAACAAAACACTCACGCAAAAACATTTAAGCGCAGTAGAACATTTGAAATGCTAAGCGATAATAATTTAAAAGTAAATTTAATGGTCTAGTTTACTGCTGCTTTACAATACAAATAAAATAGATTGCGAATATTTACTTTTTTGTGCTTTACGATTATGTCTCTCAAATGAATTGTGAGGAATTTTTTAATTGTATCACAGGTGGAAAAAGAGAATAACAATTTATTCATTTACTCTAGAGAAAGACAGAAATGGATCAACACATAAGTATCATGGACAATAAGTTCCTAAACCATAGTCGAAATATTATCATATTGCAAAAGAATATGAAAATATATAACATTTAATAAGCATTAGTAAAAATATTTCATTTAAATAAGATATTAATTTTGTTACGATGTCCGTATGTAGCACATACTAATTTGTTACGAACTTAAGCTTTTTTATAGCTTCCGTTAACTAAAAATAAATATAGGACTAAAATGTCACCTGATCGTATAAAATATCTACCAATATTAGCAAATATTTTTTTTTGTCAAAGTCATTAATGTATATTGAATCTTTCAAATAATTTACCTAATTGAAGGTTAAGGAATGATAATTAAGTTATTTTTTGTTAATAAAAGCAATATTGATTAAAATATGAAATTGTTGACAAATATTATAGGTAGAGGGAATCGGGCACCTAAATCATTACTCTCCAGGCCCCAAAAATAATTAATAACATATGATAATTGATCGGTCTAAATTGGTATAAAACATTGCTAGACTTTGATAATAATAAATGTTCGTTTTAGATAATTATATATTGTCTACTAGATACTTGAAATGTAGGGTAACTGTATCTATGCTTCTTCGTACTGGACGTAAAGGTGAGCGTTTTTTCAATGCTTTTAATTTATGCTTTTAATAACAGCAATCATCAATTCAAAATAGCATGTTGTGTTCCAAGGCTATCTAGATAAACAATACAGTTCTTTCTGACATCTGAGTGTTTGGCAATCTTTATGGAGCAGCTATAAAACCGAGAATTACGACTGAGCATATTGAAACTGTAACATTTGCCAACATTATCATAATGCTTTAATGAATTTTTTACTTTTCTATTCATTTCGATCATCGGAGAGAAGAATACGCCCAGTCATAGACGTGCACTTGTTTCTTCCTTCTTTCAGCAGAATTAATTGGTACTTTATTCCTTTATATGGTTTTTAAATTATGTTCTCATATATTATATCGAAATCTTAGTTTATTATCTGTCGTAGTCTGTCTGTAGTACTTAGGTATATATTCAAATTTATTTAAATCATTATTTATATAAAATACAGGGTAGCCCAATGAAAATTATCAGCGCAATTTTTGGCCACTAAACATCAATTTTGCAAAAAAAAACGCTCGAACACGTCAAATTTAGTATAAAGGGAGACACCTGAATAGATTAGTACCAATGGCATAACTTCAACCCTAAAATGGGGATGGACTGCACCTCAAAATTTTTAAATGTAAATGGGTGGCAAACATGACACAGTTCGAAAAATACGACAAACGCCAAGGAGCTACTAGCTCTCAGCAAAAAGAATTTAAAAATAATGACAGGAGTTCTTACCGACAATTGTCTTTTGGAATACCATTTGTACAAATGGTGAAAGGACATGTGTCGACTTTGTGAAGAGGACGAATAATTATTGGAAGACATACTGTGTGAATGCCTAGTCTTAATCTCAGAGAGATTCAATCAACTAGGTAAGAGGTACCTTACGGCTGATGAGATTATGAACTTGACTCCTGGAGATATAAATTCTTCTTCCAATAATTGGTTACATTAAAAATCTAGAACTATTTCTAGAAAACTAATACAATAATATATGAACGATTGTTTTTTGTTTTAGTGAAATAAATTGTGAAAAGTATATGTCAACCGTCGGCATTCAAACTCAAGACCTACATCTTTCTGGGATGTCGCTCTACCATCTGAACTATAACTACCACACATCTAACATGTTACTGATAGAATTCCTAAATAATAATAATATAAACTTGTTTAATAGTTACACTGTACGAGAATATGTCAAATGCGGAGAATAGAACAGCCATAGTGAGTCCTAAGCTCAGATGGTCGAGCGACATCCCTGCAAGATGTACTTAATCCATTAACCTTTCAACCTTTCGGTGTAAGGATACCAGAGTAAAGCGAATTTAGGGTAGTTTCTTCTACATGTCCCTACACTGTTTTCTGTTCTTTGCCAGCCTTGGTATTTCTTCCCACTTGATTCCTCTACTGTCCTCCGCCTTTCATATTTCATCCCTCTATGCTTTTCTGGGTCTATCTCTTTTTATTTTTCGGGATTCCCTCATTTATTTTACTACATCATCGACTATTTTCAGTTAATATTGATATAATTACTTTTGAGAGATGGTGTGTTTCATTGTTTCTTGGCTGGGTGTTGATTTGAAAATATCAGATGGTTACTGGGATTCAGCCACTCTTTATTGTATTCACATTCTACTTTTTCGACCTTAGATGAGGTATAACAGAGAGATAAGCCACACTCCTATAGCTACGTACTACTGAGCAAGCAAAACATGTATGATCGAGAATCGCCTAACAGTCAGCTGCGTGAGAACAATCCGCCAGCTGAGTAGTGCACACTTACAGTTAGACGAACGAAATATTGGTCATAGTGTTTTGTCACCTATCCTCAATATTTGTTTGATTGAGTTTTCCATATAACTACTCCACTGGTCCACTGTTCTCAAACAACTGGCTGCAAGCGGTTTTAAACCTTAGATCTTTCGACAATATATTTGGGCAATGCCATATCTCTATGTTATACCTCATCTAAAGTTTCGACCCTACATGTGTCTTCTTTAGGAATTGAATTTCAATAATTATGGTTTTAATATTGGGATGAAATGGCTGAATCTTAGTAACCATCTTATATTTTCATAATTGCTTTTGTTTGTTTAGAGTACGCCACTGGCCAACATCCATCTAATTTGGGAGCAACAATTAGTAATTGTCAGAATGATAAAATACGCGATCGGTAGAAATGTCAATCGCATTCCCATTCCTCGACTCCACCCGACATTTACGCGTGATGTGCCAACTACTGATCTCCAGATCAGCAGCCGCGGAAAGGTCAAGGCCCACGGGATGAATTAGGCGAACGCGAACAGATGATAATTGCCGATCACTTAATAGCCACATCAATTACTCGCAGGAAGACAAGTACATTCCAGCACATTATTCGCAACTTCTTCTAGGTTGTTAGTTTTTATAAGTGAATCTATTTTAGGATTTTAATTATATTTATATACTTTATTTAAATTTTGGTTGAGTCAATTATTTATCATGTAAAATAACGCTATATAGAAATGAGCTATATGGATTGAGTGGGTAGGTCTGAAAGACAAAAGAAGACGTTTAGTTTTTGATTACCTTCTTTATGTGTTGATTTTAAGGAGTATAAGTTCATTTAACCCTTAATGTTAAGCATTTTTAAACTATGACAATATTAAACCTTTCGCTGAACATTATAAAATTGATTGAAAAATTTTGCTAAAAACATAGTAAAAATATCTACGAGCACGAAGTTAAAATTAAAATAGAAAATATAATTCATTTTAAAAATTGATTACTGGCACAAAGTCGCTCATCCTCCTAATAGTTTCTTTTTCTTTTCGTAAATGTATCTTCTCTAAATTCGGAAACAGGGTTTCCCTCATATTAAATATGATTTTAAGTATAGGTATCTATGGTAATGTATCAATACATCTGATCCCGTTAAACAAATACTCGTTTTGTTATTTATTTTACTGTTAACTAGTTTCAAAATTCTTTTTGGTAATAAATAGTTCAAAGATTTGTAAAAACAGAACTTTTTTCTGATTATCGGAATACGTCAACTTTCTCATTTTTTGTGCATCTCAGGGTTTTGAGACTGCACCCTGTTAGAGGCTTTGGAGTGTAACTTATTTACACGCCCATGGAGAAGATGACCAGTGAAATAGCGACAATCAGAAAACGGGGATGAATTCTGTAACTTGAAGGGGATGGGTCGTCTGAGGATAATATTTGGAATTAGCAAGCTAAAGGGAAGTCAGAAACAGATAGTTAGCGAGTGAAGAAGAGGAGTCAATCATAATTCGTTTTGAAAATAATATTTTGTAAGTTTAAGTTTTATTATCACATGAAACTTGTAATCCACTTATTAGTAGTTTTTAACTTTTAACGTGTAACCATTAATTAGTTATTTTTAACTTGTTGTATTTCTATTTAGTTTTAATATATTTTATTGTTAAGTTCTCTTATTATCGCTATGTTTATCCCAATTATTTAAATCTTTTCCTAAAATTAGTTTGATTATTCAAATTAAAAATAATCTGATGGCAGCAATCATAAATTCTACCATTTTCGACATTTGAATTCTAAATTCATAAATAACTTTTTATTAAATTAAAATCCAAAATTCTATAGTCCAAAATTCTCTGGTTTCCCATTGTTACAATAATAATAAGATTGCTGCCACTTCAATATCTTCTTCCTTAACCGCGTATCAACCTCTATCGGACTTCTTCCTCCTAATAATTTATTTTTCTTTTCGTTAATGTATCTTCTCTAAATTCGGAAACAGGGTTTCCTTCATATTAAATATGAATTTAAGTATAGGTATCTACGATAATATTAAGATTGCTGCCACTTCAATATCTTCTTCCTTAATCGTGCATCAACCTCTATCGGACTTCATCCTTCTAATAGTTTTTTCTCTTTTCGTAAAGGTGGGGTAAAATTATGTGAAGTTCATTCCACATAATTTTATCTAAGGGGATTCTCTCCGCTGACTTCAAGTTGAACAGATATGAGTGATTTTAAGATTGCTACCACTTCAATATCTTCTTCCTCAACCTCGCATCAACTATCGTACTTCATCTTCCTAATAGATTTTTTTTCTTTTCGTACATCTATCGTGTCTCTAAATTCGGAAACAGGGTTTCCCTTATTTTAATTACGAATTTGAGAGTAGGTATCTATGATAATAAGATTGCTGCCACTTCAATATCTTCTTCCTCAACCTGGCACCAACTATCGTACTTCATCTTCCTAATAGATTTTTTTCTTTTCGTACATCTATCGTGTCTCTAAATTCGGAAACAGGGTTTCCCTTATTTTAATTACGAATTTGAGAGTAGGTATCTATGATAATAATAAGATTGCTGCCACTTCAATATCTTCTTCCTCAACCTGGCACCAACTATCGTACTTCATCTTCCTAATAGATTTTTTTCTTTTCGTACATCTATCGTGTCTCTAAATTCGGAAACAGGGTTTCCCTTATTTTAATTACGAATTTGAGAGTAGGTATCTATGATAATAATAAGATTGCTGCCACTTCAATATCTTCTTCCTCAACCTGGCACCAACTATCGTACTTCATCTTCCTAATAGATTTTTTTCTTTTCGTACATCTATCGTGTCTCTAAATTCGGAAACAGGGTTTCCCTTATTTTAATTACGAATTTGAGAGTAGGTATCTATGATAATAATAAGATTGCTGCCACTTCAATATCTTCTTCCTCAACCTGGCACCAACTATCGTACTTCATCTTCCTAATAGATTTTTTTCTTTTCGTACATCTATCGTGTCTCTAAATTCGGAAACAGGGTTTCCCTTATTTTAATTACGAATTTGAGAGTAGGTATCTATGATAATAATAAGATTGCTGCCACTTCAATATCTTCTTCCTCAACCTGGCATCAACTATCGTACTTCATCTTCCTATTAAATGACCAACCCAAGCAGTGCAATAAAACGATGTCGGCAATTGCTCGTGTGTGTTCTGTGTACATCGCATGATCGGATGTCTAGGTGAACATGGTCTTATTGGAGCGCATTGCCGATGATGTGCAAGCCCGACGGACCGACCGCCTTGTTTGTCTTGTAAGTCACCCGCGGAAAAATCCACAAAGGTTTATGATGCATGTTAATTATGGTTTGCTTCAAGGGGATTTATTTCTATTGGAGATACATCTTTAATTATTGCTTGATTCATTTCTGGTATGATATCATAGAATGGTCATTGAATAAAAGTTCACGTCTATAATATTTTGTAGATTTGGTTTTGTTTAGTAACTTCTGTCGGGTATAAGTACTTTTTGGGTACCAGCACATTAAAGTGTGTTAGGCTAGGTAAAATCAGATGAATTTGCAAAACAGAGAACCAAACTATTTTTTACTAGCTTAAATTTTTATGTTATCCAGAACAGTGACGTCGTCAGCCAATTTTATTTGGGTGGATACAGTCCGGTCCGATATATTTTAGGGTGAGCACCTAAAGTATTTAACTAATAATACACCTTTGGTTAAAGTGCCAGTTACCTTAATCATCAATTAATAGAAAAATATCGCATCGAAAAATTGTCGTAAGTAGTCAAAAATAAACGTTATTTACTATTTTGATGCCATGTTTTTTTATTAATCGATGAATAAAGTATCCGTAACGAAACTTTAAATTATATTCAGTTTAGAAGCAAAGGTGTGCATTATTTTGAGCAAGTACAGTTTTTTGCCAATTGGCTTTCAATAATTTTTATAACTCAAAGTTCTATCGCGTCCTGCACTTGAAACTGAAATAATAATAATGAAAATTCACTTGACCCAAGTAATCCACTAATTATATTAATGCAAAACTTATTAATGCTCAAGGGTAACGAAGGTCGCTGCCACCACTATCACGAATTTATTAGTCTGCCGCGATAGAAGTAGACCAAAGAAAATGATGACAGACACGACTGTCTTCCGACAAAATTTATATTTGTGGGTATTTGCTAAAATACCTAATTCGCAGCAGCAATAACTAGGGGTTTCTAAAATCAAACAAAACTGCTCAACATAACTATTTATTTACACACAGTTATCAACAACGAACTTATTAGTGCTTAACTACTCTTCTGACATGAAAGAACAGTGTTATCAATTTGGACTCTTAACAATTAATAATATAAAAATAGGGCGACCTCAGAGTTGTTATGCTATTAGCCTAGGTTCAACACCTCACACTACTACTACCAAAGTAATAATGTTAATTCTACTTACTATTCATCGCTGGTCAACCTTAGATGAAGCACTTTATTAGTTTGTTACAAGATTCTACAGTTAAAATATTAATGAATTAAAATATGAAAATTAATTAAGTACGATTTGGACTCGGACGACGACGACTTCAACACACAACACAATAATATATAAAGTCACTAGATTAATTTAGTTATCAAAATTTGGAAAGATTCGCAAGACTGTCTCAAGAAGATCACTCAGATCTGTTAAGCTTGAAGTCAGCGGAGAGAATCCCCTTAGATAAAATTATGTGGAATGAACTTCACATAATTTTACCCCACTTTAAGGAAGACGATGTTGAAATGGCACCAATCGTTTTTTATCGTCATAGATACATATACGTAAATTCATATTTAATATGAGGGAAACTAATTTTACAACGACATAACTACCAACAACAGTTTAACAATATTTTATATTATTAAACTGTTTTCGATATAATAATAGGTCAATTGATAACGCAAAGTATAAAAACATTATTATATATATATTTCTTCATACAAATATGTCTTATTTATTAAATTCTCTAACGTATCCTTATTTTTATAAATAAATTAAAATATATAAGCATATGCCACTACCATATTTAATATACCTGTATTTTTATATGTATTGATATATGCAATTACTTATTTATATGAAGGATTATGAAATATAGCTCCGATTTAAAATCGGAATATAAAATTCGCTCCATTTGGTATGAGTGTATCTGTCACCAATTTTATGTCACTATAAATAATCTTTTATTTACAATTCCATCCACGTATCTAGATCTCCCACGCTCCTAATTTAATCCTGGTTTATAACGATTTTATGAAGAAGATCTGTTTTATTCCCAGGCATAGCAGGCGATAAAAATGTAATTAGTAGGTAGTAGTAAATAAAGATGTTCACGAAATTTTAACTCTTCCTGTATAAACAAGTAATAAAACGGAAATTTAATGGCCGGTTTTATACGTTAAAGAGGATTAAATGTGGGTTTGCCAATAAAAAATGTCACGAGGCATGATATATGCTTCCAAGGTAGGTATAAGAAAGTGCGTTTTGATCGCTCAATCAGCATAACAGTTATTGATACTTAGAATCGATACTAGAATACGTTTCTATCTGATATAAATGTATCTGTAATCTTATATAAAGTGGAAATTCGTTAAAATAGAAACTTATCTATTATAACATAAGGTATGTTGAAATCATGTGCAGATTGAAGTTCTTGTAAAAAGATTGAAAATACGGCTCTGGTTTCGATATTGTTTATAAACTGCATTTCTTTTGTAGAATACGATTCTGTAATCGGCAGTTAGACATTTTGGTCATAAAAATTAGAAATTATGGAGGAGCCAGATGCCGATAAGATCATCTTCCACAGACAAAATTTGAGTTTAGATAAGGGATTAAGAGGGTAAATTTGCCTCTCAACAATTTTTTTTTAGTTTAACTTGTTTAATTTTAAATTATTAAGTTTAGTATTAGGCGTCTAATATGGATCAGGCATTAGACCAGAGCACCTGACTTTGGAAGTGGGTGGAAGAATTTGTGTACTGATCCGACAAAAATTGTGTTTAGAGAGTTTGAGAGGGTAGATGTGATTCTCAACACAAATTTGTTTAGTTTAACTTGTTTAATTTTAAATTATTTAGTTCAGTATTAGGCGTCTAATATGGATCAGACATTAAACCAGAGCACCTGACTCTAGAAGTGGATGGAAGAATTTGTGTACTGATCCACAAGAAATTTTGTTCCGTTTATAGTTTTTTTTTTCATGTTCAGTTTGTTTAATGACTGCATTTCTACTCTGGAATACGATTCTGTCTACAGCATCTACACATTTTATTCATAAAAATTAGAAATTATAGGGCCAGATGCCGATGAGATGATATTCCACAGACAAAATTTGTGTTTAGATAAGGAACTAAGAAGGTAGATTTGCCTCTCAGCAAAAATTTGTTAGTCAGTTTTAGGTAACGTTAGCTGTAGATCACACGTAGACATAATGTAGTATGTTTAGTTTAAATTGTAAATATGTAAATAAAGTTTGAATTAAGTAAATAAATTGTGTGCGTGCCCCCATCCATCGTGTTCATCATCATCATTTAGTTAGTCATGTTAGTAAGTCAGCCATCATTACATTAATGTTTATACTGAGTCAACAAACATATTAATATACATACTGTGTCTAGATAGATGAACATATCTGATATTTAATTTAAAAAAATACAACATTTCTCGATATTTGGAGGAAACTGCAATGACAACTAAACACAAAACGTGAATAGTCTATGAAAATGTGAAATGTTAATAATTGTGCCTGTCATTTAAAAATGTTCTTATAATATAAAGTAATTATATGAAATAAAATTGGTAAATTTATATATATATATATATATATATATATATATATATATATATATATATATATATACTTTCACAATTAAGAGTTATCTAAAAAGTATTAAATTATTTTTGGGAATAATGTTTTAGTAATATTTAAAATCCGTTTTAATACTAAAAGTATATGTACGATTCTGCGATGATTATTCTTATTTCTGTAGCGATTTCTCACATAGCTCAGAAGCCGTAGTATGACAGGTACATATCGGTTGTATATTCCTTTTTGACAGTTTGACAGAACGATGTTAGCCTTGCATATCACAGACTCGGTCATTGCAAGACGTCGCTGATTAAAGGTTACGCCGGACACTAGACAAATGTCATGCATTACAAAGGCTAGCAGCCTAGATTTTAAACTATAATAGGAGATTATCTACTTCTTAGGACATTAAACATTGGAATAGGAATTGTCTTGCGGTGCAAGGTGACAATGTTGGTCCTTTGCATTTTTAGAGGTTTCTTGCTTATTGATATAAGATACCAAGATATTGTAAATGTATAACTTAATTTGCATATTAAAAATTTAAAACAATTATGTTCCTCATATATTGTAAAAATTAAATATTTGAAATTAATCTTAACTAGCAACATCTTGTGCGAATAAAAATATTTATTAAAAAGATTATCAAAACGGATGATCACAGCTTTTTTAATGGAATACGACGGATCAGTGGATCATTGGATATAACTACCAAATTAGCTTTTTTTAATAGTGAATTTAATTGATTCAAGAATCATAGTTGACCATTGGATCAAGCTTTGGTTAAAGAAAGATGATTTCGGCCGACAGTGATTCATTATATTCCATCAAGTAACCGAATTCTGAAACACTAATAATTTTGAAATAAGGAAAAAGAGTCAAGATCTGTACTAATCATTGTCACCTTTTGATCTGAGTCTTTGTTGTGCCCTCTCCACTCCAGCTAGGGTATCTGACAGATGACTTTTAGTTGCGTACTCTACATTTCTTTTTTCAATCTGCGATAAATAGATTGGTGAATTCTATAATCCTGTCAATATATTACAAATTGTAGCATTTGTGACATAAGAAACATTATCCGATTGTATAAAACGTAGTCTGAAGTAAGCACTAGTTCTAGTTGTATTTTGTAATCGTGTGCGACAAAGAAGCATGAAAGCATTAAACGATCTCAATCTTGCACAAAACCTACAATTGAGCTAATGGCTGTAACCGACCACAGCATTCACAAATGACATTTTCCTCGCTGCGTCATACCACTCAGATGTTTTTATAGAGCAAAAACATCGCAATTCATTTGTTACTACAGAAATAAGACACTAAGGGGTGTTGCAATTATGAAGAAACATTGATTGGAGGTAATAAATTGAAAGTGAGTAAAATTAATTAGGAGTTTTTAAGACCTAGATTTCCTCGGAAGTCTTAAAACATTGATAATTACGAATAACTGAAAATTAGTAATTATATTCATTTTAAAAAATTTGATACTTATTTATTTCGAAAAATCATACGATTTTACATTCCCTCCCCAACGATTTGTATCATATGGTTACTTGATTCAGAAATCAAGTCAGAACAAATGTTGATCTACAGATCCGTTTTATTCTTGTATCAGTTAATCATCAATAGACTAACGTTGAATTCAGCTATATAAAAATTAGAAACACACTTAATTATTTGTCTATTTGAAATACAACTATAACCAGACAACTATTCTCCAAAAGTACGATAGTATTTTATTAATTAAATGTAGCATATAATTCTATACTTTGTATAACACAGTAAGTTTAATTTGTCAGGTAATCAATGGATTAATGTTGAATTCAGTTGTAAAAAAATTAGAAACACGCTTAGTTATTCCTCTATTTGAAAAGCAACAATAATATAACCAATATATGTCCAAAAGTACGACAGTATTTTATTCATTAAATGCATCAACTCTTGCATAGAATTCTATACTTTTTATAACACTGTAAGTTTAATTCCTCAGGTAATCAATGGATTAATGTTGAATTCAGCTGTAAAAAAATTAGAAACACACTTAATTATTCCTCTATTTGAAATGCAACAATAATCAAACCAATATATGTCCAAAAGTACGTTTATATTTTATTCATTCAAATGCATCAACTGTAACATATACTATACTTTGTATAACACTGTAAGTTTAATTCCTCAGCTATCCCAACCAGCACACATCATCTCTTTGCATTCTCGGTGCTCCACATATCCACATTAGCACCATATTCTAATTGCTCGGCGTTCCCACGGTGAGTTGACAGGCTGGCCACAGTAGCGGTACTTGGAGACCAGTGTCCTCACAGTCAAGACGCATTATCATTTATAATTGTGTGATTAATATCTGTTTGACAAGCTCTATTAAGTGTAGGTTAGGTCAAGTCATTTGTCTATGTAGATGGGAGATACGCGACATAGAGTAGCAAAGGTATTAGCTATAAATAGACAATAGTTGGTTTTTAAAATATAGACAATAGGTGTGGAAAAATATAAGGGTAAGTATTCTTATTTCAATTAGATATAATTCATAACCTTAAATATATCTTTAAAGACGGGTGGTATATTACTTAAATTTTAAGTTTTAATTGGAAAATATCACATCGAAAAATGTCAAATAAACTATTTAACATTGTTGTCAAATAGTCTACAAGATTCATTTTGTTTAAATGTTGCTTAAAATTTGAGCCTTGTTGATACAACTGGACATTATACAGACAATTGTTTTGAGATCTAAGTTAGTTTAGATTATTGATGATGAGATTATTGTATGTTTTATGAATTATATATTTAAGATTAGGGATAAGTTTCCATTTTTACTTCCTTTTATGAAGTAAAGGCAGTATTGTAACCTTGAAAATTTTTGGTTTGTATTGTTTTTCCAAAATGAAGGAGGCGTATACATTTTATCCTCCACATATGTTATATTGCTCGACAATGTACCTTGCATACATTCAATGTTGCACATCTTTTATCGCGCACACTTTTAATCCGCGATAAAAGTTATCCTACACACATTTTATCTTCCAAATCATTTTATCATCCACATATTTTATCTTCTACTCACTGCAGAAACAGTCTATACTGAATATTTGATCTAATTATAAATAAGTTAATTGCATGAGCAATAAAATGAATAAAAGATGAAACGTTGTTGATGATAGTCGCAAGTAGTAGTAGATGAAAAATGTATTTCCAAAGATATTTCAAAGGATAATAGCCAGGAAGAATTCGTGTCATTATTCTAAAATATTTTTTGTTGATAGCTAGTAACTCTTTGGCGTTTTTCGTAGGTTTTATTATCTACCGAGTTATCTACATAAAAATTAAAGAATAGATATTTTTATTTTTATTGAGATATAATTTATAAATGTCTATATTAATTTAATTTGCACTATCCATCAAATCAAAGAACCACTCGGACACAGCGCAATTTACAATTGGTTACAGGTTTGTCGTCAATAGCATTTGTACCCAGGATCTCACACTTCGCTTAGCGAGTCCAAACTTGCTAATCAAGACACCACTGACCGTTATGATTTCTAAAAATCCTATGTTGAACAAACACCTTTAATGACTACAATTACTTCCAGTAGAGGGACAGCTGTCATCTTGACGTGAAGTGGGTTAGCGCAAAGGTTAATTATCCTCAAGGACCATCCGGGTCACAGGTCGCCAAATTCGGATTATAAGTAGCAGTCGTGAGCACTGGCTTCATTTAAGGACCGCAAATAAGCTTTCAATGCTACGAAGTATTATTGATTGTAATGTAATTAATTTGATTGAGTAATTGTTGGGAAACAACAAGGGATAAGAAAGATTGACGAGTATTTCATCATTTTTGAAAAGGTTTTGTAAGACACGACCCTTCTAGGGACAAGGTTGCATGCCTTATATAAATAATAATCACTCATGGCTTATTATACGTTAGTGAGATATGATAGATTTATATCGATCAAGGCGTTTATTAAAAATATTACTTTGTCTCGCAATGAAACTATTAAAGATTTAGGTCCAAGATATCCACCTTCTTATAAACTTCCCAATAAATTTATATGCAAATAAATATTTTTGTCTTTATATCCACATCCTAAAATAAACTAACTTATTAGCTAATTGAATTGTAAGCTACATGAAGCACCCTATAAACATTATTAGACGACAAATATTCCTGTTTAATATTAAATATCAAGTATTGACTGCCATTCTAGTACGTTTTTTACTCAATGTGATTATAAAAGAAGATTCATTCGTTTCAAATATTTTATGCGGTAAGCATTAAAATTAACTTAAAATTTTTACAATCCAGAGATAAATTTTGATGCAATAGATGTCTTATTATAATTGTAGGAAACAGAAGATAATTATGTATTTCGTATTCGGCGTGATTACATTATAGGTGACAGATTTTTCAATTTTATAAAGTAATGTTCGATTCTTCCAAAGCTTTCTAGTTTCTATTTTATTGGAGTAGATCAATCTCCTTTACTGTTCCTTAGATGTTCTTTATAATCTTCTTCCACAATTCCCTATCTCTTGTTTTGCTCTTCCAAATGTTAATTCCTGTTGTTTTTAGGTCTTCTTCCACTTTTCATCCATGTTGACCTGGGTATCCCTCACCTCCTCTTTTGCATGGGCTCCACTCCACTATTCTTATCTACATCCCTTCCTTTTGCTATTTTCATGTCCTTATTATTTAATTGCAATGTTCATTTAACCATCCATTTTTGGACTTGACCTGTTCGGATAGTTATTGTAATAAATAAAAAAAAAATTAGACGTAACCTCCTTTTCATTTAGAAAATAGAAATAATACAATTGTTGGTGGGTTTGAAAATAAACCACAGATCCCATAATATGAGTTATTGTTTTTAATTATCTTTTATATTTGATAAAAACAATAATACATCTACAATAATGAAGTTATATTTTTTATTGGATACTTTATATGCGAGGAAGTGATACAGTAATTGCAGACCTATGCGACAGGTGTTTAATTCCGTATATATGATAATCCCATATCAATTAAAATAGCATGAGAGCGTAATGGGTCGGATGTTTTATTCTGCGCCGATGGCTAATTGACTCGGAGTGACATATTGTTCCCCGCTAACGATTCGCTGCGTGCAGAGATGCAACCGATATCGTAAATTTCCCTGCTCTAATGATATCCACTACTGCACCGTTGCAGAAGTGAATATCAAATACAATTCATTCACTGCAAAAAGCACTAGCGGGAGATTTCCTGAAAGGAAGTTATAATAATTCTTGTATAACGAAAAAACTATAAGGAATTTTGACATTTGTTTCAAAGAGGATTTATAGGCCAATTCTGAACAAATCTGTAAGTCTTACAGATCTGTAAATCTGTAAAAAACTGACAAAAACCATCTATTTTTGTTGATTAATATAAAATTATACATAAAAGTGGCTACTTCCGTTACGATTTTGTTCATTACTTACAGATTTATTGTTCAGAATTGGCCTATTATAGTGCCTTACAAGACAAGATTTTGTGCCACCGTCCAATTATGACTAGTATTACAGAACTTAAAATCGTTCAAAAATTCTGTTTGCCGACAAAATGTAGAGATGCCGTCTTAAATATTTTAGCATAACATTTGTCAAAATTTTTAATTTTATTTTATTGTAAATGTAAAACATTCATTGAAACAACTATTTTTGATTTATTATTCATATTATACTCGTCTTGAATGATTGTTGAAAAAATTCAATTCACATTCGTTTTATTTTTTAGATTAGAAAAAATTTCACTAATTTTTTTGAATGGAACTAGTGAATTGTTTTTTACATCCATGTGAACCGAAAATGTTTCTGACATAAAAATCTATCATGTATAAATTTTTAAGTAGTAAAAATATTTTCTTAATAAATTAAGTGTCTTCAGCGCAAAAATCTTGTATATGTGTGATATACCTACAAGATTTTTTATTCTTTTGCGAGAATTGCATCCAAATAATTATTTTAGATTTAACAATGAATTTATTGAAGCATTACTATCATCATTTTACTAATACCGAAATCAGATGTTTAATATTATTAATAATAATAATAACAATAGGCGCTACTACGGTAGGAGAATTTTTCTTCAATTGAAATTGAAAAGTAAACAGTTTTTACTGACAGTTCTAATGGGAAAGACTGTCAGTCTATAGCTTTTTGAAGGAACCTACAGCTTATAATAAATTCCTAATCATAAGGACATCGCGGTATTTTTATTTGGATAACGCGAAGATAGGATTTGAACCCCATATCTCATACTTCTATTATTTATTCTTATGTACGCTACTGTTTTGAACTTCATGTAAGACAATATAATTTTTACGATGCAAAAAATTCTTAATTCTGCACGATCATTAACAATACCGAGCACAATGATGCAATTCCTTGCCATTCTTGTTTATTCCAAGTCTAATTATAAATAAAGAGGAATTATTCTATCACTTGAAGGTGGTGACTTTTATATTGTGTTCCCTTCACTTGTTTTATGATTTGTTACTGGATTCCGAGAACAAACGCTAACTTCATTATAAATCACATTGCACTAGTATGTGTGTTTCAACTGTTTATTGTAATATAATTTTTGGAATAAATAAATGAATGTAAAGTGTATTATATGTAGATTTAAATTATTTATATATGCAAAAAGGTCGTAATTAAATAGTTATTACTCATTAGTAATAATAGAGGCGGTGGAAAAAGTCACTATAATTAACAAATGATCTACAAATAATTAATGACAATCGTTAAACCAATAAACGTAAAGTTGTAATTTTCTTATTAAAAGAAATATGCTATTAAACATATTGATATTTTTGATCAAATATTTTCTATTTATTTTTTATGTGCAATAATCCAAAATAGTTCATTATACAACAAGGTTGAAAAGTCTATCATTATTGACCTATCGCCCAGATTGTATTCCGAAGTGCGGAGTAACCGAGTTTAATAAGCAAAAAAATATTTGAATTTTGTAGGATTGAGTTGCTTTAAAAAGCGACAATTTGCATTATCGAACTAGGCCAATAATAATTTACTACTGACCTAGGTTACCACAGTTACCAAGTGAAATAATATATTATACACCAAGGTTGAGAAGACTACCACTATTGACCTAGCGCCAAGTTGTGTCCCGAGGTGCAAAGCAACAGACGGACATAAGGCGCTGGTCAATAATGTTTTTCTCAATCGTGGTATATACTGTTTTTGCACTACTAGCATTTAAATCTCAATCCTACTTAAAAAAATTAAATTGATAATAGCAAAGATTTCGACACTTTGTTTTTAAATTTGACATTTCAGTTTGTCAACCTAACTAGATTTAATTTAGAGGGTAAATTTAAATTGCGAATTTATACTTTACGCTTCTCTTGAATTAAATAATTCAAACAATATTTGGATTTGGAGTTTTGAGATTCTGTAAAAAGGGACAGTTTTCATTATGGCCAATGGTTAATAATAATTTATTATTGACCTAGGTAACCATGGTTATCAAGTAAGCGGTAATGAAAAACAATTTCTCATGTCAAATAGAGGTTAGAAATAGTAGGTGTCTAGGCTAGTAGTAAAAAAAAAATTATTAAAAAAATATTCAATTTTGTCATTAGCATTGCTTTGACCACAGTATGCAAATGATATGTCATGTAATTATATGCATTTACCATGAATGAGTTAGTTGAGCGTATATTTTATGTAATGACTATAATCAAATCGCAATTTACTTTGTCACTGAACTGCTTTACTGCTATCGCATATCATCTGTTAGTGGGAGGATCGGATCATTGGTTCAATTAGCAAAAAACTAATTGCTAATCGAGAAAAACAGTTAATGTATTTGTTTTAACGTTTCCTGTTGAAAGTAGCAGCAAATGTCAATAGACGATATAAGTGTAATTATTATTTATTACTTATTGATTTCTAATTATCAATAATTATACAATTACAGCAAAAAACTAACGAAATTGATTCCATTTATTTCATTAAAAGTTCTAATTGAGGTGCGACAGAATTATTGCACTTTCTAACATTCTGGAACAACTTATTTACGTCCAAAACAAAAGATAACAACAACAATTTGGTGTCAGAAGTGGGATACCAATGTAATTTAGTGTCTCGTGAGGATATACCAACAATAATGTCGTTGTTTAATATTATTGAAATGATATCAGAAAGTAACATAGTCAACAAAGTAACAGATTTTGTTAAATTGTGATTCTTTATGTTACATTCTGCAGACAAAATATAATTATATCGCGTATTGATGGTTGTCATGTTGGTATTAAGTTCTCATAGCAGTTTTCAAAAAAATAAAATAGAGTATTATACTATATAAAGTAAGTGGGGGAGAGATGGACCGGTAAAAGAAATGGACTTTTATTTTAAAAGTACATTAATGTGATATCTCTTATAGTAAATAATCATAGATTTTTAAAAAATAATTGCCAAATAAAATTGTATTTTAACTTCATTATTAGTTAATTACTACTACGATAGATTTTCAGTAATTATATATATATATATATATATATATATATATATATATATATATACCAACATAGAAAAAATAGTGTATGATACATTTTGTTTATAAATTATATCTATGTATTTTCTTATAAATCTCTAATTATTATTTTATGCAAATATCTACGCCTATGTTTTGCAAATGTGAACTCGGTAGATCTCTCCCCACGTGTCTGGCAAGGACGTTGAAAAACAACAAAAAATCCATCTAAACAATACCTGTTTACTTTCCCATAGATACACGTTTTTCTGCTCTCACTTCACAACGGTACACGACTAGACTTGCACCACATACCCGCTAGATTCATTGTTATTGCCAACGAATAAATCACACACACTAGCACATATTACACACATAAAAATGATGTATCGCTGCCAATGTGAGATTCCATTTATTTCTTTATAGATATGACACTATACTTGCTATTACTTGTTCTTGGCAATGGTAAAGAATATTAAAATAAATGCATTACTCGGTTTAAAACTACAGTCACCATTCATACTGTATTATACAGTACAGTATTGTATTTCGAGATGTTCTACTATATAATTACATTTTAGAAAATGTTTAGGGTAAGTGACGATGAGATGGACCACGTTTTGGAAAAATAATTATTACTGTGTAATATTGAATAATAATTAAAAAACAAAATTTATTTATAGCAACATCTGTCCACAGAGCAGAGGGTAAATGGACCACTAAATTATTTATATATTTATGTACACAGATAGAAACTATATTTTTAGTTTACGCTAAGCCACAAGAGATATCACTCTAATCTACTTTTAAAAACTAAAAGCCGTGATGTATTTGAGCTGACAGGATCAATCATCAGCAGCGATGATATTTTTTTATAAATAACGTAAACAATCCAACTTTTTCTTTATTCAATTCGTCATACAAAATAAAAGACTGGGCTGAGAAATTAAAAAAAAATGATGCTGAATTTAAAGTTGAAGATGCAGATCCTAAACAACTGAAATGAACATTTTTTTTGAGACTGATAAGGATACTCGTACTTATAGCTACAGCAACAATTAACTCCGAAATAGTTTTTTTGGGTTTTTAAATCTACTTTCAGCTACTCGAAGCTACTGGAAGCCATTAAAATGTTCAATGGTTGAAATAACCAAATAATAGAAAAATTTGAAATTTCAAAATCACAGATATAAAAAAAAATTCAGGGTTTTTGATTTTGGGACTTTTTATTTGGTACCAGAAGCCGAAAATTTTACATGTAGTGCGGTTCCCTTTTGAGAAGATATTGACATTGTCAATAACCCAAATAAATAGAAAATTATCTAACTAATAAAGATATGCATTTGACGGAATCAAATGAATTTTCATTTCCCAAAACTTCTATTGGGACTGGACCGAAAAATTGCCGCTGATTGAAAAAATATATAGGTAGGCAAGCTTATGCGAAAATTTGTTTCACCTACATAACTGTGTGTCTGGTTGTATTTGGGTTAATATCAGGCGTTTCTGACAAATATTGTAAAAAAGAGCAATAAAAATTTGTTCTATTTTAAAATATACCAATGAATTATTAAAAGAACCATTTTAATAGATACCAAAAAATTCAGTAAGTATGTAAAACATGTTTATTAATCTGATATTTTTGTCTGTTTAATTCCGCAAAGTAGTTCATGGAATTATGAATGAGATGGCTCTGTCGAATGTGATTCCAAAACAACGGTACGTAAAAACGTATAGGCTTACCTATCTATACATTTTTCAATCAACGACATTGCCAATCTCTTTACCATTTTTCCTATGTAATCTTTTAATAATCCGTAAACTCTTATAAGTTTATCCCTGCCTGACGAACGCCAGTGCAGCCCGCGACTTCATAACTCTTCCCGCGTGATGTAAAGCCCGAGAGGTAGTTTATTAGCGGCCAGCGCATGCATGTGCTCTGCATGTCTGTGCGTGTGCAGCGCCGGTCGGCTAATCATTAACTTACGTAAAAGATTAGCCCGAGTTATTACTTCCTACTATCCCCGACGAATTATAATTCATGCCGGGGGGAGAGGGGGGGAGGTATGAGCCATTTCCAATGGTTTCTACTTATTCTAGTTAGTTTAATCAATTTCCTTTATACATGCTTCGTGAGATGAATATTACTCCAATATAGGTTTTACATATTATACCTGGTAAAATATTTAATAAAATGGAAATACGGATTTTCTTAATAACATAAACAAAGGGTACTTGTGGCTCAGGATCATAAAGCAATAAATGTGTATTTTTTTTTTGTTTATTTTTTAGTACAATTGGACGTTTCGACGCTTAAAATAGCAATCATCATCAGCAAAAATATAGAAATTAGTTACTAGTTACATATTACATGTGTAATGCAAGAAGTTAGAACTTAACATTGGATCACCACTGTTCCTCACATTAATAACGGAAAGTTGTTCGACAAGTTTTAAAATAGTAGTCATTTAATAAATTTCTATAAAATCATTTGAGTAATAATCGATTAATGTAAACTGTTGAAGAATAATGATAATAACAATAACATATCGTACTTTAAAAATTTCTATAGTTCGTCTCATGTAGAAATGAACCGATGCGACAGATTTATTTTCGTACATATTTTGAGCAAACAATAAGAAAAGGTACCCCCCATTGAGTTTTTTACCAGTAATGTACTTAGTTCCTACTTCGTATGGGAAAACTCTATTAATTAATTAATTAATTTTTAAGAAACATGAAAATAAAATAAACAAGAAGAAATACATTTTTGCCGACCATTGTATTACCAGGTAATAGCTTTCATTGCAAGGTGATTCAAATTTTACATGTAGCCGTTATTTCATGAAAGATACTACCAATAACCAAAATAAAGTAAGTCATTCCCTTCTAGTTAATACCTATAAAAAATAATATATGTACTGTTAATTTGTACATCAATCCACAGACAGATGATATCCGAGAGGACAAAACGATGATGACAATAAATATCTATATAAAACTACTATTTTTAAGTAGTAAAGATGATAGCTGCTAGTTCTGAACAGAAAGGACCTTCAAATAATGACAGGAGTTCTTACTGACCATTGTCTTTTGGAATACAATTTGTACAAAAGCTGAAATTGACATCTGTCGTCTCTGTGAAGAGGGCGAAGAATGGTCAAAACACATACTGTGTGAATGCCCAGCCGTAACCATACAGATACTCAATCAAGTAGGTAAAAGGTATCTTACGGCAGATGAGATCAAAAACTTGACTCCTGGAGCTACAATTGGCTTCATCAAAAACCTGGAACTGTTTGCGGAAAACTAAGTAAGCAATAGATCTTCTAGGTCGTGGTGACAAAAGTGATAAAATGCTTAAACCCTATTTTCCGTAGAATGCAATACAATAGAATTTAACTATAGTGATTCCAAAAGATTTACTCTGTAAGAGGAACCAAATAGATTTTAATTTAAGAGAAGCAACTTGATTTTGTACCAAGTAAGGAATATTCAATGTTTTCATCCAATTTAAATCTTATGAATGTTATAGTTGGTTACAAGGAAGTATATGTTTACTATATACTATTTCAATAATTCTTCACACACAAATCAATCTATTTATTTCTTCATTTTATGAATAAAATATTATGAAGCATTTGTAAATAAAATGCGTCAGCTGTTGATCAAGAATTCATGAATGCGTGCAATGGGACACTTGAAGAGTATATATCATTCGCTGCTGCCTTTTTCATGTACTTATTTACAATACCGATTTGCAACAAAAGAACATTTTTCATTAATAGGGCAAGGTCGTGCATGTAGCATTATTCATAAGCGTATTATAATTTAAATTACTCCGATTTCAGCACTGTCATCTAATATATTGGAAATTTTAATGCACGGAGGAAAAGTTTACATTATCTTGACAACTTAACCTCAATTAATCATTATGTTTACATGTTGGTATTTAGTTTTAATATTTAATTGTTCGCGGAATATCAATCGGTAATTTATAGTGTGACTTGTAACTTGATCTTGATATGAGGTTTCTTTTTGGCTTCTTTGTTGCAAGTAATTGATTGTAATTTACGATCTATTAATTGTAGTATAAATAATGTCGAATTGTAATTATTCAATTACATATTATTGAAGGTTAATTGTTTTTGGTTCCGGAATGGATTTCTTCCGGATGTTATTCGGTTTGCAAAAACAGAAGCATTTTAACTTGTCTTTGAATTTGTAAGATAAAGATTCATTCTTAGGTGAAACAAATTACGAAAAAAAAACGGACCTTATTGTTGTTAATGTTAAAATTTATAAATGGCATTACTTACAGGACACTTTGCACTAAGAATTTTTTTAAAACTAAAAGACGATTAACTGTTGAATGTTGATTTTTTTTTATATACAGTTGTCCCAGGTCATTTTGACAAATCTGTACAGTAATATTATTACCATACTGCTTACTTTTGTCTATGTTTACAAAGGCTTAATATCCTGAAACTGATAAGCATCGTAACTATTGGTTAAATTAACAATACTGTATCGAAACGAAATAATAAATTGTAAAAATTTTGTCGTGCATTTTGTTTTTGTTACCCTGTAGTTACGTATTTAACTAAATAACTTTTTTTAACACCTATATAAGTATATATATATATATATATATATATATATATATATATATATGTATATATATAGGTTTATATATATACATATATATATATATATGTATATATATATACATATATATACCTACCTATATATATATATATATATATATATATATATATATATACTTGGAGATTTGAATGTTACGTTAAAACAGAACAATTTGTATTGTTTGTTCCGTATATTTTAAATTTCATTATTGGCAATTCTATTAGAATACAAGCGTTCCTACTATTCGATCTGAACTTGAGTTTACTTGTTCGTATTTCCCTCGCCCAATTTACGTGTTTCTGCGTGCCTCAGCGAAATGAAAAGGTAGTCACCTCTCGTTACATATTTCACGTATGGTAATAACAGCTCTGCTTTGTTCCTCACTGTAAATTATGAGTTTTAAATGAGTTCTAACAGTAAGTAATTAGGCCGGAGAGCGGGCATATTTCACAATGGCCGAGCTGTGTGCTATACGCCGGTCAGATAATTATAGCCACGCCCGACTGCCAGCTACTAAACGCTCTACAACTCTAGATACCCGGACTTTTATCTTCTTCCTCGTTTTGTCTATAGGAATATACTTGTTCTCCAATTGATTGGTGTTATTAAACGAGCGATAAATAAAGGGTTTTTACCAGATAAAACAGGAATTTACTATAGCACAATTACAAGGATTTGCAGGAGCCAATTAATTTAATAAAATAGTAAAACTTGAAAATATATTACAGATATTTCAGGATTCTCGCTTATCTTTCATTAAAGTCTACTGGGAAGCAAATGATATTGTATTGTATTCTCAAAATATCTAAACAAATATGAGTGAAAATAAGTTCGATTTCTTTGTTTTTTCCTTATAATAACAGGTGTGCTCACTGTTATTTTCCTTTAAAATACCAATTGTACAAAATTGATAAATCTGAAGATGACATTGTCTATTCTGTGAAGAGAACGAAGAATCGTCAAAACACATACTGTGTGAATTCCCAGCCGTAACCACACAGAGACTCAATCAATTAGGTATGAGGTATCTTACGGCTGATGAGATCAAGAAATTGACTCCTGAAGCTATAATTTGCTTCATCAAAAACCTAGAACTATCCTCATTTTGCAATATATATATATATATATATATATATATATATATATATATATATATATATACATACATAAAATATATATAATTTGTCACGAAACAAGTACCTTAAGGTTGTACAGATTGATGAATGATCAGGTGAAGTCATTTCCTAATCACCAATCGTACTACCATCTTTGTTCAATTAGATATGACCAATGTGCAAATCCAAATTATCACTGTTGGTCATTAGTTGCTTCTTAATATTTTGGCTTATATGTAAGTCTATATCACAATCAAAAACAATGCAACTATGTGTATTTGAATTCTGTTCATTACTTGCCAGTAAATAAATATTTATTAACGAAATTCACGTTCAGGTTATTGTTATCGAACTACCTTCAGGACTAACACCAATGTTATCTTCATGATAGCTACATATTCGTCTTCGACATGTTCACACTATAATGATCCCCAAATAAAGCCCGCTCCACATAATGACTTCCTCGCTTATCTCTGCCTTACATCATGCAATCCAGGCGGTCTCTCATAGGAAGCTCTTCTTACTTATCCCATTTTGCTAACTTGTTGTGTTATTGAATTTATCCTAGGTACATCGTTTTCCACATGCTGACATATTTTTATTTTGCTTTTTACTCCCTGAAGAAGACATGTGGAGTCGAACTGGTCGCAGCAGAAATAAAGCCTTTGAATTGTTGAGTAAATTGCAAAAATTATTGTCTTATTTATGTTTCTTATTCTGCTTTTTTATGCCTTAATCTCTGTCATTACTATAATATGTATTCTGGAGTGCATCTACCAAATCCCAATATCCATTTTATAAACCGTACATGTATGATTACAATTTGCCAATAAAAAATTAGAAACCGAAGTTCAGGTTGAAGTCATCGTTATCGAAGCACCTATGTTATCTTTACGATAGCTACATACTCGTCTTCGGCATGTTCACGCTATAATGATCCCCAAATAAAGCCCGCTCCACATAATGACTTCCTCGCTTATCTCCTGCCTTACATCATGCAGTCCTGCCGGCTTGGCGTTATCCCTATCTAATCAGCGCGTGGGCCACAAGGTGTGCAGCGTAAAGCTGCCGGCCCATAACTGTCCCATAAGTCGCAATTATCTCCAACGTCGTCCGAGATGAACGGCGTTGGGATCAAGCAAAAATCACCCTAGGAATTTAAATGGAGAAGTGGATGGAGTATAATGGAATCAATGTGATGCATGATTTTAATGGGTAGTGTATGTTGCAACCTTCTAGAAGTTCCTAAATTGAATAAAATATATTTCTCTGTTTCGAAATTAGAATATCATATTCCAGCACGCTTATTGATGTTAGAAGGAGCTTCATTCTTAAACGATTTTTGGTTATATTTTGATATTTAAGATTGGCATGACTGCATTAACTACACAAAATATCTAGGCAACTGTCAAAGTAATTCTAATTTACCTAGGCAACAGACGAAACAGAAATCACTGTCACCAACCTATATTCTATCAAAAAAATCCCTTGTAATGTAAATAAAAGCCGAAACAGAGAAAATAGTATAAAACATTCGTTATAGAAGGCAATTCAAGCACTCGTTCGTTCGGGCACTCACTGCTTTGCGCTCGTTCCCGAAATTCAAACTCGTGCTTGAAAAGTTTGCCTTCTACTACTTATGTTTTAATATACTATTACTCTCCGGTTTTCCAGGTTATTGAAAACTATCGGACTTCATCAGCTTGTGTTGCAATAATCTTTAAATTATATTTATATGATTAATAACAAATAAATTTTAATCTCTTTGGTACCTCGTGAACTGTGAAGAATTCGATATGTTATAAGTTTCAGTCTGTAGTCAATTTTGTAATACAGTACCAAGTATATAATTTTAGATTTTTATAATGCGTTAGATCTAAAAGTATATACACTATTGATTTGATAGACACAATCCGGAATACATATTATAGTAATGACAAAGGAAGAGGCATAAAGGAATCAGAATAAACAAAAAAAGAACAGTGAAATATGAAGACCGAATAACAAACTTACAAATTTCATGGAATAAAGCAATCATTTCTGGAATTCACTGAACACTTCGAATGATTTATTTCTGTTGTGACCAGTTTGACTCCACATATCTTCCTTTTCCTTAGGGAGTAAAAGTCAAGATAAATATTTAATAACATGTACAAAACCGTGAACAAGGATTAATTCAATTATTCTAGAATACTATTGGATATTAAGAAAAGGAGAGGACAGCAACAAATTAATAAAATGAGGAAAAGTACGAAGAGCTTCCTATGAAAGAATTCGATGTTCCACGGTACAAATAAAGAGAATAGGTAAAAATGATAAGAATACTATTTTAACCTACGTCAAAGAGACAGGAATATTCAATAACAAGAACAAAAACTATGTAAATGAGTTATGTTTTTTTAATGTAAGATAAGTGAGCCAAGCATTGCCATGTAAAGGCATATTATTTTTTATTTCACTCAAAATGATCTTTGAGATCTAAGGGGTAAATAATAATGAAACTATGTAGACTAAAAAAAAGTTACAATTACTTTTTAAAAACTGTACAAATTGGCCAGTTTAGAACATACATACGAGTAGGTTTACGAAATGAACCTTATATTCTTGAGATAAAATAGGCAGCTTGTGATGTAAAACATGAGAATAATATTAAGTGCGTGAACATATCAACTGTGAAAAATTGCTTACTTTATGGATTGTTATTAGAACAAAAATATTAACATTTTTGACAGTCGTAGAAAAACATTATTTAAATAGAATTTCAAGGTATTTTGACAGTAAGGTAGTCAGTCAAACAGAAGTCAATAAATTCTGCAATACTATTTTGGTAATAGTCAATTTACCAAAATAAGAAGAACATAATTGAAAGTTTGATTGAAGTTAGTATCTTAATGAATTGTGGCCTTATTTAGGAAACAAATCATTACAAGTTTCAATATTCACACTACCATAAACTAACTATTACTAAATAGGTGTACTATTTATAAATCATGTTCTTCAATTACTAAAACATCTGTTCCTTTGAAGAAATCAATTATATATATATATATTATAAAACTAGTGACCTATTTGTAGTAAGAACTTATATATACTTGAGATAATTAAATTATTGTTATTAATATTCGACATAATAGTTATACATTTGTGCTAAAAGAAAACCAAAATAAAAATAAGAAAATGGTAAGTAAATGGTAATCGAGTCGTTGTGGGCAGATTACTCAGCGTAAAATCGTTTTAGTGATTTCTTCCTGTTGCCCTTGACAACCAGTGCAGGTGCAAGCATGCAAGCACGGAATCTCCAGCAACGAAATATTGCATGATATGCATTAAACATTGCACTTACATCATCCTTCCTTCCTTGCGCTTTTTACAAGATGTGCTTTACATTTTGTAATATGAAAAGAAAATACCTACTAAGTATGTAATACATACTTTGTATAAATTAGTCTATATATTATAATCAGCTATTATTATTATTATTATTATAATGGGGACTTCCGCGTTGCGAGCTTTTCACAAAATTTTAATTGCATATAAATTCTATCTTCAAATAAGTTCGTAAAAAGTTAAAAAATATATAAAATATTTATTAGACTTAAACATTTTTTAGAAAACTAATTCAGCAAATAGGCTTGTGACGTGTTACCCCTGAAGCCAATCTGACTTAGAGCACATGTCTCGAAATCACTTAAATCAGCAGCCAGTTCAAGCTTGTTTCATACTTCATACTTATTTACTTGTGTTTTGAGATACATATACAATAAAATATTACCTGATAACATATGTCGTCACAAACCTATTTGCGAACATTTTTTAGCAAAACTATTAATTTATTTGGAAAATAAAAAAATACGGGTCTTTTATTTTTAAACTTAGATTCATTTAAAAAAATAAAAAAAAATGACGGAAGTCCCCATTATTAACGTAGAGGACTGAACCGTGAGACACTTTTGTCGTTGCCACTTAAAGATCTATTGCGTATAACTTACTTAGTTGTTGTGCTTTACATTTTGTTATATGAAAATTCTCTAGTAGTTATGTAAAACATACTTTGTATAAATTAGTCTATGTATTATAATAAGCTATTATTATTATTATTATTATTATTTTTAAGGTAGAGCGCTGAAACGTGAGACACTTTTGTCGCTGCAACTTAAGGATTTATTGCGTATACCTTACTTAGTTGTATAGTAGTAATTGTAGAGTTTTTAGGAAGTTTAGTATTGTTTACCGGTTTCAAAATATTAAACTTTTATTTCCATAGACAAAAGTAAACAGGGTAACTTTGACAAGTTATTATGGTAATAATTTTACAGTACAGAATTGTCAAAATAACACAAGACAATTGTCATACCATATCATACTAAAAAAGTTATTAGAAGTATATCGTTTTTGGAATCAAATGAAAGATCTCGGTGAGGACTGACGTGCAGATATGACACTGCACTGATCACGAAAATGTTACTCACAGGAGAACTTTATTTATTAATAATGTGAAACTGATAAACTATTGAACAAACCAGGGATGTTATAAATCATACCAAGCCTTAGATGTTTTAAAATTCAATTGACATCTGCGACGGTTATGATACTCGTAACTACCACAGGTATATTAATAGCTATTTCGATGAAATGTTACGCTATAGTAATACAAATACATTGTTAATTTACATTGTAATATTGAGAATTTGAATTAATGTACATAATAACAATGAATAATAGCTACTGGTTCTGACAATCAATCAAATAATATCTGTCTCTTTTTTTTTCATTATAAGATTCTTAAATACAGTGATTGTGGTGTCATGTTATATTGAAATCTCTAGCGTTTTCTGTTGTAGCACTGAAGTTTCTACGTTTACCTCAAATATTCTAATTTTTTTCAATCATCATCTGAGGCACAACATTTCTAAATGTAATAGGACCTCAATTACGTAGGATACTTGTTTTTTGATAATTTTTACTACCATTTCACTAAGGTATTTTTATTTTCCTGATATTTGGTGACACTGGGGAATTTCTTTTAGTCCGATTACAATGTTTTTTTTGTTAATTACATAGAACAATAGGTGAAAGAAAAGTAATTGTGTCTTAGTGAAAATAAGCTTATGTCAAACAAAAATTGTTCTCTCGGAAAGTTAATAACTTTGGGTTTGGATTTTTACTTTCCAATATTCAATGTTCCTTCAACAAAACTAGAATTCTTATAAAGTTATCACAAGAACGTGATACGCATTTTAGACACATTCGAATACGTCATAAGTCATAACCGATTGACTTTCAGATAAAAATGATTAATTTATTCATGTAGAGATTTCTTGATACGGGCTTGTCTATTTGACACAAGTATCTTGCTCAAATACAATTCCAAACTCCACTTTCAAATTATAACAATTATATGATAACAGGTACACTTGCTGTCAGACGGACCTGTCATTTAATTATAGTGACAGCCAAGTTTTCTGGTTTTAATTGTTGAAATGTAAAACTACGATTAAGACATTGATATTTGCAAACATTTTTTTGATCAAAACGCAAATGTATTATAATATTTAGAAAGGATATTAAAGAGAATGTATTATTGTGATATTACAAACAACCTTTTTAGTTTAATAAAAAAAATATAACATAACTTACAATACTGCAACGATGGTAAATGGAAAACTAAAAAATGGACTCACCTAGAAACAAAAGAAAAATATATTAATATCAAATATATACAACATAATAATTATACACATATCGTGAGTATTTTTACCGTGAAACATGAAATTTACTATATCCATGGTTACGACTTGATATCTGTTAGACAGCAATGTATATTTGCTCATCTCATTTAAAATGAATCCTAGAGAACAAATTTCTCATTTACACCAAGTGCAACAACAATTTTAAGAATCATTAACAAACTTTGGAGAAAATGATGAATAGTAGAATGGTCTGCTAGATTATTCGATCTTACACATCTACATTCTTTTTTAGGTGTCCTTTAAAATCAGAGTTTGTACTGGGGAAATCTTTAAAGTTAGATCAATTAAGAGTTCAAATTCAAAACATTTCTCAAAATATTAGAATTGCCCAAATATCATCGTATGTAATTCAAAAGATTTATGTTAGGTTAGTAATTGCTTAACAGTTAATGGATGAATTTTTGAAAATTTATTGGTTATTATTGTTTCATTGTTTTTTATTATACTTACTTATTGGGTAGTTGTTTTATTAATTCTTTATTTTGTAATTTCTTACAATATTAAAATTTAGCACTTATGCAAATTATTTTTTTCTTTAATTTTAAATGCCAATCAAATATGAAGTCGTTTTTAGTAAGTAAGTAAGATTTATAACAGATTGAGTCATTGCTTAGCAATTAATGCATGGATTTTTGAAAATTTAGTGGAATTGTTGTTTAATTGATCGTTATTTGTTTATTAGTTGGTTTATTAGTTATTAATTTTTTAATTTCTTATAATATTAAAATTTAATGCTTCTGTCAAATTCATTCCCTATGTTTCATTTTAAATAAGAAAAGCAAACACGTTGCTCTCAATTAAATATCAAGTAATAACAATGGATATGATAAATTTTATTATGTCACGTTAAAAAATACTCACGGTACATACATATGTACTAAGGACATTTAAAAATAAAAAAAGCCGAAATTAACTTAACCTGACAATTGGTAGAACAGTTATTTTTACTTAAGTATCAAGAGCATTAGGTGTTCTCTATCAATTGATGATTATTTTAAAGATCGAAACAAAGTTGACTTCTACAATAATTCGAAACAAGTAGAACACTTAAGCTTATTAGATATTTTGCACCATCGTCGGTTATTTTTCTTGTTTTAATTCTAAGCTGCCTGAACAACTCTGCTAATCCTCTATTTGCAATTCAATCCCCAAGTCCAGTCTCTTCCTGTTAATACTTGCGTATCAGGAAGCAAGTTAAGATCAGAATCTCATCTGCCCACGAAGCAAGCACAGCATCTTACTTATTTAAATGAGCTATGACGTCACAAGGATCTAGTGTCAACGGATTACCAATTTGCTTATTGCATTATGCATGAGGAGAGGGTATAGTAGCTTAATATCATTGGTAATTGAATTGTGATTAGATGGATGATAGTAGTTGATGGGATTGGAGGTTAGGATTGGTTGGTTATGTTAGGTTAGGTTAGTATCACGAAGTTTAATATAGAAAGAGTGATAGATTACTACTGAAATGTATTGAAAAGAAGAAAGACTGTCTTACAGAAAGATTATATATTGTGCCTACATATTTCGTTTTATATATATATATATATATATATATATATATATATATATACATAGTATATTATTTTAATATTAATACAGGTAAATAAATATATACCAATAATATTATAATATTATATATTTAATTAAACTTCTAAAATATATAAATAAATTTATTTTTAACTGCACAATCCAAAAAAAGAAACTACAATTGAGAAAAGTAGACAAAACTGAACAATTTTACAAAGTGCGTGAATAACAATAAAAATTACTCACTGTAATTCGTAATATCAATAGAATCAAATATTATAATGGGAAATCAGAAATTTTGACTTTATTAGTAAGAAACGTAAAAATTATTTGGAGCATACACAATCAGACATGATGTGTTATCTCTCTTTACACAGTTTACCATCTATCTCGACTCCTTCTATATTATTCTTCGAACTTGGAATGTAAGTACTTATTACAACGCTTATCGGACGGTTACTAGCTCCGCCTCTGTTCATACTTCCTCGATGGTTATAATGTACTTACATATCTTGTACCTTAAATTACTGTTTATTGATGACAATTATTAATGTTTTAAATCAAATATTTAGAGCAGACAACAGATATTCTTGAAATATTTTATTATAAGTAAAAAACTGAAGGTATAAAGCTAGAAACTGTAGTATAAAGAATTAATTATTAATTAATTGCATTTTCTATATACAATTAGTTCAACTAAGATCTAATTGAATATAAAAAAGCGATGCTCTCTTATGATAAACTACTTTATTGACAAATTCAACCTAATTAGCTTCACAATTTAAAAACCTTTGGAGCTTATTAATTAATCTAATTACTACTGAGATAAAGATCGCAATGTTTGTCAACATTATCAATCAACTTAACCATAATTGCAATTGTGCAAAACTTTTGATTTTCCTAGCACAGATTTGTTATAACAGTAATTATATGTCTTGCTGTGGCATTAATATTGAAGGCTACAAAAATGTCGCTGGTTATTAATTAACTCTTCATACTGTAATTTCGTCGTAGAAAAATAAATCAACAAAGCGACAATCTGTAATTAATTTATTGCAGGATCAGTCATCTAGAACAAAATTAGATTAAGATTATAACATCATAATGACAAGGAGTTAAGGTCCACTGGAGAGAAATGATTCATATGCAGTTTTATAAGTCAACAAAGTATCTATGAGTGGAATTCGTTATAATTAAAATATTTGCTTCCTTCATGCTTTACTTTGTGTATGATTAATCATTTGTTGAAACAATGCTATTGTTCGCATTACTTTATTCATTCAAATTGGCTAGTAATAGGGTTAGTTATTTTATTTGAAATAATAAGAAAAGTGCTATATGAGTACATATATTATTATACAAGTTTTATATGATGGTATATTGTTCCATGAGTTGTTTGGGGCACGGAATATAATATACAATCTTTTATACTTTGCTTCACTATTTAATAAAAATCCTAACTACATATGTTGAATGAAATTGGGCACATTTATCTGTCATACGCATATAAATTATTATGAAAAAAAAAATATAATTATGTGTTATGATATTTTAATATCCTTTTAAATTAGTTTTATTTATTCGATTTTCCTACTCAAAAATAATATAAATTGTTTTAAAAAACATTTAAAAATATTTTACATTTAAAGTGGGGTACAGTTGTTAGGAGTATAAATTTTACAACAACAAAAAAAAAACCAAAAACAGTTTAACAATATTTAATAAAAATAGGAGACTTTCCGCACTTGTTGCACAATATACTATTTATTATTATTTCGATTGTAGGAAAAATGTTGTGTGCAACTCGTGTGTAATAATGTTATTATCTCAAGCTACAATTTCCATTAAAAAGCACTCAAGTAAAAAAATCTCTTACTTTATTATTATTTATAATTGTATAAAGAAATCAAAATTTTTATAAATAAGTCAGACATGATATTTAATCAATTAATTTCTTTAGCACAAAGGGTATATGTCAAGAATATTTCACTTATTATAAATTTGGCCAATCAGTTTCATTTTTTGTCGTTGTGTATTTTAAAGGTGATTAAATATCATCGTGCTATTATTATTTGTACATCGCATCGCTGGATTTTATTAAAGCACTTCGCTTCACGGAAGAATTGTTTGTTTTTTATTAGGTATTATACTATGCATAATTTTAAAAATAGGAAAAAAAGACTTGTTGAAATGGCTTAAAAAGGGTATGAAACCAAAAATATTTTATTTTAATTTTATATAATATTTTCGTAAACTATTTGAAATAAGAAGATCCCAAACTCATTAAATACAAACTGTTGTGTTTATTCGGTTCCATCTACGGAAATCTAAGAGATTTAACTTTGTAATACACTGTTAAACATTTACAGATATTTATTAATTTAAGGTCTGTATGAATTATTACTCAACAGAATCTGTCAATCGCTGCAAAACAAGGAACTGTAATTACCAGTTGTTTGCATGTTTGTCCCGTAGTATACTCCACACCGCGACGGTGTTTCATGCATAGCTGAAATATTTACACTCCTTCTCTGCACGCATTTTATCCGTAACTAATTATCTCTGCACAGATCGACATGCTCCACATTTGAGATTCTTTATGTAATGTGGAAACCTGGTGCGGAAAAATGGATTATGCATTTCAGCGTGACATTACATATTACTAAGTGTATGAGAACGGAATATGCATCAAAGTATCACTCATAATTTCAATCCCGTAGATAATGTAAATATGGTTCAGGTAGTTTTATTTCAATAAAATATATTAATTATTATTTTCTTACTAATGTAAATTTTGGTTTGCAAAGTTGATAATATGAAAGATGTGGAATGTAAAAATGAGTATACAATGTGTTCCATTTAAGCGTGCCACCATTGCTATCTCGAGAACTATAAGAGCTACGAGGTTGGTTAAATTAGCAAAGAACCACCATTTTACAACACTAATACAATGAGCAAAAAAAAATTTTTTTTTCGACCAGTGGTTTTCAAAATACTGGACACAACTTTCTTATTTTAAATTGGGAACATATGTTAATTTTTAGGTTATTCGATAGAGTATTTTTTTCTGAATTCAACGATATAAACATATCATATGCTAATAATAAGTAGCCGGGCCTCACAGCCAGCTTCACAGTGAGCCATGAGGAGACTGGAGACCGCGCTGGGCCTGGCGCTGCTAGCGCTGGGCGCGACCGCCTGGAGCCCTTCCTGCGAACCCTGCAGGTGTAGCCCGAGTAACAAGGGCTTACGGACTGCACTGTGCGAGAACACAGCCTTAACTTCTGTACCAAATTTTGCACGTGACACGCAATTTATCTTGACTAAAGGTAAGAAAGTATATCAGCTTTTATTTTACTACAAAACTACAGTAGATTGTAACCGAGCACGAAGATGTGTGTACACTTATATATATATATATATATATATATATATATATATATATATATATATATATGTATCGGCGATCGATTTGGGTCTTAGACCATCTTCAAATACGAAGTGTCAATTGGTTATATAGTTGAAATAAATAGATTGAAACAAGTCATCTTGTAGTTTTAATATATTGCATATGAAAATATATGCTTCATAGAACTATGCACAATCCTCGAATTCGATTGCAGTTGTATATTGTCAACTGCCACCACATGCAAGAAATTGTTTTTAAAACTAGGATTTGTAGATGAAGAAACTAAAATATAAAACTTTCATAGATCTACTAGTGTTTTTTTATTCACCTTCAAAACTAAAAAGAAAACTCTGTCTGACCCCGTACTAGCTCCTTGACGTTTGTTAGCCCTAGAATGATTTTTCTAAAATAAATATAGGACAGATTCATCCTAATTTTTGATCATCTTCGTGTAGTAGCTTTCTGGCTTTCTAACTACAGTAACTGGTAAGTATATTGTTAAATTGTTTTTGAGTTTAGAATTCAAAGCAGCAATTAAATAGGTGTAGAATAAAATTAATAGGAAGTGTTACCAAACAATCATAATTTCGTGCTTTCCTTTCCAATTACTACTTTAAGATTCGTACCTAATGTGTTAACCGTAGGTGTAAATTATTACTTAGCATTTCCTAAAGTATAATTTAGTGCCAGAGATAAGAAACAATTTGCTCTATTTCAAAACTTATAGTAGTTGAATTGTATAATAGTTGAGATTATTTAGGCGCAATCAAGCATGCTCTGCAAAATCTTGCGGGCATATAGATGGAAGATTACTAGCGATAAATGCATTGTTGCTTAATGCACTTTGCAAAGCTGCAATTTTGTAGCGGAATTGTTTTGAGGATTAAAATTTTATTGCACATTTCGAAATTGGAATTATTCCAAAGGGAAAAGTACAAGCAAAATTTAAGTATCTAAATGCCGTACATCTGCACTAGCATTACGCAACAATGTATCTAGATCACGATCGGTAGATCATAGGCGGCTGGTCGAGATAGCAGCGCCTACTACGCCAAAGAGAAAAATCCTTATTGATCGTATTTTGATCTGACACGTAATACTTCTTGTCATAAATCGCTCTGATATTTGCATTGAATTATCGACTCACGTGGGTATGAAATTGCGTTCGCATTTCCAATTTCATTGCAAAGATAAATTGCTCTCTTCCCCAATACAATAACTAGAATATGCAGATTTATTTTCTTTTATTGTTGGGAATGTTCATTGAGGATTACCTGCGAAAGAATTATATGAAATATTCAAAATATACGAAACAAGAAACACTTTCACATATTTATTTGCATTACATTTAACCAAATTTTTCTTAAACGACTCTCGCACTTTCATTGGGAAATTTTCCAGAACCATATCACAGAATAATTATATACAGAAGCGACAGTAAGACAGAGAAACGAAAATTAGAGAGATATGAGGAAAGCCAACAAGCTTAAAGAGCTTATGTTTAAAATCGAATAGTATCGTTGCATCTTCGTGCCACGAGTTACTCTGTTTATCAATCATTAACGCGCCTAGAAAATTTTCAATAATGGGACAATAATAAAAATATAAAAATACAGAAATAGATTTCTAAGGAGCAACAAATATGTCATCACTTTGATAAAAATTAAGAAAAATAATTATCAAAAAGAAATTATTATATTTCACATACTCCAAAGTGGAAGAAGCTGTATCAGCTTTCCAAACTTTATCGACGTCCATGTATACAATGAGTATCAAAGTTGTACTTGTTATATAATTGTTTAAAATACACAAATGTGAAGCTTGTGAGAAGTTTTTTCAATAAAATTTCGAATTAGACAACACCATGTTTATTCATTAGAAAAATCATAATTTTATAATTACATATGTTCTTTAGAAAATACTTTTTATATAAATATTGAAAAATTTAATTCTATTAATTAAAGGTGTAGCATACTGACATGTATGTACAATGTACTACATATGTCAAACATCATACAACACTTCAAGAATTTCCAATATTAATTCCCACTTAATCCGGATCTGTGTTACGTATTAATTAGCATAATAACCGTGTGAATCCTTTTACTGCATTATTGATACGCTGTAGCTGATATTGATAATTATAAGATTTAATAGAGTATATAGCTTAGTAATTATTTACATGTAAATGCAACATTGACATTAAATATAAGTTGATTTATATTCGAATTAATACTTGTATCCGATAATTGTTATTACTTCAACAATTATACATTTTTTTCACTTTTTTTCTACAAGCAACAGTAATTCTGTAAGAATGTACAAGTATTAATTAAATGAAAAACAGGTGTTTCGTCTTTTACAATTGAATATTGTGACTCAGTTTTTACTCATAAAAATAATAATTATTATTATTTTTATTTCGTTGACCTACGATGCTTCAAGAAATTAACACATCCTATATTAACATTACAATATAATATTAACATTATTAAGGTTGTATTCAAAATGTCACACATTTCCTTTAGGCAGAAATTTTTAAGAAGGGATATTGGCAGTTATCAATTAACTGTTAATTAACATGTATGTGTGTTTGTTTTATCTATATTTGACGAAAGATTTCAGTAAAATAATTTATATGATTTACTTGACAATATTTTAATACCATATTACCCTGATGAAGACTGATTTACAGTTGAAACGTTGGTGTATTAATGGAATTTATTAAATTAATGCAACTCCAAAAAATACCTTCTTTTATTAACATTCAGTCGATAAAACCAATCCTACATATCAAAATAATAAATTGAAACTATTTACAACCCAATAAAACAATACTATGTAGAACATTTCTTGTTTATTTCTTCAATAATCGTAATGTTTTAAATTAACTATAATTAATTTTGTCTTATTTATCCTGCTAACATGATATTCATAAAACAAAAATCATTAAATGTGCGTAGCGTACTGAACACGGTCGTTCGTAATGTGACAGTTAGATAACCTACAAATTCAAATTGTACCATAATTGCTATTTAGTTTAATAATCGTAGAAGTTAGGAATGAACGACAAATTATGACAAAAATACAAACGTTATTTAGTCACCGGCTAAATATTGTGCGTCTGACTTCAACAGACGTTGATTCGCTAGTCTTATATATATATATATATATATATATATATATATATATATATATATATATATATATATGTTGTTTTCTAGAGTTGAAAAGAAACTACCCTCTGCTCTCCTTACCATATTTTTTAAAGACCTAATCTTCCTTGGACACTTCCATATTTAATAAGCGATAAATATTAATCTTTATTACTAATAACTATCAGCAAATGGTTCTAAATGCAAAATCAAGTGTCTAAACTCTCAGGTCTGTAATAATATAGTGAAAACATTCTAGCTTGGACAATATAAGAATTAATTTGGTATGGTCCTAATTAAAATCTAAGTAATACCAAATATAGAAGAAGAATTCTGCTCTCATTTTAAATAAACAATTTTAATTTGCCGTTTCCCAAATTCGCATATCGCGAAAATTAATTACCGTCGTCAGCAATTTCAAAAATGATCTTCTGTTGCAATACCGACCGCCAAGTATTTTAATTAGTCTATTCTCCATTGTCGGCAAAGTCGTTACCGAACAGACCCAAATTCGATTGGCGATCACATCGATTAGAAATTCAAATAAATCATTTCAGTGGCGTCCTTGTTTGTTCAACCGAATTAAAAAGTTGTCAATATAAAAACTGATACGCTTACGAGAGGTTTACGAAATGAGATTATCCACGCGTTATGTGTGAGTGGCACAGAGGCGGACTGAATGAATTTTTTACTAGAAATTATTTCGGCATAGTAAAAACTGAAAATGATTAATCTTTGTTATGGATATTAACGCAAAAAGTTGAAGTAAATATGTACACATGTTTGTAACATTTTGGAAAGATCAAAAACGCCTTAAATTTTTTGTTAAAGTAATTCTAAAGAAACCGTTTAATAACAAAAAATTGCTAGACTAGGCACAAAAACCTAATTTTATTTACTTCAACATTTTTGTTTTGCTTGCGTGATCAAATTCTTCAAACCTTTATATAAAAAATTTGAGAAAAATTTAAGGTATGTGCATTTAATTCAAACTTGATCTTAAGTTTAATAGTATATTATACACCAAGGTTGAGAAGACTATCATTATTCTCCTAGTAACTAGGGGCAATAATAAACATTTAGACATAAACATTAACTTGTTTCTTAATATTATATATATATATATATATATATATATATATATATATATATATATACAGGTTCACTTCTGTTCTCTAAGTGTTACATTACAGAAAACACATTAGTAACATCCTGAAATACTGTAGTCGTTTCTACATAGCCTGGAACCATCATTATACGGCGGGATGCTGGTCATCAATATTTATAAAGCGAGGCGGGGTTATTAGAGATATTGCCACTTTTTTCAAATATAGATTTATAGATATTGGAATTTGAGATGATTTAGAAGCACTAAATAATCATATGCTGCTCCATCTTTATGATCTAATGATCTGTAGTAAAATAAATGTCATTACATTTTATGCAAATTTTATTATATGGCTTTTTGTCTACTTACAAAAATTAACCATTTCAATCATTCCACTTTTTTATTTTACTTCAGCTCCGTAAGTATTATTGGTTGATTAATTTGGATTATAAACTAATCCGCTCTTAAAATTAATACTCAAATCTTGTATGTCAATAGGACAGGGGAATAAATTTGTGGAATACAATGAATTTTGCAAACCGTTTGAAGTACAAATAAAGCCTTCCAAAAATGATTGATTTTCCAGATATTTACTGCCTTATCCTAATCCTCGATCAATTAAGAAAACCTTGTTTTTCAAAAACTGCATGTGAAGTTAATATTTACATGACAAATATCAACACGCGAAATGATTGTTTGTTGTCTAGAAGATGAAATGTATATATATATATATATATATATATATATATATATATATATATATATATATATATTACAAGTAACGTCCTACGATATTTGTGAATAAATTGTGAAGGATTCGAACGTTATTCTATTTTTAAATTCACCATTCATCATAACCTTTTGTAGGTGTTGTACATTGAGATGCAAATCTTTCCGACACATTGGTTAGATAAAAACTGCATTTGAATAAAACATATCATCGATTGTTTCCGTTGTGCAAGTACCGAGTACCGATACATAACCGCCTAATCGCAGAATTCCCCGTATAGATAAATCAAGAGCAACATACACTTTCGTAGGTGAAAAGTCCAGTGCATATTAATCAGTTTCCATTTCAGAAGTGGAATTGCGTGGTATTGTACTTAATCAAACGTTTTTCTTTTAATTACATCAGTATTCATAACTGAATCTCTTATGGAACTGCAGAGTCACCTTCTAATTTTTATGGGATTCTATAACTAACGGTTGGTATCATTTGGATTTGTTATGATATCAATTGAAAATATCAACTACAAATTGTACTTAAAATTTTATAATACTAATCATTATTTATGGTTGATATGTTTTCTGCCCTGATGACATTTGACATTTGACGTTTGTAATTGATATAATAACAAGTACAATTGTTATTTGTAGTTGTTATGAGTTATGGACTCCTACACTAGGTCATCCTTATAGTGAGTATCAAGGTCTGAGGGAATCCTAGAAAACGAGAAAGCTGATGAACTTGCTAAAAAAGGTGTTAAACGTTCATACTACGGACCGGAACCTTCATCTGGTCTTTCAAAAAGGTGGTCAAAATCAGGGAGGAATCTTCCATATCCTCATTTTGGAAAAACATTCCAGGCCTTAGTCAAGCAAGAAATTTCATTTCTCCATCTACGATAAACGCTAAGGAGCTACTAGCTCTCAGCAATAAGGACCTTAGAATAATGACAGGAATCCTCACTGGCCATTGTCCTTTAAAGTATCATTTCTACAAAATAGGAGTAACAAAATGAAAGGTGAAAACAATACACAGGAAGACATGGAGAAGAATCAAAAATCTAACATAAAGAAATAAGGACAAATTCACCCATACAACTTTGCAAAGTTCGATAATCAAAGTAGGATTAACTCATACTATGGATCGGGATGTTAAGACAAGAAAAGATAAACGAAAATTACATTTTAAAATAAAATAACTTATTAAAAAGTGCTTTACGAAAGACAATGACAGTACATTGGACAAAATGAACCGAAGTAGTCGTGTCATAAATAGTAGAATCGAGGAGATACATTACCAAATTATTATAATTAGAGGAATGGAAGAAGACACCAAAAACCATTCATCCGCAATAGCATCAGTATTCCTAATGTTAGATCTCCAACAACAGAGGCATCAAACACCGAACAGTAACCTCCTAAATGCCATCAATAAATTAGTAAATCATAACCATAAACAACCTGAATCTCATTCGAGTCAAGCCGGTCGGATGGTCGGCCCGCAATCCATTACCTTCCCACCTTCTAATTTACATATCACTTTTCTACCGACTCCATTACTGACTTAATAAATTCATAATTTGCACGGCGCGCTGTAAATTATGCCGTAAACAAATACCCATTTACATTAGAAGGTGAACCAACAAATCTGCCCTTCTAAAATCAACCAAGAACAATGCCGAACTGGTACATAAATATAATTGTATATCGTATTTAAAAAAATCTTAGGTTGAGTATTTTCGACATTTGTTTCCTTTTTAGGTTTGTTTCATACAATGTTTTTAGTGATAAGATCAAAAATTTTTGCTCTTATTAAAAATTATGAGCTATGCTCAAAATCGTTTACTAAATATTAGTATCAATACTATCGATTGTAGTTAGTCACTATTAAATTATTTGCGCTTAAAAAGAAAAATTAGTTCAAATATAATTTAGTAGCACCTAATAAAAGAGAAATTTAGTAGTGCTAATTAGTAGCACCAAAAAACTATTTTAAGTAAATACTATCATCTGTGAATTGAAAGATTTTCGCAATAATTAATAATTATTTAATAGGATGGATAGAGATATATGTGAAATGCTTGAATTAAAAGAAAACAACAACAAATGATATTTAAGTCAAATGTAATTACTTACATTAGTACAAATCAGCAATTTTCATTTTGAAATAAGTAATTATTTCATATATATATATATATATATATATATATATATATATATATATATATATATATATATTTATAACAGCTACATATTTACTTACCTTTATATTTATTATTATCATACTAACTAACAAGCATTAAAAGTAGATTGTACTTAAATGAAAAATCTCATTATCATTATATTGTTGTAGATATTTATAGTGAAAAAAAGAAATATTGTTTTTTTATCTTAATAATAACTAATTCTAAGTATTTTGAAACACAATATTATCCTCAGGCTATATGGACAATATATAGGAAAAATATTTATTACTTGGTAACCTTATTTATTATTGAAAAGTACTGTCACCTATAGCAATAGCAATAAAATTTTAACATTAGTATTGCTTAAATTATTCCATTATTCGTTTCATAAAAAAATGAATGGTCTCTCTATAATTGAGAAGGATACTTTACTGTACACTTACTGTGAAGTAATCTAATTCTTCTCCTAATGCATAAAATGCATAAAAACCCACTGTAAGTTCCCATCTATATAGTTTGACCAATAACCACATTCCGCGTAGTAAGTAAAAGTAATATTCAAATCAAGAATGTGTAACACTATCAATAGGGCGTATTTTTTGCATCACTTTCTATCTCTAATTACGAAGGCCAGTCTTGTTCTAATTAAAGAATCGTACTCACATCGCTTATTCTAACCCACACATTTCTACATTTGTGTTCGAATTATTAGCCACCGTGTTCTACTATCAATTAGCGCTAATTACTTAAAAAACTGACATATGAAAAATTGTTTCTCAACAATGCAAGTCTATGCAAGTTGGTCCAGTTTTTTCAGTGAAGTGTGCTGAATTATTTATAAAGTTTTAAATTGATTTTTTTGTAAATTAATAATTGCAACTTCGACAGCTACTGTGATAAAAAAAGTAAGGTTAAATGTAAGTTTGTTAAGTAGGATATTAAAAATTAGTTTGTTGCAAAAAAATTAGACAAATTCCAATGCAATTTTTAATTAATATGTACAAGAAAAATTAATTTTAGCTTTAATATTTCTTGATTAATTTCCTGTTTGTTTTACTATTGGCAAGAACCAATAAAGTGTGACAAAATAAAACATATAACAAGTAGAGAAAACGTTGTATGTCATAGAGGGTTACAAGTATAAAACAATCAAAAATGACCGTCAAGTTGAAGAGATATTGTTCTGTATATGTCTGCAAATGCTGACAAATCCGTTCATTATTACTCAAAAAGAGAAATATTAAAAAATAAATAAAAATTACGTTAAAAATCGGAAAGCACATATAACCGTTCATAAACATTTATACACATTATTTTTTATTAGGGTTAGAGACTAATAAAACTGTCAACAAAACAAAGCAAAATTATACTATTTATATATGTTTCCTAACCTTAAAGTGAAATTTACAATAAAATAAAAATTGAATAATAAAAAATAGCAAGGAAATACCATAAAAATTTTATATCTATTTTATTCATTTTGAATGGTCCAGCATTAAAATGATAAGTAAAATCATAAAAAATTTATAGCTAATTAATCCAAAAATAAGTAATAAAATTGGAGAAAATAACCACGCCTCAAAAAAATGACAAATAACTAATTAATAAGATGTATTTAAGATGTACTAATTATAAGTAAATATTTTACTAATTATGCTAAAATTATGCTAATTTTAAAGTGTTAATATTTATAAAAATGATTTATTGCAAAATATGACTTATTAAAAATTTATGTTAATTATTAATTATAATATGTTAATATCAATAATCTGAATGCATTCAAAGATTTGTAAATGAATAAATAATTTAGGAAATCCTTCTGACATCAGTGGCCAAAATGTTATGCTAATTAAAAAGCAAAAATAAAATCAGTGAGTAAAAGTGAACGGCTCAGTAATGGACCTCTAGGATATTTTTATAGCATTTGTTTTTAAACTGATAAAAAGAGCACGTGTTTGTTTGTTTATTTAACCGTTTGACAAGTATTTTCGACATGGGAAGAATTTTTTGGAACGTCAGATTGTAGATTCGATTACATGGAGTTTATTTTAAAAAACTTTGGAATGCCTAACAGTTTATGAAAGCGTTTTTCTTTTCAAGCAGCACTTTAAATTCTATTTTATATTTTAGAACTATTCATTAAAATAAATTAATAAAATAAACAAGAATTTTAATATTTATATTTCTCTAAGATATTAGATTTTTATATTTTAATATTAAATACATAATAAAGTAATATACTTTTAAACTATTATTATCATCAAGTACCTATCACATAAACTATTATCAACAGTTTAAATGTTTGGTTTTTGTTAAAATTTAAAAAACTGTATGAATAGTTATTTATACACAAGACGATAAAATAATATTTTATCAACAAGCGGAAAGTGTTAATTCACGAGCGATATAATCGTGAGTCGATAATTTAATTTTATCGTCGTGTATCAAATTCAATTTTTTTTCTATATCTGATTTTAATGAAATTTAATTTAGAAAAAATTAATTTTCATTTGAGAACAATTTTAAAATGTCACACACTGAGTTGGTATGGAAATAAATATATATTAAAGTATTTTATCTACAACTATTGAAATATGGGTACATTATACGTGTGATACTACATATAATATACTACTCATATTACACAAGTGTAATATGAAAAGTTATATTCCACGCTACACTTTTCTGTAATAAATAGAGCATATAATTTAACATATAACATTTTAATAAACTGTTAATTTATTAATAATATATTTTTTATCATAAATATCAATATAAATGATTATAAAAGTATAATAAATACAATTTGAATAGTTATTTTGACATTTAAGTACTACTGTGGCGCCATCTGTTAAGCTATATATGAACTACTCACAGTTAACTGAATATTTAACAAATAATATCAGATTTTTTATATGCCTGATAGTTGTAGATAAAGTATAGTATTTGACTCGCATAATATGGCTACATTACACACGGATGTTTAAAAATACTCGCTACCGCTCGTATTTTTAATTACATCCTCGTGTAATATAGCCTACATATTATGCTTGTTAAATAATATACTATTATCTACCCTTGCTGTTAAAGTGTTACTTTATCTACCCATGCGGTTTAAATGTAACTTGCCAATAATTATATTTTTACATACGACATTATCAACTTTTAAAGAACAAATAACAGTATGGAGAAAGTTTAAGATACGATAAATAACTATTATGAATTATAAATGCACTATATGTCAATTTGCTTTTATTATAAAGACAAGAAATAAAACGTTATATTCCACTGAATAAATAATGTCTCTCCGATGAATTAAATTACAAAATATCGTACTTTAAATTTGTCAGCTCTGCGATTAACATTTCTATTCTATTACAGTTGATTCTCTAATGGAAAAACTTAATTTCTTGCGATAAGATATCGAACGGAGCTGTCAATAGAACATCTGACAAACAGTTCTCCTTCGTATTTCTAATTAAGGAGCAGTGTTAGTGTCAGAGTTCCAACATTTGCATGCTGCGTTTAGAATTAATAAAATATGTTGCTGAACATTACGAAATATAAAATCAAAAATTGCAAAACCTACTAACATGTAGTGCCTCCTGAATCATTTCTGCATAATTATATTTTTAATGAATTAACTCTTGGGTGTTCTGAACTTCTATTTGAAGTTTTTTGTAACACTTAGCAACCTCTCAACTGCTAAGTTAAATAAGGGTGACCCAATAGAATGAAAGACAGATGGATTCGCAATATATATGTGGAGCAATAATTAAAATTTAAAATAAATAAAATATTCATATGATACGGTTCCCATGTAGCATTGAAATCTTCATTTATGTGTATAAATTTGTACGCTATATTTCTTGCAGTTGATACTCACGTCATCAATTTCTTCTACAAGAATTATTAATCTTTTATCTGCACATACGCACAGTTGGCATACACCGTGAAATATGTTTTTTAACACTTAACCCTCGATTGTGGGAAATACGCAACTTTAAAGTTCCATAAAGTGAGAGAAAAGTTCCACTTTCTATAGTATTCGCAGAAAATATATTGAAATAGATAGAAATTTGTAAGAGTAACAGAAGTCAAGTTGAAACAAAATGTCAGAGTTGAACGACAGTTGTCAAAATTGTGACACATCATCTGATTGGTTGGCAGTAAGAATATATACCTTTAATATAAATGGTCTAGTTTACTTTTCTTTACTCCATACTTTAATGGAATTGCATTGCGTTATTACAAATCCATCTTAAGAAAGCATAGAATTTAGTTCAGCAGAATTTAAACTAAGGGTTTAGAAACCACCGGCTAGAATCACAATATCATTCTATTTCTTCTAATCCCTATTTTAAACAGAACATCAAATAACTAAAGTATTTGTTCTGTGATATTTTACTTGCATTTTACATGTATATAGGTGGTTAGCCTACATCATCTACAAGGTACCTACAGCTTATAGAGAGTTCTGCACAACTTGGCCACATCATTATTTTTTTTTCTCCAACAGTTTCCGCCTGTTTCGTGATCCTCAATAATTATATTGTCATTTTATCCATCCGTTCCTGATTCTAAGATGGTACAGAATTTACCTCAGCATGTTTTGAACTGGGTTTTCTGAAACCATAACTTAATAATGTATCCCTGTATCTTCCAAGCGGAACATAGGGCAACCGAACTCACCGAGCCGCAGTTGTAACTACCGTACTGTCGGTTGTTTCATGCCAGCGCTACTTCTATTTAAGATGTATAGATGGCAAGTCTATAGCATGTGAGTGTGATACACAAGTAGCTGTGTTTTTTATTTTACGACAAATCATACATTGTCGGTCGCTGGGACTTGAACCTACGATCTCAAGTCATAACGAGTTAGAGATGTGCGCTAACTCGCTCAGCCATCCAGCCGACCCCATACAACATAATCCTCTTGTTTTTTCTTGCCGGTATCTACTCTCCAAGTTTCCGCCCGTTTCGTGATCCTCTCTGCACAGGTCCCTGCGTGATTTTTCCTGCATATCCCTGTAGGACACCGCACCTACGTTACGTAGCGGAATATCTGGGTTGTGACGTTATCTCGTGCATTGTTGGGCGGTCGTGCGTTTACGTTTGTCTCGCAGCGATCCGCAGCCACCACGATCCCAGCGCCGCGAGCTTCAGATCCACCGATAAACACGAGGATAATGGATTCTTTATTCCACTTACGTAACTGCTACTTATGAGGAAACTGGCTTCACTTACAGCGCTGCCAGAATCAGGAATTCATTTCTAATCAAACATAATTGTTCTTCTAATGCATATTTGCTTTCATTTCAGTGGTGCAGGTTATTACAGACTCGACCAGGAATGAACAGGGTGTTTCCGAATCAGTTATTATAAACTTAAAGTTACTTTCTTCACCACCCGTTGAAATGTCTAATGTATACAGACAAAAACACCTTTTTATATTTTATAAAACGGTGATTTTTATCTAATTCTTATTAATATGTACATTATGTCAGTTGTCCTACATATTTTTTTATTTATTTACTTAAATTTTTATTTTTATTGGGTCATTATGAAATGCAAGTATTGCAGTGTCATATTCATATTAATTATAAGATTGGGCCCAGTATATTACCCTGGGGTACCCCAGCTTTTATTTGGTAATACTTGGATTACCCGTTTTGTAACTTTTTCCTTAAATTTGTATAATAATCCTGGATGCCAGACTTGAATATGTTATTCATATCATTCCTGTCGTTTATAAATTTGTGCTTCATTGTGCGTTGGTAATTTCGTTAGTTTACTCTTCAATTCTTTTCGATTATTTCATCCATTCTATATTTGTGTATATAAACTGTCATTTTTGAGATTTATTTACTTCGGAAAACACACAATCTAATCTAAGAAGATAATGTTATCAATCCCCTTTCCCTCCAACGATTTGAATCACATGGATACTTGAAGATCAATTGTGGGAAATCGAGTGTATATTTAGAAATAACTACAACTAATGAACAAATTATTTATAAGTACTTATTTAGTTTTTAAAATAAATAGTAACTACAAATAAGCATGTGAAATTATTAAGTTTTATTAGAATCTTACTAAAAACTCCCTTAGGAGTTTAGATTATGTATTTTTTATTGTGATTCGTGAAAAGATAGTATTTTTTCCTTTACAACGATAATTAAAAATATCTTAAACATTTTTTTAAACTATCCAAATTCTATACCAATTGCAATCGTATAGGCAACGAAACGAATTTGTCTTTATTGTAGCAATATTTTCAAGTAATGCATGTTAATTAAAAACGTATAGTTAATAGAAAACATGTTGTACCAAGTTTCCTGTGTATACATTTCGCATTAGTAGTCTGGTACTGTTAACCAATTAACAATTAATTAACACAGTATCATCTACTAGGCTGTAACCGCGTAATACTTGCACAATACAATATTTCATGTAAGCTCCATAATACCATAATGACAATCATAACCTCAGTGCTCTGTATGTTCTCACGTAGGTAACGGTCGACAAATTTCTTCTTCACTCACATGTTTTCTTGGTAATGACCCGTGTATTAATAACGATTACCCGCGGAAGCTGCCCAACAAATTTATGGATTAATCTTCCAATTAGAGGACGAGAAAAACTCTGTTCCCACGATGAAGACGTGGAGAGGAAGGACAGGTAATGACAGAATATGGACAAGTCGATGCTGGTTATTATCAGTACTTACTTGTGTTAATTCATTATACAATTAGCACTAAGTACACTTATTAAAGCGATGGTAGAATTGACGAATGGAATCGGCGAAGAATCAAACACTACTATCTTTAACAAGTCTTGACTTTGTAGTTCTTGCAAAGACAAGTTTTAAAATAAATATGTAGGCGATAATTTTTTTTAGTTTTAAGGTTTTTGGTACTTTAAAATACTTTATTTCTTTTTAGTCTTCTTCTTTTATTAATTATTATATAATTTTCGATTTTATACAATAAAAAATTTAATAGTTTTTTTTTAAACTGAGTTCATCTAGTGCGTTTTAAAAATGAGTAATATTAATTTCAAACAACGATGTGCTATCAGGTTTTGCTTCAGACTTAGGCACCATCCAATGGAAACTTTTACAAAACTTAAACTGTCCTACGAAGACAGCGTTATTTCAAGGGGCCAGGTTCTTCGGTTTTAGTCATTTTCAGAAGGAAAAGAGTTGATTGAAGATGAAACACGCAGCGGAAGACCTTCATCTTAAAGAACTGATGAAAATGTCGACAGAACTGGGATCTTGTACGTTCAGATCGTCGGTTGACAGACAGTACTGAATGATTGGGAAGACTTAAATTTTACTCACGCCACCGTTCGTCAGATTTTGACTGATTCTTTGGGTATGAGAAAAATCTGCACAAAAATGATTTTAAAAAAATGAGATTTTAACAAAAAAAAAACATTCGTGTGGCTCCTCAGTTTCTTTGTTCGCGAGACTTGAAAAATCACCTCAAGGGTATTCAGTTTAGGACTAGCAAATAATTCTTGAAAATATATTGTCATAAGATTTTCATCAAATTAAAAATTACTCTAGAAACTTTACATTTGGACAAATGAGTTTTATTATTGTTGAACCTCAATATTATATCTGCTATATATCTGCAAAATACGTATGGTATGTTAACAAATCAAAAAACAAACAAAAATTAAATTTGTTAGTTCCTAAGTTACTACTACTTTTTCTATCACTTTGTCCCCTTATTTAATCATAAAATGATAAGATATTTTTTATTATATATTTATATATATATATATATATATATATATATATATATATATATATATATATATATATATATATATATATATTACTTAAGTGTCTTTCGTCTTGTTTTGACTTGTGTTCACCAATTAAAAAATAAATAAGAATACCGTAAACACCCTGTATAAATAAAATTAATGAAAGAATTAGAATATTTAACTTATGATCTATATATAAGTCTTGCAGTAGGAAAGAGAGTGTACAGCAATAATACATTTCAAATTCAAATTTAAAAAGCAAGATAGCGATCTAAAAATCGTATATTATTTCAACTCCTTCGGTTACAAATAAATTGCGTCTTTCCCTTCACTATTTCTGCTTATCATATGAAGTAATTAATTTTAATTTGCTTTCAATTATGTATACTGTCACATATTACGATTTATATCGGTGGTTTGCTAATACTCTCCATATGTATCTAAAGAAATGCTAGTTCTTTCCTGTTACTTCGCTCTATTTTTTCTCGTAAGGGAAATGAGAAACATGTAAAATATTTGCCGAAGAAATTATTATTCTCTGCAAGACAAATATATGAAGCTGTCATTCGCGATATTTATGAGTGTGATTGTAATATTAACTGTTCCTTATATAGATGTTTTTATTAATAACTTTGCAATTATTATGACTTAATTACAAATATGAGTTTTAAATGTCATTTATAATCCCGAAGGGAAGAATTTGAAAAAAATGTTTAATATTTACATACTAGATTATATCACTGATTCAATATGAATTATTACATTTTCCTTTCATTTCATTCCTTATTAGATGAAATTAAATAAATATTTATATTTACATATTTACTATCACGCCTACTATCAGTTTGCGTAGATCAGATAATAGTAATAATTTTTAATGCAACTAATATATATATATATATATATATATATATATATATATATATATATATTAAATTTTATAGAATAATATTTATTAATAAACATTGATGTCAAACTTATGTACATATGCGGCGGTTATGATACTCATAACAATCCTAAATATGTTAATAGCTATTAATACATGTATCTTTACTAGCACCTTAGTGCGAAAAATAAATCATACAGCTTATCAGGTTAATTTGCTTTATGTAATTAGAATTGTAAACAATAAAAAAGTTCTTACAAATAAGATCATTTATTTTAGTAATTACCCACTAAAAATTCCAATGTCTTCTAATTTGAATTGTGACCACACCCATGGTGTTCCTCATAAAACAACCTGTAAAAACTCAAACTCATAAAATGCGTTCGTTATCTTAGCCATCACTCTAATTCCTGGTTCGGTAGCTTTCTACGCACGTGGCAGTCATACCAACAAAAACACTAGAAACCCACCAAACAGCACGCACATTGGAAAGCTATGCTCTTCATTATCATCACGTCAGATTCAACGGAAGCGAATACAACAAACGTCAACTGTCTTTAGAAAAACTCTAAGCGTGGATTTGAGGTTAAATGAATTTTTTAGTTCGGTTAGACGCTGTGTGGTCGTTTAAGTTGTCGTAGTTTTTGCCAAACATTTTCTAGTTATCAATTGATATTATTAAAATGCCTATCAAACCTCAAATGTTGTGCATAAAATATATGTTATGGTTTTAGTTTAATAGTTACTTGGTTACTACCTGAACAAATAATGTTGAAGTGGCACACCATTTTTTTTATGAATACCTAATATGAAGTCTGTTTCCTTCAGTTTATCCTCATGTCACCAATTTCTGCTGCAAGAACTATTAAACTTTTATCTAGCATCTTTGTCGTAAACGCATAGCATAAATGTGACTTTTATTTGCTATTTCATTATCGTACGTATTACAGATGGGTATACCGTAAGTTTTAGCTAAGTTGCAACATATTCGAAGATTCGAATATGTCATTAGTTATTTTTGTAGATACAACTTGTTATATGGCACCGTATCGTTTCAGATAAAATGCAATATAGGAAATATAGGTTGACAATGTCTTGAAATTAACTGTCTAATAAACTTATTATACAATGTTTACAATTGAAAAAACAGTTCAAATGGTTCTATGGTAGAATATAGTAGAAATTTTTAAGCAGTAGAGAGACGTCATAGACCTGAAAAAAAACGTTACAAAATGAAATAAAACTTGTAGAAATTTTCGAAAGATGTTTTTATTTAGAAAACTGAGTAGTAAAAAAAGACATCATAAAAATTACTTATTTATGATATTTACTATTATTTCAAATTAAAATATAAGGTATTTAATGACATTTCAATTTATTTATAATAATTGCAGTGTATTTTTTTAACACACGTGGGCTGTGACTCAAATAAAATATGTTTACATATATTTGTTTCTTGTCACGCCGATCGACTGAGTTGTCAAATAATATAATATAAAATCTTTGTTCGTTTAAGTTGTATTGTTCCTTATTATTGTTCGTATTCGTGTTCTTTGTTCCTTGTTATACGTTTATTTATTTGCGTAAGTAATAATGCCTAAAGCATTATCGAAGCAGTCGCAAGTGCTAACTGCAAATGCCATTGCATATTTTGAAAAAGAACTGGCACACGGTGGACCATTACTGCCGTTAAAAGCAGTTCGAGAAGTACGTTATCATTTTATTTGTAGTTATTAAATTTGGCATTGCCATATGCAACACGCAACACATTTTTTAAACTAATGCCCATATAAACTTTGTAATTCGTGACGTCATAATCTAGTTACAAATGTTGATGACGTCTCTCTACTGCTTAAAAAATTCTACTATAGTGGGTACAGATTAATTCCTAAAGCTATTAAAATTCATCTTCCATTTCTGTTCGTCTCATCTTTCTTTCATATATCTTTAATTAACACCATATAGCTGACTGTTTAAGAAACTGTTCGATGAGTCACGTGAATATAAATTATGCTTCCCATTCGGTACCGTCCTCTCCTTATGGCCGGTTATTAATGCATCGAGCTGCAGATAAATTAGTGCTGGGCGAGTTTTTCTAAAGGATTTTGCAGTAATTACCGCGATGTTACTGCAGACTTTTAAGGGCAAAGAAGAAAACTTGTGGTAGTCTTGTACGTATGGAATATATTATTAATATTTATATTCCCACTTGCTTGTAATAGGGAGATGTAAGTTATTGCCAGAAGACATGCATGCCTTAATCGAATTGTTTATGAGTGTGCATCTTCAAGAGTTGCCTTTCGTGTTATACCTAATTATTTTACTTTTATTAGGATTAAGATCTTTGGTACGAGCAGACTCACTACAAGTGATTTTATACTAGAGTTTGTTTTCCTCAATTGATATTCATATCATGTGATTCATGACACCTTGTTGGGAAAAATCGTATGATTTCCCAAGTAAATGTCAAAACTGACTGAATTATACACAAATAAAATAATGGATGAAACATACAAAAAGAGTTCTAGATTATACTAACGAAACTACCAATACACAATGAAGCAAATAATCATTTGCGCGGTTTGACGTTTTGTTTCTTGTTTATATATATATATATATATATATATATATATATATATATATATATATATTAAAAATTAAAAAAGTGTCTATAGTTCGGTTCTCGACATCCCAATGGTTAGCCTTTTAAAACGGCCATCCTGTATACACAATGAATACAAAATTTTATGTATTAACTGTGAAAAATATTTTTATCTAAAAGAAAGCATAACACATTTTAAGAAAAAACAATAAGAAAAAAACAACACATTATAATAACATATTTATACAGGGTAATTCAGCACGAGTGTGCCAATGTAAAACCACATATTCATGGAGTCATTTTAAAAATGCATAACATCGGACACATTTTTATTAATACCTCTGGTACTAGTTGCACTAAACTATTTATACTTGTTATGAGAAAAGACAGATTTAGAATTAAAATCTTGAAAACATTATAAAAATATGTACTAGTTTTCATATTTTGTATTAAATAAGACGCAGGAATGCATGTAGTATTGTCCAGTATAATACGGTAACTTAGTTGTTAGTCGGACAATTTTTATTTACCCAACACTGTGTCCCTATGTTAAATACCTATGGCAACACTTTTTTGGAACACGCAATAGAAGTTGTGTGTATAATAATGAAATCATAGCGATCTGCATGACTATTTGTTTACTAATTATTCCGAGAAATTCGGCCGAATTATATTATAGTCTGATTAAGAATTGAAATCACTATAAACATATATACTAGTTTCCATATTCTGTATTAAATAACATGTAAGAATATATATATATATATATATATATATATATATATATATATATTTATATATATATATATATATATATATATATATATATATTATTAATATACCTATAATATAACATTTAATAAGGAAACTACTAAATATACAAATATCATAATTGTTACATATCTTTCTGTGCTATGGTTACTACCCTCTTCAATCAATTCAAGTAAACATAGTACGGAACGTTTTGATAAATGATAGGAGTTTACCATTTAACAGGAATATTTAACCACGAATATAATCATATATATATATTTATATATATATATATATATATATATATATATATATATATATATATAGTCCAGTATAATATGGTGACTTAGTTGTTAACCAGACAGTTTTTATTTAGACTGTTTTCCTATGTTATGTCTCTATGACAACACTTTTTTGGACGACACAATAGAAGTTGTGTGTATAACAATGAAATCATAGCGATCTCCGTGACTATTTGTTTACTGATTATTCCTGGAAGCCGGGCCGAATTCCAGTAGTGCGACCGGCATTCTTCACTGATTGCCCGCTGCGCCACCACCACATAAGCAGCCAGCTTCCGCACTGGCCGATCGCAGTGTGCGCTGATTTATACGTTGTGGTTTTGACAAGGTAATTACGGTTTCACGAGAACCACAAAAAACCTTTCGAAAGCGCCCATCAGCCAACACCACATACAAATTAACAGCTGGATATGTGTTTCGGTTTCTTCACAGATTGCTTTGAGATAAATAAGCTTGTAGAAGCAAAAACCAAAATGTATATTGGGAATAAATAGCGAAATCAAAAGGTGAGGAAAATTAAATTATTTGCTTTTTATAGGTGACGAGAAATTGCAGTAATCTTGGAACATGTATAATATCAGTGCATACATAAAGTTGGTTTCCATAATTTGATCTTCATGTCATCATTTTTCCGCCAAGAATAATTAATTATTATTATCTACTTTTATTCGCTATTTCATTATCAAATGTGTTATAGAGGAGTATATATCTTATCTGCGTCCAACCAAAAACAAAATGAAATACAAACAAACCAATCTGAGGTTTAAATCCCAGTTTCGCTAATCTTTAACTAAATTTAAAAACTGCTAAGCCCGAATGGTTCTGAACCCACTATAAGCTGTAGTTCCATTAAAAATGATGTAGGTAACAATTTACAATACAAAAATGTATGTAAAATTTGTCCAAAAACAGAGAACATTCTTGTTTCTTCAAATACAAAACTATAATAATAATATATTACAATGACAAAAAAGTTGCAGAAGATCTAAAAATAATAGCACGAAGAATAATACGAACAATAATGGGAACCATCAAGATATTAGAGAATGAATATAGAACAAGATTGAATCATAAAATAAAATACGAATTAGTAAAAGAAACTATGGTAGAAAAAAAGGTAAAACAACAAAGAATGAGATGGCTTGGTAGAAAAGAAGAGGTAAACCCAAGTCAACATTGGTAACAGAAATGGAAGAAGACTTAAACGCAAAAGCAGCTAGAATTAACAACGATAAGAATAAAAAAAGAAATAGGAAGATGTACAAGAAGATCTTAAAACATTTACATAAGGACCAACAAAAAAGGAGATTGATCCATTGCAATAAAAATAGGATCTATATCCCAGGGAATAATAGGATACTACTATACCTGGTTTATTGTAACTTAGTACTTTGATTTTGGAACCAATTTAACTGTTTTTATTTAGCTTGTTACAGTTCTTGGAGTAGTTTGTGCTTAATTATCTATTGTCTCTTTATTCTGTTTTGTGTCTTTGTATGTCACCTCTTTAAGTGTGCCCACATATCCTTATTATTAACTTGGCTGACTATTTCAAATAAGCTTGGTAAACATAAGTAAAATGTAAACGTGTTTTAACAACGTGAATCCTGTTTTGTCTTAGTACGTCACCCTTTCTAAAAATGTCCAAACAATCCTTATTTTTACGAAGCCTACGAAGAACACGACGAAGAATACTATGTTACCTACTAATTCATTACTATACGCTACATATGACTTATTTTAAGTATTTGTAAACATGTTCCAACAATATAAATCCTGTTCTTAGTATGCCACCCTTTCTACGATAGCCCAACATATCCTTCATATTAACTTGTAGCTGTAAGCTATGTACAAGTTTACGAATTACACGATGAATACTACGTTAACTACAAACTCATTACTATAAGCGACATAAGAATTGTGTTAACTATTTGTAAACGCGTTTCAACAATTTGAATCTTGATATTAGTGTCACCTTTTCTAGGCTTGTCGAACGAAACGTTATTAACTTGTAGTTACCAGCTTCGTACAAGCCTATGAAGATCACAGGTTTGCACTATTCGAATCCTGTCTGTTAGTATGTCACCATTGGTGGGTGCGTCGGTTATTTACTTGTGCTCGCACGTATGATTAGAGTGATTATACGAAGAAGAATACCACGTTAACAACAAACTCACTACTGTAAGCGACATAAGAATTGTGTTAACTATTTGTAAACGCGTTTCAACAATTTGAATCTTGTTATTAGTGTCACCCTTTCTAGACTTGCCAAACGAAACGTTATTAACATGTAGTTACCAGCTCCGTACAAGCCTACGAAGATCACAGGTTTGAACCATTCGAATCCTGTTGTCTGTTGTCTGTTAGTATGTCACCCTTGGTGAGTGCAACGATTATTTACTTGTGCCCGCACGTATGATTAGAGTGATTACACAAAGAAGAATACTACGTTAACAACAAACTCATTATAGTACGCGCTATAAAAATGTGTTAACTATTTGTAAACGCGTTTCAACAATTTGAATCTTGTTATTAGTGTCACCCTTTCTAGGCTTGCCAAACGAAACGTTATTAACATGTAGTTACCAGCTTCGTACAAGCCTACGAAGATCACAGGTTTGAACCATTCGAATCCTGTTGTCTGTTGTCTGTTAGTATGTCACCCTTGATGAGTGCAACAATTATTTCCTTGTGCCCGCTCCGTACAATTAGAATGATTACACGAAGAGGAATACTACGTTAACAACAAACTCATTACTGCACGCGCTATAAGAATTGTGTTAACTATTTGTAAACGCGTTTCAACAATTTGAATCTTGTTATTAGTGTCACCTTTTCTAGGCTTGCCAAACGAAACATTATTAACTTGTAGTTACCAGCTTCGTACAAGCCTACGAAGATCTCAGGTTTGAACCATTCGAATCCTGTTTGTTAGTATGCCACCCTTGGTTATTTACTTGTGCCCTCTCCGTATAATTAGAGTGATTACACGAAGAGGAATACTACGTTAACAACAAACTCATTACTGCACGCGCTATAAGAATTGTGTTAACTATTTGTAAACGCGTTTCAACAATTTGAATCTTGTTATTAGTGTCACCCTTTCTAGGTTTTCCACACGAAACGTTATTAACTTGTAGTTACCAACGAAGATCACAGGTTTGAACCATTCCAATCCTGTTGTCTGTTAGTATGTCACCCATGGTGGGTGCGACGGTTATTTACTTGTGCCCGCACGTATGATTAGAGTGTCCTGCCCATCGCGTGCAGGAGATCGCATGCAGCGTCTCCAGCAGGAGCTGCGCTGGCCCGCGGCCTAGGCGTGGCGCACTTTTACGCGCTCAAGCGAGCAGATTCCTGCTGCTCACGGTATATGGCCGGTCGAGTGAAGGCGGACGCAGTGGCGTACTGGCAAGCAGATTGTGAAATGGAGGTAAGTTGAAGTGTCTTACACGGAAAATGAACATTAACAGTTTATACTGAATTTAGTTTACATGTGTCGTATAATCATTTAGGTATTGACAGTGGTTGTATTCCAACAGTCATATACTAATTTGGTTGATTCACTATCAATATATATATATATATATATATATATATATATATATATATATATATATATATATATTTGGATTCATCACGAGCAACGCCAAAGTGTGAAATGGAGGTAAATTGAAGTGTTATACACGGAAAAAGAACATTAACAGTTTATGCTGAATTTAGGTTCCATGTGTCGTATGAGCATTTAGGTATTGACAGGGGTTGTATTCCAACAGTCATATACTAATTTGGTTGATTCACTATCTATATATCTATATTTGGATTCATCACGAGCATCGCCAAAATGTGAAATGTAGGTAAATTGAAGTGCTGTACAAGGCAAAGGAACATTAACAGTTTATACTAAATTTAGTTTACATGTGTCGTATTATCATTTTGGTACTGACAGAGGTTTTGTACTTCTAGATATTATCAAGTAATATACGTTCTATATAACGTTGTATTCCAACAGTCATATACTAATTTGGTTGATTCACTATCTATATATCTATATTTGGATTCATCGCCAAAACTTTTAGTTTTTTTAGTTTAGTAGTAGTTTTGGAATCTAGATCATTTCAAACTTCTTAACGTGGAAAATGCCGATGAAGTTTACAAACCAAGGATCGCAAAGACAGTTGAGACTGTTGAAGTTGTTATTTGGGTTGATAATTGATAATAAAGTACAATGGTATGGATAATATTGTAAATCCAGAATCTACTGCAGTGTCTTTTATGACTCTCTATCTTCTTTTTAGACAAAGATTTATTGCATTTGGGCATGTGCAGGAAATTACAAGTAATGCCTGTATGTCTACGTATTTTTCCCAATTAAACTATCAAATTAAAAGACGTGTTTACTCAAGTATAGTTTTGCAAATGACGAAAATAAGACAACGAATTTAATATTTCAACTTTCCTCTACATGAGCACACGAGCAACATCAGGATTAAGCCTGATTGGAATTAGAAAGAAACTCCCAACACATTAGAAGAAAAATCCTAACTAAACTATGAAACTTGAAGACATGTTTACTCAAGTATAGTTTTGCAAATGACGAAAATAAGACAACGAATTTAATATTTCAACTTTCCTCCACATAAGCACACCAGCAACATTAGGATTAAGCCTGCTTGAATTAGAAAGAAACCAACACTTTAGCCAGAGTTCCAGTTTCTAATCACAGATAATTGATTGATTTGAATTAATTATAGAGTCTATTCCCGTGCGTGTGAAACGCTCGAATGCGTAATTGTCTTGTTAGTTACCGGATAATTGCTCTATTTGTTTTGCTCCTGTGGATTTTTACCCGGGGATTGTGGGTGTGTTGAAATTGCTGCTAAATTGATCGCGTGAAACTATTGAAAAGTTTGACAAGAAAGTTTACATGGGTGGATAGTGGGATAATTATCTGCTGCTACAAATACTTCTTAGTTGTAGACGCCAACCAGTTAGACAAATTGTTTCCGATAATTAAATATTCGTCTATAGTCTGTTCTCACAAGTTAATCCTCACATAAATTTATGCAATAAATATTACACGTTTACCTAGCATCTTTTACGTGTACGCATGGTATAAATGAGACTTTTATTTGCTATCTCGCTATCGTTTATTAAAAAAAATACAATAGAAATCTAATAAATCTAATTATTTATATTTGTTAAGATAATAAGAACAAAATATTCTATTTTTATGACAGTAAATGTTTCTGTATGTGCCTATTTTCCAATGTGATTACACGTGAAATAAAAATAATAATAATAATAAAGTATTTTTAAGGATTTTTACCATTAAATGATGCTCCAAAGTTTGAAATCTCGCTCTCTTGTTGTAATTTTCGATTGTTGTAGATGTCTTGACTGAACGTCAGACATACCTTGGTATTTCTTAGTGAAACCAATTAGTTGTTTTACTATGTGCAAAAGCTCTCTCATCGTGGTGTAAATTTATAAGTAGTTTTTATTATTCTTTGTGGATTAATATGGATTTGTAGATTGATATAAAAATGTTTTTAAAATTGTTTGTAATTTAGAAAAGTAAGAATTTAGAGTTTATATAGAATCAAGTTAACCGTTGAAGTTTATTTAAATTATATAAATGTTTTTGATCGCGGTTAATTATTAAAATTTATATAATTTTGTTATTGTTGGAATATCATGTTTGATTTAACCTATCCTATTCCAACCCCTATCTTTGTGACGTAGTAGCACAACGCGTATATAAAACTCTATTGTTCTAATATTACTACCCTGTACCAATTTGACCATAAAGTAAACCGTGTCTGTTATCATTATAATCCTTCCCTTGTCTGTTTCTATCACGGCAGACTTGTAATAAAGTGAAATATCTATTAACAAAAGAAACAATTAAGTTTGCAAATGTTTTTAGTAAAAATTATGACAAAATATTTTAAAATAAAAATTCAATTTTGAATATGATACTAGATTTAGTACGATCCTGCAAATTAAAATATCTGTGTACAACAATAACAAAGTAAGAAAAACAATATATATCTACACACACTTTGCATGTATTTATGTAAACTCTATAGTTGCTTCTGGCTACTACCTTTACGTGACAGTCGTAAACTACGTAGCCTTATTGTTTATTGGCATAATAATACACGATTTAATTATAATCATAATTTATTATAATATATTTCACAAAAACGGCTTTTTCTCTGACAGGTATACATTTACTTCAATCACACACCGACTGAAAGCTCCCGCTTAAATTATAAATATGTAATGAAAAGTTTTATTTATTAGTTTGTCTTGTATGGGTGTTATATCATACTGTTACATACAATGGCCCATAAAGCATACTGGCACATAGTTATTTCGCTCATATTTATAGCTTATAAAAAGTAGATTACTAGTGATCTTTTCATACATCATGTTATGTTTTATTATGCATTTAAATTTGTAACATTTATATGGAAAGGTTGATATATTTAAATTTGTATTATGTATGGAATAATTTATTAGCTAGAAAATTATTTTCTTATCTCAAAAATCTGCTGTCTATCAATAGGCGTGTTACTATTTTAGCAGAATAGTTGTTAATTATGACATTATGAATTATTAATATGTATGTTATATATTATTTTAATGTCTAATTTTTATCTCCTAGTACTTAATCAAACAAGTACCTTAAATACCCAAAGTCCTATTCCTATTTCATCTAAGAATATTGTGCTATAGATGATGGTGGGCTAAAGCAATAATTAATAGAAGAAAATATGAATATTTTTTACAAAACGAATCAAATATTTCAGCATTATATTCTTAAAATTTTTAATTTTATTTTATTGGAAATGTGAAACGTTAATTAAAACAACTATTTTAGATTAAATTATTCATATTATACTCGTCTTGTATGATTATAATTACGTTAATTGATGAAAAATATCAATTCACATTCATTTTATTTTTTACGTTAAAACAAATGGCACTAATAGTTATTTATAGTACATTACAGATAAGTCACGTTGGAAAAGTTTAGCTCACGAGGCCGTTAGGCCGAGTGTGGTATTTTTTCAAGTGACTTAGGTAATTACCACACGTGTGCCATACAATATTTTATCCAACACATTTTAGTCATTGATATAAAATACATATAAGATTTTTGACAGATGGAATTTCGAAATGACATTTAGGAACAAAATAGTGTAGAGAAGATTTTATAACGTAGTTACTATGATACGAACCAAAAAACAGTGAGCTAATATATTTAGCTCACTAGTGACTTATGACCTACTTTATTTATCTAAAAACAACATACTTATATCGTTATAATTCCACGGTGTTGGATAAATTTTTTAATTAAACAAGTGAATTGTTTATATGTTTATCCATGTGACCCGAAAATGTTTCTGACATTTTATGTAGTAATAATGTTTCTTTAATAAATTAAACTTGTCATCGGTGCAAAAAATCTTGTGTTTTACACGCCCAGAAACTCTTTTGCGAGATCTCGTATTTGCAGCCCTCGTTTTCAGCTCGGCTTGCTAAAATAAACTTCATCTCTCAAAAGTTTAGTTTTTGTACTAGTGATACAAATAACTATTACAGGTTTAGATATTGCAGATAACTTTTTTCAAAATATGGTGACTAAACAGTCATAATTGTATTGAAATGTAACCAATATTAAATCGCAACGTTTTGTCTTAAGCCGGGTTGAACAAAGCTCCATAAATTTTGATTAATTATTAATTTTTTGACAGCAATGTATTTTTAATACGTGGCCATGCTAACAACGTGAAATTAATCAGTGATTTTTTTGATTAGCCTTTCTGCAACCGAGCATTTAGTTGTTGTATTCGTAATATATAATTGTATAATGTAAATAAGATTAATCTGTTATATAGTGTTGTGTCATTGAAATCATCATCGTCATCAAGGTAAAATAAATCATATCATCCATTAAATTAACCCCCCTCTCCCTGTTATAGTGCAATTAGGAATTAAACAATTTTAAATTCGTTTAACGGACAATTCAGTGACAACATTCTAATTTTTTCTTGAACAATCTAATAATCAAAAACAGTTCGCAGATTAACTAGAATAGAAATCGAACCTGCAAAACAATGCCAATTTCTTCCTAAGTTTTTCTTTACTTTTACCGCCTGTTCTTCCTCGTCTGTAACTTTATTGTTTTTGCTTCATTTTGGGAAATACTCTCGCTTGGAATAAAAACCTCCATTACCACGCGTTGTCCATTACGAAGTTTTTTGAGCGCTGATGTGTTATACAATAATGACAGAGTTTTTGTTTTGATAATGACTTTATTTTTCCTGTTGGCTCGTGTCTTTGTTACGCAATTGAGAAATTGGCTGAACTAGATTTGTAATTATATGTGAGGAAATTGTTTTTTTGCATTTTAATTAGAGATGTAGAGTAATCACGGAGATTATTAATTAGTTACATTTTACACTTAACTGATCATGAAAATGAGATTGAAATTTGGATTGGTTGTTTTACTTGCGTTTGAATATTATTACATCATGTTTAAAGCAATACTTAAATCTGACTGCAATATTTACAACCTTTTATGAAGGGTTGGGTAGCTTAGTGGTTGAATTTTCTAGACTTAAGTAAATATCGATACGCTGATTTCAAAACCTGCAATCCTATGACGCCTTCTCGATTTTATTCTGTCGCTTTATTATCTAACTTTTATATATTTTTAAAACCTATAACCCCAAATCAAAATTATGAATAGTTAAACCAACCAAACAACAGTATTAAGCCAAAAAATGTGTTGACAAACGCGAAATATCCCAAAAATACTCATTTTTGTGCCAAAATTTTGATTTTTGGAAATAGTCTACATTGAAAGAACTCTAAACGCTTATTTCAAATTTTCAAACGGAATTTAATTATCTCTTTTTGTTCCTGAGATATTTGGTGTCAAAGTTGCACCTCAAAAAAGTGTGTTTTTTGAATATATCTCTAAAATGGGTAGAGATACAATCTTAACGATTATACCAGTTGATTCTACGCAAAAAGTTACATAAAGAAATGTTTTCTCCGCATATACGTTCTTTAGAACGATTAGGTGAAAAATAGGAAAATCGAAAAAACCTAAATTTCAAAATTTATCCGAGGAACTTTTTTTCTCCAAAACTATTCATTTTTTAGACTTAAGTAAACATTGATGTGCTGATTTCAAATTTTCAAACCGAATTCAATTATCTCTTACCGTTCTCGAGATATTCGTGTTCAAAGTTGAGTTTTGGCAATACCTAAAAAAACAGGTTTTTTAGGTATATCCCTTAAAGAGTTAGGTTTATGACTTCGACGACCTCACCAATCGATTCTACGGGCAAAATTACATAAGGGTACCAATTTTTAGATTTTTATTCCACAAGATACAATTTTTAGAAAGGAAAAACGAAAATTGCCAAAATCGAAAAAAACGCCTGATGAACCCCTTGCGATTTTTTCAATTTTTGGCCATTTTCAGTTTTTTCCTTCTAGAAATTCTATCTGTTGAGATAAAAATCTGAAAATTGGTACACTTATGTAATTTTGCCCGTAGAATCGAATGGTGAACACGCCGAATCCGTAAACCTAACCATTTAAGAGGTATACCTAAAAAACCTGATTTTTTAGGTATAACTTTGAACTCAAATATCTCGAGAACGGGAAGAGATAATTGAATTCTGTTTGAAAATTTGGAATCAGCGTATCAATATCTACTTAGGTTGAAAAAATAGAAAAAATTGAAGGCAAAAAGTTTCAAGACGAAAAATTGAAATTTAGGTTTTTTCGTTTTTCGTATTTTTCACCAAATCGTTCCAAAGAACGTATATGTGGACAAAACATTTCTTTATATAACTTTTCCCGTAGAATCGAATGGTAAACTAGTTGAGATTGTATCTCTACTCATTTTTGAAATATGCTCAAAAAACACACTTTTTTGAAGTGCAACTTTGACAGCAAATATCTCCGAAACGAAAAGAGATAATTAAATTCTGTTTGTAAATTTGATATCAGCGTAGGTAATTCTTTAAAAAATATTATAAACAAAATTTTGTCAAATTTGAAAATTTTCAAGCTAAAAATTTGATATTTTCAAATATTTTCGGATTTAGGCAAAAATACAACATCAGCGGTTTTAGGAATTACTTCCCCTGTTATTATTATACACATAAACTGTTACATTAACTATTTGTATAATTTATTGTAAAGTCAAACGTTATGCCAAGATCTGATTTTAATATATAAATATCTACTCCATAGAAATATTTTAATTGTAACATTATTTTGCATTTTGATATAAATATCTTATTTTCGTGTTATGATATGAAAGAAAAATACTTTTGGTGTAAAATGTAACTAATTAAAACACAAACCTATGTTTGGACGTTTGCGATGTCGAAGTCTCGAAGTGACAAACATAAATTAAAACTGTCCTGTTACATTGGTATATTTAATTTATTTTAATAAAGCCTATATATTCGGGGCGCCGAACTTACATATACAGGTATAATATGTATAACTCTTAAAAACGTTTTATAAATAATCCCCCCCTGCATAAGGATAAATAAATAAATCGATAAATACAAGAAAAAATATAAAATTTACAGTTTTTAATTTTGACAAATAAATACAAAATAATAAATATTCTTACCTGGAATCTGTAGCAGAAATGAAAGACCGGTTGAGTCCTGTAACAAAAAACAGTTTTTAGTTTAAATTATTAAAATATTTTCTACTCATAGTGAAGGGCAGTCAAATTAAAAACCTTTTTACCTAGAATTTATATGGTATTGACAGCCTAATCGATTGCCAATTATTTGTTATTAGTCATCGAAATCTATGCATTAAGTTAATACATTAAAAAAGAACGCGTACTCCAAAACCTACTGATTAATATTCTGAAATAATTTCAGACTAATAATTAAATAATTATAAAGTACTTTAGTAATAGCGACCAAAGTAGCTACTGGGGATATTTAAAAGTAACCTCACTTTTGATTTATTAGGAATGTAATTTGTATTTGGTTTCTAAATTGTGAGCGATTATTTGGGTGCCTATATACATATATTAGTACATTTCAATGACATAAATATTATAAAAAGTGAAAATAATTGTTGCTGTTTTCGAAAGAGTTAATTTTGGTTGTATTTAATTGTTTCTTGCAAAATTTAAATGTTGGTAGGTATTTAAACATATTTATTTTTTGTAAAAATAAATAATAAAAATTAGAAGAAATCTAATTGTTGCCCTAAAGTATTTTTATTAAAAATCACTCTTCGTAAAAACCAATCATCGTAATGTTTATTACCTGAAAGAAGGGTGCTCACTCACTGTGAAGTACTCTAATTTTTACCCTAATTTATTTAGTTTAAAATCACCCTCTGTAAAATCAATCACTATAATATTTACTACCTGAAAGAAGGGTGCTCAGTCACTGTGAAGTGCTCTAATTCTTGCCCTAATTACATGAAAATCACTCTCCATAAAAACCAGTCACCGTAATGTTTACTACCTGAAAGAAGGGTGCTCACTTCCTGTGTACTGCTCTAATTCTTGCTCTAATTACTATAAAATCACCCTCCATAAAAACCAGTCACCGTAATGTTTACTACCTGGAAGAAGGGTGCTCACTCACTGTGAAGTGCTCTAATTCTTGTCTTAATTACACTAAAATCACCCTCCATAAAAACAAGTCACCTTAATGTTTACTACCTGTAAGAAGGGTGCTCACTCACTGTGAAGTACTCTAATTCTTGCCCTAATTACAATAAAATCACCCTCCATAAAAACCAGTCACCGTAATGTTTACTACCCGAATGAAGGGTGCTCACTCACTGTGAAGTACTCCAATTCTTGTCCTCATTACACTAAAATCACCCTCCGTAAAAATCAGTCACCGTAATGTTTACTACCTGAGAGAAGGGTGCTCACTCATTGTAAAGTACTCTAATTTTTACCCTAATTAGATTAAAATCACCCTCCATAAAAACCAGTCACCGTAATGTTTACTACCTGAGAGAAGAGTGCTCACTCATTGTGAAGTAATCTAATTCTTGCCCTAATTACTTGAAAATTACTCTCCATAAAAACCAATCACCGTAATGTTTACTACCTGAGAGAAGGGTGCTCACTAACTGCGAAGTGCTCTAATTCTTGTCCTAATTTCCTTAAAATTATCCTCCATAAAAACCAGTCACCGTAATGTTTACTACCTGAGAGAAGGGTGCTCACTCACTATGAAGTGCTCTAATTCTTGTCCTCGGATTATATTTTAAAGGAAATATTAAATAAGAAAAATCAAACAAAGCGATAAAGAATTACCACAGAACAGAAAAGAGTGGAAAGACTTGGTAGAGAGCCCAAAAATAAACGACCAAACCTCAACTCTCTTAGGGTACGATGAGGAATCGAGTATATAATATATATTTCACAAATAATGTTGAACTCAATTAAAATGCGTCTGTAACATTTCTCTGAAAACTGGTTTGAAAGATGAGAAAATAATCTGAAACCTTAAATTGCTTTTAAAACCAATAATTAAAAATCCTTTTATAATTAATCCCGGCTAATAAAATACGTAAATTCGTTCGTTCCAATCTAGTAGTATCAGATAAACGCAGTGTGCTGTGATCAAGTGAAAGGTCCGTGGAATTATTTAGGCTTTTTGTTCTTTCACAAACAGGAAGTGCGTCGAATAATTAGTGTAATTAATAATGGCAAAAAGTCCACCTGATAACATCGACTAAACGCCGGTTAGCAGATGCTAGATAACCTACGTAATTATCTCTTAACTTTAACAAAAACACACGGTTTTTACATTGTTGCTAACAATCCATAAAAAATTAATTAAATAAACCTTATAAGTAAATGTATCATATTAACTATATATAAAATATATTACCAAGTCATATTCATTAAAGTTTTTATGTATTTTTAATTCGAAAATAAAAATACTTCTTATAAGTTAGTGTCATACACACTTATTAAAATCTCAAGTCTCCATATAAATACACTCATTTCGTTGAGAAAATATAACCAGAAAGAAAGTTTTTTATTAAGTATATATATATATATATATATATATATATATATATATATATATATATATATATACATATATATATATAAATATATATATATATATATATATATAATAGGATGTTCATTTTAAATGGGCAACCATTGCTATCTCGAGGACTATAAGAGCTACGAAGTCGGTTAAATTAGCAAACAATTTATATTTTACAACAGTATTAACATGAGACAAAAATTTTTCTTAAATTTATGGTGGCCCATTTAAAATGAATACCCTGTATATTGTCTAAAAAAAAATCAAAGTAACACTAATTTTAAGCTTAAACTGTAGCAAAATAACACTAGAAATAATTTCCTTGCGTTAAGTCTACTGTGAAAAAGTGACGCGAATTATTGTTATTTATCTGTCAAATTGTGACGACATATTTGGTTATAATAAACATATATTTTTTATGTTATAGTTGTGGATAAAGTATAGTATTCTATTCGCATGTAATAACTATTACATGGTTCGCTTTCGCTCGTGTTGGCAAACTTCATCCTCATAAGTAATAGCATACATTACATGCTCATTGAATAATGTACCATTATAATTTGTTTAGAAACAAGAAGTATTGTATTCTTCTGCGATTATAACAAAATGTTTTGGTATAGATTCGATCCGGAGAATATATTTCTTGGAATAACCAATTGTTCTGATATATTCTCATGGTAGTTTAGTTGAGGAGAGAACTGTCACTTGTATGGAAGTCTCTCATTGACATATTTACAACTTCCCCGATAATTACCTCTTTTCCTATTTTCCCCAAGATTCTCCTGTAAAAATGCAGCAATTACACGAGATATCCATTTCACTTTCCGCTACGACGCGATATCAGAGGATATCCGTGGTGTGAGCATCAGGAAAGCTGTGAACGTGTGAGTGGTTTTTGCAGACTTCTTGTTGCATTCCGCGGGTAATGCGAAATTAATAGCACACAAAGTGTGAAACGCCGGGTTTCCTGAAGAGGTTTTTCAGCGGTGTTGATGAGCTGGTTTCAACACGTAATTGATGCTACCGGATATTTTATAATTTTCAATTGTTTTATATGGCGCATTTGGTTAACGCATTTCGACTTGAATTGATGGAATTATTAACCAAATTAAAATAGCGATGTTTTTGAGGGGTTCGGATTGCACTACAAGCTGTAGGTAAAATTGCACTTAGTCGAAAACTTGTCCATTAAAATGCAAGAGAATTTGCAAAAAGGGATTATTAAGAAAGAAAAAGTTTTTATATGGTAAGTGGGGAAGAGATGGACAGATGGAAGAAAGAGACTTTTGGTCCTAAAAGTACATTAGAGTGATATATCTCATAGGAAATGTAAATTTTGTGTAAGTATCCGCTTGAAAATTAATGCAGTCATTTTTGAATAATCCAAAACTTACTCAAATAATTGTCATAATTTTTTTGTACCTTATATACACAATTAGTTAATTACTACTTCGGTTGATTTAAACAAATTAATTATGTACCTACTTTAAAACATATGCATAAGACTTAACGTAACCTAAAAATGTGGTTCTATTTGTACACAGTCATAAGTCATAAGTAATTAAACCTCTGCTCTGGACCACCTATGCTGAGGAGCGATGAACAAGAGGATTTTTAATAAAAAGATCAATTCAACCGGTAAACAGAAAAAAAATTTCACACATAGAAAGGTAGAGGATCTAGTTCCTATTTCATAAGTTTTGAAAAACTGTTGTTAAATGGTAATGATAATGAATCCCATACTTCATATTTACATAACTATAGTAGTTTTCAGAACATAGTTTAAATTTTGTCTATATTCTTATAAGTAAGCCTAGATAATATGTTGTTATAAATAAATTTTGTTTTTAAATATTATTCAATATTCACTTACCCTATCTCTTAATACTGTTATAGATAATATATATATATATATATATATATATATATATATATATATATAAAATTTATAATGTTCTCAAAAAATATTTGACTATATTCTACTATCTAGTATCCTGTGTTTTCTTTCCCAACATCTATCTACATGTAGGTTATTTTCCCAAAAGTAATCTTTCCAAAATTTGAATGACAAAACGAGGAATTTCTCTTTGAGCCACTTTGCATGAATATTTATAACATAAGGTGTGAACATCCGTCCGATCCGACGTTACTTAACGTAACATCGTGATAGATAATTATATACGGTCATCCAATCCAACCTGTCATAAGATTATTTGATTGCCTCCATAATAGTAATTGAATAATTTGATATTGAATATAGCTCTACATTCATACATACTTTTACAACATTTTGTTGAAATGAATAAGAAATTCGTTAGTTCCTGTTTTAGGAAAATATAATTTCGCTAATAATTTAGTGAAATTATAATTTGTATTTGGTTTAGAAATAAATTGTACTAATTAATTTAATATATAGAAAGCACATTTTATATTATTTATATTTATAACTATACAAAATATATAATTAATTAAAGTACAGTATATTAATAAAAGTCTAAATAATGGAAATGTATGTTAATTATTTTCGAAGATAGATCCAATCCTCGCGTTAATGGTAACAGCTATTAGTATCGTGTAGGTCTTAAATTTGGAATTGGTTAGAAAGCAGGAAAGAAAAATAGACGTTGAGTTGTTTAGGCTAAAATATTCAACACGCGAGATATATGTAAATGATGACGAAGACATGAGACATTTATATATACATCCTTTCGCATGAAAAATCGAACATTAGAGAAAATTTTGTTGCAGTCATTATTTAACCGAATATAAATTGCGGTATTTTAGGAAATTGTCTTAATTACTTTCAGAAAGATTCTAAAGAATGATTTAAATATAAAGAAGTAATAGCCTAATTAAAAATGATAAAAATTAAAAGATACTCTAATAGTCACAATTGTTTTTTAAATGGAACTAGATTTATTAGATTAAAAATCACCAGTTTATTAGATTTTTTTAGGAGCAGAAGTAAAAACCAGTATCTAGGATAAAGAAATTATGACAGAAGTCTCTCGCTTGAGTTTTCAGTAACGATCTAATAAAAATAGATATTTTTTATTTAAACTTTTAAACTGAGGATGATCCCGGGTAGGATCGAAACGTCGATGTTAAGTAATCGTTTTATTGACTGAAACCCAGCAATACCTCCCTTTAAATCAACCTCTAGTCAAGAAATCTTCCATTCCACTAATTTTTTTATTTATGTATTTATTTATATAATTTACACTGTCCAACAGACCGAAGTCCAATTATAGGATAGGAGATCTACAGCTTGTATTGGGTTCCGAACCACTCGGTTACAGCGGTATTTATTTTTGGTTACAGATTTCTCGTCACTGGGATTTAACCCCAGATCTCACTCCGCTCAGCCACCACTGCCCGTAGCAGTTAAGTGTTGAGTGTGTTACGATATTGCTTCCACAATCCCTTCTTGTCAGATCTAAGTTCCTTACTCCTGCCACAATTAATAGCATATGAGTGCGTGGCACAATGTAACCACTTGGACACAGGGGAATTTATTTTTGATTACAGGTTCATCGTCAATAGAATTTGAAGTTTGTCGTCACTGGGATTTGAACCCCAGGTCTCACACTCCGCTCAGTAAGTTGAAGCCACCACTGTCCGTAGCAGTTTAAATGTGTTACGATATTGCTTCCACAAACCCTTCTTGCCAGATCTCCCAAGTTCCTTACTCCTACTACAATTAATAGCATATAAGTGCGTTACACTTTTCACTAGTCCGAAATCCAATTACAGGACAGGAGACCTACAGCTTATAGTGGATTCCGAACCACTCGGACACAGCGGTATTTATTTTTGATTACAGGTTCATCGTCAATGGAATTTGAACCCCTGATATCCCACTCCGCTCAGCCACTACTGCCCGTAGCAGTTTGAATGTGCTCCGATATTGAAGAAACTAAAGCCCTTGTCAGATCTCCGGAGTTCCTTACTCCTGCCACAATTAATAGCATAGGAGTTTATTTTTGGTTACAGGTTGTCGTCACTAGGATTTGAACCCCAAATCTCACTCCGCTCAGCCACTACTGCCCGTAGCAGTTTGAATGTGTTCAGATATTGAAGAAACAAAATTCCTTCTTGTCAGATCTCCGGAGTTCCTTACTCCTGCCACAATTAATAGCATAGGAGTTAATTTTTGGTTACAGGTTGTCGTCACTAGGATTTGAACCCCAGATCTCACACCAAGCTCAGCGAGTCGAAGCCACCACTGTCCGTAGCAGTTTGCATGTTTTACAATATTGCTTCCACAATCCCTCCTTGTCAGATCCGAGTTCCTTACTCCTGCCACAATTAATAGCATATGAGTGCGTGGCACAATCTAGCATCTCTCATTAACCAATTACTAGCAGCTGCGCCGACTCTGGTATGTAGGGTTACGCTAGTCGCTAGTCCGACCGTTCCAGCGTTCCATGAAGCTGCTGCATTGCGTTACGCTTCCCTGCCTGCCGTCCTGAGAAATCACATGCCTGCTGATTGCTATCGAGATGGATCACTGCAGATGCCAAGCCTATCCCGGCTCCTCACATGACGAGAGGTTGCCGGAGGTAGGATTCATAACTTGCAAATAGGAACTATACTCAAATGCTGTCAATAAGGGATTAGTGAAATCAAGTGGTGATGACTAGTGCACTCCGACTCAAATTAAATAAAGCGTAGTTGCAATTAGAAACAATCCTCCAATGTAATCAGTCACAGATTTACTTACATTTACCTTACTGCACCAATCCCCTACCCTTACTGCGTCTGTCAAAGTCAAGATATCGGAGATTGCTGGGATTCATAACTTTGCTATCGAGATGGATCACTGCAGATGCCAAGCCTAACCCGGCTCCTCACATCACGAGACTGTTGCCGGATAGGATTCATAACTTGCAAATAGGGAGTCAAATGCAGTCAATAAGGGATTAGTGAAATCAGGGGGTGCTTCAATAAGCTAGTGCGCTTCGATGTAGTCAATTACAGATTTACTTAAACCAGTGGTGGAACCACGACATATTGATCAAATGTAGTCAGTCACATATTGGTAAAACCAAGTGGTGGTTTCATAAGCTAGTGCGCTCTGATGCAGTCAATCACAGATCTACTTAAACCAAAGGTGAAACCACGCCATATTAACATTGACAATTTCCCCGAACTGCACCAATCCCCTACTCATAAATTAAGGAAATATATTTGTTGATATTTGTTGCAGATTGGATTAAGGAAATATATTTGTTGATATTTATAGCAGATTGGATCATCTGTGACAACAAATTTTAGCGCCCGTTAGGATCGGCTTCAGGAACGAAATTTGACAAGTGAGTTACGACCGGTAATGTCGAGTACCACATTTAATTTTTTTTCTTTGACATTTATTGCTTTCTATTGTAATCACATTGTAATTCATACAATACCTACCATGAAGTGATATTAAAGAATAACCATTCAATGAAATATTTCTTTTTATTTCATTTTGGAATCATAAACTTGTTTATATGCCCTCAAATGCGGGCATAATTTGACTATTATTCCTTTTCATATAAATGTTTTTAATTTTTAGCAACTAACTTGTTCTGTACAGCTTCAAATTTCATTAATATATCACCAGACTAATTAGTACGTGACGTTTTACATATATTTGAAAGTGACAATCATACTTCGATTATAATAAATTTGTTTAAAGCAAATAGTCTAACAATGCCAACTATCTACAAAGGAACCACAGCATGGAATATATACTTACAGATTTCTTTCATTTCAAGTACCAAAATGAAATAAACCTTATATGTAAGACGGTCATAATACAGGTTATAGCACACCACTTCATATTGTACGATTAACACCAAAATATAATCAGATCTAATCTAGGGTATCAGAATGTTATATCCAAAATTTTTATTTACTAGTATTTGAGTAACCATTTCGACAATATCCATCCATCCATCCATACACATGGACATATATCACTGTAAAAATATTAAAATCGTGTTGTACGTATATACAACGTGTTCACCATTGAAAACTTACTATTACTACTTCTTCTTTACTTGTTTGTATCATTATTTGGGATGAACTACAGTAAAGTATATGAAGATAAATAAGTAAAGAAAATGACATTTTTAATTTTTATTTTTTCTGTGAATTGATTAATACAGCGGACCGACCACAGATAAAGACTCTCTATGAGTTACTCAATCTAAATTCAACACATAGCATCCTCATCCCACATTGTTAGCATTCGATTAACCACAAGCCGTGTATAAATCATAGGCAGAAAACCACTTGAATCAGCATTGCCAATCAATCTGAATCCCGTTACTGCTCGCTTCCTTCTTGTTCCTTCTTGTTCTTGTCCACCGCCCACAGCAGCTGCGGGGAACGGGCGACCGTCGGAAGACATGCGTGAAACAAGCACTTCATTTAGATAAGCCCCCGATAAAAACTTTGTGGGTCACCGATCTAATACGACGGGGAATCAAAGAACGAATTGTTGTGGATGATTTGATAGATTCAAAATACCATATACACATTTAATTGCATAATATTTTTTATGTGGTGTTTCATTTCCTACTTCTAAAAGTATCACAAATCAAATTAATTATTGTCAAAAACTATAATTTCCACATAGAGCCGTTTTTTCATTAACTGGTTAAGTGTAGTTTAACTTAACCATGCTTAGATTTAACCAGTACAAGTTAATCATGGTTTCATGATTCATGATTTCATGTTAATAATAGTTTTAGTTATTTATTTTCAAAAAAATATAATTTGCCCGTAGAACCAATTTTTCATTATTAAATTACAATTAACTTAACTATGCTTAGATTTAACCAGCACAAGTTAATCATGGTTAAAGCAAAACGCTTTTCAATCATGTAGACATCTCTAGTAAATTTAACCTCGGTTGTCAAGTTTCTAGTTTAGGGCAAGAAAAATAAACGACTGCTCTCTTCAATACTTATTATTATTTCGAAATCTATCAGTTTATAAGTGCTTGTTTAGTAATAAAAATATCATTTCCACGTAGGACCAATTTTTCATTAACTGGTTAAGTTACAATTAACTTAACCATGCTTAGATTTAAACAGTACAAGTTAATCATGGTTAAAGCAAAGCGTTTTTCAATCATGCAGACATCTCCAGTTGAATTAACCCTGGTTATCAAGTGTCTAGCTTAGGTTGGCAAGAAAAATATACGACTACTCTCTTCATATTACGAGATCTATGAGTTCATAAGTTCTGGTTTAGTAATACAGGGTGGAATCGAAAATTGGGTACATGGTTTCACTCGGAAGTTAGTACAGATACAAAAATATACTAAATATCATAATTGTAAGAGTCTAAGAGAACCATTTGATTTTAAAATAAAATATTAAAATACTATTGATATCTACGAATATTTGATTTTCATGTTTGCAATATCTATAAATTCTAATATATGGGTATCCATGCGTTGACTGCTAACACGATAAAATTAATTATTAAAATAATTGTAATTAAAGTATTAGTGTCAATTATATTAATTGTCACTGTCAAATATAATACATTTATTTCTATATGTAAAGAGATTAACCGCAATTGTAAAAAATCTAATCATTAATTACTTGTAATATTGAATGGGACTACGTAGAAACAAATTTGAACTATATAATTTTTGCTAATGACATAATATTAAATTATTATTTACAAAAATTCTCACATATTCATAACCAATTAAAACATTGAAAAAAACACTTCCGATTGCTCGATTAACACCTAAATCTAATCAGATCTAATCTAGGGTGTCAGAATATTATAACCAAAATGTCCAACTTTTTTTATTCACTAGTATTTGAGTAATCGTTACGACAACGTCTATACGTATATCTATCCATCCACACACACGCACAGACATCATCGTAAAAATATTAAAATAATGTTCTAGGGACTTCGAAACGTGCTTCTCCATTGAAAAGCCACTATCCGATTTAGAGCATGATTCCAATACCTCCCTTACTGAGTAGCGAGAAATAAAAACAAAAATCCTGTTTTATGCATAAATGTGCAGGAATGATTGATAGGTCCATTTCAATTTGAGACGAACTATAAAAAGAATCTTATTCAAATACCAGAATTAAATTTAATGGAACGTGAAATGCGAATTGTCGCTTTTTTAAATACCATGTTCTATATTTGATTTAAAAGCGAATAGTTTCTGGTATATAAATACATATCATTAATAAATACCTCCTTAATATCGACTTTCATGTTATTAATAAATATTTAATGCAAATACTACATATCAGTCATTACCAATTTCACACTTGTATCTCCGAATTCAATTTGTCATTCCGATTTCCGTCCCGTAGAACTAGTTTGTTGGAATATAATTATCTGTACGTGTCCTAATGTGAATGTGCATTCTGAACTCCTACAAAGTTATATAATTGCTGACAGAATAATTACAGTCTATCAAAATATTAATGAAGGCGGGTGTTTTAGAAAGCGCAGGGTCTGGTAGCCTGAAAGCGGTAGCAGATTCGGCTACTTTGCGGGTTTGGTCTTGTTCAGACAAGTGAATTGCCGCAGTGAGCTAATAACAGATAAGCAGATAATTAGGGTCGAAAGTCGAGTAGCTTATTAAATTTATTTGATGGATAAATCTCAGCGAATGGAAATAGAAATATTCAATTCTAGCTCAATCATACAGTTACTTAATAGGCATTTGTATTACAAGGTCAAAAACTGCATTTTTCTGAACGCCATTACCGAATATGTACACGTTTTACAAAAAGCTGAAGTCTCCAATATTCTACCTAAATTAAATACCATAATGGGCTTAATAAAAATTATACATTATAATTTAGTATTAGAAAAAATTTTGATTATTAACTTTTGTTTGTTTAAATATTTTGACAACAGATTCCATATTACTAAAACTTAAATATAAAAAAACCTTTATGTTAAGAACAGCAAAAAGGCAGTGATTTAAAAACTAATATAATTGAAATTCAATAAATGTGTCATCTATATTAGCACTAGAGAACTTATTCCATCTAAAAAAAAATATGATGATAAATTAAAAAGTTAAATATAACAGCAACAATACTTGTGAATTTATGTTATGTAATTTAGTTTCCTCTTAGTAACAGATTATTGATATGTTGTACTTGAAATGAATAAACCATGTACAATTCCGCCGTATCAAGTATCCGAAACTCAGACTATTAATATTAATTAGATACTTTCCATTAAGTCGGTGATGGCCGTAGCCGTACTGTTTGATGTAAGCAGGTTTATAGATTATTTATTCACAGTTGGCTAATAATTACTGCCAACTGTCAATCACGCGGAAAATAATTAACCGGCGTTGACGATTCGAAGTGCAGGTGGGCTGAGCCCAACAATTTAAGCCTAGATGAAATTTTTAATTAACGCAACTCGAGAAGCTCAGTTTCTCTTCAAATCGTTATATAAATAGCTATAATTGTTTGCTGGACACACCTGTTAACGAGTTAAAAAACTATTTGATACATATTGATTATATTTCAATAGTTAATCATTGCTCAACTATTTCGATTATTGCAACCGGGTAAGGATTATGAGAAGATATAACCAATCAAAGATGTGTAACACCTTGGTAATAACAAGTGCTTTTTTTCATACAGTTTATCACATTGCTTTAACTTATTGTGACAATTCATATCGCCATAAATGATAAAACGATTAAATATTTAGTCTCAATCCTGCCATCAAAACCAAAATTTATTTTTGACAATAATATTGATACCGGAATCTTCATGTGATCTTCCACAAAGTCACTATAAAAATATGGTTAAAAACTGCAAGGAATATGCCATATATTCATTTTGGAAAAACACTTCAGGCCTCTGTCAAGCAAAAAAAAAAAATTATTTTTCCAATTACGACAAATTTTAAGGAGCAAAAAGGACATAAGAATAATGATGGGAGTCTTCACTGGTCATTGTCCTTTAATTGTTCGTAGTATCTTTCTTTATGATATTTTTAGATCTTGTCCGTCTATTTTTTTTTTAAATTGATTTTAATTTTTAATTGAATTTTCTTTAAAATGAGATTATTTGGAAGTAAGTTTTTATTTATATTTATTCTCAGCTATTTGACAACATCATTCCTAAAAATTGAATCTCTTAACTTCTTCAACAAAGTAGTCTTTTAATTTGGTCATTCTGTTCTATTCATCATTTATATTGCACACAAGTTCCTAGGTTAATTTTAAATTATTTCTATTTATTTAGTCAATATAATGTTTTTCGTTTAGTATAAATAACAAAATTGTAGTAAGATCTTATATTACGTTTTGTATTACGTTTTGACACTTCGTTAAAAATAGTGACCCTATAAAAAGCATCTAATATTTGCCATATTGCATACAAATTAACAGATAGGATTGTCAAACAAATTGAATATTAATAGTCAATATAATATTTTTCGTTTAGTATAAATAACGAAATTGTAGTAAAATGATAGGTTAGGTTTTATATTACGTCTTGACACTTCTTTAAAAATAGTGACCCAATAAATAACATTTAATTTTTCCATATTGCATACAAAGTAACAGATACGATAGTCGAACAAATTGAATATTAATATCCCCGTGTGTATGGCAGAAACATCGTGATAATGCATCTATTTATCCACATCGTATGTTCCTCCTGACATTTTCATCTCCTCGCATAAATAATGAACATTGTCGTCGGCTTATGAATGCAGCATTATGTTTGTGAAGACTCCGTGGTAATAAAATAGAAGAAAACGCATCTTATACAATTTCATTAGGTTTCAGGAGATAATAAACGCTAATAAGGCTTGAAATTACTCTTAGATGTAGCATTTGCGACGTTAATGATCCATATTATCGTTACTTTATTAATCAAACGGGATTTTTATGCGGTCCGAGCTGTGTTCTAGCTAGAAATAGCGTCCAATGGACACCATTAATATTTTACTTGCATATTTTCTATGTTCACATGAATATATTAGCAGTTACTATTTTTTCAGCTCTGATAATTGAAATAGAAAAGGTGAAATTACCTAATAACTCAACTCATGTATTTAAAATCTTTTCGGTACATAAGGAAAGAAATGTATCATTATTATAAAATATTAAATAACAATAATACATCAATTTTTAATTGTACTTCATTCTCATCTTTGATTCTAACTGACTAAGTTGCTCATTTCAAATGGTTTCTTCAGACGACCCACCCCCTTCGAGTTACAAAATTCATCCCTGTTTTCTGATTCTTTTTATGTAAGTGGTTGTCCCCTCCTTTAAAGGCCGTGTGTACAATATGCTCATAATTGTCTGATAAGTCTCTGTTAAATTAATCCTTATGGTAACCAAAATTTCGGATTCTCAGTATCTTGCTAGCGTTACCAAGATGATAAATCTTAAATGACAGGAGGATAAACTAACAGTTAGTTTAAGCTACCGATAAAATTAATTTACGAAGTTGGTCCGAATATGGCCGAATGTAAAATATTTTGAGAGGTCATTTCATAAAATCCACTAATTCATCAATGTTTCGATTGTAAATCGGTCTTCATCAGGGTGATAAATGTTATTAAAATATTATTATGGTAACTCCAAAAAGACCTTTTTTTATTAACGTCCAGTTGATAAAACCAATCTCACAGTAAAATATTATGTAATTGAATTGAAAGTTTTTTCTCTAACAGTCTAGATCTAGACTATCTAGAGTCTTGGTTTGTCTTGTTTAGATTATGAAGACAATGTAATAAAATTATAGATGCTTACAACAACGTACAGAAATTTTTTAGTAGTGATAATAAAGTTACTATATGTTGTGGAAGATATTAAATTTTGATATAGTCTATAAAATAATTTGAAATATCACCTTCTATTTCAACAACTGCTACCTTAATTTACGATTAATTAAAATGCGAATTTTAATTTTGCATTTCTTCAGCTGGCTATTAAGACACCAATAACAAAATGTGAATTTGATGAACTCTATAAAATTTAAATTTAAATTAGATTAGGCCTTGTTTTTATAGGTTTAGAACTAGTGGCACCAGGAATGCTAATTTTAGACTGAATTTGCAAATTTTGCCGGTTGCAAAAATCGATAAAATAAATCATTTTTCATTTCCAAAACTGCAGGTGGTAGCAAGTTTGCAAATTATTAATAAAAAAAATGTTTTATAGATCAAAAAATTTATAATCAAATAAAATTGGAACAAAAGGTTGAATTCCATCTAAAATTTATGATATTTGTCTTTGAATTTTAACGGAATAAAACAAAAGAAACTCTCATGTGGTTTACTCTTCACTCCAGCTAGAGTGCCTCTACGTTATGAGGTTTCATAATCATCTTATATTCTGTATCGTATGAAAATATAATTTTATACAAAGTATAAAATTAAATGTTATATATAGTAATTATAATTAATAATATTATATAATTAATAAACAGTATATTTAAATATATCAATAACATTTAACAATAATATAGATTTCATAAACACAGTAAACATATACATTTCGTTAGAATTTTGAATTCTCATATTCTAACGGTTTTCTTAGCAGCTAAAAATAACCGTTACACTTTTGTATACAAACAAATCATTCAAATAAATCATTGGAAGTATATGCAACAGTAATAAAACAACGAATCAACACTTACATTGTTGTAGAACCATTGTTGACTATTGACACCATGGAATTTACACTTTAAAGTTTATAAAACACTAATAATAACAGAGAGATGAAATCACTACACATTTAACTGACGTTTACATTCATACGACATCTGAACGGCTGTTAGCAATACTATTAATTTAATTAAAGTGTTTCTAAATATCTGTTAAATTTTTGTTATGTAGTTTATTGTATAATAATATTATAAATTAAACAAAAAGACAAAGACAACATTATATCTTTTTATTTTATTATTTAATTGTAATAAATGTCCACCGAAAAATTTGAACACACAATGAATTAAAAAAAAAAAAATATTTTAAATGTAGCTAAATTTTAGATAAATTAATTGGACTAAAATAACTTTTATTTCAAATGGAATAAGAAATATATTTTAATTGTACATTCATAATTTTGCGTATGTCTAATTTTTACATATTATGGTCCAATAATTTTAAATGTGTAACAATTTACAAAGACATCAAAATATAAAAAACATTTGTTACATATTTGTAATATTAATAGACAATAAAAATTCAATCAACCTATGTACAATATTTAACATAACTTTGACTACATTTGGAGATTTAAAGAACAACGGTTTTATAAATGACTATTATGGTAGGTATGTGTAGTTCTTTAGACCAATGAATCAAGTGTGCTTTTCTGTTGTTTAAATACGAATTTGTTTGGTCCAATGTCAATGTAAAAATTTTGTTTGAAGCAAGATGCAAGCGTGTCGGTCTCAGAGTTCTAATAATGAAAAAAATAAAGATTCACTATTTCCTCTAGCAACCATATATACGAAGAGACATACAATGTGAGTTGGAAATGGTGTTCTAGTAAGAATGTTCAAAGAACTTCTGAAAAGTACTTTGTTTTACTAGTACTTTAAAGAGGTACTTTATGATATAAATTAAACTTTAACGTGTAGTTGTACATAATATTTTCTATAAGGAGCTTTCGATTTATTTTATAATGATTTTCAAATATCTCTTACAAAAATTATATTTGTTTCATGATTTTACTTCATGTTTTAATCATGAAGGTAATCATCCCATCTTTATCGTGGATTCCGATCACTCGTACATATTAGTACCTTTTTTGAACGATTAGCATTACTGAGATTTGAACCCAGATCTCACACTCCTCTAACCAATCCCAGCCTGTGGGTGATATATTTTCCGTATTCTAAACCATATCTCCTACATCTCCCGTCACTTTTTCTTATTTACGTTTCCGTCGCCAGGAGACAGGTGACAAATGATTGGAGCGGTAGATACTATCCGTCATTTGTCGCTACCGTTTCTCTTTGCCAAATACGCCAAATAGATCAGAAATAGAAGTTGAGCAGCTGATGCTTATCGACAGGCAAAGCCGTAAAAGGTTCGCGATTTGACGGTGAGGTTAGTGAGGTTAGTTACCCAACTGGGCTTAAGTGACTTAATTAATTCTCACTTTGTTTCGAGTTAATGATTTCAATTTGGACTGTTGCGACCTTCTAATGTTTGTTAATAATTTTGGTTTAAAAACTAAGTGTTAACAGGGTCAGTTGGTTTAGAATCAGTACATAAAAAAACAGAGATGAATATAAAGATCATATTATGTATCATTTGAATTAGGATGTATGAGTAAGATGCAAGGATGATCTTTGTCGATAATCTCAGCTAAATTTTCTATTTTTGTTTACAATATGATCACTATAATATTAATTATTATCGTAGCATTGATTTTATCGACTGGATGTTAATAAAAGACGATCAAACCATTCTGGAACAAGATGATTGCTAGATTCAGATGTAGTAATAAAGAGATAAACAACAAGTACTGTCAATCAAGTGAGGAAATACGATTTAACTTTTGCGGAATAGAAGAAGAATCTGAGGATATCTTATAGGGAAGATTGAAACGAGACAAGAGAAGAAGAGATTCTATTAAATTATTTGGTTATTCCACAATAATTATTATATCAGCGACGATCGTTTCGTCCTTTCGGACATCATCAGACTACATAATTAAAGTAATAAACTTGTTTATATATACAATTACATATTGAGTAGGAATGAAGTGGTTAATTAAATCTGGTCATTGACAATGTTTTTTTAGAATTACCAGCTCTTCAATCTCTAAATTTTCCAGGATCTATTGTAAAACTGAACAGTTCATTCATAATTGGCATTACATTAACTACATTAAAAGTATTTCTGATATAGTAACAAAAAAATTAAAGAAACATAACATTAGGACAATAAACATAAATAAAATAAACTTTGGGAACAATGTACCAATTGTAATGCAATTAATAAATATTAATTCCGGATTTGAAAAACAATGTATCAACAATTCACATTCATTCAATAGGGAATTTTCTGTATTACATTACTTTACCCCTACTTAATATGTAATTGTATATATAAACAGATGTATGTAGTCTGATGATGTCCGAAAGGACGAAACGATCGTCACTAATATAATAATTATTGTGGAATAACCGAGTGTTTTTATATACTTATATTTAAATATGTTCCACTAAATACAGACTATAATATCCATTTCATATATATATATATATATATATATATATATATATATATATATATATATATATATATATATAATTTTTGTTTTACTTTAAATTGATGTGGGCAATGAACCACCACTATCAGTTTATTAAAATTTGAATCATATTTCGAAAGGTTTAATCTAAATTACATTTTCATTTTCCATTAAACAAACAATAAAAGTGCAACACGTGCAGGTTGAAACCCGTTTCCTGCTGACAATGGCTAATGAAATGAATCATCAGCTATCAGAAAGGATCAGCAGGATTTTTCCTGCCGCTGCGTTTCTCCTGTGTTTTGTCAGCTCTTTCACTCGCTGTTTCAATTACGCGAGTACAACCAATCAGGATTTTTGTTAGGTTAGGTTAGGTAGTGTTAGTGGCAGATGGAACAATTGATTGTCGATTGTCGATCGGCAGTTCACGCTTAGTTTTCTTTTGTTTGCTGCTAGTTGTAAATGGATTCAGGGCGCAGCTAGTACAGGACAGGATTGACAGATTTTATTTTATATTAACTGTCAATTTTTATTTGTCGTTAAATTTAAACCCTATTCGTTCAAGAAATGATGTGTTATAGTTGAAGAATATTGAATATATTTTCTTGCACTTCTTCTGTATCAATTATTTCTTTTTCTACTACTACTGCTACAAAATAATTTCCGATATCATCGATATAGCAACTGGCATATACATCAACGGTTTATTTATATTTTATGTTTGAAAATTTATCTTACGAATCTCTCATATCTATTATACTACATCATACATAGTTGTATTTCAGGAAGCGTATATCGTAGATATTTCAAATTAATGATTAGTTACTATAACTGAGACAGCATAAAATGTGATATAGTTTTCTCAATTATAATTCAGATATCAGGATTCTAAATTATATTTGATACTTTCTGAAATACAATTGGGTATTCTGCAATACAAGTGCTCCAAAAAGTATATTTCAAAAAGAGTCAATTGTATTTCATTTGTAACTGAGGAATCATAAATTAATAAAATGTATTTTAGATATTTCAGAAATCAAGAAATGTAATTCAGCATAGATAATATGTCCTTTGTTAAAGATAATTGTAATATAAAAATCTACACCTTTTTAAATTTGTACTTCATATATAGTCAATTGTATTTAGTTTAGTGAATTGTAAGATTCCTGAAATGCAAGTGAAGCGTTCTGAAATACAATTATATTTTATAAAACTTCAAATGTATTTTACATTAATTATTTGTAATTGAGAAAACGTAAATTCAGATTAAGTAAAAGCGTAATATGAGTTATAATTCAGAAAGCAAGAAATGTATTATGTCAAACATAAATGTAACCTTTAATAAAACAACTTTTTTTAGTTTTAGTTCTGAATTTTTTAAATAAAAGTTGTTTTATGCAATTACTATGAGTACTGAAAAATATTTTATTAATATAAATGTCACATCATATAATTCTATACTTGCCCAACTGTATTTCAGAAATCGTCAATTGTATTTCAGTTTAATTAATTGTACTTCCAAAAGAACCAAGTGTAATTTAGCATTTACCAAATCAAATTACATCTATAGTTTTTGAAATACAGTTGACAATTCAGAATTACAATTGAGGCTTTCTGCATACTATTACTTTTCGAAAGCCTCAAATGTGTTTCTATTTATTTGTTATTATTATTATATTATTATTTGTAATTGAAATACCGCGTATTGAGATTAAGAGGAAGTATAATATGAGTTGTAGTTCAGAAACCAAGAGATTTAATATGTGAAAGATAAATATAACATCATAGAATTATATACTTGTCATTTAATTGTAATTAAAAAAAAAAACAGGCATAATTTAGCATTTACCAAATTAAATTACATTGATGTTTTCGGATATGTAGTTGACTATTTTAATTACATTTGTTGCTTTCTGAATTACAAATTACTTTCTTAATTACAATTAAAGAACATGTAATCTACTGCTGATACATTATTCCTACAAAAATTATCCAGTTCTTTCTTAATCAATACCGAATTCAATTTATAATTTATATACCCTTCCTCTCCTTTTCCTATCCCCTAAGCCTAAGCCAACCCTGACCCTTCCCGTTTGCCTCGGACACTAGACTTAGACTGTGCGTTGCTTTAGGCCCAGCAGGAGGGCCACCGCACCGTCTGATGTCGCACCACGGGGTTCCGCCAGGCGGTGTCATTGAAGTCTCTCTCAATGTTACACGCTGCACACTGGTCTCTGCTAGTTACATGTAGGTGATGCGGGATGAACTATGAAGAAATAGCAGAGTTTTCAGTGATGAGATGTGATGGGATGTGATGATGTGACATACGGGGATTGTGTAATATGATTACCAGTAAATTCCTAACTTGAGGGAGAATCATTTTTTGCAATTGATGGGTCAGTAAAAAATTTTTAATTTACATTTTTATTTCGAATTTAATTATTCCTTACGTTTCTAATCCTAAACTTTAATTTTTAGTAACATAAGTGATGGTCGACTGTAGAATAATTGAGGACCAATGGAAAATAATCGGACAAGACAAGTTTTCAATTGGAATTCAATTCGACAAAAACATTAATCTTCTTGCCCTTTGGAAGACTAACGTTTTAGTCGAAACATCAGTTATGAAATAAATAATTTTAATTGAAGACTGCTTGTCCGATTATTTTGCTTTGGACTTTAATTTTTAGGTTTTAAATGTAAAATTACGTTTTCACACCTAAATTATTACAAACATCCTTTTTTTTCAGTCGAAAATTTTAATTTTTCAAAATAGTACATATTAATGATTATTCCACACACGTCATTTTCACCCAATCAGAATACTTCATTTGATGGTCGTAGGTAGTTTTTCAGTGAAGAAATTTCATAAAACTACAGTATTTTAGTCATGGTTACATTTTATTCATATCAAAAGTTTTATGTTTGATGTGTTATCATTCGTGAAATAATAAAGCTAATATAATTTGAGCTATGAATTTAATTGGAAACATATATATATATATATATATATATATATATATATATATATATATATATAATGTATATTTAAGGAAAAGCGAGAGAAGATATGGTAAGGAATGAAATATACAGAGATTAGTTAAATGTAATACCAATCGAGGTGACAATACAACAGGGTTAACTAAGGTGGATGGGACATGTACAAAGAATGGACCAACATAGCCTAACAAACAGAATATTTAAAGCGAGGGAATCCGGGAAAAGAAAAAGAGGTATGTCTGAAAAGCATGGAGGGATGAAATAAGAAAGGCAGTGGAGAGTAGAGTAATCAAGTGGGAAGAAATACCAAATAACAAAATTTGTACAATATATTACTTAGGACTTAGGACTAATTGTCGATTTGTTTACCTTATTTAAAGTTTACAATAATATATATATATATATATATATATATATATATATATATATATATATATATTATGTGATGCTAATTTTTAACAATTCTGCGTATTTACGATATTAATTGCCTAGTTTTATTTATAGTCATTTTACAATTTTCTTATAAATATTTAAATTAATAATTACTGACTTCTGCCATATTTTGCAAGCAGTAGATAGAAGTTCAATAAACAATATATCTTGACATTTCATTAAAATGCGTCAATATATTTTCCTAATTAGTTCTACTATAGTAAATTTTATCAAATATTAAATAAAACTTCAATTAATTGATAACTAATACCAATAAATAATCCCTGTCCTTCGTATTATCTGTAATTTTGAAACACACATTTAAAATGAAATATAAGATACCCAGGTGTGAGTTCATAATTAAAAATCTTGTAAACACAGTTTCTAATTCTATATTTAAGTTGTCATTTAAATAAAATGTATGGGAGATAGAATGATAAGAAACGATTATGGTGGATAATTAAGAAATAAATGGATCATTAGCAGAAGAATAATGATATCTACGATTCTGTAACATTCTCGCACGGAGAATGAATTCTAGGCAACAGGGGTCTTGATATATATGAGAGATTTATCAATTTGGCCATGGGGACCAGAGGTACCAAATAAGTTTTCACAAAACTGAAATGGATAAATTAAATTGTTGGTATTTGTAATTAAAGTGATTCATAACGATTGTATTAAACTAGGATTGTTATAAGTTTCATAACTGCTACAGATATTAATTTGATTTGTCAAAAAGTTTTCTGGTTTCAGAAAATAAAGACGTTATTAATATACATTATTTTCTTCTACTTCCTTTTAATAAGATACTCTTTATTTCCCTTACTTCAATTAGGTTATTGATTTCGTTATTTTATTAGTTCTGGTTTCAGAAAATGAAAACGTTATTAATATATTTTTTTTCTACTTCCTTTTAATAAGAGACTCTTTATTTCCCTAATTTTATTTAGATTATTGATTCCATTATTTCACTAATTATGTTTGCAGAAAATGAAGACGTTATTCATAAATATAATTTTTTTCTACTTCCTCTTAATGAGAGACTCCTTATTTCCCTAAGTTTAATTAGGTTATTGTTTCCATTGTTTCATAAATGAATAACATCATTATTTCACGCAAAGTCAAATTGGAAATTAGACATACATTGAAACATTAACAGCTACAAAAATATAATATTTAGATCTTATTATCTTTACAAATATTAATAATATGGTTATTACATTTATTAGATTTACAGAGACTTGTATTTTTAGAGTACTCATAAATGTTTGCTCTAATTCTTGATGTACTGAAACCAGAGCACATTCTGGAATAATTTTGGCTGCTCTGAATTTTGCTCAGGTTTTAGTGGGTCAAGAATTGTAGCAATTATAAAGTGTTTATCGTAGTCTTTCTTATTTCTTGTAATTTTTTGTTTTTTATTTTGGTAATTACAAGATATTTTGCCCCCAAGGAAATTTTGATAAGTCGGCGCCCATGCTATTAATATTAAAATTGTACATTATGGTGGCATAATGATTAAAGTTTATTGAAAATTAAACGAAACCAATATTCTACATATCCTTTTGTGGAAATCTTTTATTGAAATTAGAATAACCAAGCCGACATTTGCATCTTTTCCTTAAACGTCGTGTTTCGTTGAAAGAACTAAATAAATAAACACGTCGGAATCAATAAATTTTGAACGTCGGTGTAATAATACCATTTAAGTGGTAATCGTCATCAAATATTTCACAGAACTAGAAATAAATCTGTAATTGACACACTATCATATGCAAATTAGATACTTAAGGTGTAAGACTGGCAGATTTAGATTTATGTCAACGTGTAAAAATATAAATTAAGATTAAGATATCTTGGAGAAAAAATTGTCATTGAAATGGTGATAGAATTAAGGAATTTAATCCTCTCACATAGTTTACACTTGCAATGCATTCCTGAATTACATTACGTACTTTACAGTTTATAAATTTTCATTACATCTCTTTTCATTATTGTAAATTAACATTCGTTATTACAAAAATCTGATGTGTCCAACACATTACCTCCCGCCACTGTAGTAATAAATTCTATATATACGTTTTTCAGGACATTCTACATGTAGTTTTGAAATTAGCTTGTTATTGCAGTTTACAATATTTTTAATTCATTTCACACCTAAAATTTCCTTCATAATATTTGTATGATAAAAAAAACAGCTATTTTTGACGTTACTGAAACCGGAACCGAACTTACCTTGATTTACGCATGCAAATATATTTCTTTCACCTTTTTTAATTTTACAATATAACTACTTCATATTTACTTATTTTATCTCTTACACTTACATCAAATTTGACATCATATGTCAAATTTTGTGGACATTGAATAACTTCTCTGTATTATAGAAATTCTTAGCCTAAATTATTATAATTTATTTATCTTTTCTGTTTAGCTATGAGTTATATATAAACATAATTATGCAGATCGATTGAAAATTAAAAAATCTTTATATGCGACAAAATGGTATTTAGAGGTATTTTTTAGGAAAAACAGTTTAAAGCTTCCACTAAAATACTACTTCCAGTAAACCAATTGTAGGCAAAATCTAATCAGTTCATCATGAATATAATTCTCAAATACCAAATCTTTTTTTTACATATATCGTATTGGAGTTATCCTAGACAAAAAATTGTCACAGACTCAAAAACACACATAAACACACGGACATACAGACATCACGAAAAAAATAGTAAAATCGTGTTCTAGGTACCCTAATTCGTGCTCATATATTGAAAACTCACACTCTAAAAATTTGACCAAAAACAATATCTCCCTTATCTATATATTGATAGGCGGAGATAAAAACATACTTCAATGGGTGTATTTTGAGGACCGCTGAAAATCCCAAATATTGCGAAAGGCATTAATAAAATTTGGAAGCTGCTCGAAAGCCCAGCAGGAGTTGGTCCACAACACGTTTGAACTGGTCTATTACTGACTTAAGTCAAGTCAAGTCAAGTCACGCAAACAGCACAGCTGGAATACCAGAAATAAGAAATCTAAATGGAGCACTTCAAGAAATATTATTCTATTAGTTCTAACACGCATGAATTGGACGGAACACGTTATTCACTCGAAAAAAAAAAGTTTTCCACGAACTTTAAAAATTATAAAAAAAACATATGAATAGAAAACAAATTAGATATTTTTGAAGCTTTTATAAAAATGTAATCTATTCTTTAACGGTCTCCAATTTAAGTTAAAAATTTTAGTTTTTTACTTCAAAGTGTTTTTTTTTTACTAACTTTATTAATAAATAAAATGATATATTAACTCCTTAAATTTTTCGTCATGAAATCGAGAAAAAGAATTATATTTATTATATAATAAAGTACGTCAATTTACGCTCCGTACATCAGTAAGTTATATAAAATCAATGATTTTTTGAACCGCCATTCATTAGAATTGCTTCCCTTAAACGGTTTGTCATACCTTCCACTAATTTTCTTGAAGATCGGGAGATTTTACCCCATTCTTCTACCATAAATGTAGTAGTTCATTTATATTCTTTGGGCGTCTTGTTTTACACATTTTTTAAAATAAATCTCAGAGATGGTCAATGGGATTCATATCTGGAGACTGTGGAGGCGTTTTTAATTGTTGTCCACAAATGTAACATAACTATTTAACAGTTTACGTGTAGTATGTTTGGCGTCATTATCTTGTTGAATGATATAAGAATCTCTTAAACCCAATTTTTCCAAATTCTCTCTTTTTCCATCAATAAAAATTAAGGTTCCCACCTCTTCTATACTAATACAGCCCCATACAAGCATAGAACCACTTCCATATATCACTGTTGGGCAAATTTTTTTTTGTTTTCATTTATTTATTCTTTCTATTGCAAACAAAGATTCGTCCATTTGATTAATTATTTTGGTTATCTGAAACAATTACTGAGTTCCAGAAAGTTTCTGGGTGGTTTATATACTTTAAAAACAAAGCGCAAATATATGTGTACGGATACTAGTTGATTCTGGTCTTAAAACGTGTCGAAGAAGTGTGAAAAAATAATTGGGATAGAAAATACTCAAAAATAATGATAATTATAACGACAAGATAATAATTCTTGTATGTAATTTTCGTTTTAAAATATGATGACTCTGTCAAAACCCTCAGGTTAGGACTTGTTAATATCTTCTTTAGTTACAACATAATTTATAGCTGTCGAAGCCAATTTTTTCGTAAATAAGTAGATCACGTCACTTGTAAATTAGATGCAAATTTTGAGGAAAAAATTCATTAACATCCACTTGGTTCTGTATGCATAATTTATGAGCCTCAGTTTCCCAAATCTTGGGTTAATTAGTAGGAGTATGACAAATACAGGTGAATGCATGTGTCATATGCTTACGAAACAACCGTTATGCTTTGCGAGTTTTTATGAAATTGTTTATTTGTACGTCATGCTACATAGAAGGTGAACTGTTGCCTGTAATTTACAGCTATTAAACATAATAATTTTGCACTGATTCAGAAGTTTTTTAAGGTTAAACAAGTTAAGTTGTTTGTTTATTATGCATGTTATTAACAACTGTTTTTGTATTTAAGTATAATTGGATGGAAGTGATCAGTTTATATTTTGCAATTGATTTGTGCTTTCTAATAAGTGCTTTCCTCAATTTTTCATCATTATTTGCAATGAAGGTTGATCTTAAAAAATTGAAAGAAATTGATAATGTGTCTGCATCAGGATTTGAACTCAGGTAATTTTTTACTACCAAATTTACTTGTCTTTGCTAAATAGCATCAAGAAAATACAGAGACACATCTTTACTTTACTCAGTCTACAGGAAGCTCACGCACATTAATACTAAATCACATCACCATCCTTATCACAAATTTGGCACTATTAAATGTCTTATGAAGAGAGCTTCGGAAATTTGTCATCCTGATATATTAGAAGAAGGGAAGAAAGAAATAATTAATATTTTTTTGAAAAATGTTTTCTCATTATCATCAATTAAACGATGCACAAAGCAAAGAAGTCCTAGAGACAATGCTGACGATAGAAATAAGATGTATGCTTCGGTTTCGTATGTTGAAAACGTCACAGAAAAGATTAAAATCCTGAGCAAGAAGAACATGAAAATATTGTTTTCTCCATATGTAAAATAAGACATATGTGGAGACAAGTTAAAGACGTTATCCCTCTTCACTCTTCAGGAATTTACCGGATTCCTTGCGTCTGTGGAAAAGTGTATATCGGTCAGATTGGTAGAACTATTTCTACAAGATTAACTAAACATCAACGATCGATTAGATTAAACCAGCCTGAAAAATAATCAGTCGCAGAGTGCTTTGGAGGATTTTTACGAAATAAAATTTCAAGACACCAAAATTATTTCAAGATCTACATCTCTCAATACAAGATTAATTAGAGAAACCATTAAGATGGTGTAATGGTAGTTTCGTTAGTTGAATCTACATTTTTAAATATTTCATTCATTGTTATATTTGTATCGCAATTATTTAATTGATTTATTATTAGTAAACAAATTTCTATTCTTTAGATTTTGTTAAATATAAAAATTCACATATTATAGGTTATATTATAATACTGTCAGTTTTGACATTTATTTACTTCGAAAATGTACCTCCTCTTTTCTTTCTCAGATATTGCAACGTTTCTTCTTCCCTACATTACTTTTCCTTTGTGTCTTCAAAATTTAGAGATTGTCTTGATATTTGAATATATTTGTGTCTTTATTGTACCTTGTTCTTTGTATTTTGATGTATACATGTAAAAATCAAAAAAGTCTTGGTATACCATTTTTATTTTTTGAGTTTTGAAATTAATCTTAGTGAAATGTCCTAAGAAAGTTCTTTGCAACGTTCTTATAATATTTAGAAATGGGCGGTATCCGTATTGACAGACGAGATTTTTATAAATCAGTTCTTCTGCACAACATAATTGTGTAAAATATTCAAAACAATATGTAAAAAACATACTGAGATGACTATTTTTGCTCGCAGTGTACTTTAAAAACACAATTGAAGATTAATTAAATCAATGATACATATTTAGACATTTGAGTGATTGCGATTTAAGAACAGTAATCTCTTCAAAGAAGAAAATCTAAGAAGATTTCAAGGCAGCCTACGTTTTTATAGATTTGAGATTGAGCTAGACGTCATGTGATAATTTGTCTTAAGATTGCGTGGGGTTTTGTCACACGTAGTTCATCGTTCTTGTATGATTCATATCTTACAACACTTTTTAATGACGGACATAGACTGAGGATTAGTTTGATAATATAAATATTACTTTTTTATAACACATTTTGTAGGTTCGTTGTAAGGATTATAATGAACATGATTTGTCAATCTTAAAACAGCTCGTAAAGTTTTTTCAATTTCTTGAATATTTAACATATGTAAAAAAAGTCTTATTGACATATAGGGATCTTGAGAGATACAAAATCGGTTAAATTTAAGCAAAGTTGTCGTATTAGTAGTCATTTGCTTAAGCCTACTTGATTGTAATTTTGAACACCTGAAAAAATTTGTTTTAAACGATATTTCTCCGGAACTAATGATCTGATTTGAAAAATAAAAAAACTGTTGAAAAGAGAATTGAAAGGCTTTTCGAGCTGTGACATGTCTGACAGCATTTTGCATTTAAAATTTTTGTGGTGCAGTCCACCCCCATTTTAAGGTTGAACTTATGCCACTTTACTAGCTTCTTGAAACTGTTATTGGTTTAATAAGTATCCCAAAAGAACTTTACAATAAAGTGGCTAAGCTGAAGATCCGAGTAAAATCAATGTCTATAAGATTTTAAAGTATGTTTCTAAAGAACAATTACTAGCTTCCTGAAACGGTTATTGGTTTAATAAGTATCCCAAAAGAACTTGACGATAAAGTGGCTGAGGTGAAGATTGGAGTAAAATCAAAGTCTATGAGAATTTGAAGTGTGTTTCTAAGAACAATCACTAGCTTCTTGAACGGTTATCGATTTAATAAGTATCCCAGTAGGTTTTTACGGTGGAACAATGAAGCTATCAGCAATCCGAATGAAGATCCCTTGTCGCGGTGCGAGTTAAGAGAAACTAATTTCCTTTTGTGTCGGACTAAACGCAGCGTTTGCCGTTTCGCAATCACAGAGCAGAGCACAGCGAAACAATTATTCCGAGTGACCTCGCAGTCCGTTACTGGCGCGCTGGTGTCCTATCAGCTGTCGTATCACCAGCTCTGGTGTTGGGAGAAAGAAATGGACCAGGGAGGGACTGCACAAAATTCAACCGGTAGTAGTTAGTATGATCAAAGGATTTTCACAAATGGTCAATGAAGGGGATAGCAGACAGAATTTTAATTACTGATCTTTAGGTTATGTTTAAAGATTGTATTTCGGTTTCGACTTTTATTCTCTGTGGAAGACCATGTGGGATTATTGGAATTCAGTCGATGTTCGAAGATTTTATTTCGGTTTTGACTTTCATTCCCTGTGGAAGAACCATATGGGATTATTGGAATTCAGTCGATGTTGGACTCCGCCAAAATTCAACCAGCAGCAGTTCGTAAGATTAAATGATTTTCTCCACTCGTCAATGAAGAGGATAGGGGATAGAATATTAATTACTGGTCTTTACTCGATGTTCGAAGATTTTATTTTGGCTTCCACCGGTTTTGACTTTCATTCCCTGAGGAAGATCCATGTGGTATTATTGGAATTCAGACGATGTTTGAAGGTTTTATTTCGGCTCGGACCGATTTTGAGTTTCATTCCCTAAGGAAGACCCATTTGGGATTATTGGAATTTAGTCGATGTTCGAAAGTTTTATTTCGGCTCTGACCTGTTTCAGATTTCTTTCACTAGGAAGACCCTTGTAGGATTACTGGAATTCAGTCGATGTTCGAAGCTTTTACTTCGGCTCGGACCGGTTTCGACTTTCATTCCCTGAAGAAGACCCAAGTAGGATTATTGGAATTCAGTCGATGTTCGAGAGTTTTATTTCGGATCCGACTGGTTTAGACTTTTATTCTCTGAGAAAGACCTAAGTAGGGTTATTAGAATTTAGTTTATGTTCGAAGGATTTATTTCGGTTCAGACCGGTTTCGACTTTTATTCCTCAAGGAAGACCCATGTCTTATTATTATTATTGGAATTCAGTCAATGTTCGAAGCCTTTATTTCAGTTCCGACTGGTTTCGACTTTCATTCCCTGAGGAAGACCCAAGTGGGATTATTGGAATTCAGTCGATGTTCGATGTTTTTATTTCTATTGGTGATATCTATTTCATTTATCGACTGTTTCTACTGCTTTCAAACAATCTAACTCTTTTTTGATTATAGCAGCTGTTTTTGAATGAACAAGACAACATAGTTGATATATTTAGGCCTGAACTAATCTATAAGCAGAGTTACTCAAACGTACAACATTTATTTTACAGAAGAATATACAATATATTTTTATTCATATCTATCAACCATGCCACCTGTGATGAAACTCTCTTCATAGCCGACTCATCAATAGTCTATATATATGAAGGAATTCCTGTTTCTGCAGGAATATTCCGAGTACAGCCCTGCTCAGGGTAGAGCGCTGATTGTGAGATGAGAGCGGGGTCGTGCTCAGGCGTGGTCGGACACTAGCTGCCGCTCTTCTACTCCAGCTCTAGTCATTGTTGGTCGCCTTGACATCGTGCGCTGTTGTGCTGGACCGGCGCTTCGACAGGGCGAGGCATGTGGAGCAACCGATTCCTTACTGTTGCAAATACTTCATTAGCGGATCCATGACAATATATCTAGTTCTAATTGTTAATAATATCACTCATTTAATACTTTTGAAATATTTTTACTTGTTCATAACTAGAGGACGATTTTTACTTATTTACTTGTTTTACTTGATTATCCTTAAGAAACTACTTGTAATAAAGTATATCAATACATGTTGCAAATACTTCATTAGCTGATCCATAACAATACCTGTAGTACTGATATACCTTCAAAACAGATTGTTAACTATTAACACCAATAACGTCTCAAATATTTTTACTTGGTCATAATGTATATAACAAAAGTTTTGAGTTTTTTATAGCTAAAAAAATACAATTTACTATGTCTTAACAAGCCGCTATTGGAAACAAAAAATCCTTATATATCAGAATTTGTGATGATAGTTGAGGCAATTAATGTTGATCTTTGTATCAATTGTTTTCTTACAAAATTGGTTGGTTTATAAATACTAATGATGAAATAATATTTTTGCCACAATTCTTGTCATTACAAGAAACTCACAAAATTTTTACTAAATAACAATAAGTACAATATTTCATTTATACCAAACAGTCGAAGTCTGTCAAAAATTTTGCAAATACTTTATTAGCAGATTCATAAACAATACATCTATTACTAATTGTTAGCAATATCTTTTTAAAACAGCTCGTTTACTATTGACACCAATAATGTCTCAAATCAAAACATTTGATTTATTTGAAATATTTTTGTTGTTGATAATGTATATAAAAAAAGTTTTGAATTGTTTTATAGCTGTAGAAATATAATTTAACTATGTCTTAACAAGTTGTTATTTGAAGTAAAAAATCATTAAATATCAGAATTTGTGATGATAGTTGAAGCAATTAATATTGATCTTTATATCAATCGTTGAAACTTACAATTTTATTCGTTGATATAGACATGCTCCTTAGAAATTTTGGCGTTTGTATTTAATTATTTTTTTTAAGACTTTTAGTATACGTATATGATTTGTAATAAAATATATATTTTAAGTAATTCAATGTACCTACGTTATATTTAGAACATACAAGTGAAGTGTCGCTTCCAAAGCTTCCATAAACTACATGCCACTGTTACTAATATGATGTTAGTATATTGAGTATGTTTATATTGTATTATTTTTGTTTACATTGTTATTATGTCGCTATAATAACTATATAAAAATTTCTTTTATGTATTTAGTGCTATGCTATATTGTAATTGGGATATTTATTGTATAATTGTAATTGTCAACCATGGTATTATTCATACAACCTCTGAAGAACTATCTGTTTAAATGGCACATGGAGACAGTATTTAAATGTTTACAACTTGAGACTATACTCTGGTCATTAATTAAACAAACAATAATTAATACCAGCAAGACTTACACGAGCTGGAATGATATTTACTTGCTCCTTTTCTCATAAATTAAATCTTTCACCATAGCATGTCCAGCAAGTCATTCATCTGAAATATCGCGTACGTATATCTGCGTATTACAAAACGCAGAATTCTTCGCATTCTTCCATCATCACTTCACGGTTCACGCTGACCTCAAGTGGTCGTGGTCACTCGTGCCCTCTCTGACAATGACATGGATTCGATGGACTGGCCCAGGGAAAGCTGATGTCAGAATTCAGGAAAGGCGAAGATCTGGAAAGGTGATAGTGGTTGCTATTCAATTAAGTTTTGTGGAATTAATAATGATGCGATTGATTTGAGTCGAATTATACGTGATATCTGTGGTTTGGTTTCCAAAATAGGGAAACCAGCCCAGAAAAAAGGTAATGGTAGAATTCGTCAGAAAAGGCGAAGATTTGGAAAGCTGATAGTGGTTGGTTTTTAATTAGGTTTTGTGGAATTAATAATGATGCTATTGATTTGAATAGAATTATACGTGATATCTGTGGTTTGTTTCCCAAAATGGGCTGACTGACCCAGAAGAAAACTGATGTCAGAAGTTGTCAAAAAAGGCGAAGTTCTAGAAAGGTGATAATGGTAGTTAGGTTTTGTGATATTAATAATGACGAGAAATCCATGTTTGCATTCCCAAGGTATTCATAAAATAAAATAATGCAAGTGGTTTAGAAACTACTAAAATGTTATGGTATAAATAATAATTACAATTAAATTACAATAAAAAGTACCACTAATCAAATACATTCTTTTAGGTATTCTTACAGACGAAATTGATGATGTGAAGATCAACTCAGGGAAACTGACCAATCATAAAAAATGTGTACGAGTAGTTAAATGATGGTAAAATTATGTAATATAACATACACGTACATGTCTTTGTATGACCAAACATGCAACAAATTGTTGTCACAAATATTATTGATATTTCATTTCATTTCACTATTGTAACAGGTATGGTCGCCTAAGACGAAATCTAGTATCTGTCATACAAGGGTTTAAATTTATGAGTTTTACTTGCGTCAAAAGTAATCTACAAATTATATTGATGAACAACTGTTACACGAGACAAGGGTAACGATAGTCGCTGCCACCACTATCACTTTATTTAAAAGTCTGCCGTGATAGAAGCAGACAAGTGAATGTTAGTTATGATAACTGACGCGGTTTACTCTATGGTCAAGTTGGTGCAGGGTAGTAATTTTAGAACAATAGAGTTTTACCTACGCGTTGTTCTACAACGTCATAAAGACAGGGGTTGGAATAGGACGGGGCTGAATTAAACATGATATTTCCCTAAAACAAAATTATGCAAATTTAATAATCAACCGCGATCAAAAACCTTTATATAATTCAAATATGACCCTTAAAATAATTGACCGAGAAGAATGAATTACGAATTCATATTTCACTGTCGTACTATAATTAATAAAAAAAGGATTAATATATTAAAATATTAATTTTATCCACTGAAGCCAGAACTGAAATTATGTATTTTGGTTCCACATAAAGGTTTTCTTTGTATAATAAAACCACCTAATCAATGAACTGGTAATATGAGTTTATTAATCTCCAAAAAACACTTCCCGGTTTGAAAAACGTAATCTGCCACCGGAAACAATTTCCTCGCGATTTTTCCCTTAGTGGGGTGCTGGTTAATAACAGGAAGCAATAACTATTTGTTTAATAGTTGCACAGCTAGCTAGGCCGGGTAACCACCGGGTAGAGCGGAAAAATCCCAGCGATGCAAATGCAGAAGATGCCACGCAGGCAATTTAACCTGATTGCAGATCTAGTATGAAGTGCGCATGCGACCGATTGCACTGAATAATCAGGAAACAGCGCGAACAGATGATAGGTTGTTGCTTGTTCAATGGAAATTGAAAATTTTGTTGGTTTTGTTGATCGGAGGTAATCACGTAAAATTGGATTTCAATACTTTGTTGAATATTGATGTAACACGGTCGCTTGGCGACTGTGCATAGTTGTAAATTTTTAGTATTGTGGTACTCTAGGTGTTACGAAATGTACAGATTTATGGTGAAGGACGCATATTTTGTGTCTTCAAGTTTTCAAAGAAATAACGTTTCCGGTACGTGATGCCCACGGTGGACATCAATAGTTGGGTTATTTTTAGCATAGTTCATACTTAGGGAATGAGAAGTGCCGGATAAACATATTTTTACCATTACATGGTGTTCCAAAGTTTGAAATCTCTCTCTCTTGTTGTAATCTTCGACTGTTGTTGTTGTCTTGAGTTACCACTTAAGTTTTTTATAAAGCTTAAGTTTAAGTTTATGATTTAGTTGCCTTTAGTTTAAACTATCACTTAAATAATTAAATACTTAAGTGATACACGTGGTATCGTTTTACCAAAGATGGTATATTTTTTAATGCTACATTACATTTCATAATGTGGAATTTATAAATTTTATTGAAACTTCTTGTTGAAGGATATAAGAATCTCTTAAACCCAATTCCAGATTTACATTGCAACTGTTCTCTTATTGTATCGTTTCTTACTCTGTCCAAGAGTGTTACTCCTAATTTTATATAACCAAATATGAGAATGGATGTATTACGACTATGAATATATTTTTTGGAGAATTTACGAGATTAGATTTTATCATCCCCATATAAGTCTCGAATGGAGGCGTATGAAAATATCAACTGGTGTAACCTCCACACTACAAGTTCGTAATAATAACAATAAATATCTGTTATTAGCTACTGCTATCGATTTCATTCAATATAAACGGTATAAACTTCAAAGTAATTCCCACTAAATACACCGTACAGCACTATAAACCTTTTAATTTATCTCCGGACCAAGCTGTAACTTTCATATCTAAACCTATTTTCAAACAACGCAGATATTATTGCGAGATAAACGATACGCTAACTATAAAACGTAATTTGTAGGATTAATATATTTCAGAGTTTGTTATTCTTCAATAGAATTATAAATATTAATATGAATGAATTTAAAAAAAATATCTTTAAGGTGTGAAAATTTATCAATTTAAAAACTTCTATGGTGATGGAATATCAAATAATGACAGAATTTTAAATTTTAACGCATTTTTTTGAGATTATGTCAAAAGGTAATTGCAAGTGAGATAATACTATAGATATATGTATACCTCAGACAAAGACAGCGCATCAGAAACTGTCTATTTTGAAAAGTGATAGCAAGTAAGATAACATCATTGGTATTGCTGTACTTCAAACAGAGACAATACTTCAATGTATGTCATTGCTGTGATGACAACAAACATTTTAGTAGTGTTGGTATCTAGATAAACACAAAATCACTGGTTCCTAACCAATCAGACAAACAATTTTATATTAATTACTTTTAAGTATTCATCATATTCCACCAAGTACCAACTACTAATTCTCTTTAAATTTATATAAATATTTACGAACTCTCAGCAAAAAGGATCTTAACTTAATGACAGGAATTCTCACTGGCCACTGTCCTTTAAAGTACCATTTGCACAAAATTGGTAAAGCTGAAAATGAAACCTGTTGACTCTGTGAAGAGGACGAAGAATCATCGGAACATATACTGTGTGAATGCCCAGCCGTAACTGCGCAGAGACTCAATCAACTAGGTAAGAAATATCTTACGGCAGATGAAATCAAGAACTTGACTCCTGGAGCCATAATCGACTTCATCAAAAATCTGGAACTACTCCCGGAAAACTGAGTAGGGGCTGTGTCACAATAGATCTTCTAGGTAGCGTTAATAAAAAGCGACAAAACGCTTAAACTCTCGTATACATACAATACATTACATACAAATATTTACGAAACTGGTATTTGAATTCCAGATGTCACCCTTCTTCTAGAGTTTCACAAGAAACCTAGCATTATTACTGACAATAAGTGCAGCGATACATGATCAGAGTTTAATAATTATTATTTATTCCATCCTTCGCATATTTACCAATGCAATAAGCAATAAATAATACCGTAATAAGATCTGGTTTGGCGTAGGAGTCAAATATCCGCAATTCTCAATTCCGGCGATTTTTCCCGTGCAAATGTCAAGTTAACGCACTGGGAGATTTACGCAGCCTTGCGCAAGCTGGGACGCCAGAGTAGGCAAATCCCCCGAATGGGCGTGGGTCTTGATGTATTGAAAGGTCTCACATATCGTACCACAGCTGAATTGCTGCTCTGCTTTATGCTATTGCTTGTGAGTTTCAGAATGGGTGTTGTCGACACTAAGGTTGCTGGAAATTGGCTTGGGCTTAATACATTCCAGATAAATAGGCAAAAACCTAGATATCTATAACATATCATTGATATATATATATATATATATATATATATATATATATATATGTATATATATATATATATATATATATATATATATACCGGGTGTCCCAGCTCGACCAACACATGAGAAATTTACATAGGAAATCAGTTAATTATGAATAGTATCTTCCCAGTGCAAGATATTAACCTTGAAATTATTTATATATTACTTCACAAAAGTTGTAGTAGAAAGATGATAATTATTTCATATTTGACACAAAGTGTTTACCATTTTCAGGATATTAAGCATTTGGTTACATGGACAAAAGTAAGGTGGTCACTAAGTCATAACTATACCGTTTGTCCCAGAGAAGTTTGTTAATATATTCTTCGTAATTGTGCATTTAATAAATACATTTGTTAATAATATTTGATTTGAGCACTTTCAATTGCGTAGGTAATTGTCCTAACTTCATAACCATCAATTGATAGCTGTCATTTTGCACAATAAGTAATCTATATTAGATAATATGTAGGAATACATGAAGTATAGTCCTGGGTAATATGATGACTTAGTTATTAGCCGGACAATTTTTATTTATTAAAAACTGTTTTCCCATGCTAAATGCCTATGACAACACCTTTTTGGGACACACGATGTATACCCTTATAATTTCTTCACACGTTCCCTGTTGTAAGGATTCAATGACGTCAATGCCAAAATAAAAAAGGGCGATTTGAATTCTTCAATTTGGTGAAGTTTCGAGTCGAAGCCACCACTGGTCTCTATTAAAAATAAACCTCAAAATATGAAATCGGCGTTTTGTATTGCTTGACTACAAACTTTGTATACTTTCGAGCCAAAGTCACCACTATCCTCTATTATTCTTATTTACAACCGCAATCCCAGTTTGTTTATCCCCGTCGATTACCAGCGAGTTCATCTTTAGCTCATTTGTATAGTTTCGAAACGAAGTCACCAATGTCCTATATTACCTCTTATTTACACTTGACACTTGCAATCCCAGTTTGTTTATCCCCGTCGATTACCCAGTCCATCCTCAGCTCGCTCATCGTGATTTACAGCGGCGGCAGAGTTGAAAGTTCACTCGGCACGCGGACATCGCACGCAGATCAAGTGGCCTTACGAAACCAGATGAATATTTCGCATTCCGCCGGATTCGTGACACTGCTGACCTTATTGCCGCATGTAAGATGGATGTAGCCGCGATGTGGGGAATATGTTGCGATTTGTTGTATAATCAACAAGAATCTGCGGGATCGGGTGGAGTGACAGCTTGTTGGCATTTAAGACTTGGTTGCTCTTGGGAAAATATGAAAATACAAAGGGGCTATTTGTTTGGTAATCTTTACTCATCTGTAGCATAATATAATCCTAAAGCCCATGACATAACGGTTGATGATCATACAACATCATCGATGGCCATCGATAGAACATCCATACACCGTCATCGATGAAAATAGAGGATCCGCTATTTTCATTAGTGAATATCGATGAAAACCAATTTTTCTTATATTCACGTTTCAAGTTTTAAAATTAATTATATCACTAACATTAAACAAAATTAAACTCGCATATTCTTCATCCATTATTAAATAGTGTCTGAATGTATTTGGATCTTTTAGCATTCTAATAATTCGCGATGAATTAGGTAAAATCTTCCGTAACCTATATATCTGTTTGTGGATAATTAAATTATTGTTTTCTCAATGTCCATCGATGAAGTCTTATGGTCGTCGACCGTAATAATAAATTTATATATAAAGGATTATGGTTGGTAGTCATTATCACTAAAACGAAATCATTCTAGTGAATAATGGCCATAATCCCGTATATAAAGTATAGTATTACATTCGGAATTATGGTCATTATTCACTCAAATAATTTTCGGGAATAATGACTACCTTAACCCCTTATATAATAATATACTGTATTATGATACGTTAAGTAATTTGTTGCAAATATTATTGGATGTAATATAAATTGATTATCCTTAATATTGTTTTAAAAAGAACGTTTTAATACAGTGCTGTCAAATTTGTGTTCGTTGATACAACAAATTTCATGTTTCACATTAAAAATAAACTACGGTATAAAACAGTTATGGAAACATTAATTCTTGGTTAAGATGCCAACTGAAATGAAATGTATAAATACCAATAATCCGTGAATGTATGTTTATATATAAGAATAATCCTGGAATGAGCATCCCACGTGACAACCAGGGATAAAAGTGAACAAGCCCTAACAAGTCCATCTCATTGTGCACAAGCCGGGTAAACAAACGAACACGAACTCCTGCAACAATGGGCCGTGTAGCGACAGCAGACAATCACGGCGTGATGTTGCGGTGATTCCCGCTGCTGTAAATCACAATCAACACAACACGCCTGTGTAGGAGTGGACATTAGGAAGTGATGGAGATGTACATCAGCGAGGAAAGATGCCGGTTGTGAATGGATTCTTCCCGGCATTGTTCATAATCGAAACCAAACGATGGCGCGACAAATGCTTATTTGCTTCAACTATTTTTTAATGGACACAGTTTCGAGAATGTAACACATTTGCTTTGCCACTGTCCCCTTTCGAAAATTGATTGAGATTGAGTCTTTTCAGATGTTAAAAGATGCCGTGGTTTGTGAATGGATTCTTCTTAGCATTGTTCATAATCGAAACCAAACGCTGGCGCGACAAATGCTTATTTGCTTTAATTTTTTAATAAACACAGTTTTGAGGACTTATTTACACATATGTAACATGCTCGCTACGCCGTTGTTCATTTTTTTTTAGAGTGGAATATTCCAGATGTTATGTAATGGACACATTTATGACGAAGGACGCTATCTTTGCCGTGGTTTGTAAATGGATTCTTCCCGGCATTGTTCATAATCGGTACCGAACGCTGGCGCGACAAATGCTTATTTGCTTTAACAATTTTTTAATAGACACAGTTTTGAGGATTTATGTACACATATGTAACATGCTCGCTACGCCGTTGTTCATTTTTTTTTTAGAGTGGAATATTTAAGATGTTAAGTAATGGACAGATTTATGACGAAGGACGCTATCGTTGTCCACTTCAAAGTTAGTGTTAAAAGGAGGAATATATAACGATGTATTATTTTATTCGGTCGGTGTATTTAATTAGTTTCCACAGCACCATTTGAATCCATTACGTCCTCTGTCGTGTTGTAGCTCGGCAATCTGGTTCTTGCAAGTCTTTTCGCCACACCTTCGAACGCATTCGTATCTGCCCGTGGTATATGGTTATGGTTATTGTGCATTTATTGATAGTTGCGCCGTACTCTACGTTTTGCTAACTAATGTCACTAGATATCGAATTGCGCTTTACGAGCCAAGCGCCGGATATCTCAGCTATCTTATCGCTTGTTTCCTACTTCATGGCTTGCTCTGATAGGATGGATGGAATAATTAGAGCTCATGGCTTATGGTTATGTCTTTGTACTTGGAGTGCATATTGTGCAGCTATGTTCAAAGGAAATTACTTTCAATGGGATGTTTCCTTGTGCCTTAACAATGCATATGTTATACATGTAGAGTTTTAATTTAAAATAAAAGATATCATAGTTGGCGCAATAACTCTACGAGACTTTACAAGTAACATTGAATAGTGAACTTCACTTGCTCCGTAACAAAACGCTAAAATTAACCATTTGACTCACATCACAATTTAAAAAAAAACATTCCTGTGGCTCTTATTCGTCTCCTTATTCGCCTGTCTTAAGTTTTTGTGACATTTTCCTCTTACCAAGATTAAAAAAATCTCCTTAAGAGAATCCTTTTTGGTACATTCCAAAATATTTAAACGGCAGTAACTGACAAGCTGAAGACCATTCCAATATCCGAGTTCCAGCACTTCTATGAGGTTTGGAAGAATCGTTTCCAGCACTGTATGACTTTCCAAGGAAGGTACTATTAGGGAGACAATATTGTATTGTAATTTGTTCAAATGTATTTTTAAATCAGTGTCATTACTTAAGGCACACCTCGTATATATTTTTGTAATATTATAATTTTTATTATTTCCTTTATCGAATATAATTTCTTTTATAAAAATTTATCATCGGAGCAGAAACAATGCCTTCGAAACATTGACTGAATACCAGTAATGAATATTCTATCCTATTCATCGACCAGTTAAAAAATTCTCTTATAATTAATACTATGATATATATATATATATATATATATATACATATATATATATATATATATATATATATATATATATATATATATATATATATACAAACATTTTATTCCAAACTTCGTACTTGAAAAGACCTTATTACAATTTCCAAATTTTTTAAACTTAGTTCTTCAAAATATATTTTTTACTCCACGTCAATCACAAGTCTGATTCTCAGACTAATTGCCCAATCTACGTTTTGTTCTTAATTAAGCATTTCCTATACTCCTGCTGTCCTAAATGCATACATTAAACCTCAATCCTTGAACAAATTTGCACCACGGCGTAAAAATACCAGTATATCTCAACAATGCCGTGGCCTGAGCTATACTAGGCTGTTCCAGTAATAAAGATCCATGTAACTCGTGTAAATTATAGTTAAACATGCGATCTGGCTTATCGTCCCGCTAATGTATGTACGACAATGCGAGAGAAAAAAGGTGTGGACAGAAGAAGAGATGTTAAGAGAAAGAACAGAACAGGACAATAATGGGATCGATATATTCTCATCGAGTCCAACAACATTTATAGATACGCTGAAGACTAGTCAAATCATGGTATATGTATATATATATATATATATATATATATATATATATATATATATATATATATATAAATGTTTACATGTTACAACACATTACCTTCCGTTACTAATTGATTGTCCTATAATTAATATTTTAACATTTAATCCTATACTCAGAATTTAACAACAAATTGAAAACTTATTATTAACTGATCCATTTTAAAAGTATTGAAATTTAGCCTGAACAATAGTCAAAGTCAAAACAATTAATAATTTTTTATTTGTTGAGAGAAATTAGATGTAAAGAGTATTAATACAGACACATTTAAAAGTGAAGTTATGTTACCATAACTATCCCCTCTAAGGTTCCAGGTAAATTTATTTAAAAATAAAGATAAACAAAAAAAACCTTAAATAGGGATGGTAGTCGACCAGGACAACCAAACAAGTACCACATTAAGCACACTACTAAGTTTTTTTACAAAAGAACCTAATTTCAGGTCCTAAAGACCTATTTTTCTTTTGAAACAAGGATCTGTAACACTACATTTCTAGATGAGACAGGGAATTTCGGAAAATAAGATAAATTTAAGATTGTAAATAGGAGAAAATAGAAGAAGAAAGTGACAAAAATAAATATCATAGGATACGAACTGTTTCATTTTACATGTGATTACATTTTTGATCCTAGTTTTGTATGTTATACCTCCATATTATTAAAATTCATTTAATATAATTAGAACAACCATGATTTTGTTTTTGTTAAAAAAAAGGTAAAAATCTTGTAAATAATAATCAAGTGAATAAATGTACTTATATTTTTATTAGGTTCTTACTAAAACTTCTTTGGGAATTGTGATTGTATATTATTTTCCTAGGGAATAATACTTTATTTCCGTTATAATTTTTATATCCTAGAATCCAGTTTTTACTCCCTCTTCACGAAAATAGATATTTATTATATAAGGGGTAAAAGTAACAGATTTTAGCGCATGGTGTGACATTTGTATCCCGACGCGCAACGGAGGGTTACAATCACACAGAGCGCTAAAATCTGTTATTTACCCCGTATATTATACAATTTTTTTTCTATGACCACTGTAAAATATTTAAAAAATAAGTTCAATGAGTAAAGCGAAACATATTTTTTAAATTAATTATAGCGTAGTAGGTTGTTGCTTGTTCTAATGTTATCGCATTTGTGAACTTGTTGTGTTGGTGACAAAGGGATAGAAATACTAATACTTCTCTCCCTTGAGATAAAATGTGATGTTTCTGCAACTGACAGGACGTATGAAATGTCATCATTTCATATAGGTTATAGAAAAAAAAAATTAGGTCAGATAATAATGAGTTGTAGTTAATATCGAAACGTGGATTATTAGATATCTTGTATTAACAAAATTTAACAAACCGTTTATTTACTTTTTTTATAATTGAAACGTGCTTATTCCTCAAAAGCTCGAGTTTTAGCAAGTGGCGGGAGGTAAGAAGGCTGTGATATGAACCGGTCGACAATGGAGCGTTATTTTTCTGCCTGCACATTCTCGCAACACAATCCACTCGCGTGCATTTCGAGATGGCATCTCCTCTCGCTCAGTATTTCACACCTCGGATATCGCACGGTTTCGTCCCATTTGCATGCTAAGAATGGCGCTGCATCTCTCCCGTGTAAACTATTTAGCAATTGAAATCGCAAATTTCAACCGCAATCTCGTTCCACATGTAAATCCACTGCTATTTAAATTACTAACAACAACAATAATGTTGCCTGGCCGGTAGTAATGTTATTGTTAACCGCTGTTCTAATGTTACACAATTGTTTTTCAATTTTCTAAATAATTACATAAATTTCAACAAGTGCACTCTATGGGATTATTTGAATTTCAATGCTTTTTTATGAATAAGGGAATTGTATTGTTTGATGCTTTGGTATTCCATAGAAAATACTTTTATTTTCAAGATTAGAAAAGTAAAGCAGGTTTGTTGTATGAATGATTTTCTAGCATTGTATTAACTGGTGACTCTCAGTGACTTGTTGAATGAAGTGCTAAACTTGTTCATCACCATTTATACCATAGTTCGTCTCAAATAGAAATGGACCTACCAAACCTCGACTACGTCTCGTGCCGCAAATATTATACTCTCATTAATATGGTTACGAATGCTTTTCTGCATTCGGTACAAAATATACATACCATAGTAGTTCCTCTCTAAGTGTGAATTATATAACCAGATAGGTATAAATACTTTTCTAGCATTATATTAGCGGTGGTTCACTAGGTTAGCGCACTTCAATTCAAATTAAGTATGTCTGTAAGATCTGAAGTTCCTATATATGAGTTTCGTCAATTTTTATCCAAATAAAAATATCGCTTTATCCAATGGATTCAGTACCCATGATAAGCTGTAGTTGTCCTGAGACGCTGTAGGCTGACAATCTACACCAATAAAACGCAAGTAAAATTTATCACGAAACAAATACCTTCAGGTTGTACCATAGATGATCAAGTGAAGTCATTTACTAATCACCAATCGTACTACCAGTCTTTGGTCAATTAGATATGACCAATGTGCAAATCCAAATTATCGCTGTTGGTCATTAGTTGCATCTTAATATAATATATTTTGGCTTATATGTAAGTCTATATCACAATCAAAAACAATGCAACTATGTGTAATAAAATATATGATCTATATCTGCAGCATAGTATTTTAACATGAAATAAAGATTCATGTAACTAAGGATCATGTTTTGTGAACGTTGGGAATCTAAATCGTGATCTAACCCTTTGGTAAATTCATGACAAAAAACATTATTATTGGTGTAAGAAACAAAACTTCTACAAATACTATCAGTTTTTCGGAAGAATATTAAAATTGGATTGTAGGTGTGTCATCAAAATTATATTAAAATAGAATTGTAGGAGTTTTGAAATGAGTAGACATATACTAAAACAAAGGAATGCAATACTGAGCTAAGTAAAGATATCTTTAAATGCAAACCAAATACAAATAAAGTTATCGCTGTCATTATCTTCTCGATACACTAATATCTAGATATGTTCAATTCCATAATCACCCATCACTTTCCCTTTCCTTGCATCTATATATCATAGGAAATATCAACAGGTCCTAATATAGGTATGGAGAAATTGAGGCTGAACCACGACTCGAGTGATCAAGTGCGCCATGGTTGTCGCCTCCTGGAAAGGGCATGTCGAAGCCTGTGTGGGACGCTGTTTATTGTTGGAATGCGCCGATCACATGAGATGGACCGGATTTATTACCTTGTTGCAAGTTTTTGCAAGTGGAAATATGAAAGTTAGAATTGTACACTCAAACACGCATTCTTAAGGACTGGACCTAACTTAATTTTATTTGCTTTTTATTGGTGACACAAGTATAAATAATAGTAAAATGTTATAAACACTTGGTAAGATTTCCCAAAAAGCGACTTCTAAAGTTAGGTCATCCTAAGAATTTGTATACTCAATCATGTATTCCTTAGGACTAGTCCCAACTTAATTTTATTGGTGAAACAAGTATAAATATCAATAAAATGTTACAAACACTTGGTACAGTTTTACAAAAAGTAGCTTTTAAAGTTAGATCATCATCAGAATCTAAGAAGCGTGGAGTAACCATGCCATGACGATTTCGTAGAAAATCCACAAATGTAAATGGACTACAGAAGTAAGTCCCTGTACACAGAGCCAACTATCGACAATATTATAAGGCTCGCAAACCAATTGAATAAAGTTGACTTAATAGTAGACTCAATCTTCTTTTTGTGAAACATTATTAATATCCGATTAGCGTTTTACAGGATTGGTCGGAAGCTTGAAAACTTGACTTGAAATTGAAGCAAGACAATTTTTCTAGCCAAGCTTAAAAAATTAAAGCCCAACTGTAGATTTATTTTGGCTTGAAATTTCAAACCAAGACAAGGCTCATAAAAAGCAGAGAGATAAGTTAAAGAAAATCTTTTCACTTTGTATTTTGAATCTAAGAGACACAATCATAAGTGTTGATTTAAAAAAATAATTTGGTTTAAAATATCTTGTAATGACCAAAATCAAAACTTTACAATTAAAAAATTAGGATTCTCTAATTCTTGACCCAATGAAACTAGAGCACAATCCTAAGCAGCCAAAATTGCTCCAGAATGTACTCTGGTTTCAATAGGCCAAAAATTTAGCAAAAACTTCAAAATGCTCTAATCCCTGACCCGCTGAAACCAGAGCATAATCTAGAGCAGCCAAAACTGCTTTAGAATGTGCTCTGGTTTCAGCAGGCCAAGAATTAGAGCACATGATGATGCATGCTCCAATTCCCGACCGGCTGAATTATATCATCTTCAAGGCATCAGATACCTTTCCTTGCTATTTTGATGGGTATAGATATCAAAATCAATTTCTTCTGTTTTAAAATCTTACCATGTTGACTTTTGTTTATAATTTTAAAAATTAATATTAATATTTTTTCCTTGTTTCCAATTTTCCTTACGCTCTCATTTATTTGTCATTCTCGTAATACCAATTACCTAATATTTTATTCAACAGCACACAAAACTTCAGTAATCCACTACTGTCTGAACTATCAAATTATTTTATAGGTTATAATAGTAACCACTTTAACATGTATTAACAGATCTTTCATTCTATGCTAATATGTTTATTTCTCTCCCTCTTTCTCTTTATATATATATATATATATATATATATATATATATATATATATATATATATATATATATATCTTATTCAACTTTTTCATTAGTAGTACAGGGTTGCCACATGTACTTTACTACTAGTTAAAATAAGCTAACAGTGATATTATGAGAACCAGAGTTACTAGTATTAAACTAACCTAGTTTAGTAATTTTAAGTTGTAATAATTAGTAAAAGGTTATCAGCATGGCATCAGGATGTTAAAATTGTTATAATATCAAGACACTCCTCTACATTGGGCATTTTTCTTAAATCACATCACCTATGGTCAACTAAATAAACAAATGACCGTGCCAGTTTCAGCTCGCGATTAATCATACACGCATATTAACTTGATTTAATTAGACTGATATTATTTTCGTGCGGGTTAGAACATTTGCGAATAAATCAAATATAATGGTGACTACTTTCAGTTAAGGAAGCAATTTATATGTAATTATTGCTTGTTATTAGCTGGCTACGTCTATATAATGGCTTGGATTTTGATTTGTTGAAATCATGTAAAATATAACGAGAACAGAGCAACATTGTATACGAGCCAATATGTTATTAGTTACGGAAATTTATTAATGCTATTTGTTGCAAGTAATTTATAGTTGATAGAGAAAAATATGTTTTATTTATTATGCAGCATAGATACATTCGATTTTCATTGTTAAGATAATAATGGATTGATTAAGTGGATAATTTGAATCCGTCATATTGTATTAAAATATCCGGGTATAGATCTTTTAGTTTTCACCACTATGTATATACATGGGCGTACCGAAGGGGAGTACAGGTGGGGTTAACTACCCCCCTGGACCCTTACTGTCAACCATATATTTAGCTGGTTAATAATGAGACTAAGTCTAAATACTGTCTTATTTATGAAATATTTCAAAATTTTTATTCATTACGTTACGATTTTTGACTAAATCAGGTTACTTTTAAAAAAATTTGAGCTGTGTTTAGGTTGATATTATTTAGTAAAACTGTAAAAAGTGTCATTTATTCAGTTGAATGAATGTTGCCAACTTTAGGAAAATTTCCTTATTTTAGAGAATTTTAGATCGTCATTGTAGGAAATTTTAAATATTTATCTTAAAGAGACGTACACATTTTATTTTCCATACATGTTTTATTGCTCGACTTTGTATCTTTCAAACATTTAAATTTTGTACACCTTTTATCGTGCACACTTTTAATCCGCGAAAAAATTATCTTACACACATTTTATCATGCGTACTATTTATCATCCACACATATTATCTTCCATTCATTTTGTGTTCCATATATTTTATCTTCGGCAACGTTTCATTTTTAAATCATTGTATTTATACTATTGCTTAAAATATAATTTTAATCATGTAAAATAGTAATGGTAACTTATTTATCGTACCACAGTGTAAGAGCTACTTACTTGCGGAAGCAATGAGAAAAATCTCTTGAAATCTGAGAACAAAATAAATAAATATGTGGCTGTCTGCTTATATTTTAAAGAAAGTGATATTATGTAGTCATAAATTGAACATAATATAGCAAAATTACTAACTATATTAACTTCTTCTCAAGTATTTACATATTACCATACACTATAGAAGCAATATATATTGCTAAATGATTGATATTAGCTAGGTACTAAAATATTTTTGCTACTACTATTTTCTTAATATATGCCTAAAGCACAGAATAGGTTTATACAGAAGCGACAGTAAGACAGAGAAACGAAAATTAGAGAGAGATGGAGAATGTGCACAAATTTAAAGGGTCATTGTTTAAAATCGGAAAGTTTCCCCACATCTTAGAGAGAGATAGGGGAAGGGTACAAATTTAAAGGTCTACACAATGCTTCCAGGTCATAGAACTGAATAGGGGAACATGAAAGGTAAAGACACGGAGTGTCGCTTCTGTATGTAACTATTCTGTGCCTAAAGTATAATTTTATAATACAGACAACATGTGTATATCTCTACTTAATATTTAATAAGATTTAAATATTTTATTCTGATAGATGTAAATTATTCTATAATAGTATTTCCCTTAAAAGTAAACAAGTATTTGAATGACAGCTTGAGATTAAAATATTCATCAAATTGAGAAATGAGATCAACCTTGCGTTGACCAAAACCGATTTTTAATTCGTTTATAATAACATGTATGAATTCAGTGAGTGTGAGAATTAATTAGTGATATGTAAATGAAATAATAATTGGTGTTTTCATCTCCGTAAGGTCGTTCTTCAAGCAGTAGCGATATCACAATTACAGCATCCGAACATAAAAATGATTTATAAGTAGAGAAAAATAGCTGGTTTCCTTTTCCAGACTGCTCTTATTTCGAGCCAAGGTTTTTGTGGCAGTTGAGCGCATAATTTATACTTTTCTCAAGATACGTGGATGACACAAGAATTTATACAATCTTCCTTATATGAACGCAAAATTGCAAGAACGGCTCTCAGCGTGAGGAAAAAACTAGCGCAATGCAGTAAATAACAATTCCTATTTCGTCCGAGATATTAAACCTTGATTGCTGCTTACAACAGCAAATTTCCTCTCCGCCAAACATCACAAAATAGGATACTGTCCCTTGATTACAAACGCATGGTATTAAAAAAAACTGATGTGGACAATTTATTTCCTTGTATGGCTATTAAATTATTTACATTTAATGCTGTTCTTCATTTCATTTCAATCAAAAATTCATTTTCGCAAATGTTTTTTTCAGAACGTTACCCAATATTCATTTTACTTAAATTGCACTGTCCATTTTTCAAAATGATCTAAGAAGATATTGTAGAAATTTCTGAGACATACTTCCTAAATTCTGAACGTTTTATTGTATCTTATTCTTCCAATATATTGGTGTCCTTTCGAATAGCCGAATAGACAAGACATGTAATTATTTTCAAGTTACCTTATTCGATGCGTTTAATGAGTGGTGTGTACACATTTTAGATTTTCTTATATTTTTTTCGTAATTTTAAAATTATTGCTTGATGTTACAATGGCACAGGGTGGTGTACTGCCTAATATTCAGACTGTATTGTTTTTAAACAATTATAAAAATGGTCCTTTTCAGGACCACAAAAAAGTGGATATTTTAATTGTTGTTTTTTGATTGTCCAGTTAAGATACGGTTAACTTAACTATGATTAGATTTAACAAACACAATTTAGTCAGAGTTAAGCAATTATGTAGACATCTCCGGTAAAATTAATGGGTAGCGTTTATACATTTACAATTATTGTCTGGTCTTACAATTGCACAGGGTGGTATACTGCCTAATAATCACGTTGTATTATTGCCAAAGAAAACTTAAAAATTAACTTAAATTGATTTTAAACAATTATAAAAACGGTCCTTTTCAGGACCACAAAAACGTGGATATTTTAATGGTTGTTTTTTGATTGTCCAGTTAAGGTACGGTTAACTTAACTATGATTAGATTTAACAAACACAATTGAATCATAGTTAAGCATAGAGTATTTTTCAATTTTGTGGACATCTCTGGTAAAATTAACCCTGGTTATCAAGTTTTTAGTTTAGGTTGTCAATAAAAATATACGACTGCTCTCTTCCTATTACTAGATCTGTCAGTTAATAATTGTTTGTTTAGTTATATTTTAAGCTTAATATGACACAATATAGAATGACGACAAAAAAACAAAGTGCTAATTTTTCAGATGAAGAATATATTTTTATGGTCACTTTGATAACAACATGATAAAATTATAGAGTGCAAAAGAAAACAGATGTAACGACAATTAAAGAGGAGAACATTTCTGGGGTAATATTACAATTATGTTCAATGTAAAAAGTGGCGTACATAGAAGAACTTGCAAGGATGGAATACGAAAATAAATTTGGACATGTTTCGTAGCTGGAACAGCATTATTTCCACAGGAAATATTAATATATAATTATATACGCTATAGTAATATATTCTATATAAGTTTTTCAGTAAAACCAATTTGTAGTTTTATAATTAGTTTGCAGTTCAAAATATTTTTAATTCATTTCTCACCTAAAATTTCCTTCATAAAATTTGTATGACCAAAGAAAAGCAATTATTTATGGTGTTACTAAAATCGGAACCGAACTTATCTTGATATGTTGAAAACTCATAATTTGACCACAAAAAATACCTTCCTTATCTATATATTGATAGGCAAGAGGTAAACCTTCAGATGTACTCTAGGAATGCCATGTGATAATGAAGAATAGACACTGTATAAAAATATCGTAGGTATTTTGGACGCGTCTTCGATTAGTATTCTTGTAGTAGAAGCCATTACAATCTTATCTTAATCCGTTGAAATAAGCAATATCATAAAATCAAACCCGTTCCAACAATTACTACTCCAGTTCTGCAAGAAGAATCTGATGGCAGATTCCTTCAGACAGATATGCCTCTTCTTATTCATATAAACGTTACATTTCTTACGCAGCCAACAATTCCCAAGAGAAAACTATCAGCTTTTTGATATGGAAACGGTACTTGCTGTATGATATGACCAGGCCATGAAATAAACTACTAGTGCTTTATTTACTGCTGATTTTCAATTTATATGTCATCGTTGCTGGATTATTAGCTCTATATTTTATTCTTACAAGGAGTTTTTATACGGAGCTTGTTATTTTTATTTTCAAATTTATTTCATTTCCTTTTTGGATCGTGGTATTGTCATGTTTCCATAGTTTGAAGTAAATAGATGAAAGTTACTTGAGCTCCCACGAAAGAACAAGGATTGGAAACACGTTCTTGATTAAATTCGTTACACTTTTTATTGTTCTCTTATTACTTTAGATCATAACATAGATTAACGTGTCGTCTATAAGAAACATTTACATCAGGTTACTGATTATTCTCTAACTAGAGATTTTATTTTACCTTACTTATAATATTTATGTTATTTTACAACGGCCACTAAGTTATTTGCTTATATAGCAGATAAGAAATATAAGAAGAAAAAAGAAGTGATCCTGATTATAATGGAAAATGTAAAAATGTCACGCGAATGGCTACGTGCTGGCCACATCAGATTTTTTAAATTTTAATGCTGGTATAATAAAAAATACCATATGATACACATTTTAAAGACATATTTATTAATGTCATAATAAATATATTAACTCTACTCTTTGAGCAAATAAGTGTGGAAAGAAGGTATAATTAATATCTAATTGTAATTTTAATAAATGAGATGCCCATGAAAAGAGCATGTGTATGCTATTAAAACTTATGTTGAAAATGAATTTAGATTACTTCTAATAGACTTCTTCCTCTGACATTGTTCTCTTGACTTCAAACTAATTCCAGCAAATAATAACATAGCACGAGCATTACGAAAACTATTTCAAAACCATCCAGTATGATTATGACACATCAATTTAATACACTTAATTTGAAGCCAAGTACCAACTTAATTACAACAATTGCAATCATCGGAAACCGTTCACTTGGATCAGATCTGATCTCGGATCGAATCTTAATTAATTCCAGCGCCGAGCTGGTTTAGGAGCTGGGCTCGAGTTCTTGTTTCTACTTGCGAAACGCGGCAAAAATTACTAATTATCCCAAAAGCAGTTATTCGCAGTTATTTTCTTAATGACGATGCTGAGCTACGCAATGGTAACACAATTGCGCTAATCAGATGATTGCGATGAGTGGTTTACAAGCTTGTACTTGCTAGTAAATTTGTACCATCTAAGGTTCCAACCTCAAACTTGTTTGAACCTAGCATGAACAAGTATTTTCGGAAATATAGGATAAGTGGAGAAGATATGGATTTATGGTTTTAAAAGTACATTAGATTAATATCTCTTAGATGTTGTGTTAATTTTGTTGTTTAGAGACAGTGGTCCTTATTCTACTCTCGTCTATAACGTTAAAGAAGCTTCATTAAGTAACTAGAGATGCTTTACTAATATTTCATATTCATATGTCGTGATTAGCAATAATGAAGCCTCCTTTTTTAGGTTAGTTACTTGAAGATGACAGAGGTCGTCTTTAAACTCTTGTTTAATCATAAAAATGGTAGGATTTGTGCGTGATATTAATAATAAAGTGAATATTTGAGAATTGTTTGTTGTTAATAATAACCCAATTACAAATCTATATTACCAAATGTGGTTTAGAGAAAGGTCATATTTTGTTAAAGCAAGCTTAGAGAAGGTTTCTGAATATGGTTATATCTAACAGCTTCATTAAACATAGAGACCGTTTCTAACTAAAGAAGGCTTACAGAAGGTGACTGAATAACCATAGATTTACTTAAAAAATTACAAAAGAAAAATTGTACCTTACATCCACAATCAGTTAATTACTACTTCGGTAGGTTTAAACTAAATATTTATTTCAAATTTTATAAATATATGCATAGGAGTTAACGTAACTTAAAAATGTGGTTCTATCAGTACACAGTCATAAGTAATTAAGTGGTATATTTAACCTCTGCTCTGAGGAAAGATGGACCAGAGGATTTTTATTGGTAAACAGAAAAAAATCATTCGCTTATAAAAAGATAGACAATCTAGTTGCCATTCCATGAATTCTGAAGAACTGTTGTTAAATGGTTAATCAGAGGGTGATGACATTAAAGAAGCTAAAGATTATGAAAACGAATATGCGGGATGCAATCATAATTATTTAAAGAAAAACGCTAAAAAAATGATTGGATAGCTTATCTGTTAACCAGTATTTCTCTTCATAGCCTTGATCCATCTCACCTATATAGTGGTGGAGAGTTGGACTTTTTTGAACCCACATGAAATAATTTTCCAAACTCACGTACTGAAAATGTTAATGATTATAGGGAAAAAAAATGTTTTATCACTAAGCATTGAAGTCTCCAAACTTCGACACGTTTTTAAAAAATAAAATAATATAAAAAAGTTTTATTTCATCATAGTTTATAAAACGTTTCTCAACCTATTATGAACTCCTGACTTCTGCAAGAACTGGTGCCATCTTCAAGTTGAAACCATAAATATTCCCTGATAGTAGTGAAGATAATTGCAGCAGCAATCAATTATGTGGCAGTATTTATATAAATACCCCGCGCTATCTTAATTATTTATTTTATTTGCCGAGCGTTTAGATACCGGAATGCTATCGTTTATCGTTCCAGACGGGCTGTTAATAGTTCCTTGGAAGTTTATCGCACGGAACATGTGTGTTATGGAAGATACGCACTCTCGTAAAATGCTTACATGCGTTATTAGTCTCACGAGATATTTGTCGCTTATCTTAAATTGCTCCAAAGCTGTGATTCGCTCTTTATACATACGTACATGCATTAATATTTAAGCGTCATTATAGTTACTTTGATGAGGGCCGATTTTTTCATCTCTGAATAAAATGTCGGTTACCTTAAGCGATGATTAATGTATAATATAAAAATGTCGGTATTTACTATTTCGATGCGATATTTTTCTATTAACCTATTGTTAAGGTAACCGGCACTTTAACCAGAGATGAAAAAATCAGCCCTAAGTTAGGTGTATGAGTTTACACTGTACCGTTCTTCTTATGTTTTTGTAAAACATTGTATTCAAAAAGATTCTATACGCTTTTCTTCTTTTAGTTATTCTCTTGTTTATCTCGTCATCTTCATCATTTAGGTTGGTAATTAAACTTCCAAATATTCAAAAGAGTTAATTTTCTGAAATTTATATTCTTTATCTTCCATTTCAAACTTTATACCCTCTTCCTTCGATTGTTGGTTTTTCTCTATTGATATATATTTAGTTTTTGGTTCATTAATGGACAGCCCAAATGAACTTGCATACTTTGCCAACCTTTTGGTAACTTTCTGGAACTCTTGTTTTGATCTTGTTATCAAACATTTTTCGCAGCCCTAATTATGACTGTAGATTTAACCTTGCAAATGGAAGATGGCCGAGAACGAATCAAACTTAAAAATAACGTCGCTGAATTTGTTATAATTCTCGTAGTTCTTCGTTAATTTCAATAGCTGCACAGTTTTTCCATAATCCATTTCAAAATAAGCACTTTTAGCTTATGACTATAGGTTTAATTCTGCAAATGGGAGACCGTCGCCAAGGAAACCTAAAAACAACGTCGCTCACTTTGTCATATTCCCCGAATTTCACCGCGCCACCGTGTCATCGCTAATTTAAATAGCTCCACATTTTTTTCATAATCCATTTCAAAACCATTTCAAAACCAGTAATTTCAGTTTATAACTACAAGTTTAATCCTTCAAATGAGGATAGCCGACTTCGGAACCTAAAAACAACGTCGCTCACTTTGTCATATTCCCCGAATTCCACCGCGCCACCGTGCCATCGCTAATTTAAAAAGCTCCACAGTTTTTTCATAATCCATTTCAAAACCATTTCAAAACCAGTAATTTCAGGTTATAACTACAGGTTTAATCCTTCAAATAGGGATAGCCGACGTCGAAATCTAAAAACAATGTCGCTCACTTTGTCATTTTCCCCGAAGTCCACTGCGCCATCGCGCCACCGCGCCATCGCTAATTTAAATAGCTCCACGGTTTTTTCGTTCCGGGAATCGTTCCTCCCTCGTGCGAGTGCGGTTCCCACTGCGTGGTCTCACGTTACGCCGGCGCACAGCGCTGCCTGGAATGGTCATTGATTTGCGCTGGCATCCTCTAATGTCCACGCCGAGTCGTTACCTCGTCACTGGACTTTTTGCCAGAAAGCCTACCAAGTGTTAATTAATTGTATCTGAGAAAACTGTTAATGTCCATTGACAAGAACTTACATGTGTAGTGTTTGTAATGAACGGAATAAACACTAACTGTTCTCTTTCACATTTGCTGGAGGACTATAATAGGATATTATACGAGTTGTACAAGATCGTATATTGTTTTATGAGTTTTGAGGAATCTAAACTTCTGCTATAGTTGTTATTGGTGATGAGAACATAGTTCTCGCAACAATTGTCATTTTAAAAAATATGTTTAAGATTATTATTACGGTTCCACGGCTTGACTTGAAATTCAAGCTACTTGACTTGACTTAATTTAAAATCAAGACAAGCTAAAGTCAAATAGTAGTAGCCGAATTTCATGTCACGTCAAGTAGTAATATTTCAAGTACTTGACAAATTAAGTAGTTCTTCAAGACTTCTTGATTCTTCATAAATATTATTATGTACCTAAGGTGTTGAAGACTTTTGAAGTTTAACTCTAACTTCCTACGCAGTATATAGTGAGGGATAAATATGTTTTTAACTGAGAAAAATTTGCAGTCGCCACTGGGACTCGAACCCAGGACCTGACCAGAGCGCTGTCCTAGAATGACAGAGGTCCTGGGTTCGAGTCCCAGTGGCGACTGCAAATTTTTCTCACTTAAAAACATATTTATCCCTCATTATTATGTACTTTAAAGAAATCACAATGTGATTTTTAATAAGGACTTTTTTTTCTCAACCAAATCATAAATAATTCCAATTTGCAGTTTGCTAACAAAAAATAATATAAAGATAAGAAAATACAAATAAACATGAGACTTCTAATAGTTATCATGTAAATTATTGTGAGTTTCTGTAGTCCTGGAAAATTGTCTTTCAACAGAAACTAAGGATGTTGGTATTAATAAAAAAATGGATATTTACATAAATTTCGTTTAAAAATGCATGTAACGACTGAATAAAAAAACCTTAACTATTTTTTCAAATATAAATTTTTGGATGTGAATACATTTGAAGAAATATTGTGTATTTTTGCGAACAATGAACCATTCTGCAGCTGAACCAAACAAGGATGCCACAGTGGCTATTGCTCGATATTGGTCAATCACATTAGTCATACATGAAGGCAACGCTGACCTACGTACAGTGGCCTCAGCCATATATAACGCGAGACATCGAGGCGTATCCTGAATTACTCCGATCCGAGCTGAATCACCCAATCAAGATGTCATTTTCACACGATAGCTACATGACAAGACGAATGCACAAGGATCTTACCGAGCCTTGTTACTTATCGCTTACAAAAATGTTTATTACGCTGTGTTCTCGTACATTGTAATAAAAATAATTGAAAAAGATAATAATTATTTTTGTACTAAGCTGAATAGTTATTTGGCCGTTACCAGACGATATTTATAATTACCTAGTTATTATACAGGGTGGTGCAATGAAAATTATCAGCGCAATTTTTGGCCACTTAATATAAATTTTGCAAAAAATGCTCGAACACGTCAATTTTAGTATAAAGGAAGTACCTGAATGGATTAATACCAATAGAGTAACTTCATCCCTAAAATGGGGGTTGACTGCACCTCAAAACTTTTAAATGAAAAAGGGTGTCAAACATGACACAGTTCGAAAGACCTTTCAATTCTCTTTTCAACAGTTTTTTTATTTTTTAAATTTCAATATAAGAGTGTGCAGAGAGTCACTGAAGAAAGTCAGTGTCAGTCAGTGCATGATAGCGACATGTAAACTGGAAATAAATAAATAGTTGGTATTATAAATAAATAGCTGGTGATATAAATATCGTATAAATAAATATTGCGTAGTACTAAGTGTTTAAATAAAAGTTCTTAGTGTTTAAGTCTTTATTAATAATTATTATTCTTAAATAAGTGTATGTATTTGTTTTCATAGTGTTACTAATTTTTATTATTTATTATTCGTTAATTAAACGCCATAAATTTTGTTCCTTTTGCCATTCTTTCTTCTGTTTCTCTTCCCTCCTCTTCTTTGTTTTTATAATACCCAAGTAAATAAATTCTTTTACTTTTTGAAAATCGTATTGCTAAAAAATGATGTATTTTAAAATTTAACAATTTTAATTATTTGTTATTGAACTACATAATAATTACATAATTCACAAAAATTAGGTCTTTATATTTTAACATGTTTTGTCATCAATAACAACTGTTACAATTTCCGCTTTTTTTCAAACAATATTAAAGTTTAAATTTATAATGATATGCCATTAGTTGACATTAAACAAATTTATTACCAATTTTTACGATTTATAATCCCATAAAATCTACATAGAAACGACTGTCTGTTGTTGCAGATCAACAGTCGTGTGTTGTTTTTGTCGATAGCACTTGTTTGCGCGGAAAAATAAAGTTTAACGACGAAGGAAACACATGTGAGGTACTTAATTAAACACGAACGTAAATTGATCATTAATTTATGTGATTAGAAATAGGATTGAAGTTATTTATCTACCTAAATCAATTACTAAGGACGAAAAATTGTTTAATGAATATAGTTTACGAGGAACAGTAATTAACAAAAAGGGTAATTGATAATATTTCATTACTTTCCTCATTTTTTATGGGATTTACTTATAAGGAACATGAGAACGGAATTTGATCTATTTTTCTTCACTTTCCATATTCAAGGAATAATAAGCAAAATTTAAATTTATTACTTTTATTTATTTATTACTACAAATAAATATTCACTATTTTAATTACTTTATAATTGTAGTTACTTGACAAGTTTTTGTGAGAAATATGGAAATTATTATATTTCTTCTGTTATATGAATATTACATCTTAGTAACTCACGTGTTAAATTATTTAACTTGATCAAATATTTCTTGTATTTATTTCAGTAACTATTTGTATTTAAAATTCACAGTTGTATTACTACTGTATTAATTAAATCTCTATTCAATTTACGAATTAAAATTAGAAGACGAGCGTTTAAAATACATTATTATTTGAATATTTTAATTTAATTTAAAAGTACACAATTAGGAAAATTCTGGTACGACCTAAAAGAAGCATTATCACAAGTTCCATTAAACTTTATAAGGTCCAATCGGCTTAACCGATATATATATATATATGTATATATATATATATATATATATATATATATATATATATGCGTCTACTATAACAATAGGAAGATTTTTTTGCATCAAACAACACAAACACATGTAGATTATGTTGTATCACCCAGTATATGTATTCACATTATATATTTTAATTTGTAACAGACGTTTGTAGATAGAAAGTTCTATTTTATTTCTCTTTGTAAAATTTGCATAAATATAGTAAGTATTTGATTTGTCATAACAATTAAAATATAAGTGTACTTTCATTCATTTTGTTGTTAATATGAAGTACTTATATTAACATTTATTTCATTAAATTATACGAATAAAATTTTATTAATTATGCTTCATATATTTTTTGATGATAAATGTTTACTTTATATCAACTAATAATACAAATGAAATTTTATTGCGTTGTTTAATTATATTCATAAACAATTAAAGTTTTCTATAGTTAATTGAAATGTGTTTTTCATAACTAGCATGAATGAATCATTTATTTTGAAATTGCAAATAATACTTTCTGAAAATTGTTGAACCTATTACAAGATGAAGAATTTTATTACCTACTAGGATATAATTTCTACAATAGTACCACGATAATAAAAATAGGGGAGCAATTATTAACTTATTTACAACCATCAGCATCCACTATTCACAGAATTTCTTGTATAGAAAGCTTTCCACCGTGAACAAATCATACTGTATTGACAGTGGTATATTTGCTAGAAGAAAAACAGCTAGTGCTGGAGTTGTAAGTTATATATCGGTTGTAGAGCAGTAATTACTGGGTAGACCAAAGCTGTTCGTTACTCCGGAATCGTTTACGTTTATGTGTTATTAATCCTACCTAACTGTATCAGCGGAGAGTGAACTAATCAACACGCAAATGGATAGCAGTTGGTTTAGTTTAAATATAGAAGAAATTGGATTCTTTTATGTCTAGAAGGTTGTTGTGCCAACTAAACTACAAAGTACTTAAAAAGACATTAATTTTTTTTTTCTTCAAACGTCACAAAAGTGACATCTTTTGTGACGTGATTGACAAGGTTGAAGTTTAATTTCTATGCCTCCGTAATATAATTTTTTATTCTAGCCGCCGTATAATTTTTTCGCCGCCGTATGTAGAATCAGCCAATAAGAAGTAACTTGTACAATAGAAATCTGTAATATCGCCCTAAATGTCACTATAAAAACTAGATAACCTAAGAATAAAGTTACTAAAAATTATGAATAACTGACAGGTAACCTACATATTAAACGTCAAATAGTAGTTTATTTTTTAAAATTTTTATGTTTGAAGAAAAAATAGCATGTGTTATTCAGAGTAAAAGTGTCTTTGTGTGCCTCGCATGCAATTGTCCGACTCGCTTCGCTCGTCGTGCAAACTTCCATGCTCGCCACACAAAGTATCAATTTTACTCTTAATAACACAATATACTATTATATGTTATTACCAAGAATATTCGCTGAATCCAAAAACAGTTGATTGATACCAAATGCTGGAACGCCAGATTCCCGAAGTAGTGTTTCATGGGGGTTTTTCAATATCATCTACCTTTTTATACAGAATACAAATACCTAAGACTTAAGATATTTACGTAAAAAGGTTTATTGTAATTTTGATAGTGGTAGTTTAATTAACCAATCTACAACTTATAGCAGGTCCCAAAGAACTGGGATTCAGCGGTACTTTAATTTTAATATTAACAATGCTGGGATTTGAATCCCAAATCTCACACTCCAGTTATTATAAGTCGATACGAGCTTATCATTTAAACCTCTGCTGCCGTAATTTATTTATTATCTATAAAAATTCTTGAAATATGTCAGGTTAGCGTTTAATCTACATTGCGTGTGAGGATATAATAATGTTAGTAGAAATTATCGATAAAATATGATAAACATTAACATTATAAGCGTTGTAAAATATTTATAAGATTAATATTAATTATCAAAAATACGAGATAAGCTAATGATTAGCGTGTTTATTATAGATTAACGTCTATATACAACATACTTTTATTATTATTGGAGTCTATAAGTTCTCGCAAAGAATTTAAGAATAATTATCAATTAATTCTTGATCGAAAATTTATTGAATTTAAAGATTTATTATAATCCATAAATTTATATTCAGAAAACTGGTTTCCCATTTATTAAATTCGAAAAATAATTAATAAAAATATTAAATTTGACACGCTCAAAACAAAAGCAAAACAATTATCAACAGTTGACTACATCAGAAATAAATAATTTAGGCCAGATCTTTATCTGTTAAATTATTCATTTGTTTGTTTAGCCGCCATTGAGAAACCGCCTAACAACACAAAACAAAATAAAAGAGCGACATTAAAAAAATGAATGGCCTAACATAGAGTTTTGTTTTAATTTTCTAAAGGTACAACTGTAGCCGCTTTTGACTAATTGACTGCTTAAAATATAAGCCTGTTCTCGCGGACAACTCTAAAAGTAATAATTTCTAATTCGACAGTGGCGTAGAGAGATGGTTTTTACATAAGGATTATAAAAGGTAACAAATTAAATGCAATATAAATGTAAAGTAAATAAATCTTATTGTACGGTACATTGGACATATACATATAGGATGTTTCATTTTTTGTATGATTAAATATACAATAGTAGTATATTATACACCAAGACTGAAAAGCCTATTGTTATTGACCTAGTACCAAGATTGTGTATCGAGGGATATAAAATGCTGGTCAATAATTGTACTCTCAGTCGTGTTTTGTCGTCGGTTAGACACAGATAGCAAGTACGATAATGAGATAACGAATAAAAGTCTCATCTATGCCATGCGTATACGACAAAGATGCAAGATAAAAGTTTAATAATTTTTGCAACAGAAATTTTTGACGTGAGGATTAATTGCGGGAAATGTAGATGTTTACAAACTTAATTCGATTTTTTTTCACGTTGTTTGTTTTTTTAATTTCATGAAATGTTCTAAATAAAACACTGCATATACAATTTGAAATAAGAAAATGATTTATACTTACATGTATCTCGTATGGAATTAATTTAAAGTATTCCATATCAAAGTCCTTTTTATTAATGAACACCTGTTCTTCAAGTTATAACAAATGACCTTGTAAGGTCCAAATTGCCTTAGGGTGTTGACCGAAATTTCTATCCGTGTTCACCAACTGATAGCCTGTCATTTTTGAACTACTGAAATATTGGTGCCTGACTACCAACTCACATTTAATAAGACCTTAAGGGCTTATGGTTTTGATAATTTGGCAATCAACTCAACACAAATATTACGAGACAATTGGAGAGAATAGTCACTTTTTTTGATCCTCTATCTATTGTAAATTCTAACATTCCTGTCAGTTTTTATTGATGGTGATTAGTGCATAATGTTAGGTAGACAATGACATTGGTAAAAGACTACTAACAGTAATTAATAAGACGTTAGGAGCTTAGAGTTTTGAGATTTTGGAAATTAAATTACATAAATCACATAAGACAATTGAGAATTTGGTACCAGAATACTAACACGTATTTATTAAGACCTTAGAGGCTTATGCCCATATTCATAAAGCGTTCATTATAGTTATAACGTTTCGTTAAATTTTTTGACAAATTATAAAACAGTAGACAAATTAATAATTTTATTATTCTTCAAAGACGACTTGTGTTATTGGAGAAAATATTTAACGAAGCGTTATAGCTATAACGAACGTTTTATGAATACGAACATTAGGGTTTTGATATTTGGCAATTAATCACACAAATCATATAAGACAGTTGGAGAGAGCAGTCACTTTTTCCTGATTCTTTATCTATTGTAAATTCTAACATTCCTGAAAGTTTTTAAAGATGATGATTGGTGCATAATGTTAGGTAGACAATGACATTGGTACCACACTGCTAACACGCATTTAATAAGACCTTATACCCGGGGCACACGACAAAAGTTAATGATCATTAACTGTTACTACTTAATTTTGGTGCCATGTGCCATATGATCATTTCAGTAATGATCATTTCAAATTTCATAACGTGGAAAGAGCCGATGAAGTTTAGAAACCGATGATCGGAAGCTTTCGATTGTCATCGCAAGTCGAGTGACACTTGAGGTTGTTGATGTTGAGGTTAATGTTGATATCTGGTAAAATTATTCTTATTTGGGTTAACAATTGACAGTGAAGTATAGTGGCGTGGACAATACTCTAAATTTAGACACTACTACGGTGTCTTTAATGATTCTCTATTTTATTTTTTGTCAAGGGTACATTACATTTGCGCATGTGTAAGAAATTTCAAGTAATGTCTGTGTGTCTGTATGTTTTTCTAATGAACATTAACTTCAATTGAAAATTTAAGTAATGATCATTATTTATACTGTCCCCAGTATAAGGAGCATAAGGTTTGGGACGTTGGCAATTAAATCACACAAATCATACAAAATAGTTGGTGAGACCAGTCACATTTTCTTGATCCTCTATTGTAAATTCTAACATTCCTGTAAGTTTTTAATGATGGTGATTACGTGCATAATGTTAGGTAGAAAATGACGTGTGGTAAATAATTCTTATTTGGATTAACAATTGACAGTGCAGTATAGTGGCATGGACAATACTCTAAATCTAGAAACTACTACGATGTCTTTAATGATTCTCTATTTTATTTTCTGTGAAGAGTATATTACATTTGCGCATGTGCAAGAAATTTCAAGTAATGTCCATGTGTCTGTATGTTTTTCTAATGAACATTAACTTCAATTGTGAATTTTACTTAATGATCATTATTTATACCGTGTGTCCCCGGCATTAAGGGCTTAGGGATTTGAGACATTGGCTATTAAATCACACAAATCATAAGAGACAGTTGGAGAGAACAATCACTTTTTCCTGATCCTCTATCTATTGTAAATTCTAACATTCCTGAAAGTTTTTAATGATGGTGATTAGTGCACAATGACATTGGTACCAGACTACTAACACGTATTAAATAAGACCTTTAGAGCTTAGAGATTTGATACTTTGGCAATTAAATCACCCAAATCATAAAAGACAGTTGGAGAGACCAGTTATTTTTTCTTGATTCTCTATTGTAAATTCTAACATTCCTGAAAGTTTTTAATGATGGTGATTACGCGCATAATGTTAGGTAGACAATGACGTGTGATTTGTTCTAATGATGTCGGCGTTGTTTACCTACACGCCAGCTCTTGTCTGGGTGTACAATACTGGTAGGAGGCACGCCGGCTACACATGTATCCGTTATTGTTACCGCGTGTGCTAATAAACATATGTAATTAACTCTGCCCTGTTATAGCTTGTCTGCTTTTGTTTGGTTGTTAATGCAGAGGTTAATTCAAGTCCGGTTCGGTCAATTCAAACGTAATTATGGAATGGATTTGTTATTAATCATTTATTACTAGGGTACGACTTGACTTGACTTGAATTCGCTTAGTTTGGTTCACAATGGAGGAATGAAGAGTCATAGGAAGAGAGTAAGAATCATTAAAAGAGAACGAAGAGGAAGACACAGAAAATAATGGATCGATTAAATCAAGAAAGCTGCAGAGAAGAGAGGTATTAGAGAAATGGAAGATAAGAACTATAGATGAATTGAAACTCATTTGACTTGAATTAGGAATGAGTCAATTTCTTGTCAAATAGTAATAGCTAAATCAAGTTAAATCAAAGAGAAATATATAAAGACTATTTTGGATGGATTTTTCATCAATTTTATTATGTTATCCTATCCACTAAAAGGGTATGTCCAAGAATTTTAAGACGCTAAACATTAGACAAAACTAGAGACCATTTATTTAACTGAGATGGACAATATACCAAATTGTAGAGTTTAATGTGTAAATGTGCCTTTTGATGGTAAAAAACATGTCAATGACATGTGACATTTGTCATGTTTGAGTGTCATTTATATCTTTTAAATGACATTGCATATCAAAAATATTATAACATGGGGTTGAACAACAATCGTGAGCAGATGTATTACGCGTGTAACAGATCTTATTTAAAATATTTAATATTTGACGTTTTAAATTATTTGATATTATTGTCAAAACAGCTAGTTCCGCTACTGTATATTCTTTATATTGTGTAATAGTCGTGACACAGTCGTAAGGTTTTTTTTTATTACGACAAAATCGACGTTTCGATCATACTATGATTCTAACACGATTTTATCCTAAGGGTAATCATAGTACGATCGAAACGTCGGTTTCGTCGAAATAAAAAACCTTGCGACTATTATTTCTGTTCTACAATAATAATTAATACTCTCATTTTTGTCTATTTTCATCATACCAGGTAATTATGGATAAAATAATGTTCAACAATTGACAGCCAAAATCTGTCAATAACATATACTGGGCTGTTAAGAAAGTTCTTCTTTTTATTTCAAAATACAAGTGATCTCATTTTGAATGTCACCAATTATGGAAGATTTGTGTTTAATCATTCATTAAATTGAATAAACAAAATTAATTATACAGAACAAAATATTACAAGTGCACTACCTGTCAAAAAACAAGGCTAACATGTTGGTGTTTCCTATATTCCTACCCACATTTACTAAATTTATTTGGTAAATAAAAGCATCAACATAAAAACACCGCATAATTCTCGTTTTTACGAACGTTACCACGTGCGTTAATTAACTCTCCGACTTTCACGCAAAATTACAAAACATTTAAGTGACCGGCCGAAACCTGACATTGTTCGGTTAATGAGATGATTTGGCATGATGAGTAATTGGTTTGTCTTTAGTCTTTGCAACGTCCAGTTTCATTGCGATTCTGGTCTGAGTTCTGAGATGGTAATCTTGCTCTCTCCGAAATGATATGTGGAACAAGGAACAATGTAGACGTAATTATTTGTCATTCCCATACGATTATCTGATTACGAGTGAGCTTATTAAGTCAACTTTAGCAATGTAATCGAGAAGAAAGCGGTCGTTTTGGAATTTTTCTAAATGATATTATTTATCTTGTCTTTTAAGATAAATATGTCATTTATCTTCGTTTATACTTATTACTACGTAAATGAAACATTTTCTCTCTTAAAATTGACCCTTAACCGAGTTCTGTAAAGTCAGGTAGCTTGATGATAAATCACTGAAATTAGGTTAATTTTTTTAAATTCATTATTTGACTTCACTTGATTTTCTATCGTAGCAATTTCAAGCTATTCAATATTACTTCATAAACGGAACGATTTTTGTAATTTCAAATACTGGTTCCTAAAAAGAAGTGTTCAAGATTTAAAGACATGGAGAACAATTCAAAATAAATCGAAACGTATTATACAACATGTGTCCACAAATGAATCGTTCCAGAGATATGTGACTTTTAATTTAGGAAATGGTAGAATAGTAGAATGGTCAGCTAGATCATTCAATCTTTCACATCCAGATTCTTTTTATTGGGAGAAAATTTTTAAAATTTGGTGTATTAAAAGTTCAAATTCAAAACATTTTTCGAAATATTACAATTGCCCAAATATCATCGTATGTAATTCAAAAATTTTATATCAAATTAAGTCATTGCTTAGCAGTTAATGGATAGATTTTTAAAAATTTATTGTTATTTTTGTTTAGTTGTGCAGCAGACAATTCTACTATTCTAACATTTCCTCTAAAGTTATTAAAGATTCTTAAAATTGTTGTTGGGTAAGACTGTCAGAAAATTTCATAATCCAAAAATCAAATGTCAAATTCGTTCCCTATGTTTCATTGTAAATGAGAAAAGCAAGTATACATTGCTGTCAATGAAATATCAAGTCTTAACCCTGGATATAATAAATATCATGTTTCGTGTTAAAAATATTCACGGTGTATATATGTATATACAGGGTGAATACTGAAAACCTTGACATAGGGAAATAACATGGGAAAACAGTTTTTTGCTTTTTCCATCTGTCCCGCTAAATAAAATCGAATGTATATGGTATCGTTAGTTAGATTACTTAATTTTGCATCTAATAAAACCAAATGTTGTGTAATATGGCCTTTTCTAACTGAAATATTTGATAAAATAAATTATATTTTGAAGGTTATCCTTCATATTTTCGAATAAGAAACGTCAAAAACAATATGCTCCATAGCCGAGTGGATACGAGGGCTGTTTCATAACATAAATATAGTCTACAAGACCTGGTTCGAGACCACCTCGGCCCTATTTTTTTTTAAATTAAATTATACTTAAAATATCATGTTTCGAAACATGAAATAAAAAATTATACACCAAAAACTAAATTCGAATTAATTGTTAAGTTTGACAGACAGCAAATAATAATTCTATTAAATATTTGGATTTTTTTATATATAAAAATATGAATATTGCTATTTTATTAAAATAGTCTGATATAATAAAGATATTTTAAGCATAATTTAATTAAAAAAAAGTAGGGCTGAGGTGGTCTCGAACCAGGTCTTGTAGATTATTTATGTTATGAAACAGCCCTCGTATCCACTCGGCTATGGAGCATTTTGTTTTTGACGTTTCTTATTCGAAAATATGAAGGATAAACTTCAAAATACAATTTATTTTATCAAATATTTCAGTTACAAAAGGTCTTATTACACAACATTTAGTTTTATTAGATGCAAAATTAAGTAATCTAACTAACGATACCATATACACCCGATTTTATTTAGCGGGACAGATGGAAACAGCAAAAAACTGTTTTCCCATGTTATTTCCCTATGTCAAGGTTTTCAGTATTCACCCTGTATATATATATATATATATATATATATATATATATATATATATATATATATATATATATATATATATATATATATACATATGATTGATAGTCAAAACAAATAAAATTCAAGCTATATAACTAACGACAACTCGGATCATTTTTCCCTTTCCCTTTAAATAACTAATCGTCTCTAACTCTAAACCCAAGCTTCTTTTCCTGCGTCACCTCTCGGCACATAACCTCTCCACAAATCACACATCATAACCGCCTGGGAGCATTACGGTAACCTGTGGAACAATACTCATTCCTGGCCGGTAGATGGCAGATAATACCGGACACTCCGCGCCTTCGGGACACGCGCTGCGTGATGGCTCCGGGGAAGTCAGACACTCACGAGGAACAGGATAGAGGATGGAGGATGGAGGATAGTGCTGGTGCTTGTTTATATTATTGCATGCAGATTGCTTATTGCATTTTATAATAATAGTCGTAAGGTATTGTCTTAACCAAACGTTAATGTCTCCATATATGTATCTACTCCTGTTGTTACACAAAGTGCAGCAGGGGTTAAGGCATGGTCTTTACCAAACGTTGATGTCTCCATATATTTTTCTACTCATGTTGTTACACAAGTGCGACAGAGGTTAAGGTATTGTCTTAACCAAACGTTGATGTCTCCATATATTTTTATACTCCTGTTGTTACACAAAGTGCAGCAGAGGTTAAGGCATGGTCTTAACCAAACGTTGATGTCTCCATATATATTTTATAAAGATAGTTATAAGGTATATGTGTCTTCACCAAACGTTGCATGATGTCTCTATATATATTTTTACTCCTGTTGTTACACAAAGTGCAGCAGAGGTTAACGCATGGTCTTAACCAAACGTTGATGTCTCCGTATATTTTTATACTCCTGTTATTACACAAAGTGAAGCAGAGAAATTTTTTTAAGGTATTTTAGAACTCATGGTAACTGAATAAAACAATTTTTCCTTGTTTATATCATTGCATGTAGATTGATTATTTCATTTTATAACAATCCTCATAAGGTATTGTATTAAACAAACGTTAATGTCTCTATATATTTTTCTACTCCTATTGTTTCACAAGGTGAAGCAGAGAAATTTTTTGAAGGTATTTTAGAACTCATGGTAATTGAATAAAACAACTTTGTTCTTGTATATATCATTGCATGCAGATTGCTTATTGCATTTTATAACAATAGTCATAAGGTGTCTGCGTCTTAACCAAACGTTGCATGATGTTTTTATATATTTTTCTGCTACTTACAAATTTACACCACGATGAGAAAGTCTTTACACACAGTAAAACAATTAATTGGTTATTTCACTAATAAATACTAAGGTATGTTTGACGTTCAGTCGAGACAACCACAACAGTCGAAGATTACAACGAGAGAGAGATTTCAAACTTTGTAGCACCATTTAATGGTGAAAATCTAGAAGTTCTCAACCTATGTTTGAACCTCTTAAAGAACAGATTTTTGGTCGTTATAAACGATGAAGGAAGATTTAGTACCGAGTACGAAACGCACTATCATTAAGTAATCTTTTATATTGTAATGTGATTAAAAGTATGGGCATTAAATTTTATGAGATTTAAAATATAATTACAAATTAATAATATATGTAATTAATGTGTAATAATATACCAATATATTCCATTCCTCTGCACCTGTTGAAGTGTCCGCACAGAAATTAATGACATTTTAGTTTATGCATATGAGTCAATAATTGATTTTTAATATTCACATAGTATGCTGTGCATATTGACAGCATGTACAATTTATCATTATTAAAGCGATAAACGCTGTCGACTATTGTTAATAAGCTTCGTTCCATATCCTACTTGTTGCAACAAGCTGAGTAAGGTCTCCACCGGTATGAAACCAGTGTCCGCATTGATAATTTTTCCATTGTTTTTCTCTTGTAATTGAGAGTGTAATTTAATAGGTTATTACTTTGTAAGTGTTACATTTTTCCCCGTAATATGATTTACAGATAATTTATTCATGGATAAAAGTGAATGGGTCGAATGTGGCAATTAAGTTGTTAGAGGGTGGTGAAGATTGTTGTTGATAATAGATTTATAAACAATAATTATAAGTATCAAGTAACGTATAAAGTTTATAGCAATTACAATGACACTATAAATATTTTATATGAACTATTAATTATTTTATAATTGCTTTTATTTACATGGAAATTCACATTATGTCTGCTACATTGTAAGAATTATGGATATTAAAGGTCTTCATATTTATACCTACTTCAACTAACTTAATAAACGCGCTTCAACACAAACTGTGAGACCTGGAAATTTTTCAAGTAAATCTTGAGTTATTCAATGTTGAGTACAACACAATTACCATTCCCTATGATGGATATCACTCTAATGTACTTTTAAGGCAAAATATCAATTTCTCCTACCGGTCCATCTCTCCTCCATTTACCCTAATATAATCGTAATTGTTCAAACAAAAAATTATCTATTAAATCTACATAAAATCTAGGATTATACGAATCTTCTGTAAATGAAGGATTTCAAAATATTCATGTCTGATTTCGATACCTAATATGTTCTGCGATTAAAAATGATTAGATTTAAAATTTAAGCAACCGCTATCAAGAATTTGAATAATCCAACATAAAACTAAAAGATGATTTCATTTAAAACTTAACAAGCAATACAATCAACAATAGATAATAAGCCTAGAGTGATTGATTTATTTAAGAAATCCTAAAAAAAAAATTGTCCTAGGATTATATGATGATAATAATGATTGTTTGTAGAAATTAATGTACGGAAGTAATACTTAAACATTTAAATTGTTTTTTTAGGTTTACTAGAGCAAGAAACAAAAACCTACTATAATACCTGTGTTTTAGACATTTTAAAAATCATTGTATCGGTAGCATATCGAACCGTTTGTTTCCACGGCAGTTTTTTGTTTCTGCGGTACCGTTTGAAGCGAGGGCGTATCATAGTACCGTAGGCAAGCAGCGGTAGCTTATTATATATAGCCCAGGATGTGAAATCAACGCTGCTGGCTAGTACTTCTTTGAGATGCGGTACCGGTACAACCCAATGCCTTACAATGAACAGTACCTTCTAAGAATTCTATAACTTAGGAATAATTAGTTCTCTAACATATTGTATGACAATGTAAATATATATATATATATATATATATATATATATATATATATATATATATATATATATATATATAGTAGTAGTACCCTATGACAAAAAAAAAACTCGTCATTATCTATATGAAATAAAAATTGTTATTTACTTTGTAAAGGTGACACTTGTGTTTGTAACATGCCAATCAATAAAAATAGTTTAATATGGGATCTATATGTATAAAAAGTAAATGCATTCAGAATAATTACTCTAACTAATTATTATAAATAGAGATGTCATTTGAAGTATAAAATCAGTATCTACTTGAAATTATGATCTCAAGTTGCATCAGTCAACAATAATGTCAAAGTTAATCGATTATAAATATATTCATATTTCTACTGCGTCTATTATTTCCAATTAATTGTAAATATGTTTTTGTTTGACACAGATTTGTTTTATATTTTGTAATAGCAATTATATCAGGCTAACACTTTACAAATAGAAATATTTGTAACAATTTCATTATCAACTGTTTTTGTTTCTTTAATGTATGTGAAATTGTTATTTTATTGTGTACATAAACATATGAATATCCTTAATTATTTTTTTGTGGAATATATAATTTACTAAGACGGCATATAAAAAACTGGCCTACACTCCCTGAGGAAGACCCAAGTGGGTTCGAAACCGGTAGGAGACGTAGTTTTCAAACAATAAAATTTGACTGAATTCCAAAAATTTTATTCTTCACATTACAAAATATGTCTTTTGCTTGATGCCTTTTACATCTATCTATTTATATCACAGAATGGCAGACAAAAACTGAATTCAGTAGATATTCCCACCATTATTCGTCATTCTCTCGCGAACATTTCAGCACGGAGGCTACAACAGAATTACTCGCGCCTAGGGACCTCGCTTGTTGTTCGCGAGGCTAAATAAGACAAACTATACTCATATCAATTATCCTGGCATTCCCGGAATTTGTGAGAACGGCGGGAGAACTCAACATCACTAGATTAGGCTACGCGGACTATAACGTCGTTAGACGAAATGTGATCATAGACAGTGTATGTTCAGCTTATTTTTTGATTAGTAGCACGAAGTTTCTTAACTTTAATTGTTTATTTTTGGCAGTTATATTTCTTTACCAGTATCAATTATCCTGGCATTTCCGGAATTTGTGAGAACGGCATGAGCGCTCAACATCACTAAATTAGGCTACACGGACTATAACGTCGTTAGATGAAATGTGTTCATAGATAGTGTATGTTGCAGCTTATTTTTTATCGGTTTGTTAATTTTAATTGTTTTTCGCACCACCGTAACTGTAAGTGTAACTTACTTCCAAAGTAAGTTTCCAATAACATTCATTTGATTGTCATGGTCAACGGAGTATTTTAGTAAATAATTATCCTACTATACTTGGAACGCCGAACAGATGCACAAGAAAGTCTTACCACTAACGAGCGTTAAATTTGAAACGTTGTTATTGGTAACCCGTTTTTACTAAGCTGCATGAATATGAGTACTGAGATAAGTAATAACGAAATCGTTTGCATTTGTATCTCTATCATATATTTTTGTTATTTTCATACGATTATCTTATTTGTAATGAATGTTATAAATAGTATTTATTAATATACTTCAAGTTTTAACTTCCTTTCAAATATAAATGTATCATGTATATATGCTATACTATAGGAAATATTGAGAAGTAATTAGTAGTATATGCCTACTTCTCAATGTACAAGTGAAAATTAATGTCTTACCTTAGAGCATCTCTTTGTACGAATATTTTCTTTGGATCACCCATATTGATTGTACAATATCTGTAAAAAAAGAAACACAAATATGAATAAACAACAAAGAACAAAAAGGTGATTATTCAATGAAAATGTTTCTTGCTTTGATACATATTACAAATAAATGAATGATACTTGTTATTTATAATATATAGATATTTTTAGTCGATCTAAAAAAAAAGGTTATGTACAAGGATGGCAATAACAAATGAAAAAAAATAAAATAATCTTAATTATTATTCTTAGATTAAATTAACTTTATATATTTGTCCAAAATCAAAATAAAGTAAAAAGACATTCTTATTTAATTTAATTGTCACATGTCAACTTACAAAATATTTACTTATTTATTATTAGATCTGTTTATAGTCTGCGGAAAAATTTAATACTTTAATAATTTTACTACTTTTAGAACATAGTTTTCAAAAAAATGTTTGATACTTGCTTGCGAAACATGTTATAATCTAGTATAAAAAATAATTATTTGTGTGTTCGATCTTCGTGTTAGATTCTGTTCGCGATGCATAAATGCCTGTTCAATGTGTTAATTGTTATTAAAACTTTAGAGACTTTAATACTTGGTGCAGAAACGAAACTTATAGTTAAAAAATATGTGTAATTATAACAAACAGTGTTAATAAACTCATCTGTCTCATTACTCAAACAATACCTTATTCATTTCCACTTAGACAAGTTTCCTCTTGTCTTGTTTCTAGTTCTAACTTCTCCGTACTCTAATTAGCCAAACATTCCTGCTTCATAACTAGCAGTTGCTAAACGTGTAAATGCTATAATGTTCCTGCAAGTACGAGTATATGGCATGCGTGTTGTAGCGTGCATGGTCTACATATAAATACTGTACTAAGGCTACACAAGGCATAGTGTTGGAAATGTAGTTACCGTCTAATCAGTGTAAGTATGAGCTAGCTTGCTAGCTTGTTGAATATGCATTAACTCCAAATAAAAATACCTCTGTACGATTGGTATGGAACTCACTATATGTGTAATTCGAAGTTAGCTGTAACAAGATCGCTTGGCGGCTGTACATCTTAGTAAAATTTTGGTATTATTGTACTCCAAATTACGAAATGGACAGATTTATGGTGAAGGACACACATTTTGCACCTTCAAGCGAGTTTCAAAGTAATAACTGTCCGTTTCTGGTACGTGATGCCCTCGGTGGATATCTATAGTTGGGTTATTTTTAGCATAGTTCATACTTAGAGGATGAGAAGAGTCGGATAAACATAGGTTGAGATTTTTACCATTAAATGGTGCTCCAAAGTTTGAAACCTCACTCTCTTGTGGTACACTTTCTTGTTGTAATCTTCGACTGTTGTGGATGTCTTGACTGAACGTCAGACAAACCTTGGTATTTCTAAGTGAAATAACCTATTAGTTGATTTACTGTGTGTAAAGGCTCTGTCATCGTAGTGTAAATTTGTAAGTAGTTTTATTATATTCTTTGTGAATTAATATTGATTTGTAGAACGATGTAAAAAGGTTTTCAAAATTGTATGTAAATTAGAAAAGTAAGAATTTAGAGTTTATATAGAATCAAGTTACGCGTTGTAGTTTATTTGAATTATGTGTTTGATTCAGCCCATCCTATTCCAACCCCTGTCTTTGTGACGTGGTAGCACAACGCGTAGGTAAAACTCTATTGTTCTAATATTATTACCCTGCACCAATTTGACCATATAGTAAATCGCGTCTGTTATCATTATTCACATTCCCTTGTCTGCTTCTATCACGGTAGACTTTTATATAAAGTGATAGTGGTGGCAGCGACTACCGTTACCCTTGTCTCGTGTAAATGTTGTTCATTAATATAATTTCGGGATTACTTTTGAGGCAAGTAAAACTCATAAATTAAAACCCTTTTATGTCAGGTACTAGATTTCGTCTTAGGCGACCGTACTTGTTACACATGCTTATATTAAATAAATTAAAGTGATATTATGTGAAATGTACTAATATTAATAAAATATCGAAAGATTGGTACAAACATTAAAATATCGTACGAAAGAAAATTATCGATACAAGTAACCAAGTGAGAAATAATTTAAAACTCGTTCTTTAATAATATGTGTGAATGTGATTAAATAATTATAACTAATTATTTAAAATATACATACTTGATGTAAAATACTTAAAAATTGTAATAACAAGGAAATCGATCATGTACTTTCATATGTTAAATATTACATTTACACATGCGTACATATGTAGCAAATAAAATACACATTTAATATATTCACACTGACATTTTACCTGAGAGTTCAATTTTGATTTCCATATAAACTATGAATATGAAACGTTTCCATATTTAAATACCCGTACGATTTCCCATAATTAGCTATCGCAAGTACCCTATATGAGTAACATATTACTGTATGATGTCTTAATTAAATGAATATATGAGTTACCGCAAGAAGTCGAATGCTCTAGTTCCAAGTCAGTGCACTAGGTGGCAGCACGTTTCCGCGAGTAATCAATTACGCATGTTTAATATGCGAAATTGACATTTTGCTGGACGTCGCAATGTTGCAATGCTTAATTAGTTTTCCTTTCCAAATTGACAATTAATTAATCATTGGTTGTAATTTTTAATTGATTTTGTTTTTGACTCCAAGCATTTTGGACAACACGCAAGTAAGAATATTAATTTTTAATTGTTAGAAATTAATATTCTAGTAATTAGAGAGTAAACTATCACAACTACACTCCTGTTTTATTGTAAGTAATACATTATGCTTTCTCAATTATTTTTTTTAACTAATTTGCAGGTACTAGAAATTGTGTCATTGTAACAATTTGTGCTTCATTGTATGTTAGTAGTTTCGTCAATATAAGCCATAATTATTTTTGTATCCATTATTATATTTTTATACGAACTGTGTAAATTAAGTAATAAGACTGATTTTTTTAATTATTCGAATAGAAAACTAACTATGACACTGTTTTTACATTCAGTACCGTAAGAAGATTCACCTACCCTACTAGTAATAGAAAGGCCTTGGATTCAAATCCCGAAAATTTATTCTTCATTGTGCCAATATAATTACAATTCAATATTGTCTCCCACAAAATAACTTCCTTGGGAAGCCACACAGTGCTGGAGATGGTTCTTCCTATCCTCATGGCAGTGCTGAAATTCGGATACTGGAATCACCTTCAACTGGTCGTTTAAAGTCGTTTAAATTTTTCTCATCCCAATGAATTAGTCAAAACCTAATGAATCCACTTGGTGATTTAAATAACATGGATATGATTGGTGACTTGAGTATCAACTCAGGAAAAAAGACTACCGTAGTACTGTAAACATTTTTAAACAATAAATTTTCACAAGCAAAATCCACTAAAATCTGTACGTCGTTTTCAAAGTCAATAATAAAACAAATAATTGAGTCCCTGTGTCATCTAGGAATATTGCACCGAAGATACCAACAATTTTAAATTTCCAAAGCCTCCTCTAATTAGCAACACCATAATTCCACATTCTTGATCGAGCGATAGGTGCTGAACTTGGCATCTGCCGGTCTGAACAAGAACCAACAAGCGTCCATCTCCTGTCCGTCAACTGTCCGCTCCTTGTCCGTCAGCCATTCACGTCCTGACTTGTCCTGACAGGCCCGATACTGCACCGCACGTGCTCAGGAATGCGTGCTGATAATGTCACCGCAGGAAGACAAGGAAGACTGAAGATTGAAGATGAAGAAATGGTAGATTGATGGGGGTATAGAAAAGAGATTTTTAATGGAATCTGGATTTTGTGAAGAATATTAACTTCGAGTATATATGGTCGGTTTTCTTTGATTCTCACGTCAAGAGTTTCTGTTACAAGAATTATTAAACTTTTATCTTTTTCGTTCGATTTTTACTCGCTATCTCATTATCGTTACAAAAATTAAATAGAAACAGTAGTGTAATCACGGTAATGGATATTTTCAAATATTAAAAAAAATGTATATGTCATTCATGTAATTAATGTCATTTATGAAGGTGATTTTGGCGTTGATAATTTGTGCTTCATTGTAAGTTGGTAGTTTTGTTAGTTTAATCTACAACTGTTTTCCTTTATTTCATCTATTATTATATTTATATATAATACTGTCAGTTTTGACATTTATGTACTTGAGAAATCACACGATTTCATCCGACAAGATGATGTTATCAATCCTCCACTCCAACGATTTGAATCACATTGTTACAATTGATGACGTGAAGATCAACTGCGGGAAATATAATGTACATATTTTTATGTTTTCATAATAGTAAATAGTAAAGCTAAGAATAAAAGAATTAATCAACTTTTAATTGTAATTTAATACCAAACGACAAAGAAGGTAAGTAGTTCTTTGTTATATAAATATAATAGCGCACTACTTTCAGTAATTATTCGTAATTTTGTATTCCATTAAGTAACAAAGTTACGGAAATAAAAATGACTAAGTATTTAGGTTCTTAACAAGCTAAAAGTCCAAGACACATTTACATCTGATTACGATCAAATTTAATCGAAAAATCGCAGCGTCAGTCCAGTCTAAAATCTGATAATTAACGCCCGCCTTTCAGTGGCGTAACAACGCACTTCCGCTTAAACAGAATCCTTTCGCCAATATGAAAAAACTACACTATTAGTTCTCAATTGAATATAAAAAGTATTTGAAATTAACAAATCGAAAAGATACCTAAAGCTTATTGTAGTTTCCAAAACACTTACAAATAGATATATTTTTATTTAGTTAATTATTAGTGACAGTAAGATGTGAGCCCCAGATCTATTTTGTTAAGTAAACTAATAAAATACATACACTTTTGAAGTAAAACTAAAATGTGTGCAATACATTTCTTCTAATTGAAATCATATTCCATTTAAAAAGGTAAGTAACGTTACTGTTTGTACATTAGATATTCTAGTCTCTATTCTTTCTACATATGTTGTATCAGGAACTATAATTAATAATTAAAACCTCGAAGGCCCAATATTTTCACCACCCTATGGTTGAATTAAAAAAAAATAGTCTAACGAGTAGGGATAAAAATATGTATAATGGTAAAAAGGTAAATAGTGTCTTACTCCAGTATAATTCCAATTTTCTGCCAATTCAATTAAATTATTGCAAATAAGATATATGTATAAGATTTTGTCGCTTTTGGTGTTTCACGATAGTCTTGTATTTTTCTTGGTCTTGCATCAGTCTTGCAATAAATGTCTGTCTCAATGATGACATTGTATTCTGTTATTTTTTCGTCAATCATGTTTTTAGTCATAAATGTCTACAAATTTATCTCCTAAACAAAAGTATTGTTAAAACTATTATTACATTTATAAAACTTTAAGCATTTTTTCACAAAACATTTGCTATGTATATCTGGTAAGTTTACTTTGAATATTACATACATTTTTTCATTGATTATTTAGGTGTATAATTATATTACAGTTCATTATTATTATGTTGACACCTATTACGACAATTCCATGTATTGTATTTTTCAAAACAAGAATGCTTAACCTATGTATTTCAACACAGAGAAAAAACTCTACCACTGAAAACAACATAACGAAATTTGTTTGTAAGCTAACATCACATTTTTATTTTTATTGTAACTTCATATGAAATTGTTTATTTTATCTGATATAATATTTATAGAACTGATGATGGATGTTTCCATACAATCGAAACGTCTTCTACAATTATAATGGTTTTTGTTTAAAAAAAATAAAAAAATAAATTTTTTAATCGGATTTTTTCTTATTTCACAATTACAATTTCGATTATTCTATCATTTCAGGAGAAGAATTTACGAATGTACGCCACTGCAATTCTAATTTCGGTCCATTTGAATAAAATAGGAAGGCCATTGGCAACTTGGTGGGTGGAGTCCCAAACGAATGCAAGCTAATTAATATGCGCGATAATTTCGGTGACCCTCTCTGTCACTGGAGCACGTGCTTGCTATAATGATCCAGTGCTGGTTCCACCAGATAATTATCATCTATTTTAATTATACACTTGGAGGAGTTTTTTTAGATCAATTCCAACTTCATTATGCATAACTTTACATAGCTCAGCGTGTTGAAATTAAAATTGCACTTTGGATGTTAGAATTTTTTTGGCAAAATTTACTAAATAAGTTCCTAGGTAAATTGTTTTAATTTGTAATATTGTTTAAATAATTTGGTAAACTGAAACAGTATTGCAAAAGATACAGTCTAATAAACTAAAACCCGTAACTTAATTATTAACTCTAAATTATTACATACTTTTCTAATTTACAAACAATTTTGAAATCTTTTTTACATCGATCTACAAATCAATATTAATCCACACAAAATATAACAAAAACTACTTACAAATTTACACCGTGATGAGAGAGCTTTTACACACAGTAAAACAACTAATTGGTTATTTCACTAAGAAATACCAAAGTATGTCTGACAATCAGTCAAGACATCTACAACAGTCGAAGATTACAACAAGAGAGAGAGATTTAAAACTTTAGAGCACCATTTAATGGTAAAAATCCAGAACTTTTCAATGTATGTTTATCCGGCTCTTCTCATCCCCTAAGTATGAACTATGCTAAAAATAACCCAACAATTGATATCCACCGAGGGCATCACGTACCGGAAACGGACAGTTATTTCTTTGAAAACAAGCTTGAAGGCGCAAAATGCATTTCCTTCACCATAAAATTTTCGTAACATCTGGAGTACTTTGCAGTTAAGTTTTGTAAGGTTTCAAATTCCGTTTGTCATTTCGGTATATTGTCATATTGTCTTCGAAAGTTTGCTTCGGACGGTCATAAAGCATTAATCAGAGACAGGAAACTGGTCTGTAATTTCTGGTACAAGCTTAGAGTTCTCGTTTTTTTGGGATCCCAGGACTGTAGAATTTTGGTGCGTGGTTTATCTTCACACCCAGGGGAAAATTGAACAGTATGTTAAGGCAATTACGGAACAGGGATGAATTTTGTAACTCGAAGGGAGTGGGTCATCTCAAGCAAATTATCAAGATTTTAGCAGTTGAGTTTAAAAGAGTGCTTCGTTCGGTCAGCATGAGGCAAGAGTAGAGTGTGTTTTGAAATGTAATCATGTAAGACTTATGACAGGGTAGTTGGAGAGAAACTTTTTAAATGTGTAATTAAGTACGAATTTATGTAAGTATGTTTTATATTATATTTGGTAATTGCATGTAACTTTAAATAAATTTAATTTAATATTTTAATATACTTTTGTTGTGTTGTTAATTGAATTTAAATAACCTGGAATCCTCAGCATTTAAATCCAGTTAGTTTAAGTTATTTTAACTTTCAAAATAACCTGGTTGCAGCGTTAAAAAATACATTTCGGTAATAATTCATTCCAAAATTTATAAATAACTTTAACTTTTTTCTATTTGTTACAATATAATCATCGCAATTCAATGAAGATTTGTTAATAGTGAAATAACATCTAGTGCTCCTTGCTCCACCCAGCAAAACAACGACACACGCACAACTTAGTTGTATCCTGTGTTTACGCTAATGTGCAGGTTTGTGCAGGATAAAGCATGGGGAATTGCAGAATGCAGTGTACAAGGTGTAATTTGGGAGAGGCTTTGGATCCAGGCAAACTTTGGTAATTGTTGAACAGTTATTCACTGAACGATGGACGAAGGTGTAGTAAATAGTACTTAGTAATTGTGAACAGTGTTATGTTTTCTTCATTGATATGGTATTTCATTAAAGAAGAGGGTTAAGTGTTCTGTCTCTTTTGTCACTCCTACTTCAGTTTTTTTTTTGTAACTATTGCAGATTTTTAATCAAACCAATTATTGGTTCTAGAGTCAAGTTCATAATCTTATATACCGTAAGGTACTTCTTACCTAAGTCGGATGAGTCTCTATATTGCCTGCAACACCCGGTATAAATAATCATCATTAAGTAAATTCTCAATTCATTAGAAAAATATGCAGGCACATGGACATTACTTAAAATTTCTTGCACATGCGCATATGCAATGTACCCTTGACAAAAAAGAAGATAGAGAATCGTTAAAGACTTTGTAGTAGTTTCTAGATTTAGAATATTATCCATGCTACTATACTTCATTGTCAATCGGCAACCCAAATAAGAATAATTTAACTAGATATCAATATTAACTTCAACATCAACAACCTCAACTGTCATTCGACTTGCGATGACAACCGAACACTTCCGATCCTTGGTTTCTAAACTTCATCGGCATCTTCCTCGTTATGACGTTTAAAATGATCATTACCTAAATGATCATATGACACATGAAAACTAAATTAAGTATTAACTTTTAATGATCATGAACTTTTATCATCTCTCCTGGGTATATGTGTTTCGATGATTCTTCGTCCTCTTCATAGAATCGATAGATGTCACTTTCAGTTTATCAATTTTGAAACTGAACGGAACATATGAGAAGTAAAAATAATTGGACTATAGACATAATGAAATGGTTTCCATTAGCAGTGACGCAATAAGAGGAAGATATTGTCGCATTTTTTTACCATTTGTACCCATTTCAGTTAGTTCCAGAGAAAAATCATATTCAGTTTTAAAGTGCTTAAAGAACCAACTTCAAATGTGGGAAGATCTACTGTATAGTCTTTTGGTTCTCTTTTCAATACGTGATATGCTTGCCTAAATGTCTCGCCGGACAGTTCTTACTACAAGCAGTAAAATTGTTTTACCTTGCTAATAACATAAAATACTATAAATTATTTTATCTAAGACGATTTCTTAAAAAATAATTATAAGGATAAAACAAAATGGTTTACCCTAACCTATATACCTATCCCTTAAATGCTTGCCTTTTCGAAGTGAGTGAAAAAAAAGACGAAAACGAACAGCAAAGAACCGAGACGAATGGAAGAAATTGGGGAGACATTTGTCTGCAAGGATATTCAATCTTATTAATTTGGAATAAGTAAAATCATCTAGCTAATATTAAGTAATTATAATTATAAGTAAAATTAAATACTAGATCGGTATACTTAGTACATATAAAAACAAGTATTCCTAACATTCTGGAATTTGTTACAACAAAGACTAAATCAGAAATGCCCAATTTTCGATTAAACCAAATCTCCCATCACTGACATACTTTTCACCGGATATTTAATTAATTACCTGTAACAACAAGTAAGTGTATTGTCCCCATCGTCAATGCCATTGTATAACCTCTATCCCTTGTCAATGTCATCCACCAGCATTGAAGTCTCCGATCCCTAGAGAGCGTGTGAGGACACGCAAGAACTAGATCAGAATGCTATGGGCGATAGCCGAATGTTACACTTTTTATAAGCCATGAGCGGAGAAATAATTGTTTAATAGCGAATTTCACTAACGAAAAGTGAAACAGATGGCCGGTTATCGGAATATCTTTATGGGATGTACTAATTATAACATTCATTTTCATCGGTTATAGTATTTGTTTATAGCGAAGAAAATTAAAGTTTTCTTTTATAATGATAGGAACATCTGCTAAAGAATGTAATCAAAATGTTTTCCGGATTAAATTGCCTATTAAATCTATTTAATAACCTACAAAAAATTATAGAAAAAATATTTTACTCTTTCTTTACGAATAAAGAAGAAATTTTGTTTTGATTGAATTTTATACGCGGTATTTCATTAAGAAACTATAAAAAATCTTATTATACCGGATCATAATCATCCAACTAATATAAATGAGAATCAAAAAGTGAGTTTATTTTAACGTGAGACATAGAATTTGCCATATTTATGGTTACGACTTCACATTTGATTGACAACAACGTATTAAAGAATTCACTTTAAAACGAAACATAGGTTGTTAATACAGCAAAATTACCCAAATTACATTATGAATGATGAATGAATAAATGAATTTTATTATTATATACCATCAATATTATATCTGTTATGTTTCATTTTAAAGTGAACGTTCTAAAACATTTCTGTCAATCAAATGTATTTCCTGTGAATAATAAAATAAAAACTCACGGTAGGTATACTTGATAGTGACAGTGACACTTCGATTATAATAAATTTGTTTATGAACAAACAATTTAATAATGACAACTATCAATAAAGAAACTATAGCATGGAATATATACCTACAGATTTTTTTTCATTTCTAGTACCAAAATGAAATAAAACGTTGTATGTACCATGGGCATAATCAAGATTATAGCTTTCAGGAAATTTAAAACATTTGCTCGTGCTGTAACCTTTTTGATTAAATTAAAACTAAACATACAATAAGACGAGAATACAGTAGTTTTTAAATTTTCAGAGGCGGAAATATTTATATTTACTAGCGTAGTTTATTACACATCGTATTTAATTATATTACCAATAGCTATAGAATGCGATTCATTATAATTTTCATTGTATGGCAGCAATGAGTATAATTGCATATACCATATAAACCAGCAATGACATTAGTAAATAAAGCGTGAATGATGTATGTGCAGAATTAGAAAATCGACGCCCTTTTCCGAAGTGAAGTATGCGTTATCGACTTTACCATAAATCCGTTCTAATGGTCGGAATTAGAATTCCTAAGTGCACTCTACATTCCGAGAGCGATTTGCTTTATTTGTTTAATTGCCAGATGACTAACTTTCTTCCATTGCTCTATTTTATGTTACACCACATAAATTTTGAAATTTATTGCTAAACAAAGTAAAACAAGTTGCTGTTTGCAAAATTCCGATCGTACGAAACACATATTTTATCATTAGCTGGTCATTGCCTGAGGTATAAATTAAAAATGTAAGGAAAGGTGTCTAAAACTATCTCTTTAAAGGGGAGTTAATACAATTCGTACATCTCTATTAATTTTGTAGTTTTCGTAACCTAGTCTATCTTAGGATTGGCGCGAATTAAATTTAACTGCACTTTTAATTCATATTTTTTTAAGGCAAAGTGAAGGATCACTATATACACATATATGTATAAAATGATACTTAGATTATGTAAAAAATGGTCCCTATGAAAAATAGTAAATAGCACGCAATTGCTTTTAATATACGAAGGATAGGTATGGGTATCATAACCGTCGCAGATGTCAATTGAATTTCGAACTCGGAGAGCGAGGATTCTAAGACATCTAAGACCTGGTATCATTCATAACATGCGTGGTTTGTTAGTAGTTTACCAGTTTCACATAATTAATAAATTTTATTTTACGAAATTCTGTTGTGAGTAACGTCTTTGTTATCAAGTCTGTATGATATGACAATATGACTTGTCAAAATTACATAGTATACAGTTTTGACTTGTCTACTTTTGCTACTACTCACTATTAAATTATTTGCGCTTAAAAACAAAAATTATTTCAAATATAACTTAGTAGTACCTAATAAAAAATAAATTTAGTAGTTCTAATTAGTAGCACTAAAGAAAAAATTTAACTACCTTGTATTACTTGTCGCAATAACTAATAATTATTTAATAAAATGGATAGAGATATACGTGAAATGCGTGAATTAAGAGAAAATAACTTGTCAATAAAAATATGAAGAAAGAGGACAAAATGTATTAGAAAGACTTACAGAAAAAAATATCGTTCTGTTTGAGTGTTTCAAAATCCCCTATAATCTATAGGTTGTAAGATTATAATTTATACTACTAAAAATTCAAGTAAAATTTAGATACTTGACGTTCTATTACAGATGACGAAGAGTGAATTAGTTTTAATAGATTTCTGTGAAACTTGGCTACAATTTCTAAACATCATCAACTTTAAACAATGCTAAATAGCATGAAATTACAAGTACCAACACGTATAAGAACCTCAGTGAAAAATGAGTAGAAGTATCCCCAGGCTTTTGTTTAATAGATTTCAAGTTTTTAAACGAGCAAAATCGTAGGAAGTGGTGTTAAAGATCTTGGCTTTGCGAGTCGTTTGTTCCGTTACATTTTAAGTGCTGAGGAGTAATCAAAACAATCAGAGGCAGCGAGGAAATGACGGCCATTTGTTCTCCAGAAGCCGCGTAATGAAGATTGACTGCTTGTTGAAATGGCTTTTCCAAGGAGGAGTGTCTGAAACTTAGCCTAGTATGACCAGCAAGAAAAATTACTCTTATTACCATCTGAGCTATTTTTAACAAGTATTTTTCACATGCAAATAGGATTTGTTAACAGGAATAACCATTGCTTTATCTTCTTGGTTATGGCTTACTAACTTGCTGGAACAAGAATAACATGAGGAACTCATAATTGTGAGTAGTGGTGGTTCATTTGCTTCGTTCGTTCCGACTCGAATGTTCAATCAAAACATTAGACAATGGATTTAAATATAGAATTATAATATATATAAATTCAATTGAAAGAAGGGTTTTTATTATTATCAGGATGAAGGGAGGACATAAAAAAGAACTACTAATATCTTGAAACTTGTAAATAATAATTTGCACAAAACCAGTAACTGCCCGTTATTCTCACTAATTTGTCCAAAACTAGACTAATCGGTAAGTGATTTTGAACATTACTTATACACCAAGGAATTAGTAAGTACATAACTACTTCATTTACTATACTTTTAAATTCATATTTTTTACAGGCATGGTAAAAGATCATTATATACACCTATGTGAATAAAATTATCCTTACGTTATGTACAACATAATCTCTATGAAAAATACTAAATAGCACGTTATAGCTATTAATATACCTAGTATAGATATGAGTATCATAACCGCCGCAGATGTCAATTGAATTTTGAACTTGAGTTTGGAAGTTAATAATTCTATAAGAACATTGATATTATAACGTTTATTTCTTTAGGTGAAGTATAAAAATAATTGAAACACAAATATTTATATAATTAGGTTTAATAAATTAATAATAAATTCTAAAAGATACAATATGAATAAATAAATATTAACACTATTATAGAAGTAATTATTATTAATAAAGACTTAAACACTACGAACATTTATTTAAACCCTTAAAATTACGCAATATTTATTTCCACAATATATTTATATCACCAAATATTTATTAATATCACCAACTATTTATTTGTATCACCAACTATATATTAATATCACCTACTATTCATTTATATGACGAATTATTTATTTATTTCTACTTTACATATCGCTGACATGCACTGACGGTCATTGATTTTCTTTAGTGTCTCTCTGCACACTCTGACCCTTATATACATGCCGGCAATTAATCTCTAGAACATTCCAGAGTCTTCCGAACTCTATAATTGCACCTAAACCGCTTGACTGCCTGACCAGACAGATCGTGATGACTCATTGGCGGGGCGGCGCGGTCGTTTCAATACGTTATTGGACATTTTTATAGTAGTTTTTTCATTGTTAAGAGACAATTTGGAGAACAATAAATAATACGGGTCTAATATTTTTCAATATTGCATTGATTAAATAAAAATTAAAAATCATGCAAGACTTCTAAATTTAAGTTTATATTTTCGACATGACGATTATATAAGTGCATTGTTAGCGCTTTGATTTACTGTCACATTTGCAACATGCGAGCAAAATTAGTCCGAGTTATCCTATCATATCCTGCAACCACGCACTGAGTGGCTAATTACCACATTGTCTCGCGGTGTATTATAATTGCAGTTGTTATCAAGATGTAACTACTCCACTCTATGCATTTCACTCCCATTCAATTGTCGTCATAATTCAATTACACCTCAATTAATTTGCATTGTTATTGCCGAGGCATTACATATGGTAATGTTATGAAAATGTCTTTTGCCAGCTATGCGTTTTTTCTGTCCAGAAGAATTATCGCGGTTATAAAAGTCTACCGTTTCAAGAGATTTATTTTTTCTAATTTTAAATATCACTAGTTTTTCTAGGAATGATAGCTGTGCATTTTTCGAGGAATGAAATGTTATTGTTAGTTAATTCAACAAGTCATTGTTAATAAGCTAATATTATGACGGGTACGTTGGCGTATAATATAATGCTTATTATAAATATTACTTGTCTTACTAAATTAGCTTAACAATCCAGTTTTTTTAGATCGAAATTATACAAGTAATGTCAGGATGTAACATTTAGATCTTTCATTCATTAGCTCGCTCCGATTCGAAATGAGTTTATTTGCTAAATAATACATTGTTATATCCGAGTTGTTTGGAACCCACAATAAGCTGAAGGCTGATAATCTACACCACTAAAAGGCAAGTAAAATTGTTTGGAAACAGATGAAATTCTTATATTTAGTTATTATTAATTATTTTGACAATTCCACTAATAATTTGTCATTCAATTAAATCACAATATTTTGGTGACTTGAACCAATCAGATTCAAATCTCATTTAAAAAAAAATATACATTTCAAGGAAATGTCTTCCCGAATACTCGTCCTGCGTCCTCGTTTGTTTTTCGTCACAACAATCAGTCATGACCATAACGACAAATATTTCAAGTAAAATTCTAATTACTAATGACAATTCCACTCATAATTAGTCATAATTTGTCATCCAATTAAATCACAGTATTTTGATGAATTGAACCAATCAGATTCAAATCTCACTGACAATTGTCAATTACTGGCAATTGCCGCGGAATTTACCCGACTAAATAGGCGTTGCTTAGATACAACGTCCGTTAAAATTGTGACCATGTGACAAGTAATTAATTAAAAAACTAATTATATATTTCGAGAAATTGTCATGCCGAATATTGATTCTAAGTTATCCACTCGTCGAGGTAGATCAGTTAGTTTATTTCAGATTGCCACATGACTTTGCTATATATCACAAACAAAACTATTGTCAGATGTTTCCATTCGTTTCATATCTTCAAACTTCTCTTCCAAATTTTATTAAAATGTTTATTACTGTTCCTTATTGCACTACATAAAATTATTTTTATCGCTTAAAAATTTGCAAAGAAAGAATATATATATATATATATATATATATATATATATATATATATATATATATTCCGCTAAGCGGCACTTCGACGACATGTGATATACGGGCATATACTGTGCATATTGGCGACAACGCTCAGCGACTCTCAAACTTGAATGATTATGTATGTGACTGTTTTCAATATATGATTTTAAAAGTTAATAAAGTTGGTTGATAGCAATAAATAGACTTCTTCTAATGAATTATAATGAAAATTAGTTACGAGCCCAGGCCCACAATAGTTCGGCCGGCTTACATTTTTAAGTAATTGCATTAACAAATTAAAATCTACACAAATGCTAAAATATTTCTACAAAATTCTTTTGACTACTTTAATATATAAACTTTACACTTACAAAACTGAATATTATATTCAAGTTACTCAAAAAGCCTTAAATATATAACAAAAAGTGTAGTCCATCTGTCGGGTCATAATAGTTCGGCCGGTATTTAATACAGGGTGAGTCTGGGTAGACGCCCCCCCCCCCCTTCCCCCCTTAACTTTTTTATTATAAGTAATAGAAAAAAATGGCTCATATAAAAGTTTTATAATTTTACATATACTATTTGATGGCAGATGTAGATATTTTTTATGAAGTCAGGTTTACAAGATACGACTATCAACTTTTATTTTTCAAATGACATCCTATAATTATTTTAATAAAATAGAAACCGCCATGTTTTTTTCTTTTCAACGATGTATTATCTTTTATTTGTATATGAAAAATTTCGAGAAAAATGAGATCATTTAGAAATGTCAGAAATAATTTTTAAACAAATATCATAGGTGGCTATGTTTCTCAAAATCGGGTAAACATCCTTCTCAGTAAGTAACAAACAAATGTATACATTTTTGACATTAATTTAATTGTTTTACATTGTTACGTTTTGTTTATTTTCATATAGCCATCTATAATATTTATTTAATAATTATTTCAAATATTTTTAAATATCTCATTTTTCTCGAAATTTTTCAAATACATTAATAAAAGTTAATACATCGTTGAAAAGAGAAAAAAATGGCGGTTTCTATTTTATTAAAATAATTATAAGTTGCCATTTGAAAAATAAAAGTTGATAGTCGTATCTTGTAAACCTGACTTTATAAAAAATATCTACATCTGCCATCAACTAGTATATGTAAAATAATAAAACTTTTATAAGAGCCATTTTTTTCTATTACTTATAATAAAAAAGTTAAATGGGGGGGCGTCTTCCCAGACTCACCCTGTATAGAGTAATTTCGAGTTTTTATTAGTAACATACTAGAAATTATATTGACAAGCCTAGCATATTTTTCTGGTACAATATTGTCCAATATGCTTTGCTAGGTATTTTTTAATTAAATTCTTATGATATTAATTTTTTACTTTATGTCGCAAAGTCTCTGTCTATATTAGAAGTTGCCCAGTTTAATATTAGTATTTCATGCTTATGTAACCATGCTCGAATAATTTTTGCCATATGACACTGAGCACCATCCTGTTGGACGATAAAGTCACCTTCCGCCGTTTCATAATTCGAGATCAAGATATAAAAAATTTCTTCAAGAATGTATCTGTACAATAACATGTAATTTTTACACACCCATTATTATACACCTTTAAAGATATAGGCAAAATTCGTTTTATCTACACAAACGTCTAATTTAGCTTCTTCGAACCAAAGTATACTAATTACTAGTTATACTAATTAAACTCAAAGATAAATATGTAGTACATTTTGGAGCGATAATGCTAAATTTAACGTTTGTGTACTTGAAATGCGAAAACGAGTATCTAGTACATTTTTAAAGGTTTATTATAATGATTTTTTGATAATAAAAGTCATGTTCGTCGCAGCTTTTGTGATCTTAAGCGTAAATCTAGAAAGGATATGTGCATATTACATGTTATTGCTGGCATAATAGACTCGCAGAAGAACAGATACGTTTTTGAAGAAAGTTTTTACCCTCGATCTCGATTTGTGAAACGACCGAAGATGACTATCGTCCAGCAGAAGCAGGACGGTGATCCGTGGCAGACGGTAAAAATTATTGGAGCATGATTACAGAAACATAAAATATTAATATTAAAATGAACATATTTGAATCCAGATTTATCATCTAACGAGATCTTTTGGCGTAATATGAAATATCAACTTCGTAACAATACACCGCGTGTAGTACTTGAATTAAAACGTACCTTGAAGGACGTTGGAGGTAATATTGTTTCAAAAGAATATGCAAGGCTTGTGCATATAATTTCTAACAAAATTGAAACTATTACTAATAAGAACTCGAATAAAAACGGAATAACACAATATTAAATCTAATTTCCACAAAACTTTTGTAAATTATAGACTTATTTCGGTGAAATTCCTAAATATGAGTCGGGAGACTTTCTTACGTTCTACAAACTTAAAATTTGGCACAAAGGCTGATTGCACCGAAAATTTTCAAATTTTAAGTGCATTTAGGTCTCATATTCAATTAAACGGAGACTCCTAAAATTTTGTAAACCAAAATTTGGTACACAACTTCATTCCACTTTTCAATGACAATGTATGTCTACAGAAAAGATTGTGTCCGAAACACATTTTTTTGTTTTGATTTAAATAACTTTAGTTTCTTATTTCACTTATGGTTAATAAGTATATCTATATTTCCGTAAGTACGCAATGATAGCTATTAATTTAAGAAAATTAAATTTAAATAAAAGCGTTAACAAGTATGGTTAACCCGGAGCACAATATTATTTGAGTCCAGTACTGTACACGCTACACGGTAATATATAAGCGCAGTTGCCAAATGCCACATTTTCATTTAAAAATATCAACTAGAATTACATCTATACGGATTTGAACACTTCTTTGCATTAGTAGATAGTATATAGATGTCGTTAGATTAATATGTCATATAAACAAATAGATGTATTAAAACTAATCACAATTTACAAGAAGTATTTATGCTCATCGCTACGTTAATTTTATGAAAGTAAGTAAGTATTTATGTTATAAGCATACATAAAATTACTTAATTTAAATAAAAATAAAAAAAATATATCAATCACGGCTAATACCCACTGCTGGGTGTACCAATCTGCATTGCATAGATATCAGGAATTTCATGTTATATTTTACCGTAGAGGGTGTTTCCCAGGCGTTACCTCACAGGCTCTTAAAGCTGGTGTGGGGAGAGCGCCCCAGGGTTCACTTTCGTGCAAATTAAAATTGATAACAATTTTTGGCGTCGGCTGGAATCAAACTCGGGACCTCCCGGTTCTTAGTCCAACCACTCTACGCACATAGCTTTTCGATGCCACTTACATATATTTTTTTTAGATTGCCGAAATGAATTATAGTTAAGATATGAAAAGTCTTCTAACTCAAAAAAAATCAGAAGAAAATGCCAAAAACCAGAAAAGGTCATTGAACTTTCAGTAAGGTTAATATTCGAAAATATTTTAACTCTTGGTTCACAGCAAGAAGCTCATATATTAACAAAGTGTGTGCCATGTGTCAATCAATGCTGTACGCTGATAAACATCGAACGACAAACGACAACTAGTTATTACAGCCATCGATCAATTTGTTCTGTATGCTGCAGAGTTCCAGAATGTTATTTAATTAATATTATTTTTGTACTAATATTCCTTTGCATGTAACATTATTTAAAATTATTAAAGTTTATAAGTTCTCACATTCATAATTTTTTAAACATAATATACGATGTGAGTATTAGTGGAAAAAATATCTGCGTACAGCACTAAGCGGTCTAGTCACTGATATTGAGAATCCGTCTGTTAACGTGTGTACATTTCAATAAATATCACTAGTTCTAGATTAATGTCGTACCTATATACCTGTCTGGAGGAAGGATAATATTTTAATAGCTACCGATGTAAATTTATATATGTATATTAAATTTGGAAAGTACATAACATTCCTAATTTGGTATATTTTTTATATAATGGTTTATTTTCCCAGTTTTTGTATTGGAAATTACTGGTTTGTCCAAACATACATAAGGAAGAAAACAAAGAGAAATATGTAGAAAGCTGTATATTATTAATAAAAATACACATAATTTTATAAAATACAAATTAATAATATTACAAGTTAATCTTGATATCTACAGATATGATACAATCGAAGTCAACGTGAAGTAAGGTTCGTACACAGCCGTCAAAAGAATATTTTAAAATATTGAATAACTTTGGGATCTGTCTGAGGACGTTATGTTTATAATTTAGATAAAAATATTCATTATTTTTCTTCTCTTGATAAATAATTATTTTTATTTGCGATTATTAAATAATACGTGTATTATTGGTAAGTGCCAACAAAGTGTCTGACATCTGGTGGCAAAATAAAACATCTAAAACATAGGGAAAACGTTGTACTAACACATAGAATTATAAACAACAAACAAAAATGACCAGCAAGTGGAAGAGATATTGTTCTGTATTTATTTGCATGTGTTGATATAGGTATCCGTTCATTACTTCCCAAAAAGAGAAATATTAAAAAATAAGTGGAAAAACGCATTAAAAATCGGAAAACACATAGCATCCTTCATAAACATATTATTTACATTTATATACAATATTTTTCACCTAACGATTTATTCCATGTAAATAATTATAATAATTTTTGCTTCAAACCATTATTATTAGATTATTTTTGTGCCATTAAAAAACAGCCATAAGTTACCGCAAAAAAAATCGAGAGAACCTCTTTACATAGAAGAAAATAGAGAGAGACGTTACATGTAAGTAGTAATTATTATTCTTTAACATTATATACTTATTTTGAATTGTTAATAGGAAAGATAGAGAAAAAGAAGCAATAAAAATACTAGAAATTAAACCACATCAGGAGAAAGACGTGCAAAGCAAAGAACTTCATGTACATTTTTATATTTATGTACCTATCGAATAAAATCTGTAACTTTAAAAAATAAGGAATTTATAGCTTTTATGAAATATATATGATTTTTATTTGTTATGTTATATTGATATAAAAAATAAATAAACACAATAATAAAAAACGTTTGCTTGCACTACTCTCCATCTGCTTTATAGATGCATATACATTTCTCCGGAGTGACAATTGTATTTAATGTTATAACGATTGATTCAAATTATATATTTAAAAACACAGTTCAATTATTTTTATATTATTCCGTTTATCTGCATTACAATAGCATAAAATAATATATCCAGCTAAAAATAATAAAATAAGTAGTTAATACGCAGATAACTGCAATTGTGAATCTTATTTTCCTTTCATAATCTGCTCCTACTTCGATCAAACAGCATCATTTAAATAAATGCATATATTTGAAATTGCGGTAAACAAATTTAAATCGAATTAAAAATAACAAAATATTCTCAAAACAAAGTATCAAAATAACACTAGCACTTATATAAAATACAATGTTTTCCCTATAAGTCAGTCAGTAGTACTGCCATCTCTAGGAAGTGGCTCTCTCGGATACCTCGTTTCACCTTACGCATTCCGTATTTCAGAGAACAGATCATACTTTTGACTTCTCTGATCGGCTGAAATTTTAGCCAAAAGACAAGTTTACCCAATGTAATTCAGCTACTTAAAACTGGCGCTAATGTGACGATTGGAGTACAAAACGCGGTCGGGTTCTCCTCCAAAAGTGTAGAAAAAACAAACTAGACATACTTTCAACAAAATCATTGGATAATATATAAATATATATAGTTAACCACGGGTTTTACTACTACCAAATATAATTTCGAAAGTACATACGTTACCATCATTTAATAGTTCATTTTGCGATAAACACGGAGAGAAAATGTATATAAAAATAAACAAATTATTTCATTTAATTATGGTGAAACATTTTGTAAAATTGATAAACAGAAAAAATTACAAATTGAAGAACGTTTGAAATACCGTGTTAGATGAATTTTATTTGAAAATAAAATAAAGTTTTAGTTTTCGTTATATAAATTAATTCTCGCTGGTCAATTTGTTAAAATATGCAAGCTAACATTTCTAATCTTTCTAAATCTTCTTAATCATCACGGCATATTACCCATTGCTGGGTGTGCCAATCTGCTTTGTACGCAGATATCGGTAAAGATGATGACATACATATATGTACCGTGCGGGCGTTATCGAGGCATCACTTCACGGGCACGCATTCCTGGCGTGGAGAGTGTACCACAGGTGTCAATTATGTGCCATTTAAAATTTAAAATATGTGTAAACACATGCTGTATAACATGAGGTTAAGTATTTCGAGACGAGGCTTGCTGACTCTCGAAAATTATTGACTGAATGTCATAAAGCTTGTTTACACTGAGTTGCATACACGATTTTTTATACGAATTTAAATAGAACAATATTACTGAAACAAATTAAAAATTTGATATATTATGAGCAGACGACAATTTGTAACTATATTAAAAAGAAAGTACAATCTGATATTTATTGAAATTGTTTAGTAATTATATAGTTTATTGTCCCTATAGTTTAATTATTCAAATTTACTTCTGGGGGTTTTAGTGTATTTTACACGCTGTCTGCAGTGTGTATATGTAAAGTACGACCTTTACACATCGGAGTATAAAAAACACTTTTAAGGGGTACTAGAAAGCAAATCTCCATATGTTGTTGATCTTTCGATAAATTACAGTTTTAATAATTTATGATATAATGTCTTACTAATTTTTATTAATTTTACACCCTGTTGTGACATTTTACACTTTCTTTGTATTTTTTATCGTTACTTATATTATTTTGAGTAATTCTACATACAAACTATCTTATTTTATTTAGACAAAATAATACAAACTTGCAGCAAAATCAGTATCTATTAATTTTATATTTTACATTCAAACTACCGTTATTAAGTGTTGGAATCAAATGGAACACAGGCATTCTAGCACAAAGTTGGATTCATGATGTACACATAGATTCATGACGTCATTGTTTGGAAAAATTTTCATGGAATAATGGATTTGCATTCGTCACCAGAATTCGCTTCTTGTTTGAGATGCCAAGGAGACAGTATCAGGGATCATAGCGTAAAAATATAATAGACGTTAGTGATAATAACTTTTTACTTTAGGTGTTCTACACAAAAGGAATCTATAACAGAATAAGAATATTGACAATACAGGATCATGCTCCAAAAGTAAGTCAGTTGAGGATAGACAATAATGCAAGTAAACAATTGTTGTCGATATTTAATAAACAGTGTTCAACTTCAACGAAAAAAAAGTTGTCGCTTAAAGAGAAAATAACTTTGGCATTGTCACTGTTAACCTAATGTTTATAGTGTTCATAAAATCAAATTGAATTGAATATCACAAGAGTAGAGTACCATAAATATGAAGAAATTTCATAAGAAAAAAATATTCGAAATTAGATTATAAACACTTATGTAAAAAATAATAAATTCTACAAAACAACACGTTATTTTTATTTAGAAACACATTTCATTATTATGAATAAATATTTTGTTATTGTACGTGTCCTCCAACATTGTAAATATATTTTTCAATTCTATTCCTAATATTATGTGTATTTTGGTACATTTTTTTTCTAGATGTTGATAACTTTTTGCACAAATGTTTAAAATTTAAATTTGAATCAATTATGCTGATTAAGTTTTATATATTTATATTTAGCGAACTAGCTGACTTTTATAATAATATCGTGATTTTAACTTTTAATTTTACATAAGATTTTGATGTAAAAGTGGGCGTTAAATCGCGATTTTATTATAAAAGTGAGCTCGTTATACGAGCCATTATTTTTTACCTACCGGTTTTATTCCATTTAAATATTTATAATAATTTATGCTTCAAAACATCATTAGATTGTTTTGTAGTCATTAAAAAAAACCATAAATTACCGTAAAAAAAATTCGGGAGAACCTCTGCAAAGAGAAGAAGAATAGAGATACGTTACATTAAATAGTAATTATTATTCTTTAACATTATATATTTATTTTGAATTGTTCATATATAGGAAAGATAGAGAAGAAGAAACGATAAAAATATCATAAATTGAGCCATATCATGAGAAGGACGTGCAAAACAAAGAACATGATGAACATGTTTATATTTATATACCTATCGAATAAAATCTGTAACATTAAAGAAATGAAGAATTTATATGTATTGTGAAATATATATTTTTTATTTTTTTATGGTGTATTTATATAAAAAAATAAATACATATAATAACATTCAACTGATCCCACTAAACTGTGGTCATATATTAACAATAAAAAATATACTACACGTATTCCTGGTAGCATGCATTTTGAAGATCGAATGTTCAATTGTACACCTGATATCGTCCAAGGCTTTGCAGATTTTTTTGCCAGTGCTTATTCTGATCCTGATATAAATATTAACCCCACTTTAACACCACTCAATACCAGTAACACAACAATTATACAGAACATCACTAGTGATGACATTAAATCTGCAATTAATAAACTTAAACCCTCTCGTAATCCTGGCCCCGACAATCTACCTGCATATATAATCAAGGGATGTGCTGATCATTTCATAGCTCCACTAAAATTTCTATTTAATTTGGCAATAAAAAAAAAAAAAATTCCAACTTGTTTGAAAAAATCATTCATTACGCCCATTTTTAAATCAGGAGATAAAGCGAATATTTCTAATTACAGACCTATTGCCATCTTATCTAACATCTCAAAAATTTTTGAATCAATTATATACAAACACATATACAATTCTGTACAAAAATCTATCTCCATCTTTCAACATGGATTTGTCAATTGTCGGTCAACTACCACGAATTTAATGAATTTTACAGAAAAAGCACTGAACCTTCTACATGACAACAAACAGGTGGATGTCATTTATACAGATTTTGCGAAGGCCTTTGATCGTATTAACTATAGCATTCTTCTTCAGAAACTTGATATGAATTTTCAATTTTCGAATGATCTTCTTGCATTCTTTAAATCCTATTTAACTAATCGCTCATTATGTGTTAAATATAACAATTTTATTTCTAAATCCTACGTCCCTACCTCCGGAGTTCCACAAGGCTCTAATTTAGGTCCTCTCCTATTCATTCTGTTTATTAATGACATTGTCAATTTTGTCAAATATTCCGAAGATGTGTTATACGCTGATGATGTTAAAATCTTCCGAAAAATTAATTCAATAAATGATTGCATTCTTCTACAATCTGATATAAACAATTTATTAACATGGTGTCGGTCATCCAAACTATTCTTTAATTTCAGTAAGTGTAAAATAATGAGTTACTTCGTAAAGAAATTTGTTTATATTTATGCACATAAAATGGAAAGCACAATGCTTGATAGAGTAATGCAGTATAAGGACCTTGGCGTAATTTTTGACTCGAAATTATCCTTCAACGATCACATTAACTATATTATTACTAACGCTCACAAAAATTAAGGTTTTATTATAAGAAATAGTAAATCGTTTAAAAATATATTATCTTTAAAAAATCTATATTTTGCCTTTGTTAGATAAAAACTAGAATATTGTCTGTAAGTGTGGCTTCCAATATACAACAAAAATATTTATAACATTGAATCAATTCAACGAAAATTCCTGAAATTCTGATTTCTTCGAATACATGGACATTATCCTAGTTTTGATTACAATTATAATGATCTTCTCAAACAATTTAATTTTGTTACTTTGTCATCCAGACGCAAGATTCAATGCACTATGTATTTGTATAAACTACTAAATGGGAATATAGATGACCAAGTCAGTCGTGCTAAAATTCCATTTAATGTGCCAAGGACTTCTTCTAGGACTAATAATCTTTTTAAATTACCATTTGTAAGAACTAATTACAAATCAAAATCCCCGATACGTCAACTATGTTCCATATTTAACAATATAATTTGTTCGGAATGTAGAGTAGAATTAGATATATTTAACGACTCGTTAATTAAATTTAAAAAAACAATCACAGCTACTTTTTCAGTATAGTTTGATTGTTATTGTATATATTCATATATTGATTATTTTCATGTTTACTTGTGACATTTATGATATTATCTTTTGTATAATCATCCTATAATTGGAATCTCGTATCCTGTTGGATTGATTTTAATAAATAAATAAATAAATAACAAAGCAACGATTGCTTGCACTACTCTGTATCTGCTTTACAGATGCATACACATTTCTCCGAAGTGACAATTGTATTTAGTGTTATTACGATTGATTCAAATTAGATATTTGAAGACACAGCCCAATTATTTCTATATTATTCCGTTTATCTGTCTTGTATTCGCATAAAATAATATGTCCAGATAAAAATAATTAAATAAGTAGTTAACAAGCAGATAACCGTAATTGTGAATCTTATTTTCCTTTTATAATATGTTTCTACTTCGATCATAGACCGGACAGCATCATTTAAATAAATGTATATATCTGAAACTGCGATCACATTAGCCCTTATGTAAAAGACAATGTTTTTCCTATAAGTCAGTCAAAAGTGCTGCCATCTCTAGGAAGTGGCTTTTGCGGATAGGTTGTAATTAGTAAACTTATTCGCCTTTAACATTACATGTCGTAGTAGTTTGTTATTCGGACTGTACTTTTTAAATTTTTAAGCGCGCGAAGTAGGATTCGCGCCAACTATTGTTTACTTGACGTTCCCAGCTAGCTGAAACAGTTATTTACGTTATAAGGCCGGGAGGTGAGTTATTACGGTACGTATGAAAAGTTTACGGACGAGGCGACAAAGGAGCCGAGTCAGGAATTTCGAAATAAGTACCGTAATACTTCTTTACGGCCGTATTACGTACAACATTTTATTTCATTCTGTCTACGCGTTTACACATTTATATTAATTCAATCTTGTCTTTTTAACTTATATCACATCATCTTTGAATTTGTGACAATTGCTAATTTGAGTCCGGGAAATGATACATTACAGTACCGGGGCCGGGAAATATTGCCTGAAAACATTTCCCGGCCCCGGTACTGTAATGTTCCATTTCTCGGGCTCAAATTAATAACGTAAAGTAGTAAATACCGGACAGTATGAAATAAAAGTCTTTTTCGGCTAGCTAATGTCACTTTTCCAGCTAGCTAATGTCATTTTCCAACAGTTAATACAAATCGTTGTCATTTTAACAAGTCAAATTGTAATAAAAATGTCAATAATAAGAAAAAAGCGCGTTCTTTAACAAATGGCATAAAAGTACGCAATAAATTAGTAAAAGTATAATAATTGAGAAAAACGGTAAAGCTTGAAAACAGATTAAGATAACTCAACTGACAGAATCAATTAATATTTTGTCCTTACCTAGCAACATTGTCATATGTTAAAGTAGACTAAATTATAATAAAATTGTCAAAAAATATTACTAACATTAATGTCTTAAACCCAATAATTACTATATACTTGTCAGTGGCGGAACTATAGGTGGGCCAGGGTGGGCCGGTGCCCACCTTTAAAAGTGTTGGCCCACCCTCGTGCCCACCCGTAAACAATGCAGGCATCAATATAATATATAATACCATTATTACAGTAATTTTTCTAAAAATTTGTAAAAAGAAAAAAACGGCGTCATCTGTATCTTGAAATATTTAATTGGTATTATTGTGTCTGCACGGTGGTAGTGCTTGATGAGGCCGCTCTTTTACGTAGAAACTTGTGATAGTCATTGCCGCGCGCTTTTACAAAGCATACTGATTTGATTTATAATTGATGTCACCTGACCGTCTTCATATCTGCCACTACATCTACAATAGATCAGTGCACATGTAGTTTTCGTGTCTTTCAGAACATTCAGTTTATGTGAATTTTGATGATTAGTGCTAGTTAAAATGAGTAAAAGTAACATTATAGATTCTTTCGCGCCAACTTCAAAAAAATTTAAACTTGTCGTTCAGTTTCCATGACACCTACTGAAAATTGCTTGAATATTGTAAAAATTATTTATTATTTTTAAAATATATAAGGGAATTTGGCCAATTCTTTTTGCCTCATTGGATGCAGTTTTTATTTCTAAACAAATACATATCTCACAGTTTGTTCTAAATTAATAGGTAATATAAAGACATATTGAAAAATGAAAAAGTAACATTGAATTTCCTATGTTCAGAAATTAAAGTAGATACTCGGTATATAACAATGGCACGGCCCACCAAGATTTTCCGGTGCCCACCGCGTGGCCCACCTAACATTTTCCCTCTAGTTCCGCCACTGATACTTGTGAATAAAATAGTATACAGGGTGTTTGGCGAAAGGCCGGCACCCAGAATATTTCGTTTATTATGAGAGATACAGAAAAATGTTACAGAACAAAATTAAACTAGTCCGAGGGACTCATAAAATGATTTTAGTAAGAATTTTGTGTCACTTCCGGTTTCAGCGGAAGTGTATACTATTTTGATTTTAGCATAGGGAATCGGTATTATTATATTTTTTCGGAATGTACATAAAATTAGCTCTACAATGATACCAAAATATCATTGTTTTACTTCAACCGTTTCAAAATGGCGACACTTTATTTTTAAAATATTTACTAATAAAAAATCATAAAAAAACACCATAGCCAGCTATTTGAGATTTTGTTACCTGAAACCAAACAAATAATGTCAAAAAATATTAGATCTATCTTTCCTGACGATGTAATGACAGAATTTGTTATATTTGACAAATTGTGAAGAAAATGACAGCGGCCATTTTGAGTACTTTTAATTTTAATTTTGTTTATTATATTTAGTAAGAGTTTTTGTATTGTGTTGATTGTTATAAGCTTTTTTAAACATAATTTTTTTCGTTAATTACCTGCAGTTGTAACTACATAAATTTGAAAATAAATTGTCGCCATTTTGAAATGGTTGAAGTAAAACTATAATATTTTGATATCATTGTAGAGCTAATTTTATGTACATTATGAAAAAAAATATAGTAATACCAATTTCCTATAAAATATCAATTTGATAATACAACCTCAGATAATGTTTTGGCCAAAATTCTAACTGACTGGGTATACAACATGCGTAAAATTAATGAAGAAAATTATAAAGAGGTAACAGTAAAAACCATTTGGAAAACCACAGCTAAAATGCTCATGGAAAAATATTATCATGAGTATGGGAAAAAATTAACCTGTTTGAAGCTATAGAATATAAGGAAGCAAAAGAAGCTGGAAATACTAAGAGAAATGAGTTACAGGCAATTCCTACGAAGCGTAAAGAAAGTTCTGTATTCTTATCTTATAGTGAATTTAACAAATTAGTAGATTTTTGCAACGAAAACACTCCGAGAGGTCTACAAAAGAAAGTTTTTTTATGTAATTTTTTTACGAGTAGGCCTGGAGAGGAGGTGAAGGTAGGTTTTAAAAGAAGAATTCGACAATTTGGGATGCAGTGCTGGGAGGATAGACTTAAACTCGATTTTTATTAAAACTGCTCAAGGTGGAACTAAAAAGTGTGCAGAATCAAAGTGGTTAGCAAAACTAAATTAGATTTATGGTCCTGTAAGACTCTTTAAAAATATGTGGAAAAACGAGTATATGTGAAAAGCAATCGATTCTTCTGGACAAGCAATCCTTATTGGAATTTAAGTGGTAAGTGGTATAAAGACGTTGCTGTAGGCAGAAACGAAATTTCTAAATGGACTAAAAATACAGCAAAAGAAGTGGGTTTTGATGTTTCACGCAAAAAATTACCAAGCATTCTTTGCGATCCTCAGAGCCGTAACTAGGGTTTTGAGCGTCTGTGGCAAAAATTTAATTTGTGCCCCTACATATCAAGAAAATAAAAACAACAAAAAAAAAGTTCTGATGAGCGGTTCGCGAGTTACTAACAACTTAAATTTATATGAACATTTTCTGAAATTTAAAATATCTGCAAATAGGCTGTTCCCATTTTTTTCATCTAAAATATTGACGCGACGCAATATTACGTATTTAATATGTGCCGAAACTTCAGATGAAATGAGATCTATACCGATTTGCAGATGTTTAAAATTTTAGAGGAATTTCATGTAAGTTTAAGTTGTTACTAACTCGCAAACCGCTTATTGCCGAAAATTGTCTATACTATGTTTCATATTCAACCGAATTCACATTGAGTGAACTTGTCTCTTGTCTCCAGTTTCAGCCAGTCAGAGAGGTCGAAACTATTCCCTCTTCTCTTGCAATACTAAATGGCTTAAAAGGTGTAATACATGACATGAAGGAGAATTTCATGCTGAATTTTAATTTTTAAACCCCATTATCGTATCTTAACTGGGTTCGAGTTGTGGATGAATTTGTACGAGTTGAAAAAAATTATTTAAAAATTATCAATAATTTGCTTCTTTCGATGCCACAACGTAAAAAATAGTAAAACCTATTATACTGTGTTAAATACCTAATATTGTTTATTCTTTGAGTAATTTCATTTTCTATTATAAATTGTTATTCTTCTTAATTACTTTTTAACTTATCTCTTTCAGAGTTCAACCCAGGTAAAAATATAAGAATAAGAACCTTTTTATGTATAGAATATTACGAGTTTTAATTTGGTATTCTTATAAAATTTAGATACGCGCCACTGTTTGTAAGGAAATGGCCAAAAACTCATTTTAGCACCGTAGACTCAAGATGGCAGCACAACCCATGTTCGCTGAATTATTGTCATTTCGGAGATTCCAATAAAGAGAATAAAATTTACGCCAGCTGCCAACAATTATTTCCAGAATAAACACCTTGCCAACTGGCCTATATGTAGATATTTTTTTATTAAATTAATAAAATAGATTTTAGAAATATTTTATTTAAAACCATATAAATGATAAAAATTTCGCGCCCCTAAAAATTTTGCGCCCATGACGTGTAACCCTTGCCACGCCATAGTTACGGCTCTGGAGATCCTCTGCTGTTTCAACTAAAGGAGGTGTGGGTGAAGAATAATTAATTAAAATCACAGGACACTCAAGCATAGGTTCAATCAAAGCTTACCTCCAACTAGATGATCAACATCATGAAGCAATAATAAAGAAATGAGAGGCGAAGAAGTCAAAATTAAACAGACAAATAAAAATAAAGAAATTCAACCTTCGACATCTCCATCGGCTGGTTGCTATCACGAAGATATACATATCGAATCTCCTCTTCTTTCACTGAATAATCAAGAAAACACAATGACAAAGCATCTAGTTCAGCCAACCAAGTTTTTAATTTTAATAATTTAAATTGCTCAAATTTTCGATATAAATAAGTATGTATTTTTAAATAATAAAAATAAATATGATTTTTTGAATTTTTATGTTCTGGAAATAGTCTAACAAATATATTTAGTGCATTAAAAATAATCCGAAAATTCAGTAGGTATTCAAAATGTGTTGCCTGTAGAAACTGCGTTTGTTTATTTTGATAGTAATTTGGCATAAAAAGTACACTCAACTTTGTTTCTGGCAACTTTCGTCAAATTACTAACAAAACAAACTCATCCAGTTTTTAGGCAACACATATTTTCATGGAATAAATAAATAACCACTGACCCGGCATAAGAATTTATTTTATTGAACTTGTTATTTTAACCTGTTTTATAAAATAAAAGAAATTAGCACAATATTATTAACTGGGAAATAAATTTCGATTTATCATATCGTGCATAGTATACAAAACATAGCTTAACATATTTTAAATTTCGCGCTATAGTAATTTTATTATCAATAAATAATATTAAATGATTATTACAGTGTTATGTACAATAATTCATTACTTTCTCCAAATGTCTGTATGTACTTATTTTATTTTAAATATTAAATGTGAGTTTGAAACACTATCTTCTTGCGTGATGAGCCTGCGCACGAAGTGCACTGTAACGGCTGTGTGCGATGCAAGATATATCTCTATTACGCTTTGTTGAACATGTGGATCGCGGAGGATCAGCGGTATATTACTAATAGGTATATGACATACGCCAACCCAGTTCCTTTTTATGCGACGGTAACGCCGCACTATTGGCAAAGTGCCGAAACAGTTGGCGTGCAGTTTCAAATTTTTGTTTTTGCTTCTTATGACAGTTATGCAAAAAATTCCAGAAAACTAATGAAACAGACTATTTCTTGTGATAAAATTTGGAAGTTATTATTCAATGTAGGTTCTAAACAATCGATTTATGTATATTTTAACGACTAAAGTATAAACAAAGTTCGAAAATTGTGTAACCTTGTCATGTCAGCGACGTACATGAAATAATTAAAAAAAATAATTGTAGTTACATTTTTTTTTAAATAAAGTAATTTATTTAAGTACAATTTGTATTTATAATATTAATATTACATTAAAATAAATATATTGCTTTTGGTAGTTAAATGTAGCAAGAGTAATATTAGATTCAGAATGTAACTGCAAAGATGGAAAAGAGTATTGTAATCATGCGACTGCAGATTGCATATACGTGAAAGCAGAAAATATTGCTCAAAACTGATCAGACTATGATCTGGAACAAGTCTTCACAAGCACAGTTAGAAAAGTAATACAAAATTTCAATAAAACCATTCTATATAAACACGTCTGAAAATTGTCTTGATACTCCTTTTACAATTTCAGAACATATGCAAAGAAATTTTGTCTGAAACGAGTGCATAAAGTATTATACTTAATAGCGAAATAGAATGCGCATTAAATAGAGCTGAAAGAGTAAAAAAATAATGAGTAGAAAGTAGAAGTCAAACAAATATAAACCGTAATAAAAACTTCATACGATACACAAATTCGCAATAATACTACATATTCTGCAATAAACTCTTTCATTGTAGATGTACAAATGTACCAATAGAATTAGATTAGTACAGAGAAAATATGACATGGATTATTATAATAAAAATGTTGTTGATGAGAATCAATTGCTACAATTTTGCATTGTAATCAAGCTATGCGTTATGACTTAGAAACCGAAAGTAAAGCGAGATCAGTATTTTAAATTTCAACTAATTATATTATACATGAAATTGGACTTGTGGTGTTTTAATATTATCTAACCAACCATACTTAGCATGTAGTGCTGATGGTTTTATCAAAACAGAAAACGGATTTGAACTTCTTGAAATAAAATTCCTGTCAAAACAAATTCATTGTACATTTACAAAATAAGAAGTCAGCTGTAAATGATTTAGAATTCGATGAAAACAGTTACGTTAAACTTAAGAAATCCGACAAATTTTACACACAAGTCCACTTTCCAATGCACTTTATATCACCGTTTGCCATTTCAATATTCGTAGAAAAAGATGAGAATTTTCTATTTACATTAATTCCAAAGATTCACGACTTTTATTTTAAATATTTTATCCAGTTTGTTCTGCATAAGTTTTAATTGTATATTTATGTTATCAACGCATGAAATAATGGGTATTATAGTAATCAATTTTTATGCATTTTGATCAAATATTTGATAACATTATTTTCAGTAATAAATACTATAAAAGCCCTTCAGATTTACTGAATAATTACTTTTAAAATAATTTCATATAAATTAATATTTTTGAATCTTTACGTACTCTGGAGATTTAAGTTTTTTTCTTTTCACTTCATACCGGTAAGTTGGAAATAAATAAAAAATCAAATCACGGTTCATTTTGTCTGTATGGAACAATCCAAACACACAACATACTCTTACACCTCTCTTTTTTCCAACAAATTTATTCATTTTAATATTTTACTTTTAAATGTCTAAAATCAAATACCAATTGGTAAGAGCCAACAAAGTGGCTGACATCTGGTGGCAAAATGAAACATCTAAGACGTAGGGAAAACATTGTACTGTCACATAGGGTTATAAGTAATCAACAACCAAAATTGACCAGCAAGTGGAAGAGATATTATTTTGTATTTATTTGCAAGTTTTGACATATCCGTTCATTATTTCCCAAAAAGAAAAATACTAAAAAATACGTGGAAAATCACATTAAAAATTGGAAAGCAAATATCACTGTTCATTGATATTTATACCAATATTTTTTACCTACCTATTTTATTCCATTTAAGCATTTATAATAATATATGCTTCAAAACATTATTAGATTATTTTGTAGTCATTAAAAGAAATAAATTAATTACCGCAAAGAAAATTCGACAAAACCCCAGTAGAGAGAAAGAAAATAGAGAGACGTTACTTGTAAGTAGTAATTATTTTTCTTTAATATTATATATTTATGTTAAATTTTTTATAGGAAAGAGAGAGAAGAAGAAACGATAAAAATACGAGAAATTGAGCCACATCAAGAGAAAGACGTGTAAAACAAAGAACATGATGTACTTGTTTATATTTATGTACCTATCGAATAAAATATGTAACATTTAAAAAATAAGAAATTTATAGGTATTCTAAAATATATATTTTTTATTTTTTTATGGTGTATTTATATAAAAAATTAATAAATATAACACAAGCAGATAACCGCAATTGTGAATCCGATTTTTTTATATTATGCTTCTACTTCGGCCATAGACCGCACAGCATCATTTAAATAAATGTATATATCTGAAATAGCAATAAGAAAATTTGAATCGAATTAAAAATAACAAAATATCCTCAAAACAAAGCATCAAAATAACACTAGAACTTATGTAAAATACAATGTTTTCCCTACAAGTCAGTCAGAAGTGCTGCCATCTCTAGGAAGTGGCTCTCGTGGATTGCTGCTCATATTACTGCACACTAACAAGTTTCGTTTCATTACAGGGTTGGCGTATACAACATACGCCATCTAACGGGACAATACGTCCCAATGCAATTTTTTAATTTACTTTACATTGAAAAAGCAAGACAAGACAAGAAATAAGTTCAGTGAGAACAAGAATTCTTGCCACATTTTGCAAGAAATCATGCTTTTAAATTTTTTAATGTACTTTACTTTTCGCGTTGCTTTATTTATTTATACGAACGCTGGGATATTTTTTGTAACGAACTAAATTATTAATACCCGTAAATCTGTAAATATAAGAGAGTGTTTGAGGTTTTGATTTATGTTGATAGAGATTGACAACAGATGGGACTAGCGTTATTATAAAAATATTAATTTAAAAAAAAGTAAGTACAATGACAAAGGATAATAATTAGTATATATTGCGGTAAAATATTTTAAATTGTAAACAAAATCCGCATTTTTGCGTGTTCGTGATATATACATAGATTCCGTTTTTGCAATATTCAAATACAAATAACTGTACATGTGATCCTTAAATCTCAATTCACAATGGACGTAAGCGTAAGAATAACGTAACATAAATATTACGGATATCTTACGTATGTTCACATTGGACGTAACGTAAGAATTATGATTTTAGTGGTATTGAAAGTACGTTGGTACTAAAATAGGGAATTTTATATTTAGCTATGATATTAGTTTGAGTAACAGGTCTTCTATAAAATATAATGAATATTGAAGAAACAAATTCAATAAAAGCATCCACTTCATTTTATCTGTTTTATTTAAAGTTTCTGCAATTTCTTTCCAAATATTTTGTTTTCTTATATATCTTTATAATATTTATTTTTTGACATAAAACATTCGTATGTCCCAATTAAATTAATAAATTACTCTATATCTATGTTAGCTGACATTATAAAATTTTAAAACATTTACTTTAATATCAAACAACAAACGTGCGACAAACAGCAATATTTCTAGACTATGCAGCATGTTCAGGGCCGGATTAACCAAGAGACAAATAAGACAAATGTCTAGGGCCCGTAATTCGAAGGGGCCCGGATTCAATCAGAATAATAAATATCATACTATGTATGTCAAAATTATGTTGTCATACTAGTTTTGAAACAGAGCAGAATGTAGATGAATGATATTAATTTTATACAGTCAATATAATATACAGAAAAAAATGTACCTATTGGTAAAAATCTGAATAAAAGAATACAAAATTTTGAATAAAACTTTTGTAAAATTGGTAAATTATAAAAAGTTTTGAGGTACGCTATAAAAAATATATGAGTAAACGACAATAGTCCTACAAGTTGGTTGCAAACATTACAATTACACAAGTGAGATTAAGTGGGACATTTAAAAAGGAACACATTGTGGAAGCCTGTTGCTTAAATTAGTTTTTATTGATTAATCTCACTAATTGTTAACAAACACCACACTTTAGGTAATCAGCTAATTTATTAAGTCTAAAAACAAAAAAAAAATAAAGATGGGGGCCCGAATTATATTTTGTCTAGGGCCCGCTGGAAGCTTAATCCGGCCCTGAGCATGTTTCGTTAGAAGTTTTAAAGTATTGACGCCTGCATATTTAATGCGAATCATATGTAAGAGCTACGTAAAGTTGAAATATTTTCAAAGGGTTCTTAAATTCCACTTAATATTTTTAAATGAAAATTTGGCATTTGGCAACTGCGCATATATGTATATAACAATGCACAGTACTGGACTCAAATAATATTATGTTTCGGGCTGACAATACTTGTTAACGGTACATTCTAAATTTCATTTTCTTGAGTTCAAGATATTATTGCATGCTTACGGAAATATATATTTATTATCCATCAGTGAAATAGGAAACTAAAATTATTTAAAAAAAAAATCGGGTTTCGGACACAATCTTTTCTGTAGACATATACATTGCCATAGAAAATTGGAATGAAGTTGTGTAACAAAATTCGGTTCTTCAAATTTTAGGAGTCTCCTGACCTTTTGTTGAGCATATGAGACGAAAATGCGCCTAAAACTTAAAAATGTTCGGTGCAATCAGCCTTTGTGCTAAATTTTATGTGCGTAGAACGTAAGGAAGTCTCCCGACCCATATTTAGGAATTTCACCAAAACAAGTCTACAATTTACTAAATTTCTATGAAAATTAGACTTTTATATTTCAGATTTCTAGAATATAATAAAGAGTCTCTAAATCCATATTTTTGCGTATAAGTATAACAATAAAATTATTCCATAATTTATAAATCTTCTACGAAATTGCGATGTGTACCACATTTCAATTCTCGAGGATATATAAAAAAGTTCTCCACCCCATATTTATGTATAATACTTAAATTTCACTAAAATGTTCCGCGAAATTAAGATATATACTAAAAGTCAGCTTTATAGGATGTTTGAAAATCAGTTATAATAGCTTGTGCAAAATTACAGCTTTCAAGAACGTAGGAAAGTCTGTCAACTCATATTTGGGAAAAACCGTAATATAATCCCATAATTTAGAAATGTTCTGCTAAATTAGAACATGTACTATATATTCAGTTCTCTAGGAGGCAAAAAAAACTTTTTCATCCCGTAGTTGGATATAAAATCCCAATGACACTAAAATATAGGTTATTTTGTGTTCTGAACCACTATTTATTAATAAAATGTGTTTACGTTATCAAGTAAATAGTTATATTTTTAATAATAAAAGAAAACTTTTGAGGACCACTCGTCTTGACTCGGCATGTCGCCAATGTGACGGGTAGATTACCATGTGGCACTTCCGCGACGTCGCCGAAGTGACCACCTTGTCGTTGAAATGCCGCGTAGTTACCAGGGTTGGTCGTCGAAGTGCCGCATGGCGGCATTTATATATATATATATATATATATATGTATATATATATATATGTATATATATATATATGTATATATATATATATATATATATATATACAGAGTGTTCGAAAAATAGGGGACCAAATTTGGAAAATATATTAATCAAACCAAATCAAGAAAATAATCCTAATATACCCATGTCCGGAAATGACTGAAATTTACGGTATATCTCACAAATAATATTCTAAGGCAAAATTCGACACGACTCTAGTTTTCCATAAAATAAAAAGCTGGAAAACTTCCACTTCTTCAGCAGCTTCCAGTAACCCCGCTACCACCGCGGAACCGTGACGGACGCGGCTCTGTGACCGAGAGGTTAAAACGCAAGCAATTTGCACCACACCGTAGAATTGCTTCTGCTCCCGACTATTACCTGATGCTATCGCTTCACTAATCATAGGATACGCCATACAGCGCTGAAGATGGCTACAGGAACACGCCAGCGATGTGCAATAGCGTTTTTATCATTGGCGCTTGGAGTTTTACTCGGTTCATGGGGAAATATTAAATTTCTGTAGATAGTATCTTAAATGGTGAATTCCAACATGTTTTAATTAACAATAAGTAACCAATTATTCACCTGATTTTATATTTTATCCAACACCGTGTAATTATAACGATATAAGTATGCTGTTTTTAGATAAATAAAGTAGGTCATAAGTCACTAGTGAGCTAAATATATTAGCTCACTGTTATTTGGTTCGTATCATAGTAACTACGTTATAAAAACTTCTCTACACTATTTTGTTCCTAAATGTCATTTTGAAATTCCATCTGTCAAAAATCTTATATGTATTTTATATCAATGATTAAAATGTGTTGGATAAAATGTTGTATGGTACACGTGTGTTAATTACCTAAGTCACTTGAAAAAATACCACACTCGGCCTAACAGCCTTGTGAGCTAAAGTTTTCCCACGTGACTTATCTGTAATGTAACACACTTGTACCATAAATAACTATTAGTTCTTATAGTTGAATTCACCATTACTAGATTGATTAAGAACCAACTCATACAATAATCAATCTAATCGGTAGATTGACAGTTGTATTTCAAAAAGAGGCAATGATAATTTATATTAAATAATTGTAAAATCATCAAATGTAAGATCTGAATATTCTGAATTACAATTGGGAAATATGTAGTTTAATACAATCAATATTTTATTTTAACATTCGGTTCAAGTATGAGGACCAGAATTTTTTTTTTTCATCTTCCGTTTAATAAGAGACTCTTTATTTCATTAATTTCAGTTAGGTTATTGACTCCATTATTTCATTAGTGAAATAATGAAATCATTATATCACACGAAATAAAATTGCAAAGTAGGAATATACCGTGTGTTCCAAGAAAGTGTTGTCATAGGCATTTAACATGGGAAAAGAGTTTTTGGTAAACAAAAACTGTCTGGCTAACAACTAAGTCACTATATTGTACAGGACAATACTACTTGTATTTGTACATCTTATTTAATACAGGTTACTTCTGCTCTTTATACCTTTCTTTTCTTACTTATTACATAAATATCTATTTTTCCTTTGTTAATAATAAGAATTAAATATTCCATTTTGTAGTTATTAATGTTTCTATATATGCATATTTTCCAATTTGATTTCAAGGGAAATAATGATCTCATTATTTCACTAATGAAACAATGGAATCAATATATGGATTTCTTATCCATGGTATGGTATGGTATATAAACGACAGAGAAGATCTATTGTGACACAGACCTTATTTAGTTCCAAAAACAATTCCATTTTTCTGATTAAGGTAACTGTAGCTCCAGAAGTCAAATTCTTGATCTCATCTGCCGTAAGATACCTCTTACTTAGTTGATTGAGTCTCAGTGCGGTTACGGCTGAGCATTCACACCGTAGGTGTTCCGACGACTTTTGTCCTCTTCACAAAGTCGACAGATGTCATTTTCAGCTTTACCAATTTTGTACAAATGGTATTTTAAAGGACAATGTCTAGTGAGGACTCCTGTTCTTATTCTAAGGTCCCATCCACAAGCACAACAATTGAAAACTTCAATAGTAATTAAACAACCCGGTGAATATTCTGCACGCATGCGAATAATAAATGGAGAATTTCAATTTAGTTGTCGGTTTTGCAAGATCTGTCTTAATTTTCCGAACGTGATTAGCGGAGACGGCGTAGAAAGCGCCGGAGTCAGAGCGGCTGCGGTTAAGATGTGAAGCAAGTGGCATAAGAAACATACACGTGATTGATTGAGCGAAGCGATTAGCATGTATAAAAACCGGTTGATATATAACCGCACGTTTTTCATATTTGCGGAACTTTAACATGCGTAACGAATATACATCGCTACCGAACTGATGAATTTGAAAGTAAACACTTTAATAACTATATCGGGATTAGAAACGCATAATATTTACATGCAAAATAAGAACACTCTAGTATTAATTAAAGTTAATACGGATACCAATCGACAGACCGAAGTCCAGTATCAGGACAGATCACTTGGATAAAATAATGGACCGCAAAATAATGCAAACAATATTAGGACCAATCGAGATATTAAATATGAATATATTAAACCATGAAATACCATTGGGATACAGCGGTATTTATTTTTGGTAAAGGTTTCATATCAAAAGTAATGCAACGCGAAATAATACGAACGATATTATCATCAAAATATCAGAAAATGTATGTATATGGAATATTAATGAATCATGAGATAAAACAAAAATTAGAAAGAGAAAATATAATGATCCCATGCGAAAGAAGAAAAAGAACTAAACCCAAATCAACATTGATAAAAGAAGTGGAAGAATACCTGAAAGTGATAGGTAAAATGATTTGTGGAAGAAGATCATAGAAAACAGCAAAGATGATTGATCTACTCTAATAAAAATAGGATCTAGAGTTATCATCTGCTGAAACTAGTTCGCTATTCGCCAGATTTATTTAAATTATATACCCTTACTTTAAATTTTTCTATAAAAAAATCCTCAGTTATTTATTAGGAATCCTATTTGAGTAATATGCAAGCCTGGACCTGTTCCTACAAGCTAGCTCAAAGCTATAACTGTCCAACCAAGTTAATACTCTTAATTCGCGAGTTGTCTCTTTAAATGTGTTTCTTCTTCAATCTGTTTATTACAAATCCTATTTGATCAATATACAATCCAGGTCCTGTACCAAGAAGCTTGCTCAAGCAATAACTGTCCACCAAGTTAATACTCGTAATTCGCTGGTTTTAATTTGCTATGTGAGTGGTTATATCAACTTAATCAAGTTAATAATTTTTTTAACATGGCTGAGAGACAAACCATAGATCTCAAATTCCATTAAATCAATATTTATCCCTACTCGTATAAGCTTATTCTAAAGCTATCATCTGCTGAAACTAGTTCGCTATTCGCCAGATTTATTTAAATAATTTACCCTTATGTAATAGGTACGGTCGCCTAAGACAAAATCTAGTACCTGACATACAATGGTTTTAATTTATGAGTTTTACTTGCCTCAAAAGTAATCCACCAATTATATTAATGAACAACTTTTACACGACACAAGGGTAACGATAGTCGCTGCCACCACTATCACTTTATTTAAAAGTCTGCCCTGATAGAAGCAGATAAGGGAATGTTGATAATGATAACAGACGCGGTTTACTATACGGTTAAATTGGAGCAGGGTAGTAATATTAGAACAATAGAATGTCATCTACGTGTTGTGCTATCACGTCCATTTCGTAATATCTGGAGTACTACAATACCAAAAATTTACAAAAATGCACAGCCGCCAAGCGACCGTGTTACACTTACTTTAAATTCTTCTAGAAAAAAAATACCAGTCGGTTTATAACGAATCCTATTTGACCAATATACAAGCCAGGTCCTATTTCTACAAGCTAGCTCAAAGCAATAACTGTCCAACCAAAATACAGTTAATTCGCGAGTTGTCTCTTTAAATGTGTTTCTCTGTTTCGGAATTAGAATATCATATTCCAGCACGCTTATTGATGTTAGAAGGAGCTTCATTCTTACACGATTTTTGGTTATATTTTGTTATTTGAGATTGGCATGACTGCATTAAATACACAAAATATCTAGGCAACTGTCAAAGTAATTCTAATTTATTTGACAGACGAAACAGAAATCACTGTCACCAACCTAACTATTCTATAAAAAAATCCCTTAATGGAAATTGTCAAATATTATTATAAAAAATAATGTAAATAAAAGCCGAAACAGAGAAAATAGTATAAAACATTCGTTATAGAAGGCAATTCAAGCACTCCTTCGTTCGGGCACTTGCTGCTTCGCGCTTGAAAAGGTTGCCTTCTACAACTTATGTTTTAATATACTATTCTTCTTCAATCTGTTCATTACAAATCCTATTTCATCAATATAGAATACACAATCCAGGTCCTGTACCAACAAGCTACAAGCATACTCAAACCCATAACTGTCCAACCAAGTTAATACTCGTACTCGTAATTCCCAAGTTTTAATTTGCTGAGCTATGTTCAGTCGATAGACCGCGAGTATGTAGCACCGCCCCCGCATATGCCAGAGCTGCACATGCGTCAGCTCATCAGAGCGTCCCGGCCCGCCCACGTGGTTCACGCATGCGGTCCGCCGGGCCTTCGGGATCGGCACTTCCTCATTCGCGGCTCAATCGAGGGATTGATATGGGCAGTGGGCAACCAAATAAGGTGGGGTAGTTGGGTAGTGAATTGAAGTGAGTATAGGATGAGATGTAGGGGGTCAATTTTTATAAATATTAACTTATATATATATATATATATATATATATATATATATATATATATATATATAAGGTATATATACTCAAACCAACTAGTCTCCGTACACATATCTCTGCGCTTTGTTTTAGAAATATATAAACTACTCTGATACCTTCTGGAACTCAGTATTTATTTCACATAAACCAAAATATAACTTTTTAGATTAGATTAGAGAGAATGAACAAATGAAAACAAAAAAATTATGCCCAACAGTGAAATATGGAGGTGGTTCCATTCTTGTATGGGGCTATATGAGAACAGAACGGGAGGGAATCTTAATTTTTTTGATGAGAACGTGGGTTGTTTGAATATTTCAAAAAATTATTTGGAAAATGATCTAAAATTGGGTTATATTAAAAATATGGTTCTATTTATTCAATCATAAGTAATTTAGTGATCCATCCACCTCTGTTTCCAGGATCGATGGTCTACCTATGCTGAGGAGAGATGGACCAGAGGATTTTTATTGTTAAAAGATTCAATCCAACCAGTAAACAAGAAAAAAATCATTCGCACATACAAAGGTAGACGATTAACTGCTATTCCATGAATTCTGAAGAACTGTTGTGAAATGGTTAATCAGAGGATGATGATAATGAAGAAGATGAAGATTATTAAATAGAAATATGTCAAATTACAACAATCTATTAACCAGTTCATCTCTACATAGCCTTGGTCCGACTCATCTATAGAGTGGAGAAGATTTGGACATTTTTGACCCCGAAAAATCGTTATTTGTATATCAAGGGACTAAAGTATATTTTTTTATTACGTATACGGAATATATAAACCATGTGAGTACTAAAAAATACTTTAGTCCTTAGATATACAATATATTTAATTTAATTTAAAACATACATAAATATCATTATATGTTTGTAAAACGTCAGCTAGCTATTGAGACGGGGTTGGCTGTGATAACATACCTACTGTCAAAGTTTCAAATATTTCTTATAATTTTCATTTTCGTTTACCCCTGCTTAGATGTCGTCTGCATGAAATTAAATAAATTATTATAAAATAATAATATAGAATGATATGTTTGTTATTATAGGTAGTGCTAAAATAAGCTGGAAAAATATAATACTGTTAACATATAGGTTAATTCAGTTTGACAGATGAGTCTGTAATGTTATACTTTAGCTATTACTTTGACTAACTTCGCAGAGTGATATCGTGTACTTTAGTATTGATTTCGAAAAAAATATTTTTTGTACTTTTCAGAACATAACATTTTTTTATTCCTCTATGTAAGCCTAGATTATATGGTGTTAGAAAAAATTTTATTTTTTAAATATTATTTAATATTATAGTATAAGAACATTGCTACTTTATCTGCTCATCAAAAATAGTAATAACAAAACAGACAACAAGAAGTTGAAAGAAATAGTAAAAAATATAACCATAGCCGTCAAAATGTATTGATCACATGCACTGTTATTATTGTTTTTAATGTTGCAGAAAGGTTCTATGAAACAAACATTGTGCAACATAAAAATGTGAGTACATTCAGTTTTATGTCCCGATACCTCTTGATTAAGATCGTGAATAATTTCCCGTAACAAAAAGTCGAGATAATCTTAACAACATTCAAGATAACAGCACCTTACATTACACCTCTTTGTTACGTTAATTAACTACTCGCAACCCGCACTTTTTATCTAATCTCCTATTATTCTCTGCCTGGTAATTAGAGCGTTTTTCTGCTGCAGTTTTTCCGAAAAGAATGGAAATACTATAGCTTGGACATAATTGCTACAACTTTCTACACAGCGCAAAAAGATCAGTAATTGGTTATTATGTTCACTGCGTCGCTAATTAGATTTAACAAATTTGATCTTTTTCAGCAAGTTTTATAGTGCAATAATGTTCATGAAAAATTATTAATTGGATGTTTACTTCCTTGACAAACAAAACAAGAGTTCGATGGTAAAACTGATACATTATTTGTATTTTCTCACTTGGTCACTTTTATCGCTAATTTTCTTTTATACCGATATTTTAGTGTTTATAACAATCTTTCGATATTTTATTAATATCAGTACATTTCACATAATATCCCTTTAATTTGTTTAATATAAGGAAGTGTAACAGGTACAGTCGTCTAAGACGAAATCTATTACCTGACATACAATGGTTTTAATTTATGAGTTTTACTTGCCTCAAAAGTAATCCACAAATTATATTAATGAACAACTTTTACACGAGACAAGGGTAAAGATAGTCGCTGCCACCACTATCACTTTATTTAAAAGTCTGCCGTGATAGAAGCAGACAAGGGAATGTTAATAATGATAACAAACGCGGTTTACTATATGGTCAAATTGGTGCAGGGTAGTAATATTAGGACAATAGAGTTTTACCTACGCGTTGTGCTACCACGTCACAAAGACAAGGGTTGGAATAGGATGGGCTCAATCAAACACGATATTCCAACAATAACAAAATTATATAAATTTTAATAATCAACTACGATCAAATACATTTATATAATTCAAATAAACTACAACGCGTAACTTGATTGTATATAAACTCTAAATTCTTACTTTTCTAATTTACAAACAATTTTCTATATTGTGAATATTTTTTTTTCACAAATTTTCTTGATCGCATTGTATAAAAAACAATTTTTTCTAAATTTACATTAGCCCTGAAATATGCTTTGTATTTTGTATTTAATTACCAACTATAGATAATTGTCAAATATGATATCTGGCACTTACTGTAGGGTTGGAAGTAGCAAGATTTTGGAATTGGATAGATGTGTGAGTGAGAAAGATGTAATATTGTGACTTTTTAAAAACTTTGATAACTCCTATCATACAGAATTAAGTCGGAAATAATTTATTTCGCTAGTCTAGGCCAACGTTTCGCTGCCTATTGCAGCTTCTGCAAATAATTTTTTTCCGACTGCAGTCTTGTTTATTTATTTATTCCATCACCAACATCAGTCGTTTATTCCTCTTTTCATACAGAAATAAGGTCTGAATTGACTATAAGTTCTTAATTTCCTAATTTGCTACTATGGTGAATTACCCTATTGTGATACAACTGTATACATTAGCAGTACTTATTACGTTACCGTTCTGTGTACATCCTGTTATGATTTCTGCCACACCTGTTCGTATAAACCTCCTTTTTACTATTTCCTCTCTCAGTTTTTCATTTCTAATTATCAAGTATTTCATTTCACTAGCAGGTGACAAAATTAATATCTAATTCAAGTGCTTCTTTGTTTAATTTATGGAAATGGTTTCAGTTTATAATTTTAATATGATTAATTGGTAGTAAAATTTATGGGTAATAAGTTGTTTTTTTTATAGCGATGGCGGTTATGATTGTGCGTTTATTGTATTTTTATTAGAATGTGTAAGTATTTTAATTAAGTTACACATCATAAATTATTGATAATTAAATGTGCAATGTATTCATTTTTATAGTTATGATTAAATGTGTCGTTTGAAATTCCGGTAACCTACAAGAATCACATATTCAGAACTCGTAAGGAACCACCTCAATTAAGTTTGAATATTTACTCCATTCTTATATCATGATCACGATCCAAACGAAAACTATATCTTTGATTCAATTAGGTGATAAAAATTGTTATTCGAACTCTTCCAATTACATTTCTTTCCAATGATACTGCAAAGAGAAAGATGAAAAAACAATGATTGCCGCTCGGTAAAGATAGTGGGAAGTACATACGTATTAATGTGGCATAAAAGCGTAGGTGGAAGTTAATGTATGAGTAGCAGCAATTTGGAATTAAATGTAGATTAATATTGTCCAAGACGTGGGATAGATTTTGTTTTTTGTTGAATGCAACACCGTAATTTAAAATCTCTTTGATATATTAATATGATTTGTATATCACGACGTGCATTTATTAGATGGATTAATAGTTGTTCTTGTTTTTTAGTTATCTTGTTAAACAAGAAAACTATTACTCCAATTAATTTTTTGAATGATAAAAGTATCATTACAATTTTTCTTTAAAGAAATTATATAAAAGGTATTATTCCACATAGGTATGTCATTTTCATCCAATTATAATGCTTCATTTGTTAAACGAAAATATTTTATAAAACCGCAATAAGATCTCTAAGCAAATAGGTATTCTTGTAATTGAACAATGAATTTAGGGCTAGTTTTTCATTAACTGCTTAAGTTACGATTAACTTAACCATGATTAGATTTAACCAGGACAAGTTAATCATGGTTAAAGCATAGAACGTTTTCAATCATGTAGACATCTCCGGTTACATTAACCCTGGTTATCAAGTTTCTAGTTTAGGTTGGCAAGAAAAATATACGACTGCTCTTTTCATATTGCTAGATCTGTCAGTTCTTAGTGTTTGTTTAGTTATATTTTAAGGTTATTATGACACAATATCGAATTATGACAGAAAAACATAATGGAAGTGTAAATTTGTCAGATAAAGAATGCATTATTATAGTCAATTTGATAATGACATGATAAAATTAAGCAGCCTCCTGATCATTTCTATAAGCCTAGGTCTCCCTCCCCAGCACATCCACTACGATTTTCAGCTTTTCTTGTTCGTCCTTCAATTCAAGTGTAAATTTGTCAGATAAAAAATGAATTATTATGGTTAATTTGATAATAACATGATAAAATTATTTACGCCAACAATTTATATTATATATCGTATCGGATACAATACTTACTGACGAGTTCTTTAAAGGAATAATTACGTTTTTTATTGTGACAATGAAATTCAACTAAAATAATATTTTTTTTATCATGTTTTCCTGCTAATGTATTATAAAAGATTATTATTCCGAAGCTACTGGTATAATTTTCGAACAAACAACAAAGAAATATTTTCCAAAATAATAAAAGCACCGTATGATGATAAAATTGATGATACCAGTATACAACTACCACCATTCTTAATTCCACACATTAGTTACAAGTCAGTAAGGCTTAGAACGAGTAGCAACAAGTCGATCCACAGATAACAAGTTGCAAATGTCTCAGTAGAGCAAAAACTCGGTATGAAAAAACGTCGTAGTGGCTACACGCAACTATCTCAATAATAAGCTGCCCACCATGGAAATATAAATGGTAAATTATTTGACATAATTACATTTAACGGTAAATAAATGCTTGCTCATTGAAAATTCTTCCGAGCAAAAGGTCATTCTGTAATGTTATTGATAGTAATCACCCGTATGTGCTACAGTAAAGTCAGACGATAATTGTTGCTGGTTTTTGCTGAGGCAAAGAAGGTATTGCCGACATAAGAAGCATGGGGGACATTTTTAATACTTGTAATTGATTTCAGTGATCATGAATTTGTTAAGTTATTTCCAAAACTGTAATCTTCCAATGAACAACAAAAGGTTACAAACATAGAATAGAACAACTGTATACCATAATTACAAAACTAAAATTAAAATTATTATGTTTTATGTTTTTTTTAATAACTATGATCGAAATTGATAGTAAAGTACTTTAAAAACTCTTATGTCAAATTCAATTAACCTATATTTGAATAGAATTATATTTTTGTAGTGTAGTTTAGCACTACCTAAAATAGCAAACATATCATTCTATAATATTATTGGTAAATTTATTTATTATTTACCTTTTATAATAATTTATATGATTTCATGCAGACGACGTCTAGACAGGTGTAAACATAAATGAAAATTATAAAGAATTATTTGACAATTTGACAGTACTTTTGTTATAACAACCATCCATGTCTCTATAGTTAGCTGATGTTTTACAAACACATAATGCTGTAAATTTTTGTTTTTAATTAATAATTTAATTTAATTTATTTTATCATATGGTTTATTCTCCTCGGCTATCGCCTCGTAAATTCCATATGCGTAATAAAAAATTGTAGTTCCGTCCCTTGATATACAAATAAATATTGTTAGACGTAGCAACCAATAAAAGAACTTACTTATTTGGAAACCCAATCAATAAACATTTTTAATACCCAATCAGATGTGTATTTATAAACTTCATGGAATGACAATAAATCCATATTGTAGATTTATACTATGAGGGATGTCAATGTGTTTCACTCCTTCATTGTACAAAAGACAAATAATAAGAAGTACTTATTAAGTATCGTTATGCCAAGATATTAAATTATTGGTATACATTATTTCTAAGATGTTTACATCTCAAAAATGTTTGCAAAACTTGTTAAAGCAAGGTTTGGTACTTTGTTAGTATACTCGTAAGGTCTTCATTAGATTGTACGTCGTTTATAATTCATTCTTCCTTACTTTATTCTTACAAAGACACCAAGGACAATCCATCAAGTCTTATTAGTGCGTTATACGTTTCAGTCTAATTTTTATCCTTATAGATTTATTGTTGTGAGTTGGTGCGTTGTTCTAGAGCTCATAGCATACATGAAGATTTGTCTCTGATGAGAGTCTTTCCTTAAGTATCATAGTAAGATATTACATTATTGTTATATGTTATTACCAAGATATTTACATCTGAAAAATGTTTGCAAAACTTGTTAAAACAAAGTTTGGTACTTTGTTAGTATTCTCGTAAGGTCTTCATTAGACAGTACGTCGTTTATAATCCTTGCTTTATTCATACAAGGACACCAAGGACAATCCATCAAGTCTTATTAGTGCATTATACGTTTCAGTCTAATTTTTATACCTGTAGATTTATTGTTGTGAGTTGGTGCGTTGTTCTAGAGCTCAGAGCATTCATGAAGATCTGTCTCTGATGAGTGTCATTTAGCTTCGCCTTCATTAGACGACCGCTACATACGTTCACGTCTGCATAATTAAGTGTTAAATTATCCACGCATTTATCAGCGTTAAGCGTGGATGGAAGAGAAAAGGACGTTTATTACTCCTACGCATCTAGCTAAAAATAATACCATACTTCTATTGGTAGATGTTGCTTGTACTAATATGTTACATTTTTTAATACTGTCATACTTTATTCACTACTATATAAGTAACTAGTATAATATACAGGGTGTGTTAGCGAACACCAACGAATAGACACATTTTGTTTATACAAAAGTTTTATTATATTAAATATAATGTTTCATGAAAGAGTGAGAAAAAAAGTTAAAGTAATATGTACGTGTGTGTTTAATTTATGTTTGACAAAAGTTTTCTGTAATAATTATTTGTACTACTAGGTAGGAAAGTTATCCTTTTCTGACACGAAGGATATGTATTCTTCTTGAGGACGAACAAAACAACATAATAAAATTATATAATAATAATTTGACATTTAACTTAACCCTAATAAAATTTAAGAAATTGATGACCAACATTATAAATAGAATATGAACAAAAAACAAACATTTTATTTTCACATATAAAAGGTTAACAATTCTGTTCTATTATTTACAGAGTATATAATAAAAATACCTAGAATCAAAGTATCAAAATTATCTAAAGTTACAATATTTTAAAAGCATGTTGACGTATTTTATGTTAGTCTGCAAACGAACTGTATTTTTCTTCCCTAGGAAATAGTGAGATTTTGTAAGTTTGGACCCAGTAAACGTCTACTTTCTTGCGCACGCACACGCAAGAAAATCTTATTTTCAATATGTGCAAGATAAAATATAAATTACATCTTATACTTGATAATAGTTTAATACCATTTATATAAATATGTTACCAAAGTTAAATGTATATCTGTTTATTTGATTGTATGTTTTGTATGTTATTAGCACCCTGATGAAGACTGATTTACAGTCGAAACGTAAGTGTGTTAGAGGATTTTATTAAATGACTGCAACCCCAAAAATGAATTTTTCTTATAAAAAATTTAATTCTGATTTATTTTTAAACGAGAATTGAGAACTTACAATTATTTTGAAAAAATAAAAACCGCAATTTTTCACTTTTTATAAATGGTATTTAAAGAACAATGACCTCGATGTAAATATTTTCTTTGATAACGTTCATCAGATTTTTATTTGAGAATCGAACAAATGTTGTTTCCGTCATAAACTTATGTTGCATTATTGCCAATGATAGCGTCTGTAGGTGCGTGATGATATGCTGCTTTATTAATTATTTCCCGAGAATAGAATTATGCCCCACTGTATAATTAATATTCGCAACATTGCGACCGCTACAGAGTAACTATTACCTCCGTAATCACGCTAGCTGCTTACCAGTTTTTCTCGTAAAATTTTACTCTAATCGCAGAGTAAATGTAAGGTAATCAACTAATGTTAAATGCTAAACAGAACCAATACCACGGAAGTTGCTTTTTAATCTATGCCTATTAATTATTTATAATTTCACGCTATTATTTGTTATTGATACTCTTTTTCTCTGTGTATGACAATTTTCCGTTATTATGAGTTCGCTTTATTTATAATAAGCAAAAAGATGCGTACTTAAGAGTATTATGCAATTTGTTTTTGATGTCAATTAGCACAAAAACATGACAGGGAATTGGTGTGTCTAATTGGCTTCCTCGTATATTGGATTAATTTTAAAAATAAGGTCACCATTGATATGATTGCCACCAGAATCTATGTATATATAAGGTGTTAAAAAAAATGTTTGAGTAGAATTTCAATCCAATATTATCTACATTAAAATAACTTTCTTAGAAGCCACACAATGCTGGAGACGGTTCTTTCTATCCTCATGGCAGTGCTGGAACTCTGATACTGGATCTTAAGCTGGTCGGTTACAGCCGTTTAAATGTTTAAAAATATGAGAACAATTGATATAATAGCCACCAGAAACTATATATATATATATATATATATATATATATATATATATATATATATATATATATATATATGAGGTGTTAAAAACATGTCAGAGTAGATTCACAATTCAATATTGTCTCCTTCAAAATAACTTCCCTGGGAAGTCACACACTGATGAAGACAGTTCTTCCTATCCTCATGGTAGTTGCTGGAACTCAGATACGTAGATCACCGTCAGCTGTTCGGTACAACCGTTTAAATGTTTTGAAGTGTACCAACATGACCTTGAGGTGATTTTTAAATCTTGGGATGAATCAGACGAATAAGGAGGCTGAGGAGCCACAGGAATGTTTTTACTGGTCAAGATCTCATATTTTTAAACCATTTTTGCGCAAATTTTTTTCATCCCCAATGAATTAGTCAAAATCTGAACGGTGGTGTGAATCAAATTTAACTCTTCCTCAATCTAAATGCACAATATTCCAGATTCTGTCAACATTTTCATTACTTCTTGTAGATGAAGACCTTCCGCTGCGTATTTGATCTTCAATCGACTATTTTCCTTCTGAAAATGTCTAACACCGAAAAACCTGGTCCCTTGAAATAACACTGTCTCCGTAGGTCTGCTAAAGTTTTATAAAAGTTTCCATTGAATTGTGCCCAAGTCTGAAGCAAAACCTGGTACCAAACCGCTGTTTGAAATTGACGTTACTCATTTTTAGAATGCACAAGAAAAAACTGTTTTACGATCAAATAAAAAATACGGATAACATATTTATTGTTACTGCATGTTAGTACGTGCTAAGTGCTTCCATTTTATATCGAGCATAACATAAGTTTTTGTTTTATAGCTTGACTTATGTTGCGTAGCGTACATTAATCTAATCTAAATTAACTAAAACTAGTGACAAAGACACATATGAATATTTAAGCTATAAATGCACTGTAAAATAGTAGAAAAATTGGACGCATAATTTTTAATTACAGAAAAAATTCATGTAGATCTATATGATATTAATGGACATTTGTAAACAAATGTTGAGAAATATTTTAAAAAGTTATATTTATACGTTTTATTAATTGTGCTTGTTTATAAGGTTATAATCATGACAATCCAGCTCCTGGTTTAATCAGATTGTCGATTTCTCAGTTCAGTTTACCCTATTTCAATCTAATCTAATTTATAATTAAACTTAACTAAGCTTAAGGAAAATATGTTACCAGTCATATTACTTAATTTATACTGGTCGTATATATATATTTTTTTTTCTAAAATTGAATACTTTTATTTTCTGAACATGCCTCGTACGTTGCACAAAAGGGTTTAAGTATGAATATTTCCATTTGTACATGAGTGGGTTTGAAGACGATTCTTGCTTATAAAAGCGTTGATTACCCTTCGAAGGTGGTAGGACTCGCCCACTAACCCACGTCCATTGTGATGGGCCGTGTCCTAGCCAGGGTTGGACTGTAGCGAATCCGCTCCTTTCACACTTAACGAGCTGTGTTAGATACGGTTGTTACACATGAGATTAACGTTCGCTATATAAGAGGCAGATTTTTACAATTTACACAATGTGGAATTGAATCATGAAACTAATAGTGAGCAAAAATAATGTTAAAATTACAATTCCACATAAGTACACTAAATTAGATGAGTAAGTGAATTATAACCTTATAAGTTTTTTCAATTAATTACTTTTTAATGAAGTAGTCCCTTGTGATACATTTTCTGTTTTCGTAATGTCAATACTATATAGAGTATAAGTATTTATTATAGTCAACAATAATCTGTTTCATAACAATAAAAAATTAGGTTTTTTTTTATTTTTGACAAATTATACAAGATCCGTTACTCAAAGAGTAGTCAGATCTATGTTACTACTGTTGTTATACTACTGATGACAGCAGACTCATAGTGAATAAATTATTTACAAGTGTTCCTTGTATTTGACTGGAAAATTGCAACCAACTATTATTCGAAAGCGTTTATGTTCGAATAAAACATTTGTGTATTGAATCATTACTAAACTACCAGCTACCTGAGTACAAATTTATTTGAAATTTAAATATAATTTAGACAACATCGTAATTGTTGTAATAGTAAGTCTACAATATAAGATATATTAATTTAAAAATATAACAATTTCATTAAAAATCAGACAACCATGAAAATAAAAAAAAAAAATTCTATATGTCAGTTTAGTGAAGTATCACTGATTATAATTGTTATTGTCTGTATTAATTTTATTTAATTTGAATTTATATTCTTGTTCTTCAATAGTATACCTATATTATAAAAATATAAAATTATCTATAATGATATATAATTAACTGTCAAAACTGACACATCGATATTTTCCTTTATTATTTCCATAGGTTTGTGATTTTAAAAGAAAATATTACATTTTATATTTATTAAATCTCGTACTGCTAACGTGCTGTTGCATCAATTATATTGTTATCTGTACGCTATTATTCTGACCCCATAATCACGATTTGACAGAAATATCACTTTGCCTATTAGCAATAAATACGTCACGCAAAAATGTGATTCTTTTATTTATTAAATTGTTAAAATGAAGTAATCTGTATTAAATAAGATGTAGAAATTCATGTATTATTGTCCAGTACAATATGGTGACTTAATAGTTAGGCGGAGAGTTTTTATTTACCAAAAACTGTCTCCCATGTTATATGTCTATAACAACACTTCCTTGGGACACACGGTATATATATATATATATATATATATATATATATATATATATATATAAATGAATGTCATAGACTATACAGATACGATCAAAGACTCAATAACAATAACTATATTCAAATATAACATATGTTAGTCTTGTTAATGTTTTGCCAAGTGTATAAATCGGCAATAAGGCACGTTCTCATTACAATTCAGAAGATGAGATCCGATTAGCGATGGTTTGTTTATATGAGTGTCCGTTGTTTCATATTCCACAGAATGGACAATCAACCGCAGACAATACCTACGATGCTATCTGCTCCATTTCTATTTCAAATGTAAAATGCTGGTTCTAATCACAGCGCAGTATCGCATGAGATACATGCATACATGTGCACATATTTACTCGCTTCGCATAAATTTGCATTTATCTAATTCATAAATTCGCGGGAACTAGATTTCTCGAATCTTTAAATGATCATGACTATAAATAATAAACTAAATGTGTTACTTTATTTTTATATAATTTTTTTATTAATTTAAAATGATAATTGAGAAACCATAAATTAAAATTATAATAATGAGAGATAATGCATTTTTTACGTAAGTATAACTTACTTCCATGGCAACATAACATAAAGTTTTATTTCTATTAATTTTTATGTATGAAATTACTATTACTAATAGGACTTTCATGTTCTATTGCACTCCGTTGACAATAATAACCAAAAAATAAATGTTATCAGTTGCTTACGAATTATATTGCTTTATATAAGCTGATTTATATAAAAGATCTAAAACCAAGTGGATCTTTCCGTTTCTGCAACGGATTAGTTATTATATGAAAGATGAAATGAAAAGGAAACAAGGTTAAAAATTACGTGAAAGTGCTTTGAATTGAAGCAATAATCAGCGATAAATTGTTGTCCAGCAATATGAATGTCAGTTACACCAGAACTACAATGGATTTATCTGCTTCCTCAATCGTTAATTGATTGTACGGGTATTGCGATTTAGATAAAAATAACTATTGCGTGATCCAATCAAACAATTTTTTTTGCCTTAACCTTAATTGTAATTTCTTATTTGATCCAAATTATTCATCATCATCTATGGCATAACATTCTTTGATGTGTAACACGGTCGCTTGGCGGCTGTGCATTTTTGAAAATTTTTGATATTGTACTGCTCCGTTGTTACGAAATTTGACCATATAGTAAACCGAGTCTGTTATCATTAACATTCCCTTGTCTGCTTCTATTACGGCAGACTTTTAAATAAAGTGATAGTGGTGGCAGCGAGTATCGTTACCCTTGTCTCGTGTAAAAGTTGTTCATTAATATAATTTGTGGATTACTTTTGAGGCAAGTAAAACTCATAAATTAAAACCCTTGTATGTCACGTACTAGATTTCGTATTAGGCGACCGTAACTGTTACAGATGGAACAGGGCCTCTAGTATCTAAGGTATTTATTTTGAAACAAGTTTTATTTGTATTTTATTACAATATTCCAGAATAAATCTTTAATTTCTTCTCCAGTTGCATCGTATTGGAACGACGTTTCTGATCTTCAGTGTAATACGAGTAGCAATCAATTTAGTAATTGTCTTAGTATTAATAACTAATGACATATTAGAAAATGTTACATCTTAAGTGAAACTCACGGTATGAGTACAAAAACTAAGGATTATTTCTCATAAGTAGTTAAATAGGAAATGTGTGTGTTGATAATCCAAACATCTGAATATAAAGAAGTAAAAATAATGACAAATAAAAATGCGTCGACATCCCATTCCATTATTTATTCCGTTGTAATCCGCTAAATCCACGTGGGCTGTGTCCAAACAATCAACAGTTCCGGATTATACACGTAGGTTCATGATTAACACTACATCTAACCCCACCAAATAAGTCGCGTCGTAGCCTATATGATCTAATATCTCTCGTTCATGAATGACGGATAAAAGCTTGGATCCAAGCATGCTATAAATCCACCATCGATGCTTGATAGTGTTTTGTCTGCGTTGGAGGAGCGTGGGTTTAGTACTACTGGTTTATGAACGGAATATTAAATTGTTACTACTGTTGTATTTTGTGATTTATTCCGGTAGTAAATTTTGATGGGTTTTATTTAGAATCGATAAATAATGGAGACTTTATGGAGGAAATTTTTGTGATTCAAAGCAATAATATATTTTCAAGAATATTTACTATTGGGAATAATGTGTACGAGTATCATAACTTCTGACAAATAATTGTTGTAAATGATCTTATCATATTCCATATTATTCAAAACGAAATAAATGTCTTTACAATTATCTTCGTATAATATATAACTATGAAGTTTTTTAAAAACTGCACAAAATGTGCAATTTGAGACCTTGTCTCTTTTCACTAAACATAGTCGAACTTTTAGTTTATATTACTTGTCAAAAAACAGGTGCCTGTTTTTTACATTTTTTTTCTTTCATAGGTATTATAGTAGTACTTATATATACAGTCTTGTGCATTATAGGTTTTGAGCAAAAATAGTCGAAATATTTTTGGTGTCGGTCTTTGCCAAACACTCTGTATAAAAATGTTTACAAATTATAATTATCTTCGCTTTGATAATGCTTTAAAACTTTTTTGACATTGCATCTATTTTTATTTACAAATATATTTGATGCTAATATTATGAAACCATTTTTAAATCAATTAATTTGACAATTTTGAAGGTGATTCTGGCGTTGACAATTTGTACTTCTTTGTGTATTGGTAGTTTCGTTAGTTTAATCTACATATATTTTGGTATGTTTCATTCATTATTATATTTGTATAAAATACTGTCAGTTACATACTTGGGAACTCAATCGATTACACCTGACAAGATGATGTCATCAATCCTCCTTCCCTCCCAATGATTTGAATCACATGGTTACAATTGATGACGTGAGGATCCACCCCAGGAAATAGAGTGTATATAGGTTCGAGTTTCTTAAAAATGACACTTTGCATTATTGTCCTAGTTTACTATGGTACCAAGAAAACGGTAGTGAAAACCAATGTTTTATGTCAAAAAAAGGTAAATAATGGATGTAGTGTAAAATTTAATACAGCATCATTCGAATAGGAGTTCAGTAGTAAAATCTCTATGAGTACATTTATTTGTTAAATAATGTTTTTCTTCTATTTTAGAAAAGTCTTGCTGCATAGATTACCAAAATTGTATCTATTATGATTACAAGATTTTTTTGACTGGTGATAAATAGAAATAGGGCAAAGATTTTCTGGAAATTAGTCATATTTGGAAAGGATTTATTTCGTTTTCTCCTGTTGAAGACGAAATAAAATCTTTCCAAATTAGATTGATTTCCAGAATATCTTTATATTTAATTATAATTATTTACTATCTCCAGGGTACTAATAGGTTATATTCTTTTCTAAAGACCTTTTTATATCTGTGAGAATGTAGCAGCAGTTATGTAGTGCTATATTCTCGCTGTCGGAATGTTATTATCGCATTACGTGCAATGAAAATTTACAGATCCCCGTGCAGTATTAGCTGTAACTGCTCCGGCTGGTATGCAGTAGCTTCTTTTATTGGCTGGCTTATTGAATGATTGCTCGTTCAATAGCTCATCAGATGTTTTTATTACAGACACAATGCTGACAACTTTGTTTATAAGGTAACTTGATTATGGGGATAGCTTTTTAATTATAGTGGGAATCATTGTTTATATCAATGTGTTTTCCTGGCATTTTAACGGCTCTATTCAATATACAGCGGTAAAAATTGTCACTACAGAATGATCAGTGTACATTAGTACAAATGGTATAGTACGACAAAAGATCTCAAGTTGACGTTTAAATTGTTTTATGGTTGTGGTATATATTCAATGTTTTGCTCCAGGTACCCAGCTAAGCACTGGATTTGGAAATCCCAAAGTAATATTAGCATGCCTAACTTAATATAGATGGATTACTGTACGACATGGAAATAACTAGACAGGGATGTATTTAAAATTTTAATACCGTTAATTTCTTAGCAATAATAATTATCTTCGTGGAATTGCAAACAATTTTTGCATAAAAGCGAAACTGCTATAACTTAATGTTCTTATTACCAAGAGTACATCAACGTTACTACAACTTGTGACAATTATTAGAGTATTTTTCATAAAACATGGTATTAAAATTTTAAATACATCCCTGTCTAGTTATTTCCAGGTTGTACAGTAATCCATCTATATTAAGTAAAATATGCAAATGTTACTTTGGGATTTCCAAATCCAGTGCTTAGCTGGGTACCTGGAACAAACAATGTATTCTAATGGACATCGTACAATTCTATACCCTATAGCAGAACGCATAAAGGTCACATTTCTTTCAATTCTTTCACTCAGGGAAAAACTTTGAATAGATACCACAACCATAAAATAATTTAAACGTCAACTCGAGATCTCTTGTCAAACTATACCAAATGATACAAAAAATACATAACACTCAGAAACAATTGAAATGCATATATTCAAATGTACAAATAGTATTAGTTAATAATTCTAGGCGATACCTTTTAGCTGACCAGTGAATATTTAATTGAAAAATCTGATGTGAACACTACATGACTTCCTTGTAGGCCTATTAAATTTTGTAATCAAACGGAAGTAAAAAAAATATTGTATGAAATACGTAGAAAATAAGTTGGTTATCTTATGCTCACCTGCACCTCGTTTTATAATTTTTGCATACGTTAAATAACCACCTTTGTTTCTTTATTACAAAAATAACTATACTATAACAAACCTAGGATTGTTATGAGTAACATAACCGCCGCAGATGTCGTTTTGACTTCTAAGGCCTGGTATAATTCATAACACCTGTGGTTTGTTCAACAGTTTATATGTTTCATAAAATGAAGACGTTAGTATTAAATATTATTTTGTAATTTTTTTTATCAATAACGTATTTATGTATAGGTTGATATGACACCATAGTTACAGTTATATTGTCTCAAGTATTTTTGTAATTTTGACAAGACATTATGGTAACAATATTACCGTACAGATACAGTTATTAGTTAGCTACCAGTTTACTGTTACATGTGTAAACAAAGGCTTAATATTCTGAAACCGGTAAAGTAATTTACGGAATTTGTAAAGAAAAAGAAGTAATTTTGAAATTTCCTTAAAAAATTAAGAAAAACATAAATGTCTGGTCTAGACAGTTCCCGAAAAACTGATACTACCAACCTTCCACTACCAAAACTAAAAAACCAATTAACTTTTTTGAAAATTCATTCGTGTTAGAGAACGGTGCGTTGCCAAACAACAAATTCAATAACACGAGTCAAACAACCGAACAACACGCCATAACAACGTAAATACAACGTCGTCTAAATAACTACTCTCTATTCTGTTAAATGATATGTATAGGTGTGTGTACGTCACTTGCGTTTATTATTCTTTAAGACAGATTACCGATCAAGAGAAAGTAAATTGAAAATTGATCCGTAAAGAAAATTAAATATTTATAGGAAATTATCGATAAATTGATGTCTATTACTGTTTTATTCTACCAATTTTCCACTTGATTTTGCATTTTTTACGAAGATTAGCTCTAGGATTTAATTTTAAGATTTGTCGATTATTAAAGAAATGAAATATAGATCTGTTTCAGTGATTTCAAATATACTGACAGATATGTTAAAATATGAAATATATACTTATACCATTAAAAACACAAATAAAAAACATGTACCTATTATACTTGAGGTCCCGTTCTATCTAGGAATTTTATGTTGTGGAAGAAAAATTTATGAAATAATTATATTAGCAAAAATATTATATCTGTATCTTAACTAATGATTGAAATCTTGAAGGTTTTTTTTTGGTTTTTATTCCAATGATCAAAAATCAGAAAAAATCAAATGTAATTTAGAATAGTCAATGAAATTCAAATGTAGTTTTCAAGATTTCTGAATTACAATTGAATGAGCTAATTTAAATTTGATGCTTTCTTAATTACAATTTAGATCGTTGAAATGCATTGCTTTTTTCTGAAATTCAACTAAATAAGGTGTAGTCAATCTTTGTTGTTATTCTTCATGTTTTGCAACAAATTGTAGAATAGTCAATTATAGTTTAAAATACATCTAATGTAATTTTGAAAATTCATTTGGTTCTTCCTGAATAACATGTTTATTTCTAAATTACAATTATTTAATATGAGTTAAATTTGATGACATTTTTCCTCTGCTTTCGATGGTCACTCTGATGATTCTTATCCAACCTTTTTATCGGTCTTCCTATTATTTTGTCTTCCTTGTTCGAAATAAAGAAAGTATTGTTTTCGTGAAAATTTCAGTTTTCAGATTTCAGCGGAAATATACATTTTGACTATCCCTGAATTTATTTAGACTAGTTTCGGCGTGATGTCTGTACGTACGTATCTCTTATATTTTTTTTTATTGTAATCGGTAGTACCAAAAAGCTACTTTGCTCATGGTGTTTTTTTTTTTAAGTTTTATCATAACTCAAAAATTCGCCGTAGATTATAGAAATTTTGTGTATGGAATTCCTATAACATCTAGTTGTGCACTTTCATTTTTTGTTCAAATTGGCCTTTTAAAAAGGGTAGTTTATTTTGGGCATAAACAAAAATAATTATTTAGTTGGCTTCTGCAACAATATGAAGACAATTTAAGGGGTTTTAGATTCTGCCAAGTTCCCCCAGTACGTCACTGGTTTTCAAATCACTCGCATAAGCCTGTCATAGTGAAACCGACAAGCTACAGCACGCAACTAACCACGCCTGTAATTATATAAACTAGTCCAGCTCTGATACTTCATGTGCTTCATACATTACTCCGTACGACTAGCTACAACTACAAGCAATATGGGATCTATGTTGCATGTGATCTATGCGCACACTACCGCCGTGTATGTCAAACCGTAAACTAATCAGAGAGCGCGGTAATTGATTGCAGATAGCTAAATGAATACAAGTCGGAGTTGATATTAAAAAGGAGCTTTCGTTTTGCATGCGGGATTTAGCTGGTTGTGACAGGTCGGGAATAATAGAAGCAGACATTGATGGTTGAGGTTGTGAAATGTAAAACCTAACAATAGTTTGGTTTTCAATTTAAATGTACAAGTATAATCCAGTAGTTGCGAGTTCGACTATGCATCGTATCATCTTCAACCGACTGGATATGTCTTCAATAGATAAATGGTCATTAGATTAAATAAAAGACAAAAAAGAATAGATGTCGAACTGATTGAACTATGAAACGATAGACTTAATTCTACTGTTTCCTAAGGTAAAGGAGTCGTTCAATGACTCGAAGTTATGGATGAGATCGTTTTGCTGTTTTTCAATGGTAAGGAACTCTAGAAGCTGTATGCCCTTTGTAAATTTTATATGAATATTCCATATACGTTGTTTTCACTGAATCAGAATGCTTCATTTGATGGAAAACTTAAAAACCACACTAGTATCATTTTGATTATATTTTGGTGATTTGAAAAATTGTAGACTTAAACTTTTATCATTTGTGTCAAAATGACTCTTAGCTTGCTTTGTCTCTATTTTCCATTCCTTTTTGCTTGTACTTCATTTCATATTAAATTCAAATTCCTAAATTCTCTTTTTATTATTACGACCTGAACTATTTCTCTTTTCCTTAGTTTTATTGTCTTAAGAGATATTGATGTTATCAGACGTTGGACTGTTCTGTAAACATATAAGTAGCATTTTCATGATTTTTATTAATATGAAGGAATTTATCAAATTATTACTGTTTTTGTGCAGTACCGTGAATGTTATTGTTGAAAGAATAACGTGGCCTTAGCAGTCCTTTTTCTTGTAAAGCCAATTGTTTGATTTCTATAATACAGATCTTCTCATTTTTTATATATTACAGTCTTGGTTTAGTTATTTTGGTTTTCTTAAATTTATCTATAATCTTATTCCATTGTTATCTTTTTAGAGATACAACGACCATTTCTTTATTTGTTAGTTCTAAAAGATCTTCATTTTAGACTACAAATTAATTTTTCTCCGTTATAATGAGCGTTATTAGGGAAACAGTGACTTGTTACTAAAAGTCCGTTTTCATATACATCTCATTTATTAAGATACTTCCAACCTTTGTGCCTTCTGATTTAGATGTTTTTGGTTTCCGTAAATTATCAATAATCTTGTTGTATTTGTTAGTTTCAATTGATCTTCATTATTCTTGTTTAGACTATTTTGCAAATATTTTTTAATCAAAAGTAATTTAATACCATGATTATCATTCTTAGTTTCCAAAGATCGTCATTTTTTATTCTCTTAGACTATTTTGTCTAGTATCATGATTATCATTATTGAAACAATTACCTATTCCTAACTCCATATCACCTCAACCTCATCCCTCAAGCTCTGTCCAACCACTGCCTTCCCAATTCCAACTAACGAGCTCACAGCTCACATCTCACAGATCCCTTTCCCTTTCATCCCAGCAGAAGGGTCGAGCCGCAAGTGAAAGTGGTACTATCCCTCCTTTTCCACTGCAGCCATCTCTGTCGCCTGGTCGCGGCCCACTAGACTGCGTGAACGCGTGCCCGCTGCCCGGGTATGTGGACCGAATGTCGCTGGTCGCGCTCACTTTCCATTTCGTTCTAACGGGACAGACAAAAAACGGTGGTGGGGAGGCATAGCACTCCGGGTTTTGGAAGAGTGAAGATGGATTGTTGGTCCACTATAAAAAATTGGAGGTACTACGATATATATATATATATATATATATATATATATATATATATATATATATATATATATATATTCATGGTATTTTACTTAGTTATTAGTTTAAATTATAACAAAACATTCATAAATATGAACAATGTCAATTACATCAATTTAAAAATATTCAAGATACAAAAATTTCATGGACTCGACAATTTTAAAATCAAAACTCTACCAAAATTGTAAGTTACATAAAAAGTATTATTGTACATTAGTACTATTTTAATGACTTTTTTATGTAGTGACCTGAAGAAGGAAAAAAGTGATTCCGAAAGCTTGTCAAAGACATAAATTATTAGCCCGATTCCTGACTGCCATTCCCACGAAATACAGTTTCCTTAACTAATTGCAGTCACATTTACCTTCCACTGATATATATATATATATATATATATATATATATATATATATATATATCTAGATAAATAAAAACAGTTGGTTATTCCATAATAATTAGTATATTAGTGATGATCGTTTCGTCCTTTCAGACATCATAAAACTACATGTAGTCTTAATTAATTATCACACTGACTTGTCAAAATCCGTGATGTACAATTATGACTTAGTTACCCTGCTTACTTTTGTCTATGTCCTAAAACCGCTAAAAAAATTACATATCAGCTAAACGTAGCTATAATGATTCTAGTGTAGTTTCATCACATTTTACATAAAATGAAACTTCTTGAGTGAGTGAAACTGACGTGTGTATAATAATCACTACATATCATCAATCGTAACCATATGATTCAAATCATTAAGGGCAAAAGAAGGTTTGATGTAAATAAAGAAAAGTAAAATGTCAAAACGTGCAGTATTATATACAAATATATTAATGAAACATGCAAAAAGCGTTTTAAACTAAGGAAATTATGAACACCAATGATGCACAAATTGTTTATGCTAAAATCAGCTTCATAAATGACACGAATGACATTTTCGCAGTTATACTACTATTTCTATTTAATTTTTAATGTACACCGATAATGAGACAGAGATTAAAAGTCTCATCTATGTCACGTGTATACGACAAAGATGTTAGATAAAAGTTTAATAATTCTTGCAGCAGAAATTGATGACATGCATATCAATTTTGAAACCTCGTCTTTACTGATCAATTCAGCAGACGCAATATTATGAACAACAGAAATTAACATTCTAGGAAAAATATGTGAGAAAACGAGATTAGGTAGAATAAGAAACCAACCTAAAAGAGAAGAATGAAAGATCAATGACATATAAAACTTAATAAAAGAAATAAAGAAATACTGGACAAACAAGAACAGGTGAAGCAAGATTAAAACCTAGAAGGAATAGAAACCTTAGGAGATCACCAAAAAGATGAGCCGAAAATTAAATATTTTTATCAATAAAGCCCATGGAAAAGGATTGGTTTGAGAAAAAACAAAGATAGCCTTATAACAAAAGAAAAAGAAGGCTAAGAATTGTTTTCTGTTATTCTAATTATCATTTTTGATTTTAAGTTTCTATCTTGATGTATAGTTGTTGTCTCCAGTTATTTAACATAATATATCAACATGTACACATATTTTTATAAGAGACAGTACTGTAAAAATTTTGTAAACATTTTAATAGATAATAATTGATATTTCAAGGATGTGGACAAACAGTTGAAACCAAAAAATGTATGTGTAATTTCCACGTCCACACTTCATTTCATTTAATTAGTATTCTCTCACGCCGTATCCACGAAATAGAGTAATTAAAATAATTACATCGTTAAAAATCCTGCTGATAAAAACAGTGATATATTTATTTTATAAAAAGTAGAAAACCAATTACACAAAAAGTCTGAAGTAGGAAATAAACTACATCCAATTTATTACCTAGCAACGAAAAAACACCTAACGAGGTAAGATAAATGAAACAATCCTTTCATTACTAATAATTCTAAGTCATTAAATTAGAAGTGATTTTATGTTAGATATGCCATTTCATGTTGGTATTACTGACGCTGTGGTTAATTTCATTGCACTGCTGCCAACCATCTCAACTCAACGACCAATCAATTCCTTCTGATTAATTGGTTTTGTAATTATTCATGCAATAATAGACGTTAATGTAATACTCATCTAAATGGGCTTACAGGATTACCTACATTTAGTGGCACAGATGTCCCAGAATTGTGTAATTATTTTCTGTTTTGTTTATTTTCAGGACATATAATTGGTTTACCTTCAACTCTCATTTTATTATTGAAGTTTGTAAATAATGAAATCACAATAAATAAATACGTAAAGTCGATTTCTCTGAGCTGATCTTCACGTCATCAATTGTAACCATGTGATTCAAATCGCTAAGAGGAAAAAGTGGATTGATGACAAGTTTATTATTTAAATAAAACAAAACGCACACAATTATAAAATTATAATAAATAAATACAGAAAGCCGATTTCCCTGAGTTGATCTTCACGTCATCAATTGTAACAATGTGAATCAAATCATTAAGAGGAAAAGATGGATTGATGACTTCTTCTTATTGGGTAAAAATTGTGATTTCCGAAGTAAATAAATGTCAAAACTGACAGTACTATATAGAAATATAATAATAGATTAAAATTACAAAAAGAGTTGTAGATTAAACTACCGAAACTACCAACACACAATGAAGCACAAATAGTCAACGCCAACGTCTATTATTTTAATTATCATTTTTAGTTTTATTATAAGTATAATTTTGTAAAGCTGAATATAATCTACACTGCTAGACAAAAAAAAAACGGACTAACATTAAAAAAATGTTTCCATTATTTGTATCCACTAAATTATAATATGTAATTGAATTGCAATATAACTTCAAATATTAACGTGGCATAATTTGAAATTGACTGATATATTTGATTATTTTAATACTATCAATATTTATTGTTAAAATCAAATTTTGACGAATCTGTTTAAAGTTGATTTTAATAGAGTATATATGTCCTATGTTAGGACGTCGCATTCGAAGCCGAGGAATCCATATAGAATTAAGATATATTTTTAATATATAAAGTGGAAGTTATAAGTCGACATAATTTTGAAAGTTTCATGTAGAAATTGTAATCCCGTTGTTAATCTTATTATAAAAAATATGCGAAATAAAGAGAAATTGAGTGTATGATATATTTCGTTCAACAGTTTTCTCGTCCTGTGGTGATTTTGTTAAGATTACTGTCCAGCTTACGATTTGTCAATGTCATGGCCCTGTTGATATTGACAAACCGTTATTATAGTCTTCTCGTCATGATATTAAATTAGCATAATCGCTTTCATTACAATATTTATCCCATTTGTCAAAGAAATGAAATCATTGTAAAACGTTTTGTTGAAATGGTTTCTTTTTTGTTGTAAACATAACATCTATTGTTATAATTTCAAGAGCAGAGTTTTACAAAAATCATTTAACATATCAAATCGTTTAGAGGCGAATTGTACAACTTTTTTGTATCACCATTGACGTATAAGCATAATTTCTGTAGCAACATAAATTGTAAGTGACTGATAACATTTATTATTTGGTTATACGTACTAACGACGTGTTATAAAAAAAAATAACAGTCCTTGTAATAGGAAAATTGTAAAAAAAAAGTTGACATTATTTGATGGTAATTATTGCTGGTGGCATGAAATTATAAAAAGCTATTCGAAATGTACATAATACAACTATTCCCGTTTGGTAACATGAACTTCGGCTCCGCAAGCTTCACCTCGGTTCGTATCTTCTTGAAGATTATAACGTGTTTATATTCCTTGCACCTTAGACTTAAGTTTAAGGTAAAGTATTTGTAAAATGTAAGCCACTTAATTGATTACATTTATTAATTTTAAATTTTTATAGTTTATTTTGCCCATTGCTAGACGACCAAATGTATATGAAATTCAGGGCATTTTAGTATGTAGTACTAGAAGATTAAAATAGTTGTACATGTATGGTTAAAAGTCAACCTTTTGCCTTCAAATCTATATGCCCTATAAATATTAACAGGGCAAAAATAAATTAAACACCGTATACGATGAAGACACTATTTAGATGCCGGCAACTGACGGTTCGTTTGCCGATAATCATTTCACACAAAATTTCGGTATAGGTAGGTATTTTAACATGTATAAGTGCTTTTAACTATCACCTTTTATATATCATGTATAAATTAACTTCATTTATTTTCTCAAATTGTAGCTTCTTGTGATCACAAAAGTATGTCAAAGTTAAGATGAAACTTTTTCTACAATTTTGACATTAAAATCTTATTAGATTTTGCCGCCCAGCCAGGGTACGGTACACCTTTTGTACCCCTAATTACTACCCTGATGAAAATTGTATGATTTTAATAATTACTTGCTAGTAGGACAGTTATTTTCAATAATACTCCATTAATAATTGAAACCAAATAAAAAATGGTATCAGAAACTTACAAGTTATGTTACTTTGGATGTAAGTTATACTCACATTAACGGTGACTCAAAAAATATAATACCTCCTCGAAAGGTATAATGTACTTCACATTCTTTATAGCTTTAACAACTAATTCGTATACTTTTTTAAAACGTTTTTTTTACGTGTACCAAAAATTTCTTCAAAATTGTTTTCTCCAAATTTCGCAAACCAGCTCAATTTCTCAAAAATTTTAATCTTAATTGTGTTTATAATTAAAGTAGAACAGATATTTTCATTAAAACTCCATTAATAATTGAAACCAAATGACAATGTTATCAGCAACTTTCGAGTCATGTTGCTTCGGATTTACGGTAACGGTGACTCAAAAAATATAATACCTTGTCGAAAGGTATAATGTATTTAACATTCTTTATTTATAGCTTAAACAACTAATTCGTATACTTTTTTAATATGCTTTTTTTCCATGTACCAAAAATTTCTTCAAAATTGTTTTCCCCGAATTTCGCAAACCAGCTCAATTTCTCAAAAATCTTAATCTTAATTGTGTTTACAATTAAACCCAAAGCCGTTGTCCAACCCACGTTGACGATACCGCTGATAACAATGCCCACAGGTGCAGGTAATTACAGGATTGGCGGTTATTGAGCGCGAACAGCGAACAGCAACAGCAACAGCGAACAGGTTATTACACGCAGATTTCGGCACGGACTGGAGTTTACGACGTGGTTTGTGGTCATTTGAACTTGGATCTTTATTTGTTGTGATACTTCTGACGACGGATGGCATTTAAATGAGTGTGTCAACATATGGTTTAATTGTTTTGGACTTCAATGAGAGACTTTCTCACACGTTCAAGTTAATATCTCTACTTTATTTTTATTTCGGCGAACCGGAGTGACATTTTCGTGCATCGGTAATTTACCTGGAAATTTAATACTGCGTTTATTGTCAACGAATTTCACAATTAAAGATAATTTGAACATACAAACTTGACATGTAAAATATTATAAATAAAAAAATAATTTTGTTAAATCTACAGACGAATCGAGAAACAACCTTTTTTCAAATATTTTTTATATAATTACATTAAGACAAGAATTACAGTATTTTTAAACAACTGAACACGTTTCTCTCAGGTAGTAAACATTATGGTCCTTACTGTATTTCACCTTAATTGACCACCCTTCCATCAGGTGATAAACATTATAGTGTCTGGTTTTTACAGATGATGATTTTTGATGTAAATTAATTAGGGTAATAATTATAATAGTTCACAGTCAATCATTGAATGAGCACCTTCTTTCATGTAGTAAACATTACGGTGCTAGTTTTTACAGAGGGTGATTTTGATCTAAATAAATTAGGGTAAGAAATAGCGTACTTCACAGAGAGTGAGCACCCTTCTCACAGGTAGTAAACATTACGGTGACTAATTTTTACAGAGGGTGGTTTTGAACTAATTAAGGCAAGAAACAGAGTAATTTACAGTGAGTGAGCACCCTTCTCCTGGTAGTAAACATTACGTTAATTGGTTTTTACAGTGGGTGATTTTGAATTAAATAAATTAGAGCATTTCTCACTGAGTAAGCACCCTTCTCTCAGGTAGTGAGAGGGTGATTTTTATCTAATAATATTAAGGGAAGAATTTAGAGTACTTCACAGCAAATGCGCACTCTATTCTCAGAACGTAAACATTGGGAGGCTCTTTTTTACGGAGGGTGATTTTGAACTAATTATATTAGGGGAAGAATTAGAGTAGGTTATGTAGTAAGCACATTACAGGTTTTATAGAGGGTGAAATTTAAACGAATACATTAGGGCAAGAATTAGTATGTTACATTTACAAAGTTGTTTTGTTTACAAAGTAAGAAATAAGGTAAATATCTGCATAGTTATTAAATTATGCTATACGTAATGAGAAATAAAAACGGTATCCTTCATCCGTAGTCCAATTGGAATATGCCTGTAGATATAATAATAATTACATCTGAAACAATATGCCTCCAAGTGGGCGTTGTCTAAACAAATGCTGCTTATTTATGTATCCTAGTTACCGTATATCTTCTCCACCTATGCATAAATATGACCTTTTGAAATGATCTGAATTGATCGCCGGTTTCCAAAGAACAAGAAGTTATTACTGGCCGCAGTCACGCTACGGCTTGTTCGCTAAGGCGATGCATTGTTTTACTTAATTAGAACAAGCCGTTACTGCAGGCCACTTCGATTACTCATCATATTCTTATTTATCACATCATTTTATAAGTGCCAATAATTGAAGAGTGTTTTTATTGTTGGTTTCGTCATGCACTTCAGGCGGTTGATAAAATCTGTAGAATTGCTGGATCTAAGTAGGTTAGGAACTACACTGTATTGTTTGCATTTTTATGTTGGTATTTTAATGGTTTGTTATTATTTGTTTAAACATTATTATTAATGATAATTTACGTGGGATGGCCTGTATTATATATTTCGGAGAATTTTTGAAGGACGATATAATAGTCTTACGTTTCACCAATATTTTTTTTACTATCGTTATATAATGAACAGATGTTATTAATTATATATATATATATATATATATATATATATATATATATATATATATCTTGTTTTGTTCTTTCAATTGTTAATTCTTATTGCTTTTAGGTCTTCTTACACTTGTCAACCATGTTGTCCTGGATATACCTCACCTTCTTTTTCCACCTGATCACCACTCGGTTATTGATTTTATTATATTTCTTTCTTCCGCTTTTTATACTGTTCCAAAGAAATCAGGACATATGGCAACCTTAGTTGGATGTCTTAACTAAGTGTGATTATTTTTTTAGTATCTTTTCTTTTTTAGTGGATGAGATGTGTCGGATTAACAGGAATTCAGCACTTCTGTAATCTACCCTTAATTTACAATCCAGAATTAGAAATCTCTTCTGTTCCTGCGATTTCTACACTTTTTCACTGATTCATATTTTTGACAGAAATAGTCAAAAAGCTCTCTTATCATACTTTATATAGTATATAGTTTTCTGGCCTACTGAACTGAACATAAGAATCACATATTATTGACATCTATGGTAATTGCAATTTTACATATAGTGGTACGGAAAAGTAACTAAGTTTTCATTAATATAATTTATGAGCTAAATAATTTCAGCACAAATAAACATATAATATAATCTCTAATGTCCTAGACGACCGTAATTAGTAAAAATTTTCTATTTCATTTTTTTTGCGTCCTAGATAAAAACGTCGTTTTCTTTTCTATATATATATGAATAGCTCCTACAAAGTTATCCTCATTATTATTGTTGTCGTATTGTTGTTTCTCTTTTAGCGCAATGCTAAACAACTCATTCTCTATTCTTGCCTGTCACTCTGAAGTGTCAACAACTTGACAAAAGACGCTCAACATGTCTAGTTAACATGCTCTCCAGCACATTCTCGATGTAACTTGTAAGTACCCGTACATCTGCAACTCACGTGCAGTTTATTTGCAAACAAATGAAAGAGTGCATTGTCATTGTATACTGCTACTGTGTTGTTTCTTTACAAAACAAATGTAGGATCGACAAGAAATTTCAATTGTTAATATGATATATGAGTTACTATACACAGTACATAGCTTTTGATAAAAGTCTTATACATAAATTAATGTAAAGATTAAAGATTAATGTATATTTCTTAGTTTCATTCAGAAGACGGGTATTCAAGTATTATATGAAACAATTATTTTAGGTCCTCGATTTTTTTTTCTATTGAAACGGTACCTAAATTCTCTCCTAAAATTTTACTTTAGCTACTACTTTCACTAACTTCACTGAGTTATATATCGAGTACTTCAATATCGATTTAGGAAAAAATACTAGGTTATTAACGATTTGTTAGATATCAATTTATATCTTAGGTTGTCTATAGTTACCGTGAGATATGAAAATATGTTTACAATGTTCATTGATTGATTTTCTTCTTATAATTTGTTCGAATACAATTACTATTTAATATTGTCTCCCTCAAATTAATTTCCTTGGGAAGCCACACAGGCGGTAGACGATTCTTCCTATTCTCATGACAGTGCTGGAACTCGGATACTGGAATCACCATCAGCTGATCGGTTAATAGAAGTTTAAATGTTTTGAAGTGTTCCTTGAGGTAATTTTTCAATTGCGGGAAGAGGAAAAAGTCACAAGAATTCAAGTCAGGCGAATAAAGAGGCTGAGGAGCCCCAGGATTTTTTGTAAAACTATTTTTGCAAAGATATTGTCATTCCCAATGAATTAGTCAAAATCTGATGAATGGTGGTGCGAATCAAATTTAACTGTTCCCCAATTTCTGTCAACAGATGATCTGAATGCACAAGATACCAGATTCTGTCGACGTTTTTATCATTTATTGAAGATGAAGGCCTTCCGCTGCCTGTTTCATCTTTAATCTTAAAATAACAAGTTTTATTAAGTTTCCAAGTTCCTGAAACAAAACTTGATAGCACATCGTTGTTTGAAATTGATTCATTCATTTTTTACAAGAACTCAAGTCAGGCAAATAAGGGAATCCGGAAAAAGAAAAAGAGGTAGACCCAGAAAAACATGGAGGGATGAAATAAGAAAGGCAGCGGAGAGTAAAAGAATCAAGTGGGAAGAAATACCAAGGCTGGTAAACTACCCTAGATCTGCTCTACTCCGATAACCTTACACCGAAAGGTAGTAAGGTTCATGGTTTAAGTACAGTAAGTAAAAGTGTTAGTTGTCGAATGTATAATTAAATTTTAATATATGTAATAACCTTATAATCAATAATCCGGTTCTAATGATGAGACTCTATTCCATATAAGAACATTGTGCCAAAGGTGATGTATCCAAATCAAGTGGGAAGAAATAACAAGGCTGGAAAAGGACAAGAAATAATGGAGAGACATTTGGAAGAAATTACCCCAGATCAGCTTTACTCCGATAACCTTACAACCAAAAGTAGATAGGTTCAATGTATTAAGTAAAGTAATTAAAAGTGTAAAACTGGAGGAGGGAGCCCCAAAATCATTATTGTCTAGGGCCCTTGAAACCAATAATCCATCCTTAATGATGAGACTATTCCATAAGAACGTTGTGCCCAAGGTGATGTAACCAAGCTTATTGCACTTTGTAGCTATATTCCCGTCGCAATTAAATCCATCACAATTACGACCCAGGTTCGACACTTTACACGTTTCATATTTCCACTCGCCCACGCCAAGCTAACTAACGCGCGAAAACTCGTAAATCGCGGTTGTTTTTCATTGTTTCATTATCGGGATCCAATTACATATAGCCCGAGGTCCTTCCCGATACGGTCCCGTGAACGAGCGGTCGTTCAGGGGTATGCAGGTTTGGACCGGTGGGTTGTGAGTTATCTTACTGCTGGCTCATGTGTTTCGACGTTATGGGAAGGTTGACGGATGATTATTTTAATTGAGGGTTGTATGGGCGATGTTATGAGGTGTTGTTAATGAGAAAATTAGCAGGCTTGGTACTTTAAATAAAATATGAATATAGGAATACTTATAACTTTAAAAGTGGATTACTGCAAATTATTAGGGCAAGGAACATATAGCTTATACCGAGTTTTAAACAAGTTGGACCCGTTGAGATTTGAACCTTAGTTTTCATATTCAATTCGATTCGAACTAAACTAGTATATCGAAAAAATAGTCTCCGTACACTAGTAAAGGAAAAAAGTTGAGTGTTATGAGAAGGTTGAAGGATGATTATTTTAATTGAGGGTTGTATGGGCGATGTTATGAGGTGTTGTTAATGAGAAAATTAGCAGGCTTGGTAATTTAAATAAAATATGAAGCTAGTAATACTTATAACTTTAAAAGTGTATTACTACAAATTATTAGGGCAAGGAACCTATAGCTTATACTTAGTTTTTAACAACTGGACCCGTTGGGATTTGAGCCTTAGTTTTTAAACTCTACTCAGTTCGATTCGAGCTAAACTAGTATATCAAACAAGTAGTCTTCGTACATCAGTAAAGGAAAAAAGTTTTCTATTCTTTTCAAGTTTTTTTATTGTAAATGTACACGACATAAATTATATATTGTAACTTACTATATTAATAAATAAAATAATGCATTGACTCTCTAACTTTTTCATATTGAAAACGAGAAAAAAAATAAATTATTATAGCAAACAATTAAGCCAATTTAGTCTCCGTACGCCTTTAAATTATGTAGAGTCAATGATATTTTGAACCGGCATTCATTAGAAATACTTCCCTTAAACGATTTGTCACATTTACCACTAATTTTCTTGGAGTTTGGGAGTCAATTTTACCCCATTTTCTACCATGTGGCAGTTCTTTTATATTCTTTGGGCGTCTTATTTTCCACATCGTTTTAAAATAAATCACAGAGATGTTCAATAGGATTCATATCTGGAGACTGTGAAAGCGTTTTTGATTGTTGTCTACAATTGTATAATAACTATTCTAGCAGTTTACGTGTAATATGTTTACCGTCATTATCTTGTTGAAAGATATAAGAATATCTTAATCCTAATTTTTCACCACATTTTTCCTTTATAGATACACCTTTTGTACTATATTTATAAATTATTTTTAATATTGACACATAATTTTGAATACTTTTCCCCATATTTGTAAGTATATTACATTAACCTAAATAACTAAATATATTTCAACAACAATTATCTTGATAAATGGAGTACCAAATGTAATTTGCAAAATCCCTTCCTACGCGAAATCTCAAATTTACAAACATTTTACATTTAGTACTACATTACAATAAAAACATTTATTATACGTCAAAAATATATGAATAAATTAAAGAGAACTTTAACACCCGCCTACGCGAGCCTGTACGAACAAGTAAATCCATTCATTGACAAAATCTGCAAAGGTGATGGCAGTTCAATGAAATATTTCTCTTGGGATATTCTGGCAAATGGCTTTATGTAGCTAAATTGTCAGCACATTTTTCAAGACATCAACAAGATAATAACCTTTCGTTTTTTACATTTATTTTTCGCAGTCGTTAATGTAAACAAGCCAAAAATGTTTGCATTATAACAACTTTTACGGGCAGTGGTGGCTCACTTTATTAACGTGCTCTGACTCAAATTGAGTTGAATTTAAGATTTACGGTTCAAATCCCAGCTTCGGCAATTTTTATCCAAACAAAAATATCACCAATTAACAGATCTTGTTTCGTATTTCGAACTATTTTATTAAAAGTAAAAAATGTGTACTTCGAACATTTTTTTTCATTTTCTAGACTTAATTAAATACCAATGCGCTGATTCCAAATCTTGCAATCGATTTTATTCTGTTGCTTTATTATCTAACTTTCATTTATTTTCAAAACCTATAACTTCATATCAAAGTTGTATAGAGTTAAAACATACCAAACAGCAGTATTAAATTAAAAATTGTGTTAAATAATGCGAAATATCCCAAAAATACACATGTTTGTGCCTAAAATTTTGATTTTGGGAAATAGTGTGCGGAGATAGATCTCGACACACTGATTTCAAATTTTCAAACGGAATTTAATTATCTCTTTTCGTTCCTAAGATATATGCTGTCAAAGTTGCACCTCAAAAAAGTGTGTTTTTTGGCTATATCTCCAAAATGGGTAGAGATACAATCTCAACGATTATACCAGTCGATTCTACGGGCAAAGTTACATAAAGAAATGTTTTTTCCACATATACGTTCTTTGGAACGATTAGGTCAAAAATAAGAAAATCGAAAAAACCTAAATTTCAAAATTTCTCCGAGGAACTTTTTTTCTCCAAAACTTTTCATTTTCTGGACTTAAGTAGACATCAATGCGCTGATTTCAAATTTTCAAACCGAATTTAATTATCTTTTACCGTTCTCGAGATATTCGTGTTCAAAGTTGAGTTTTGACAATACCTAAAAAAACAGGTTTTTTTAGGTATACCTTTTTAAGGGTTAGGTTTACGACTTTGGCGACCTCACCAATCGATTCTACGGGCAAAAATACAGAAGTCTACCAATTTTTAGATTTTTATTCCAACGGATACAATTTTTAGAGCAAAAAAACGAAAATCGCCAAAATCGAAAAAATTGCCTGATGAACCCCTTGCGATTTTTCTCGATTTTGGCCATTTTCAGTTTTTTCCTTGTAGAAATTCTATCTGTTGAGATAATAATCTGAAAATTGGTACACTTATGTAATTTTGCCCGTAGAATCGAAAGGTGAGGTCGCCGAACCCATAAACCTAACCATTTAAGGGATATACCTAAAAAACCTGATTTTTTAGGTATAACTTTGAACTCAAATATCTCGAGAACCGGAAGAGATAATTGAATTCGGTTTGAAAATTTGAAATCAGCGCATCGATATCTACTTAAGTCTAGAAAATAAAAAATTTTGATGACAAAAAGTTTCGAGGCGAAAAATTGAAATTTAGGTTTTTTCGTTTTTCTCATTTTTCACCAAATCGTTCCAAAGAACGTATATGCGGAGATAACATTTCTTTATGGAACTTTGTCCGTAGAATCGACTGGTATAATCGTTGAGATTGTATCTCTACCCATTTTTGAAATATACTCAGAAAACACACTTTTTTGAGGTGCAACTTTGACAGCAAATATCTCTGAAACGAAATGAGATAATTTAATTCTGCTTGTAAATTTGATATCAGCGTAGGTAATTCTTTAAAAAATATTACAAACAAAATTTTGAAAAATTTGAAAATTTTCGAATAATTTCGAGTTTGCGCAAAAAAAAATATCAGCGACTTAGGGAATTACTTCCTCTGGTATTACTATATACATAAACTATTTATATTTTCTTTAAAGGTACAAACAAGAATAAAAAATTAAAGAAAATTAAGTCTTCAGTATGAAATTGCTTAAACTCATTTTCAAACATCTCTTATAAGAAGTATATTTTAATGGGGAAGTTTAGCGTTTTTTTAATTTTTTTATTTTATCAAGATTGCCCTCAACAGTAATATTCTACATTGTATTTCATCCAAAGATGCCTAGATTTCTCAAAAAATTAAATTTTATACAAAAATGACGTCAGTGTGGCTCGCGGAGAACGTATCGTCTATCTTAACCAGCGCACGCTGGGTTCCCATGGCAACAGAGAAGCGTGTGGTGTAATGCCTCAAAATACAACCTACGTTCAAAAAGTCAGGTCTCACCATCCCTTCTGCGCAAGCGCATAACTCACTTGTGACGTCAGAGTGGCTCGAAGATAAATAATTAATTATAAATAATTGGCAATATAATTTTAACTTTCAAGTACATTTTAAGTTATAATTATTCATATACTTACGACTAAAAGATATTTCACATGTAATTTCAACCACGCTAAACTTCCCCATTGTAATATAGAATATTAGTTAACTCAACAGCGTTGGACAAATTTCTCTTCAAGTTAAATGTTCTTCTACATCCTTCCAAATATGAAATATAACATTTCAAAATCCATAATAGCCAAGCTATAGATTTCTTTCCCTGGTATCACTACATACATAAACTATTTATATATTCTTTAGAGGTACAAGCAAAGATAAGTCTTCAGTGTGAATTTGCTAAACGTCATTTTCAAACATCTCGTACAAGAAGAATACTTTAATTTTAATAGATATATATATATATATATATATATATATATATATATATATATATATATATATATATCACCAAATCTAGTGTTATGGAAATATTAGTTAACAAAACAGCTTTGGACAAATTTCTCTTCAAGTTAAATGTTCGTCTACATCCTTCCAAATATGAAATATAACACGTCAAAATCCATAATAGCCAAGCTATAGATTTCTTATTTGATTGATAAATTCCGAACTAATGCGTTTAGAAACCATTCTAGGTTGGTCCAACTTCCGTTTAGACTAATGACCATAAAGAATATAACAGTGGGCACCGCTACAATATCTGGTAACTCTCGTAGGAGCTGAGTAGGCTCTGACAAATGCGAGGATTAAAACCTGGCGAAATGCTTTCAGAGACGCGATAAATGAGACCTTATTACTTTCTCGATGAGATGAAAAATCGACAGTCATTTAACACAAGATATTGGCCTCGAGGGCCATTTTTAAGTGTGCTCTAAATTTATGCTGGTGGGTATGGCCTATTAAAAATACAGGAACTTGCGAATATGAACCAAAAAATAAACTTGTATGAACGTGCTTTTTCATGAACTAGGAACCTAACCTTATTACTTTCTCGATGGGATGAAAAATCGACAGTCATTTAACACAAGATATTGGCCTGAAGGGCCAATTTTAAGTGTGCTCCAAATTTGTGCTGGTGGGCATGGCCTATTAAAATACAGGAACTTGTGAACCTGAACCAAAGAATAAACTTGAATGAACGTGCTTTTTCATGAACTAGGAACCTAATTGAGCCGTATATAACGTAAGTATTTTTAACGTGGAACATGGGAATTTATCATTTTCATGGTTACACTTCATATTTAAGTGGCAGCAATGTACTAACCAACTAACCAACAAGTAAGTATAATTTAAAAATTAAAGAGTAAATATAGAATAATGTATATCAAATGAAGAGTTAAATAAAACAATTTTATATCCTGAGGATGATCCCGGGTAGGATCAAAACGTCGATGTGAAGTAATCGTTTTATTGACTGAAACTCACCAATTCCTCTCTTTAGATCAACGTCCAGTCAAGAAATCTTCCATTCCTTAAAAATTAAAGACAATAAGGGACTAATAGAAACATACTCTACTCCCTGTGAAAATTGATTTATCATATCCATGGTTACGACTTTATATATGATTGATAGCGATATACTAACCAACTAACAAACAAGTAAGTATAATTTAAAAATTGAAGACATTAAGGGACTAATAGAAACATATCTACTCGATATGAAAATTGCTTACATAACCATATTAATAAATCAGCACTAAATTTATTAGACAATTTCTTAGAAATAAGAAGATTGAAAAGAACTAAACCTCTAGATTTCGCATCTAAATTATGCAATAAAAACAACATTAAACTGGAAGAAATCCAATGGGAGTTATTTCTCGCATGTTATTATTAAATTTAGTTTAATTAAGTTGGATTAGGTCAGGTAAGGTTAAGATAGTTTAGATAACTTTAGGTGAAGTTAGGTTAAGTTAAATTAGGTCAGGTTAGATTAGATTAGGTTAATATATGTTAGATCAGATTAGGTTAGGTTAATTTAGATTAAATTAGGTTTGGTGAGTTTTCTTTAGGTTAGGTTAGGTCAGGTCAGGTTAGGTTAGGTCAGGTCAGGCTAGGTTAGGTTTGATTAGATTAGGTTAGGTTTGATTAGATTAGGTTAGGTTTAATTAGACTAGGTTAGGTTAGGTTAATTTTATAGTAACACTTTCCCCTTACATTTTCATTATGTCTATAAACTTTTTTTTGTTCATCAAATTCAATTAGCACCATTAAACGTCATAAAATATTTTATTAAAATTATTACATTTTATTTTCCCATATTTCAATTGACATTTTTAATTAATTTATAGGTGAAAACACTCGGTAAAAACTAATTTACAAAATTGAGAAAAATATACCATTAACTGTAAATATTTCACTGACGTTGGAGGTCTAGCAAATGTCAGTTTTATTTCATTTTACTACGTATTATATAATGTTCTTTTCATTTTGCATAATAAATTCTTTTCTTGATGATTCTTGTTCATGATGAAGATAAAGTTATTGACTTTATTGCTCAAAATGTGTGAGACAATCTTTTGCATAAAGTGAAATAAAAAATACTTGATATACCTTTCAAGGGGTCCTTTTCGTTCTAGGAACATAGTACCATAAAAAGCAGGTACACAAAATCAGGTAGCACCATTAAAAGTCATAAAATGTAATAAAATTCCTACAATGGGTTGCACATCGTTAAAATTTACTCAGAAAGAGGGCACGAAATTTTCCATTACATAAACCCTTCTCTTTGCGCCTCATTTATCTTAATGCGTTTATTCGCGATTACCAAATATTTACCGAACGAGAGAAAGGCTCATCTGCTGCTTTCGTCGCTAACCTATATATCGTCCCGGGCGTTATCTTGAGATTCGGAGTCGTGCGAAACGGCCCGCGCCATGTGGTATACGTCAGCGAATATACGCAAGTGACCTTTGAGGAGAAAGATGCTTAATGACGGCCCTTGTGACCTGAAACCGGTAATGAAAACAAAGCAGATGTATCTGAGGCAGATGATGTTCATGCGGTGATGCTTGGGTTTTAATAACTTCGGTCCGAAAGAACAATTGTTAATGTATTAAAATTAAACATTTTGGAGATTGTCTCCGATGTCAGTGGAATATTTATATCCTCTTTTGACTAACAACTTCCCGAGGATGACCCAAGTGGGGCCGAAACCGGTCGAGATAGATTTTTTTTTAATAAACGATCTGCGTTCTAGCAACGCAAGTTATTGTTTGTATTGAACTGAACTAAGGATTGCATGTCGAAAGAAATATAACTTCTATAGCAGTCTGTAAATATTCATTACAATTACAACTTTAATTAAAAATAGCTTAAAGCAATGTCAGTCAGAATCAAAAACAAAAACCAGTATTAAAAACAAATTAATTATTTTTAATTCTCTAATTTCATACCTATTAACGAATTAAGAAGAACGCAGCGTACGCATATATTTTATGTTGGTACGACTGTACGAGAACAGTAACAGTTAGAAGCTTAATTAACTGGCATTACAATAATTATAATTAAATTTTAAGACAGGCACGCGAAACATCAAACCTTTGGCATCTCAAAAACTCAGAGCTAAATATTTTCAAATTGTGCTAGACAAAGCTTCCGTATTCTGAACACGAATGCATTTAACGGAGAGTTTTTTCGCTGTTTTTTTCAAGTTGGCATTCTTTAAATTAAAAGAAACTTAGAACAGGTCACGTTTTATAGAATAATATATTGTACAATAATCATGGAATGCTACTCATTTCGTACAAGTGTGACAGTTTGTAGCATGAACGAGTTGTACACTATACTTTTTCTACGACCAGGATATTATTTTATAATTAGTAGTAGGCAATTATCTGCACCTGTTGCATAATAAAATATTGCAATATACTAAGTATTCGTGACAATAACAAACATACGACAAGTAATATAATATTTTATAATTTTTTAAGAAAAATTTAAACCAACAATAATTATTCATATTTGCTCAATTTTAAATATAATTATAATAAATCTATGATAAAGTAAGTCAGCACATCTAGCATTGAATATTAAATATGATGATTGTTATTAATTATAACATTGCATGTCAATAATCTATAATGCACTAATTTTGAATCTATGACCCAATATATAACAATTATATTGTAATTAAGATGTAATCACACTCATAAAATAATTAAATTTGTCACAAATTCTACGATACAAATCTTTATAGATTTATTTAATTGCTCACAATTATATCTCAGATATCTACCCTTTAATTTATTGCTAAAATTTTTGAACCTTAGCAAATTCAAAATTAATTATATATAATTAATATCTTTCTGCTAATCGCCAAATTTTGCAACTGAAATTAAGTTCTCAAAATTGTCTATGATTGCAGACTTGACCTGTTAAAACTGGAACACAATTTGCAATGTCACCAACGACGAAGATTGATTTATAGTTTGAATTTTTTTGACGAGAGTATTTTTCTGAGTCCAAAATCGACAGAAGCGTAAATAAACTGTTTCTTTGCCACTTTATATATATATATATATATATATTAGCTATTTTTTGAGAAAATTAATCATAATCTCACAACAAGATTCAGAAAAAAAAATGTACTGTTAATAATACACACTCATATTATTATTATCATTTTTTTTTTATTTTTATATTTGGTTCTATATCCTATATTGTTACCATAGATTATATATATATATATATATATATATATATATATATATATATATATATATATATATATAATCTATGGTAACAATATAGGATATAGAACCAAATATAAAAATAAAAAAAAAATGATAATAATAATATGAGTGTGTATTATTAACAGTACATTTTTTTTTCTGAATCTTGTTGTGAGATTATGATTAATTTTCTCAAAAAATAGCTAATAAACAAACGAATTAACATTATAATTAATGTTCTAGGTGCACTTCCTAATTAAAGATAATTAGTTTTCTTTCAGTCTAGTCTAATTAAAACATTACTGAAACCAATACTTGAGATTGTACTAATTAATAATTGTCAAAATTTGTAAAGCAACAATACCGCGATTACAAAAATCCGAGTGAAATAGTTTCATAATAATTGGGGCACCTGTCTCATATATCTAAGTTTGAGTCGAATGCTCCGAGCAAGAGATCATATTACTCCAAGGAAGTTATAAAAAAAGCAAAAAACCAGTACCTACTACACGAAAATTAAATCTAGCTCCAGGCGTAAACAGATATTTGATAAATGATTTCATATATTTTCTTCTCGTGTAATAGCTCGCTGGAAAGAAGTAGCTATTTTTAACTTATTATTTTGAGCATAAATCAACGTATGAAATGTTAATAAAAAATGGGAATTTATAATTTTAAATATAACACCAATCCACATATGAAAATTTGTATATCAAGCGACTAAAGTATAATTTTTTATTACGCATATGGAATTTATTCTACGAGGCGATAGCGATAGATAACCTAACCCAATCTATTATATTCTTTTATTCTCTACCAGTTGCTAAAATTTTTGACAAATAAAAGCAAACATTACATTTTATTAATTGATATTTTCTCCAGTACTATCTATTTTCATTGGGGAAAAAAATTAGGAACTGGTTAAAAATTAACCACTGAATTACAGAATACGGGGGTATATGTGATTAGGTTAGGTTTGGTTATGTTAGTTTAGATTAGATTAGGTTAGGTTGGGTTAAGTTAGGTTATGTTGAGTTAGGTTAGGGTAAGTTAGGTAGTGTTAGGTTAGATTAGATTAAAATAAGTTAGGTTAGGTTAGGTGCTTGTATTTACACACCTTTTGTGCTAAATAGCTTTAAAAACAAATTAATAGTGATTTTACAATCGGGGGTGTAGTAGTACATCGACAAATTGACCCACAAAAATTATTCTTACTTTAGAACTATAATATAACTAATGCGCTTGAAAGGATCTTCGTTAACCCGAATGTCCGTTATATAAAAAAAAATCAGAAAAATGACATTAGCATTAGAAGTAATAGTCGATGCATGTGGTACAACAGTAATAAGAATTGCAACAATCCTGTCCATTGTCGCATATCGTCGTGTTATTACCAGATAAGTGAAATTGCAGGCGGCATGTCTTGACTAACAACCGAACAACCGGTGTTGTAGTTAGCCACACTCGTAGTGTACACTACTAGATCGAGATGGCTTACGTAACAACAGCACGTGGAGAAAAATAATCGCGCTATCATAACAGGCAACTAGACCACGACACAAAGTTGTTTTATTGTTTAATGCGACTAATGTGGAAAACAGATTGCTAAAATTTTATTAACTTACAATATACTGTAGGAAAAATAATGAAACCTCTATGTGCACTATCATTGTAAGTAAAATGTAAATTTAGTTTTTCAACTTAACGGATTTTGATCAAATCAAATGAGGTATGTGATCATAATCGAATTTTAGTATATAAGTCATAAAATATAAAAACGAATTACTATAGTTTCTTATTGTCATAATAAAAACAAACCTCACTTTGCAATAATATATTAGCAATTAATTATACTGGAGAAGAGATATGAGGTGTCTCATGGTAGTAATGTGGAGGAAGATAGATACATACATATTTTTATACATCTTTATTTATATGACCGTTGGCATAAACGTAGTTCAAATCTTGATCTTAGTTTATAAAAGTGAACTCACTCTGTGTGTAATAATATATTAGCAATTAATTATGCCGAAGAAGGAATATGAGATGTCGCATGGTAGTAATGTGGAGGAAGAAAGATAGACTATAAATCTTAAAACCGAGATATTTTTCAAAATGTTTTCATACATGTTTTTATAATTCTTTGTTTATATGGCCGTTGGTATAAACCTAGTTCATTTCATGATCTTAGTTTACAAAAGTTGTCTGACAGTTTTCTTCTAGCGTTGAGTAGTATAAACATTGTTTTTTCGAAACCGATACAGTTAGGTTAGGTTAAGTCAGGTTACGTTAGATTAGGTTAGATTAGGTTTAGTTAGGTTAGGTTAGATTAAATTAACTTGGGTTACGTTCGGTTAGATCAGATTAAGTTAGGTGCGCATGCGTGTATCTTTTGTATTAAATAGTTTTATAAACAAATAAACGCGATTTCAAGGTCAATGATGTCTGACCTACATTTTTTATTTTTTCCATATTTGTTATACTTAATAGGAACTTTTTGTCAAATAGTATTACTACAAGTTGGTTTTTTTATGAAACTATGGAGACATTTAAATAATTCTTGTTAATGTTTTACGGTGATATAAGAATTTTAAATAATTTTCACTCTTTATTTATTTTTGTTGACCTTTCCATTAATGCAGCATCTTTTTGTAACCTGGTAATTTATACCTCATGAAAATTTCACGTATTTTATTGACCAAGCAACATTATCCTTTCTTATGTAAATATCTGATTCATATTCATATGTTAATAGCGTGTTGAACCGCACGTTTCGTAAATTTATCTTCGGTGCTCCATCTAAGCCGAATTCTTCCTAGAGGACATCACGACTGACGAATTGAATTTATCCAAGAAATTTATAGCTGCGCTTTGCATAATTGGTGATTATGGGCATATATCAATATATTCTATATTATATTTTAACACTTCAGTATAATAAGAGATAATAATAGCAATTTGTGTTGAAATCGCGTGAATGAAATAAATTTCAGACAAATTGTTTCTACTTTTACTTTGATGAGAGGTCGTTGTTTTCATTGTTGTTTTATGAATATATTAAATATATATCAAACACTAATAGCAGACATAACGTAATTTACTAAACTTTTCATAAACCAATTTCAGAGCAAGAAATATGTTGATAAATTTGATTACCCTAAGGTACATGATTCGTTTTACTTGCATTTTTATGGTACATATCAAGGGATATTGCTTATAGTAGGTTCCGAACTACACGAACAAAGTGCTATTTTTATTTATAGACTTCCAGAGCTGGGATTTGAACCCCAGATCTCACACTCCGCTCAATTCGAGTCAAGGCATTGTAAAAAGTGAGCCACCACTAATTAATTTAAAAAATTGTTAGTCATATTTATTTGTTTTGTTGCGATGATTTTTCGTTCTCGTCACAATGTCGACAGATGTCGTTTTCAGCTTTACTAAATTTATACAAATAATATTTTAAAGGATAATGACCAGTGAGAACTCTTGTTATTGTTCTAAGGTTCTTTTTGCTGAGAGCTAGTAGCTCCTTGGCGTTTGTCGTAGATGAAGAAATAGATTTTTTTGCTGGTCTAAGATTTGGAATGTTTTTCCAAAATTAATATATGGCTGATTCCTCCCAGTTTTTGACCATTTTTTTATAGTGTCTTTGTGGAAGACCACATAAAAGTTCCGGTCCTTAGTTTTTTTTGCAAGTTCATTAGCTTTCTCATTTTCTAGGATTCTCTCATGCCCTGGTACCCACCATAGAGTGACGTAGTTTGCCTTGGATAACAAATGAAGAGTGTCCCTGCAGTTCTAGACTCTAGTCTAATTTTAAAACCAAAAATCCATCTCTCCTACCGGTCCATCTCTATTGTTTTGGGGTCCATATTTTTAATTCTTCCTAATTTATTTTTATCATCATTTCAGCTACATATTATGTACAGAACATAACAAGTATAAGCTTGCATGTAAAAATATGAAAGCCTATAACCCATATCTCATAATCGGACAGTAAATAAAGATTTATTTATACTAAATCTGACAGAACTATCTTGAAATATGCTAGCTGTATCCTCCATATTTCCTGTTATATAAATTTCAAAACCATAACAAATAAATCACGTGATTTTTGCTTGTTTTCATCGCTTGAGCGTCTAGCAATCGCAGCGTGCCATGAAATAAGTGCGAGGTATTTGTAATGAATCAGGATCAGAAGCCGGGAGGCCGTATAAGGCTCAGGATTGAGGCGAGTCTTAATTACAATTACTATTGCGCAACTGGACTACGACCGGTCGGTCATTTGTATTAGGATATGATTGCATATCAAGAGCTATTGATCTCTATCACGAAACAACAAGTTAATATGTACTTCTAGATCGGCTACTTATAACGCTGTCATTAATTTTATTTTGCAATTATTACTGGGAAGATGATACCAGTGTAAGAGTAGTGTAAAAATTGCGCAAAGGTTTCAATTAATAAATTTGTAATGGTTATTGATCAAATGACCAATTTTAGAAGTCAGCGTTGAAAATGATATTTAAAAATAACTAAAGATTCAAAAGGAACTTACAAGGAAGTGCTGTGGAATTCGGTAGAATAGGTAAATATCACAAAAAACAAAAACAGAATGTATTACACGGTTGTTGGAAGTTTTATTACAGATACTTCACAACTCTACCCACTATTATAACGATCGGACCAAATAATAAAAGCTACAGAAAAGGATTATTGAAGGAGATTAGCAGGACAGTCCCGATTAGAAACAGTAAAAAATCTAATGTGTCCAATGCATTACCTCCTGCTACTGTAGTAAAACATTCTATATACTTCAGTTTTTAAGTTTATTCAATTTGTAGTTTTATAATTAAATTGTTATTGCAGTTCAGAATATTTTTAATTCATTTCATACTTAAAATTTACTTAAAAAAATTGTACGACCAAAAACAGCTACTTTTTACCTTGATTCTTGCATGCAAATATATTCCTTATATATTTGTTCCGTTTTTTTTAATTGTACAATAAAAATACTTCATATTTACTTATTTTCTTTTAAACTTAGTTACATCAAATTTGTCATCATATGTCAAATTTGTTGAATATATGAATCATCTGTTTTATAGAAATTCCCCAGCCTGGATGATATGTAAAATTATTATAATTAATACAAGGAGGGCTAGAGAATAACAGTTCTAGAATCTTCCGAAATTAAGAAGCATCTTTATAAGGGTTTACCTCTTTTGAACGAACAGTTAGACTTAATTGACCATCCATTCATGGATTGTGTGATCTCTGCCTTTTCCTATACCCTGGATTAACTGTAATAATCTTTGTAAATTTTACTATTTGTTTTGTTATAAATACTAGATTGTCAGAGTCTCTGCTCAATACTTCTGATGATGCCGTAACTGACGAAATTGTACAATAAAGTACATATACTTTTTCATTGTGAAACTGAACCAAAAGTTGTTTTCTATCACTGTACATGTAATTTTTCATTGAAGTTGGCAAGGTGCAATAAATTATCCGAAATGAAAACACTTAAACTCTTCTCTATAAGTAGCCAATTCTCCATTCCCCCAACCCCAACCTATATCCCACAAGAGTCCATTCCCATCCAAGCCTGCATAAGCGTGTCGCTGTGTCGCGTGTAACTTCCTCTCCGTGCTATCCATCTCGTATCTGGTATCTGGTATGTGTAGTGATATACACAGCAGCAGCAGCGGGCGTATGTCGCCGATTGTGGGACAACGGCTCGGCTGTTACGAAAGCCACATTCACTAGCACGGGCTCCGTCCCCAACATATCAGGTGCCCATCAATCCAACAGACGAGAGGTTGTCAATCGGTTTTGTCTAGCGATAGTATCAATGGCGAAGATCTTCAGATGTACAAGATTTCGAATTCTTCCAATAAAATAAGAATGAGGATAAAATACATACTAACAGGTGTTGATCTTCAAGGTGGTGCAATGTTGAAGATCTTCAGATGTACAAGGTTTTGGTTTAATATAGTATTCTTCCAATAAAATAAGAACGAGAGTAAGAGTCATACTAACAGGTGTTGATCTTCAAGATGGTACCTACAATGTTGAAGGTTGTGAAGATGTTACAAAACTTTAGTTGATTCCAGTATTCTTTCGACAAGATAAAAACTAGAAATGGTAGTTAATAATACAAACTAATAAATTTTGGAATTGGTTCACTTAAGGTGAATTCAATATTTCGTCCCCAAGATATCAGGGGCCTATCAATCCATGAGACGAGAAGTTGTCAATCAGTTTTGTTTACAATTCTGGGAATCGAACCTCAGATCTCACATTTATCTCAATATTTACTTATAACTGAAAAAACGATCCACATTATACTTTAATTAAGAAATATGGATAAAGTAAGCGTCTTTTTAATGTTCCATCGGTATTTCATATATGAGAAGATTACTAATCTGATCTTTATTGTTATTGCCAATTTCACATTAAGGTTTCTTTCTTGCCCTTAATCTCCCTCTCGCACCAACACTTTCAACCTCACCTTCATATCACCCCATAATCTAATCCTCCAACCCCTAGCTTAAGGCCTAGACAAGTTATACCCCGCGTGGACCGGTTGAGGCCCGCTGAGATAGAAAGTCCGTCTGTCTGCGGACGCGTCGCCGCGCAGATAAATCAACGGCCGTGTCGCAGCCGGTCACCTGCTCCCCCGCAATCGCGGAGAAAGAGAGCACGCGGACCGGTCACTCACCGCGGTTGCGATATGTGAGATATGGTGCACACGACTCATTACCACACTTCCAATGGGGTATAATGTATCAGCCTTTAACAATACATGTATCACATCATTTTGCGTAAGAAGATAAAGGTTTGCGATATGTGAGATATAGTGCACATACGACTCATTACCACATTTCCAAAGGGGTATAATGTATCCTCTACGATATACCTACAGCCTCTAACAATACATGTATCATATCATTCGGTTAAGAAACATCGAGAATTTTATTCATTTTGAGACAATTTTTACTTGAAAAGGTGTATTACAGTTAAGGGTTTGGTTTAATCGTCAGTTTTTTTTTTTTCGATGGGACGAAAACTGGCACCTTTCCAAGACTTCTAGTGTAACTAACTTCGTCTTCGGCTCCTCCCGTAATTTACACTACCGTCCGGAAATATATCACTTTTCCTACTAGAGACTTAATATTAATATATTATTTTTTGATTTCACCTTTGTCGTTTGTTACATCCATCCAACTGTTTACTCTTTTGCAGGCGTTGAATGATAATGTTCTTCATTCTTATCGATCATCGACACTCCTAACTAAGTTTATAAAATTGTCTTTATGCGTTACTTAACTAGAGACTAGAATTTTATCGGCAATTCTTGCCGATAAACTTTCAGGAGTGAGCTAGGCAAAATTACAAGTAAAATGCTAGTCACTAGGGTTAACATATGCAAATTCCTCAATATATATATTAAATAGTTATCAGCACTTTAAAAAAATTAAGTGATTCTGTTTATAAGCAATTCCTTTTAGTCGTAAAATACAGCGCCAATTAGCACTAGTAATAATTGTCCGTGTAATTTGAATGTGATAAGTTCAATTCTCCAATATTGTGATTTACTTGGATAACAAATTTTGAGTGAGATTGACAATGAAACTACTTCTCTTTCTATATCTCCACCACTAAGTTAATTTACATAGATTCTTGGTATAAATATTTTATTGTATATTATTGTCCTTTAATATATTATTAATGTTCCAAAAATTATAATTGTTTTTTCAATATTTTATTCATACTTGAAAGCATATATCATGTGCTTTTAGATTGTTAATAATTTTATTAGTTAAAGTTCAGCTTTCAGCACTGTCTAAGGTACACGCATTATCATTCATGATCGTTAGATAACAGATTAACAATTTTGACTGTTTCTTTGTTTATTTTCACTGGTTTTCAATGACGTCTATAATGCTTCATAAATTATAAGTTTAGATATATGCTTGTTCTTATGTTGTCAGTGGTGACGCTGGGATTAGAACCCTAGATCTTCCAGGACAAGTCAAAAGTACTTTTTCTTATGTTGTCAGTGGTGATGCTGGGATTATAACCCTAGACCTTACATGCTGATCAATCTTATCACCACCCCTCATTTCAGTAAACACCCACCACAATATGAAATACCTATTTTACTATTTGCTCCTCAATCACCAGCATCACACACGTGTATCCACATCGCCCACTTGCCTACTCCGCTGATGTATCTCCCAGGAAGATGATTTCCATTTGTCCCCAGTAGGCGGAAACATGGCGCTGAAAGCCGTGGACTCGGGCTGGACAATCGTAAATTACTAAATCGTCTCAATTTAACATGTCTGCACACCAGCCATGCACACAAATCATCGGGAAGAAAGCAGCTTTGTTAGATGTAATAGCCAAGTAATTAATACTTTTCTTCATAAAGGTTGTACTAAGATTTCTAATTTGTGTTATTAATTAATAATAGTTCATTCATATATGGAATACTAGTACAAGAATCGTTTATTACTTTATATGTTTTTACTTGGGAAGGTTTTAGTCTATAGCTTATATAATTTGGTACGTAGTTGGGAATTTTGGAAATGGGACAATATCTTTTCGCAAATAGTCTTGGATTCAAGATATACAATAAAAGTTTTAATTCATGTGCGTAGTCTTTTTACCTCCTTCTCGACTGTGAGTTTTCGACATATGAGCACCAATTAGGGTCCCCAGATTACGATTTTACTATTTTTACCGTGATGTCTGTATGTCCATGTGTGTGTGCCTCTGACGGTTTTTCGTCCACGATAACTCCAATACGATACACGTAAAAAATATAACATTGGTATTTAAGATTTATATTCAAAAATGATGAACTGATTAGATTTTGACTACAATTGGTGTACCGAAAGTAATTCTTTACTTGAAGCTTTAAACCGTTTTCCTATAAAAAAAATACCTCTAAAATACGTTATTGTTAAATATATAGACCTTTTTAATTTTCTACCGATCTGCATAATTACTTTTATATATAACTTCTAACAAAACACAAAAAAAATGTAAATTATGATAATGTTACATATCATTTACGCCGAGGAATTTTTATAAAACGGATGATTTATGCATATGTTCACAAATTTTGACATATGATGTCAAATTTGATGTAAGTAAGTGTTGGACAGATCAAATTTTTTCACATTAATTTACAATTTGACGACTTAAATTGGCATATTGGCTATGCTTTAAAAATTACACTGATAAACGTCAAAGTTTATATAACTTTATTTTCTAGCTTATTATGTTACTGCGGGTTATCATCCGAATAAATCGGTTTTTAAAACACGTCCTGAAAAAAATGTTGTATCTAACATGAAAGGAAAGTACTTATTCCACTCTCAGTCAATTAATCCACACGCTATGCACGTGAGTCAAACTCGAACTCGTATGGTAAATAGATACGCTTTCCTCTCTAGTTTGAGAAATAACTATTCACTAATAGTGATTAATTTATGTTTATTTTCATATTCTACTGCAAAACTGTAATATTTGGGCAATACTACAGGACTCTATTATTTTAAAAAGTAGCTAAATGTAAAGTAGGAAATAGAAACTTTACGAGAAAATTATATAGGCGGTTTAGCTTAGTATTCAGTGATAATTTTTTGGTTGGCACCATCAGCCACACATACTATATGGTATTAAGTAAATCTGTAGCATTATCCTACTCCCCATAACCTCTACCTCTACAGCATCCATCTGTGCAATCACTGCACTGTTAGAGACCTCGAGCTACACTAGTCTTTAACATGATTGCAACCATCTATAAATTTATTTGCGACTGGCGTGGTCAGAATACCGCACAATAGATGCTTCAAGGTCCGCTCTGATTTATGGTCGATTTTTAATCGGCTGGCATGATGCAGCTGACCAGCCAAGTCAATGGAATGGTACAAGAAAGGAGGAGGTGAGTCAATGAAGTGGAGGGATGGACAGTATGATGAATGCAAATAAGGAAAATCGTGTAATTGTCTACAAAATATGTTGTGGATTTTTATACGGGGATAGAGAAAGTAAGTTATGGATTAATGAGGTATACTTTGTTGGAAATGTAACACCGCGCCTGGGCTATTATTATACTTAAATAAATATCATCATAGCTTATTACCCATTGGTGGGTGTGTCTATCTCTTTGTCGCAGATTTGGTAATTATATATTCGAAGTCAGATTATAAAAAAACCCCTGGACATTAATGGCAGCTTATTTACAGAGCCCCGGGACGATAAATACATTTACCCAGAACTGTCAAATAATACATGTATATTTCAATTGTTTTTTTTTTCAATTACTAATTGAATAATATTAACAGTTCCACAGAATAATATTATACATCGTTATTTGAAATTTAAATCTTACCTGTCGACAGAGTAAAAACCAAATTACGTTTAAGTAAGTTTTTCTGCTTGAAAAGCCAAAGCTACACTAGTTTAGTCATTTTTCATACTTTTCTTTTTAAGTTTAAACTGTATATAACACAATAACACTAGAAATGATTGCCTTGTGTTAAGTACACTGTGAAACAGAGACGCGAGCTATTGTTATTTATCTGTTAAAGAGTGATGACATATTTAATTATAATAATAGTTATTTGTACTAAAAGTGTGTTATCTTACAAGTAAGTCACGTCAGAAATATTTAGCTTACGATGTCGTTAGGCCAATTAGGTTATTTTTCTCAAGTATTACGAACGGTAAGGAACACTCATCTCACACAATAATTGTAGTCGTCGCTTTACACTTCCTTTAAACAATTGTCTTTGACCAATCAAATGTCTATACCATTGTGAATACTTAATATATTTAGAGGCACTAGTTCTACAATTTTTAAAGGGTGCTTACCTAACCCTAGAGTAAGTTCTAAAAGGAGCAACAATCAATAAAATAAAAAACAGCACTAAATGCCTTCCCCATTAAAATTAAAACACTAAGGAGCTGCTGGCTTTCAACAAAAAAGACCTTAGAATAATAACAGGAGTCCTCACTGGTCATTGTCCTTTAAATTACCATTTGTACAAAATTGACAAAGCTGGAAATGACATCTGTCGACTTTGTGAAAGGGACGAAAAATCGTCGTAACACATACTGTGTGAATGCCCAGCCGTAACTACACAGAGACTCAATCAACTAAGTAAGAGATATCTTACGGCACATGAGATTAAGAACTTAACGCCTGGAGCTATAATTGGCTTCCAAAAAAAAGTGGAACTGTTTCCAGAAAACTAAGTAAGTGCTGTGTTACAATAGATGTTGGTCGTGGTGACAGACAAAAGCGATAAAACACTTAAACACTCGCAAATGATACAATATAATACAATACAACACTATTAGATAAGTATATGTACAATACTTTTACTAAAACTTAGAATATATATATATATATATATATATATATATATATATATATATATATATATATATATATATATATATTGGTAATTATACTTATCAATTTGACTGCATTAACTTACAAGGAGATATAAATTGAATAAATGCATTATTGAGTAACATGCGCATATCTTACAAGATAATAAGGAATAAAATTGATATCCACATAACAATACGAGCAGAGTGTTTTATATATAATAGCAACATAGAGTATTGTGTGATTAGAACAGAGTGTTCCAGGCACTGAAATAGCAAAACAAATAGTGCAGAACGTATGAATCGATTGATTACAGTTTAAGAATTTCATGTAATAGTACGAGTACAAGTATTACTGTAACATTTAAATACCAGACAGTTACATACGCAATATTAACCACGCCAGTTTTACACGGATGATGAAAGATGTTAACAAAGAGATATTAACTATTAATAATTGCATTTCTTGAAATATCAAATGAATAAAGTTATCATTAACGGCTTATTTGCTTATTACCCATTGCAACTACAGATCTTTAAGTCACAATGACAAATGTCCAACGATTTAGCTCTTAGTCCTCTGTATTATAATTATCATCTATGATGTAGTACAGGACAAGATATTTGGTTAATCCCTTAAGGTAACAATCTTCTCAATTCTTCACTTAGTGAACCACCGCTACCCGCAAATAATGTGATTAATTTGTGGTAAGTACAGAATTTAAAGTAACAATAAGAACTCATTCAGTATTAAATTAAGAATAAACTAAGCAGATACTAGATCAACAATTTGAAGCACTATTTTGATCAACAATTAGACTAATAAGAGCAAAATCATAATGCCAATAGATCTAGTTTTTAGACTTAGAAATGTAAAATATATGGTATATTGCTATATTAATAAATAAGCAAAAGACCATTAATTGTAATAAAAATATAAAATTAGGACAATAAACACGCCACGTAACAAAATTCACGTGCCTGTTTTCAATATTAAACATAATTCATATTTTATAATTTTCATATGCTGTACAACATTAAAATCCTAATTTTAATAAATTTAATATAAAATTATTGTTAAATGAAAAAATAAAATTAACTCACTGTTATTGAATTTTCTTGTTTCTATGTAGAAGATCAGACCAAACATATAGTTCATCTCCTCACAATTCTTTCACACAAACACCATAAACCGTACACATTATTGTCATTGTTCATAGTTAATAATTAATCAAAATCCATACACACCCGCACTAAAAACACAATCGAATTAAAATATTAATCAAAAGTCCAACAAAACACATACACGTATGCTCTCCGAAGCACCAAATCGACTGAGCAATTTTGTAGAAGTTGGTTCGGACAAGTCTGTTATGTACCAACTTATATATAAATGAGGAATATTCAGTAGTAATCGGGACTTTGTATTTAGTGGACGTTTGTGTATGTATATAGTAAAGTGATATTGTGTATTTTTGTTGTCAAAGATTATAGTTACAAGTGAATATAAATATAGTAAATAAATAATTAATTCATTAATTGTGAAACGCTGAAATACAGAAAGACTAAATATGGGAGTAAAAACGAAATCTTCTTCAAAGGTAAGTTTTCATTATTTATTTTTTGTATTTGTTCTACTGAGTTTTTTGTTATGAACAGATATTGTTATTAAATTTTTATGGTCTAATATAATATAATATAATTATAAATATTATAATATTGATAACAAGAAATATTTTGATAGTTTACAAAACTAAACAGCCACAGTTCTTATATCTTACGAATGAATCTGTCAACCTTACTTATATTTCTTGATTACTTGTTATTTGATTTACTTGTTTCAATTAGATGGCAAATTTAAATAGTAAATTCATAGTTTATACTTTATTTGAGTTTAACGAGATAATTAATATTTGGATTTGGAGGCTTGAGTAATTTTGAAAAGAGACATAGGTTTAATAATATAATATAATTATTATTAACCTTGATACCTAGTAGAGGTAGTGAAAAACAATTTTTTATATTTTGCGTTAACAATTGCCCTATTATTATAACGAACTCTTTAATAATATAAAATATTGTTAAACTATTTTTGGTATTTTTGTTGTTGTAAAATTCGTGCTTCTAATAACTGCACCCCACTTTAAATGTCAAATTGGAAACCTCAAATATTTTTAAATGTTCTATAATACAACTTATATTATTTCTGTATAAAAAAACCAAATAAACAAAACTAATTTAACATGATATTACAATTTCATAACTCATAAGTATACATTTATAAATATTATCATAATATTTTAAATGCATTTTGACAGATAAATGTGCCCAATTTCATTCAGAATTACCATATTAGCATTTATATATACCTAGATTACATCTGTTATTTTTTTAAATGAATTTTTTTAGATTTTTATTAAATAAAATTTATTAATTAATAAATATTTTTAAATTATAAGTTTGCTCAAATTAATAGTAACCCGTTTTTCAAATAAATGCACAATGCTATTGGAAATAAACAACAGTGAAAAATAAGATTGAAATAAGTAGATTAACTACTAATCCCTTATGGAGAAATGTAAATTAATTACAATGTTAAGCAACACCATAAAGTATTTGTGACTAAGAAATATCTGTAACGGAACTCGTAAAGATGGAATGTCCTTGCTCTTTGTCGATATTAATTTATTTCGTTACGCCTTATCCTTTATGGTGGAAATTATGTGAAATATCTTAATTGGTAGTGTGGGACACATTACTATGTGAAATCACTCTAGAGTTGAAGTTATTCCAAGTTTATTACTATTAGCTCCTGACAATTAACGACAATTGTAAATTACTAGAATTGTAATTTCAATTATGTCTTGCTACTGTTGTTAGATTATTGCTGTGCTTTATACAACATAATATTCTTTGAATATTTTACTTGTATACCAATAATGTTCATTTATTTGAATACCTTTACCCAAGTTTTAAATAGATTCCCTTTTACACAAATGCTAAATTAAAAAGAATTGGAACTTTGAACATCTTACGGAAATTGCTTTCTTATTTACGAATTGTTCTTGTTTTCCAATTTTTCCCTTTCCTGTAACATAAGTAAAAAGATGATATTTTTTCGTAACAAGGATTAAAATGTTGATAATTCAAATTTACGGAATATCAACTTAAATTTTTAAGGAATAAAACCCAAAATCTCACGCTGTCATCATTACAATCTCAAACAAATTTACAATAATTATTCCTTTGAAAAGTTCATAAACTATAATGAAATAATCATCCTGCATCTGAATTAGAGAAAGCGCTATTATTTATTTAATATTGTCATCATCAAAAGTACTATACCTACACTGCTATAAAATATGAAGCACTATTATGAAGCAACTAAGGTTATATTTTGTATGATTCCTACACATTGTCTAACAAGTAGTATGTAATGTCAACTGCACCATAACATATTCTTTTACAACTAATGCGAAGGAGGATTACATTACATTATTTAAACGGTGCTATCCATATAAATATATTCCTGCAATAAATTCTTAGGATGAATGGAGTTACTTAAAATAGAAACCAAAATAAATAATTATTAACGCCTTACTACTTCTAATAATTTTTGTGGACGTACTTATATCAGGATTGCATAAAAACTTGATGTTTTTTTTTAAAAAAAGAACAGGTATTTTTTATTTAAATCAGATTTTTTTAAAAAGTATATTATAATTTCAAAAATTATGTATTATGAAAAAAAACGTATTGTAAAGAATAATTTAAATTAGTTTATAACGTTACTGCTTATAGCGACAAACTGGTTATAACGTCCAAATACTCTGACTTTTAACAATTATAACGATTTCCGGTTCTAGTGACGAAATTTATGGGTTCCTTTCGATGTCGTTATAACCAGATTATACTGTAACACATTTCAAAGTAAATTTAAAAAATCACGCATTAGTGCCAAATTGTTCTGAGTTCTAAATACAAAATAATATAACAGTAAAGTCGTGTTACCGACGAATTTAAATAGATATTGTAGTTCTTCAAATTATTGCCACATTGTAACATTACAAACTCGGTTTTCCCCCAATTTTCGTAAATCTGGGATGTTAAATATAATTGCAGAACAAGTGATTTAAATTACATTGGTTTTTATTTAAACATCATTGATTTAAATCAATTGTTCTGCAATTGTTATTTAACATTCCAGATTTAGTAAAATTGGGGGAAACACTATGTGGGTAATGTAACAATGCAACCCTGATTTATATTAGCTAAAAATAAAAGTTCTTTATCAAAACATATATTTATTTTAATGTACTGGTATTATATATTATAGGACGCCAATATATAAGTACAAGTACGATAGATCTCTATCAAATTTAGTTTTTTTACTATCCCTGAAGAAACAATTATTAATAAGCTATTGGCATATCTTTGAAAGACTGATTTATCATACCCTCTCATTCTAAAATAGACCCTTATTTTTTATTGCAAATGTTCCAAAATTGCCAAAAAAAATTAAAAACTATGTAGCGGTACATTTGAATTATCATATTTGGCATTCCTTTTCTCTCGTGTTCGTTATGGACGCAATTTATTCCCCTTATTACAAATGTTTCTGGCTTCGTAATGATTTAGGACACCATATCAGAGTAGGGAATTTATGTTCCTGTGCATTAGAAGAGGATTGCCAAATTTTTTTAAACTATGTAGCGGTACATTTAAATGATCATATTTGGCATTCCTTTTCTCTTGTGCGTTATGGACGCAATTTATTCATCTCGAATCTAGTGCGCGTTGACCGTTACTTGGTTAACTTCTGTGTGAATTATTCGGATGATTTGACACATCTAACTGTTCTACGTGCACGAAAATCGCCGCGAGAAAAACTGTGAAAGTCCTACACAATGTCTTCACGCATAAAAACCCCATCGTTTCTTCATAGGCCCGCTAGAAAGTATACACTTTTAGGATTTGATGAATTTTCGGTAAAAACTAAATTATGTGAAATCTAATTAATGATTTTTAAGACGCTTTCTTCTTTAAAGTGTTCATTGAGATGGTTTTTGAGCAGAAATACTGTCTTGCCGGATAAACGAAGAAATTTATGTTTTTACGGAAAGCAATTATCAACTTATTTATTTACTTATATCGAAGACGACGTTCATCAGACGACATATCCTAGTACTCTTGGTTGATGTGGAGAGTGTATTATAGGGCTAATTTATAATAAGGAAGTCAATGGTCGACAGGATAAAAGAATGAGGTAAAGAACTTATTGAACAATTCAGTCAATTTATTAAAATGCAAATACCCAGCACAAGCAAGAAGACTTGTATGAAGTCAAAACGTTGATGTGTATTTCCAATTTAATAAATTTACTGTATTCTCTAAGAACTTCTTTACCTAATTTATTATACAGGATTGGTTTTATTAGACTAAATACTTAGCAATTATGAAACATTTCGACTGTGAGTCAGTCTTCATTAGAGTGCTGATAATATACAAAATCATACATGGTATTAAATACGAATGAATGTGAAGTAAATCATGTAAATTATTTTTTGCACTTCTAGGAGTAAAAGCCTACTTTAGTCTTCTTTTTCGAAGACTGTCGAAGCACTTTTAATCCCTGAGGGATGGAATATGAATTTAATCCCTGGATGAATAAATTAATAAACAAGCATTACATTATCAAAGAAACAATTAGGTATATGTATAGATCCTAGCCTAGCTTACCAGAAAAATGTGCATAATCATGTTTTGTTTTCAAAGCTGCCATGTATTTGACAGTTATGTAATATATCCAAATAATTATTATTTTAAAATTTATTTGCGGAAGTAGAAAATAGCGTTTATACCACAGTACTTAAATGCATTTTATCCCTCAAGAAATTAATCTCAGGATTAAATCATGCAATTTAGTCACTCAGTTTATAATATACTATTATTTTATCGAGTGTGCACTAGTGCTTAAAAAGTAACACTTTCAAACTCTAAAGAAGGCAAACAGTTGTTTTTTAAGTTCGGTTGTAGGAAACATATAAATGTGCTTATCTAACGTGAACGTATGTTTATTAATTAATTGTATTTTTTTATGGTATCACCACCATTAAGTAGATTAGTAGTAGTAGTAGATTATTAAATGACTGTTACTCCAAAAGTTCTTTCCTAATCAATAATTTATAATGTTAGTAAGAAAATGAGTCGGCGAAGTTATAATTTTTAATTATGTACAATTTTTATATTGACGGGAACAAGAACTATAAATAATGCATTACTATTTTCATCCCTTGAACCACAAGCTAAAATCATCACGCGTCCGAGAAAGTTGTCGATCTAATCTGCTCACAAATGATCAGCCCGTGCGATGGCAGTGGGTTATTCGTCAGGCCTTATACAGCGATGCGACGCTGTTTCCACAAACACGGACACGCAGCACTCTAGATGCCAATCTCGCCGACTTGATAAAGGTTTCAAGCCGCGGTGACATTACCCTACATGGGGACGTGATGTATGACTTATTACTTAACACATATGTGGTGTATGGTGTATGGATGGAGGAAATACATGGTTAGACCTTGCTCTTTATTTGATCAACAACAAAATTGTAACATATATACAAAAAAAAAATACTAGCAAAATTACATTTTCTATGTCTCCTTCTGATAATTCTATTGTATTTTCACGTATGTAGCGTATGGATGAAGGAAATGTATGGTTAGACCTTGCTCTTTATTAGATCAACAATAAAACTGTAACATATACATAATATAACAGGTACGGTCACCTAAGACGAAATCCAGTACCTGACGTACAAGGATTTTAATTTAATAGTTTTACTTGTCTCAAAAGTAATTCACAAATTATATTAATGAACAACATTTACACGAGACAAGGGTAACGATAGTCGCTGCCACCACTATCAATTTATTTAAAAGTCTGTCATGATAGAAGCAGACAAGGGAATGTTAATAATGATAACAGACGCGGTTTACTATATGGTCAAATTGGTGCAGTACAATAGAGTTTTACCTACGCGTTGTGCTACCACGTCACAAAGACAGGGGTTGGAAAAGGATGGGCTGAATCAAACACGATATTCCAACAATAACAAAATCATACAAATTTTAATAATCAACCGCGATCAAAAACATTTATATAATTCAAATAAACTACAACGCGTAACTTGATTCTATATAAACCTTTTTACATCAATCTACAAATCAATATTAATCAGCAACGAATATAATAAAAACTAGTTACAAATTTACACCACGATAAGACAGCCTTTACACACGGTAAAACAACTAATTGGTTATTTCATTACGAAATACCAAGGTATGTCTAAAGTTCAGTTAAGACATCCACAACAGTTGAAGATAACAACAAGAGAGTCAACAAGAAAGTGTACAACAAGACAGAGAGATTTCAAACTTTGGACCACCATTTAATGGTAAAAATCCAGAAGTACTCAACTTATGTTTATCCGGCTCTTCTCATCCTCTAAGTATGAACTATGCTAAAAATAAACCAACTATTCATGTCCACCGAGGGCATCACATACCGGAAACGGACAGTTATTTTTTTTGGAAACAAGCTAAAAAACGCAAAATGAGCGTCCTTCATCATAAATCTGTTCATTTAGTAACATCTGGAGTAATACAATACCAAAAAATTACAAAAATGCACAGCCGCCAAGCGACCGTGTTACAGTAAAAAGAAAATTACTTTTTCAATATGTACTTCTGATAGTTCTAGTTTTGTCAATTTGTATTGTTTAACTCTGGTTCGAATTGATCTTATGAGATCTTAAGTTAAAATCCTAGTTTCGCCAATTTGTATCCAAATAAAAATTCCGCTGAGTCCGAGAGTTCAGAACGCACTATAAATTGTAGGTCCTTTGCAAAGAATGTAAGCTGACAATCTATACCACTAAATGCAAGTAAAACTTGCCCGGAAACTTAAATAAGAGTTCCTAAATATAAGGAACCCCACTTGACATTTAACGCGAATACCTGCCCAGACTGGCTCATGAGCCATGATGGCTCATTGGCGGGGAGGTCCGTTCGTTACAGTATCATTGAATCTTTGGGTAGTTCTTTAGTTTGGAGTGCACGGAGTATATATCTTATCTAATCCAGAAAACTGCGATAACCGGTTCTTTTGTAGATTCGTAGTATAGTACTCTTTTATAATGATCCCTCATTTTTCTATGGGATAAACTATAAAGTTTATATTTCTGCTATAAACTGTAGGTCCTTTGCAAGGAATGTAAGCTGACAATCTACACCATTTAATGCAAGTAAAACTTGCCCGGAAACTTAAATAAGAGTTCCTAAATATAAGGAACCCCACTTGACATTTAACGCGACTTCCTGCCCAGACTGGCTCATGAGCCATGATGGCTCATTGGCGGTTGGCAGTGAGGCCCGGTCGTTACAGTATCATTGGGTCTTTGGGTAATTCTTTACTTTGGAGTACATAGAGTATTTATCTTATCTAATCCAGAAAACTGCGATAACCAGTTCTTTTGTAGATTCGTAGTATAGTCATATTTTATAACAATCCATCGATTTTCTGTGGGATAAACTATAAAGTTCATATTTTTGCTATAAACTGTAGGTCCTTTGCAAGGAATGTAAGCTTACAATCTATACCACTAAATGCAAGTAAAACTTGCCCGGAAACTTAAATAAGAGTTCCTAAATATAAGGAATCCCACTTGACATTTAACGCGACTACCTGCCCAGACAGGCTCATGAGCCATGATGGCTCATTTGCGGGGAGGCCCGTTCGTTACAGTATCATTGAATCTTTGGGTATTTCTTTAGTTTGGAGTACACAGAGTATTTATCTTATCTAATCCAGAAAACTGCGTAATTCGGTTCTTTTGTAGATTTGTAGTATAGTCATATTTTATAACGATCCATCGATTTTCCATGATGGCTCATTTGCGGTGAGGCCCGTTCGTTACAGTATCATTGGATCTTTGGGTAGTTCTTTACTTTGGAGTACACAGAGTATTTATTTTATTTAATCCAGAAAACTGCGATATTCGGTTCTTTTGTAGATTCATAGTACAGTCATATTTTATAACAATCCATCGATTTTCCTTGGGATAAACTATAAAGTTCATATTAACCTTTGTGATAACATTGCCGGTACCCTCCAGAGCCATGATTCACCGGCACACGCCCGACTTCCTGGCAACAACCGTTGGTCCGGGTTGATTTGTGCCGGTGCAAGCGGCCGGCAGCTACATGCGTAGAGCTGTCGGGGTCAAGACCCCACAACTGTACCAGGGCAGGGCATGTGTGCATCAGGAAATCCAACAGCGGATTGTGGTTGGAGGAAAATAACTAATCATTCCGTTTTATCAAGAATTATACATGGGCGATGACAATACTAAACAAAAAGTAAAAGAACATCTTAGTGTCAAGAATTGCACCAGGGAGATGACAATACTTAAAAAAAATAAAAGAAGGTATTTTTTGAAGTTGCAGTCATTTAATAAAATCCACGATTACACCAATGTTTCAACTGTAAATCACTCTCCATCAGTGTACTGATAACATACAAAACATACAATCAAATGGAAAATAACTAATCATACCGTATTATCAAGAATTACACATGAGCGATGACAATACTAAACAAAAAAAGAACATCTTAGTGTCAAGAATTGCACTTGGGATGTGACAATACTAAACAAAAAAAAAATACTTAAATAAGAAGTTTCTAATGAAGAATAAATTCTGAAAAATTTAGCTAGTATTCAATGCTCGAACAGAGAGTATACTTGTAAAACGCGGCAAAAACAGGAGAAAGATTCATGGTCTACACGGGACTTTATAGCTCAGTTGGTAGACCATCCTAATAGAAATGGGAAAGCCTTGGGTTCAAATCCCAGTGAAGTTCATGAATTTATCAAAATGTATTCTTCATTATTAAAATATTGTATCGCCATGCGGTTCTAAATGTTATAACGTAACTGTGTAAAAACAGTGTGTTAGTAAGACGTTTCTAATTGATTAATAGTCGAAAATTGTAAAGACCTACCACTAGCCAATCAAGGACCAGAGAACAGCGAAACAAGATGGTACAACTAATGTAAAACTAATTAAATATCACAGATTTATCACAAGAAATGTTTATATTTAATTTTTACTTCGTTTTGTTTTGTGCAACTATACTTGATAATCGCTAGATTTCGGTGCGATATGTATATAAAAGTATTTAACAAATTTATTTGATAAATGACAAAGATCATGAAGATATTTGATGTGAAGATTCGGCAAATACAAAAAACTTGTAAATATGTATAATTAATTGTACTTATTTTATAAACGAGAATTGAGACAAGTAAGTATACATTGCAGTCAATCAAATATCTAGTCGTAACCAAGGAAATGAAAAATGCCATGTTTCACCTAAAAATACTTACGGTATAAATTTAATTGGTATTAATTTTAATTAGTTATGTTGTTGTTTACGCGAAGACAAATTGTTATTTAATTTGATTCAGTGATCGCCATGAAAGGCTGTCGCTTGAGCAGTCGGTGATGCTTCCATAAACATCAGTTATGCAGAGAGTTTATTACCGAGTGTCTCACACTGTCCTACACGCAGTTACGCGCTATCGCCGCATCTTTATGGCCGGCCTCTCGTGCACGAGATAAGCACGAATTAGCCACTTATGTCACACGAGATTCATATACAAAAGGAAATAAGGAAACGGTGGAATTCATTAGGAGGAAATATGCAGCTTAAGGTAGGACTTGGTCTCAAGTCGATGTCAAGTTGGTCTTGGTATATTTGTTTCATCCTGGTCTCGAAATAGCGAAAAGGAGACCTTAAGGTACGCCTTGGTCTTAAGTCGATCTCGAGTTGATCTCAATCGGTGGAATTCATGATTTAGTTGAACGAGATAAGCACAAATTAACCACTTATGTCACAAGATATGCATAAACAAAAGGAAATAAGGAAACGGTGGAATTCATTAGGAAGAACTATGCAGCTTAAGGTCGGACTTGGTCTCAAGTCGATGTCAAGTTGGTCTTGATTATTTGTCTCATCCTGGTCTCGAAATAGTGAAAAGGAGACCTTAAGGTACGCCTTGGTCTCAAGTCGATCTCGAGTTGATCTCAATCGGTGGAATTCATGATTTAGTTGAACGAAATAAGCACAAATTAACCACTTATGTCACACGAGATTCATATACAAAAGGAAATAAGGAAACGGTGGAATTCATTATGAGGAAGTACGTTGCTTCTAAAAATAAAAAGAAAACTTTTAGTTAGGACTTGATTTCGAATCGATCTCAAGTTAGTCTTGATATATTTGTCTCTTCCCGGTCTCGAAATGGTGAAATGGAGATCTCAAGGTAGTACTTGGTATCGAGTCAATCTCGAGTTGGTCTTGATGTCTTTGTCTCGCCCCGGTCTCAATCGCTAGAATTTATTTTTTAGTTGTATTTCAAAAAGCGTCAGTTGTAAGATAAGTTCATTAAATGAAATTCAGATTTCGGAAATACAATTGAGTGCACTCTATATAAACTATAACTAAACATCATCATATAAGGCACAGCAGTTCTAGAAGCAAGAAGGCTATAGTACTAGCTTGTATGATATTTTGAATAACTCGAGCAAAGCGGTTTTTTATTTGTTAATTATTTTGAACGTTAATAGTCCATTACGGAACCAGTTTGATAAACCTCATTTTAGTAACCGTAGTATATTTTTTTTTCATAAAAATGAAGGAAATTCAAAATAAACGCTATAAATTGTGGAATAACCAAATGTGTTACTTTTATAGTCCACAAAAAACTTTTTGCAACAATAAATTTCTTAATAGTTTAATTTCTCAGGTTACCTAATTATAACGTAATACAATATTTCTTGTCCCAACCAGCAACTAACCTATATTTAATGGATCTTCAGTCCATATGTGTAGACCATTATGCAAAATACTTCTTTTCCCAAGTGTATTTTTTTGCTTGTTAAGTTTTACGATTTAGTGCGAGCAGGTGAAATGTTCGCAAACAGATCCTGTTTAGCGGACGGTTTTGCATTGTTGAAATCTGATACTTGTGGCACTATTGTCAACACTATTTCAGCTTTACGAACTAGATACAAATGATAAGCGTGTAATTTGATAATAAACATATCAAAACAAGCCATACGGTAGTCATAACTGTATGAAGACATTTAAAAATGAGCGTGCTTGAAATGTCAACATTTTTTTGTTTTTCAATAACTGGTTCAATGGTTGTTTTTAACAAACACTACTAAAGTAGGCTTTGTAACTTTTATTTTTCTATTTCAGAATGTGGAAAGTAAGGTTGGTTTCCCTAAGTTGATCCTCCCGTCATAAGTCGTAATTGAGTAATTCAAATCACCAATGGAAAAAGGAGATTGATGACACCAATAGGGTGAAATCATGTGATTTTAAAAATAACAATTGTCAAAACTGATACTGGCAATATTATATACAAATATAATAATAGATGAAATATACTAAAAGAGTTGTATATTAAACTAACGAAACTATCAACACACAATGAAGCACAAATTGTCAACGCCAGAATTGATGTTATTGTTACCAATTACCATTTTTTAAAACTATGAAAACCTTGCAAAAAGTTCGGTTTTTCATGGCAAATTACTATAAATGAGAAGACAAATTTTGAAAAATATAAACGTACCGGGGAAAATATATTATTAATAAATGATTAATAATTTGAATATCCTTAAAATATTTAATAACTACTTAATATTTAAGTAATACAAATACACACATAGTATACCTATACTCCTTTCTATCACGTACGATAATGAGATGCTTGTGCATATGACAAAGACAGTAGATAAATTTTAATAAATTTAATTGCAAATTGTAAAATGTTTTCTAATCTATGGATAACAATTTCTCCAGATTTAAATAATAAATTAAACTTATCAATACAGTTTTAATTAACACCAAATTAATTCCATTTAGCCGTAAAGAATTTGGAAATTAGTATTATTGTAATTAGCTATCATGTTACAATTTCCATAATGGCTTGATACGTAACTGAAAGCCAATTTTGAATCTACTTAACCTACTCTTCTTGCCAACTTAACAAAATAAAATATCCTGCACCATTTGCATCTCATTAGAATGAAGAACTAGTTTTTATATTCGGAAAATAAAGACATATGCAAACTGTTCTGTTATTTGTATTGGTGTTTGAGTCAAAATTTATATGGTCGGATTATTAATTTGTATGCTACTTTATTAATTGTTTTAATTGTAATTAATATGGCATATGAGACAAAAGAAAACCGGAACTATTAAAAGGATATTTGCATGAACTTGGTTTCGATTTTATTTGCAATATTTCATTATATAAAAACAATAAATTATTATAATTTATTACATTTATATAAACTTATTATACTTTATGAATATTAATTATTTGCAGAAACAATATCAGTGACATTTTAAAATACCAGTTAATTTTGTCTAGGAGATTGTATATATAGTAACTCAAACTCCCTTTGATGGATTTTCGCTGTTTAATTGATTCTCTCCAAATTTTTTTAGTAGATATATCTTCGTTTCTTTATGTTAGATCTATGTCTTTCTATTATCAGTTTTCTCCTTCTATTTTGTTACTCTTATTCTTTTTAAATCCTCTTCTAATTCTTATATCCATTTACGTAAGGTCTCTTTTGTCTACTTTTCCTTTTTGGTTTCCACAATAATATTGATTTTACTTTACCTGTTTCTTCTAATCTCCATACGTGTCCCAGCTATTTGAATCTGTGTTTATATATTTTCTTCACTATTTCGTCTTCTAATTATTGTTCAGTTTTATTATTTATTCTAGGTCTATTCTTATTCTGCTCTTTTTACTAACCTTAGTATTGTTCGTAGTCGTACTATCTTTTTGTCTGCTATTCTTAGATCTTCTTCGCCTTTCTATAACATAGTCATTGTTTCTACATATTCGTAATTTATTTACCATATTACTTACTCCAAATGTATATGACTTATTAGATCAATGACACCTACTATATTATAAAGCAATTGGAATATATACTATATATAATATTAGTATTTACAAAGGGTATTATATATATATATATATATATATATATATATATATATAATAAATCATTCACGAAACACAAAAATTAAAAGCACAAAGCGTGTGCTTTTAATACACATGATATCCATTATGTAACATATAGTAGGTATACACACATGTATCATACAAAAAATGAAAACAGATACCTGACTCCTAAAGTTGTCATAAGGTTTATAAAAAGACTGGAACTGCTTCCAGAAAACCAAGTAAGGATCATTTTACAATAGACCTTATTATCTTTTTAATGCAATTGATATTCAATACAAAAGTAATAAATTGATTTTTTTTGTCCATCTTTTTTTTTCATTTGTTCATTCTTCTTTTCCAAACAATAAATCGTCTATCTGGTTCATCTGAAACATATACTAAGTTCCAGAAGGTTTCAGGGTGGTTTATATATTTAAAAAAAAAGGGTAAAGATGTGTGTACGGATACTAGTTGGTCTGAGTGTATATTGTAAGAAAATAACACTTAGATTTCTTTCAAAAAAAGCTACATGGAGAAAACCTTCATCCAGTATAACAATCTCGTTAACAAAGAGAAGAAAGAATAATAAAATGATTGTGAAAACATATGTGTGACATTTAAAAAAGATATTGCTCATTGCTGTGGAAATGTCATACGGTTAAGATTTTTACAGGCTTCAATAACGTTGAGCAGAAATACGGTTTTCTGTAAATATCAAGTCGTATAAGGCAAATATCATTCCGAGTTCTTAAGGTAATTAAAATTATTAACTTTGACGTTCGGACAGATGTTATTGGATAAGTTAATTAAAAGAAAATTAAATTTTTATTTTTTCTCCGCTGTAGCCTTGTGGATAAATTTATAGAATTACTTAATTACTTTCAACATCTGTGACTAACTTCACTTTGTAAAATATTAATTTACTGAAAATTTCAATTAATTATATATCCTGATTCTATGTCCTGCTACTTAATTTCTTGTACTTCGTTAATAGTTCAATAAATTAATAGCGAATTTTATATCTATTTACAACATGTTTTTTAAAACTGCAATTAGTTATTTTACGGCCACTTTGCTAATTCAACGACTTATATAAATTTACCACATATTATGTACTGTTCATTAATCAATTACCATAAGATTAAAAAAGAACATGAAGTTTTTTTTTTTGAAACCCCAATAAATGTAGTCTACATTTAATAGTTTCAGGCAATGAATTCTTTCCCTTCAAGTGATCTATTCAATTTGGTGTAATTTATGACACGTGACAACTAAGCTTCCCAACCCTACATATACATAAAACAATGTAAACCTTGTTTAACGTAGCGAACATCATCGTGCTTCTTTATTCTTCTAGTGGCTTTTTTTACATGAATTTGTTGTATTCTTGGCTTGACTAAAACAGTGTTTTAACACTCGCTTATTTCATGTAGGTACAATCCAAAGATCCACATATTTTTGCACCTTTTTGTTGTTTATTCATTTAGTAACTCCTTATTGACCTGAATTCCTTAACTATAGTTCAATATATCACTAGTATATTATATATAAGGTCTATTTCTAATGACAACCCGAATTTCTTGACTTAACTTCAATAGGTCACCAGTTTACTATCTAGTTCCTATGATGCATGACTTCTTTTACATGAATTTATATCTTTCTTGGCTTGAATATAACAGTATTTAATAGAACACTTATTGAATTTAGGTACAATCCAACAATCCACACATTTATGAACCTTTCATCATGTTTATTCGTTTAGTGATTTCTTGAATTTCGTGACTTATCTTCAATATGTCACCTGTTTACTATCCATTCCCAATAGTGCAGATGACATATTTTACATGAATGCATATCTTTCTTGGCTTGACTATAACAGTGTTTAATAAAACACTTATTGAATTTAGGTCCAATCCAACGATCCACACATTTATGCACCTTTCATCGTGTTTATTCGTTTAGTGATTTCTTGAATTTCGTGACTTAACTTCAATAGGTCACCAGTTTACTATCCATTCCCAATGATGCATGACTTCTTTTACATGAATTTATATCTTTCTTGGCTTGACTATAACAGTATTTAATAGAACACTTATTGAATTTAGGTACAATCCAGCAATCCACACATTTATGCACCTTTCATCGTGTTTATTCATTTAGTGATTTCTTGAATTTCTTGCCTTAACTTCAATAAGTCACCAGTTTACTATCCATTCCCAATGATGCATGACTTCTTTTACATGAATTCATATCTTTCTTAGCTTGACTGTAAGAGTGTTTAAAAGAACACTTATTGAATTTAGGTACAATCCAACAATCCACACATGTATGCACCTTTCATCGTGTTTATTCATTTAGTGATTTCTTGAATTTCGTGACTTAACTTCAATAAGTCACCAGTTTACTATCCATTCCCAATGATGCATGATTTCTTTTACATGAATTTATATCTTTCTTTCCTTGACTATAACAGTGTTTAATAGATCACTTATTGATTTTAGGTACAATCCAACGATCCACACATTTTTGCACCATTCATCATGTTTATTCATTTAGTGATTTCTTGAATTTCTTGCCTTAATTTCAATAAGTCACCAGTTTACTATCCATTCCCAATGATGGATGACTTCTTTTACATGAATTTATATCTTTCTTTGCTTGACTATAACAGTGTTTAATAGAACACTTATTGAATTTAGGTCCAATCCAACGATCCACACATTTTTGCACCATTCATTATGTTTATTCATTTAGTGATATCTTGAATTTCAGGACTTAACTTCAATAGGTCACCTGTTTACTATCCATTCCCAATGATGCAGATGACTTATTTTACATGAATTCATATCTTTCTTAGCTTGACCATAACAGTGTTAAATAGAACACTTATGCCCGTTTGCACCAACAAGGCTTAAATTTTAAGCCAGACTTAAACAAAAAAAATCTAATCGAATTTTTGACAATAATGTCAAATCATGCATTTGACATTTTATTTTGATTCAACATTGTCTATTTAAGGCAATCTTAAAATTTAAGTTATGTTGGTGCAAACGGCCATTATTGAATTTAGGTACAATCCAACAATCCACACATTCATGCAACTTTCATCATGTTTATTCATTTAGTGATTTCTTGAATTTAGTGACTTAACTTCAATAGGTCACCAGTTTACTATCCATTCCCAATGATGCATGACTTCTTTTACATGAATTCATATCTTTCTTGGCTTGACTATAACAGTGTTTAAAAGAACACTTATTGAATTTAGATACAATACAACCATTATTCATTTGGTGCCTTCATATTGATATGAATTTCTTGCCTTAACTTCAATAGACCACTACTTCACTATCCATTCCCAACCACCACCTCCACACTTGGCACCTTTCATATCCCCATCCACCTGCAGCTAGACCGACCTCCCAGCCGTAGCCGCTCTACACTTTTCCTTTCCTCGTGGCGCCGCGCGCTGTGATTGGCTGGATGTAGGCCGGCCGCGCCACGCTGGGGAGCCCGCACTAGATCTAGCAGGCGGGGAAACACAAGGTGCTCTATGATCATTACTAGTGGTAGGGTGGATTGGCAAAGGTGTGAAGGTGTGAAGGTGTGAAGGTGGTCGCAGTGTGGGAGATGGGGACAAGTTGGTGCTTGTTATCAGGAGGTATTAGGATTCGAGAGTATAGTAGAAGTAGATGTATATGAGACCGACTTATGCGAATTTTACTACCTTTTATGGAGGGGTGAGAAGCTTTATGGTCAGGAGTTATAAATTATCCCAATTCAAAGGTATCACTTGAAAAGTAAGAACAGTGCCGGATCATATTTTTCTCGTCATAGGACAGATATTTGCGACTCTGATTTTTGGACGTCGACGGTAGATCTTCTACTAGATGTTGAACTATTTCTTCCGAATGTTGTTTCTAGCATGACTTACGTCCACAAAATTATATTCTCAAGATCTCCACATATTCGTATTTACAATTTTATGCACACACTACTAAAAATTGCAAGCACAGAAATAACTTTTTGATGACTTGTCCAAAACTAACTGTGTATCTCTAAAGAACATTTTTAATAACTAATAATAAAGTTCTTAGAATAATTAGAAATCCAAATGAAAAGAAAAATCTTAAGAATGTACAACTTGACTTAGGCAAGTCTCTGGCTACTTTCCGTTTTTTTTTTTTATTTATTTATAATAACATATAATCCAGGGGTACTTATAAGAATAAGGAAGAAAATAAACTATATTATGAAAACTACAAAAAAAATATTTTATTCGGGTTCATAAAACTCTTCTGTACTATGTAGATGAGACGCACCAAGGTTATTGTCATTTGTCAAATATGGTACTCTCATCGTGCAAACAGCGACCACAAGTTAAACAATTTATCCAATCATCCTTCATTATCACTTTTTTAATTAATTTTCCTAGTACCCCATATATTTGTTTTCATCATCTTCAGCTTCTTCATCAATCTCTGATTAACCATTAAACAACAGTGAGAATTCATGGAATAGCAACTAGATCGTCTACTTTTCTATGTGCGAATGATTTTTTCCTGGTTACCAGTTTAATTGATCTTTTTAACGATAAAATCCTCTGGTCCATCTTTCTTAAGCATTAAGTGGTCCATCTATCCGTAGAGCAGAGGTTAAGTGGACCACTAAATTATTATGCACATTTTATAAAGTGTACATAAACTAGTTTAAAGTATTAAATAAATGATTTGTTGAATCACTACTATAATCAATTTAGGAAAACAATGAGTAAACATGAAACATGGGGAAAGGTACAAAAATATATGATATCGTTGGATTACAATTAACTTAGTCGAGCCTAGACAACATTGAATTGTCTTCTGTAATAAAAGACTCTAAGGCACAACTAAATATTTTCTTCTATTCTACATCTTGCTACACTTTAATCAAATGTTCTGCGAGTTGATTAAAATGTTGTAACTGAACAATATCTTTCCTAACGGTGGCATATCGAACCTGAAGTGATCGAATTAGTGGGCAAGGTTTGCCAGAAGTAGTAAAAGTCTGCTAACCTTGTTTCGGTGTCCTATTGTCCCATATTGTAGCAGGCGTAATTAAACAGCTTACTGCAAGTCATCATACGATCAAACAAGTCGAGATTAATTTGCTTCCAATATATAATTTTATGGTCACAACAGACTGTTTGACTTATGTCCTTTCCGCAACTAGCATTGAAGAGTTAATAGGTACCGGGCTTGGCCGATTTCAAAAAAGATTAATTTTTGAAAAAGTGTTAAGTAATGCACCATATTGTACACTTTTTCTTAGTGATTTTTTAGTGGGTTATTATATCTTAATAATTATTATATGTGAACAATAGGTGTTAAGTTATTAACAGTTATCTTTCATTTTTAAATTAGTTCCGTTTTCTTTTTCGACATATACATGTAGTGAATTGTCATTTTAATTTTAGTGGTACAGCTAAAAAATGTAACAAGAATTTTTTCCGACTTGTAATAGATATTTATGTGGCCAGCGGTTTAAGTTAATCTTTACACGGCAAACTGTAAATTTGTGAGGCGAGCGATAAATAATTAAATTAAGTTTGTAATATTTATTATAAAATGAAAAAAAAAATTCCATTATTTTCTATTATTTTATCTAAGCATTGTAAAATTTTACAAGGTTTACAGGCTAGTTTCTGTAATTGTTTATTTCGTTAGCTACCAAGAAGCCTGTAAAGTGACAATTATATAGAAGGAGGAAATGAAAGTATTGTATTTTTCTATTTTTCTAATTGACACACCCCATATATTTATCATTGACTATTTTTACCATTGAAATATTTCATTGTTTGTTACATGTCTGTATTTTCTTTGCTGTCATTATTAAAGTGAGAATAAAACTAGAGATTATTCCTGAAAATAATCTTTGTTTGTTTATGTTAATAAATACCAGATAGTTATCAACACATAAGTAAAATGAGCGAATAAAAATAAATATAACTTTAAGGATTCATAAATTAAAAAGTAATTCTTCAAGAAACAAGTTTTCGAAAAAATTGTCAAATTATTTTAATCTATATGCACTCTCTTTTTATATTATTACTGTTTATTATGCTATTAAAAAGAGTCAATAAATATTGAATATATGTGTCACTTATACAAAATCCAATCAATTGTAACGACCGAAAATTGATCTGAATTGCAATTCATACATTTTATTACACCTCCGAAGATTGCTGTGGTCAATAAAAATAATTTCGCTATATTCATCTGAAATTAAAGTTTCTTTGCCCAGCAAAACAAGTTGCATGCAATATACAGGAATAAATGTCAGGTCACTTCTTGACGAGTTGCATTTCAATAACTGGCTTTTTATTCTGAGACGGCAACATCTTTATTTGGAAAGTTATAGCGCATGAGACGCGATATCTGAGAAAGAGCTCTTGATGTAATTGCTTCGAAGATGATATTTCGAAAATTGCCGTTGTGAAATTATTTCTTCTTGTTTGTTTATCTTTTCAGAAAATGAAAAAATGGATGCTACGTGACTTGAATGTGATTCATAAGTGACTCATAAATTTGACGAAGTTTTGTAAACAAATGTGGCCTTTACATTGAAGTCGAATCTGATGGTACAACAATACAATTACTAATTTATAAGGAAATGTGTTTTTTAAATTAATTGTTACTTTTGAACATCTAGATACTCGTACATTTAAATATCTAGGTACCATGCTATCAAGTAAAATAATGCTAAAAAGGAAATTATTAAAAGCAACTAATATGAGAATATATAAGAAGATAATAAGACCAATAATATTATATACATCTGTATAACTACATGTACCGTGAGTTTATTTTAACGTGAAACATGGAATTTCTTATAGCTATAACTATACATATATATACTATATATATATGTATATATATATATATATATATATATATATATATATATATATATATACAGACCTGACATTTGATTGACAGTAATAGTAATGTATCTGCGTCCAATTTAAAATTAAACATAGCAGATATAATATTGAGGTTAAACAATAATAAAACTCATTTATAATATGCACATTTTTGCTGCACTTCATTTAAACTTATTTCACTTCATTGTGAGATCACACTACGACTACTCATTCTTTAACTTCCATTCGCTTGATATCTTCGAAATTTTTTATTAAAATATTTATCACTTTGTCTTATTGGTAATAATTGGTGACATCATTTGTGGGGTAAAATCATATGATCTTGTATGCAAATATAAAACTGGATAAGACATACAAAATAGTTGTAGAATAAACTACCAAGACACAATTAAGCACAAATTGTCAACGCCAAAATCACCTTAATAAATGAAATAAATGACATGAATGACAAGTTTTTTAAATATTTAAATAATTCATAACGTGGAAAGTGCCGATGAAGTTTAAAAACCGATGATCGGAAGCGTTCTGTTGTCATCACAAGTCGAATGGCACTTGAGGTTGTTGATGTTGAGGTTAATGTTCATATTCAGTTAAATTACTCTTTTTTGGGTTGACGATTGACAATGAAGTATAGTGGCATGGATAATACTCTAAATCTAGAAACTACTAGAGTGTCTGCAATGTCTTTCTTTTTTTTGTCAAGAGTATATTGCAATATTATAATGATTATTAACTTCAATTGAGAATTTACTTAATAATCATTATTTATAACTTGTGTTTCCAACATTATGGTCTTCAGCGGTTACACTACTGTTCCTATTTCATTTTTGTCGTTGGTTAGACGCAGATAGCATAAAGACCCCTCTGTATTACTTACGATTATATATATACATACAAGTCTCATCTATGCCATACGTATACGACAAAGATGCAAGATAAAAGTTTAATAATTCTTGCAGCAGAAATTGATGACGTGAGAATCAACTGCGGAAAATATACTGTATGTGTCTATCAACAAACAAATGCATATGACCTTAGTAATTGAATCGTCGTTAAACAAAAGACGTAAAATTATTATGTGGCTATGTAATAGTATATTGTACAACAAGCATGGAATGGTTCACATTTCATACGAGTATGAAATGGACATTCCATGCGAGTTGTACACTATACTTTTTCTACGACCACGATATTATTTTCTAATTAAATAAATTTGGAACAATTTATTTTTGACAGAACTGTGAGATATGAATAATTTTTGACAGAACTGTGAGAAATGAATTTATACCTTAACGTTGTCTATGGTTACCGCGGGAAATGAAAATGTGTTTACAATATACTATGTATCCGTAGCAATAACAAATATACAACAAGCAACTATCTTAACGGTCGTAGGAAAAAACTGTTTTAATACCATCTATACCAAAGCCTACTAGAATACTCAACAAAAAATAGCTATTGTCTATACACGAAGATGCTTCATCATGAAAACCTATCATAATTAAATTTTGATTTAGGCTTAAAATTAGCTTCGAAATTGGACCACACACCCAGTGCGACTTTTAGAGATTCCCACATTGGTCCATATCATATTCCAGCATCTTAGCTGCTTCTTCATCAAATACCGGATGTTCGTTTCAGCAGTATCGAGTTACCAAAAAAGCCACTCCAGCTCCCAATTAAGTTTTTACCTGGTGAATCATACGGTGTTTCTTTCGACAAGAACTTTATTAATATTTATGACAGCGCTCTGGGAAAATTGAAACTGATCGATACGGATTCAATAAGTTCAGGAGTTATTGGAAAAGTAATTAAGTTTTTATGGGAAATTACTACGAGTAGTTCCGAGTCAAGTTCCTGAAGCAGGTTATTTAATCTGTATTAATAGATCAAATCAAAACAACACGCGCATAATAGAAAAAAAATTATAATAGTTATTTATATATTATTTATAGTTCCATTCCACAGGTGACCGTCTTAGTTGTAAAATACGAATTTGAAACTCATAAAATAAGCCAATTGTCCATTACAAAGGGACTTGTGGCAAAGGTTCTTTACAATAGGTGTTTTCTACTGACATAGAATAAATACTATGGGCAATACCTAAAATTTGCATTTAATATATCTCCTAAGTAAGTAAGAAAACTAATATTCTAATCGATATATATGTTACTATTTACAAAAATTAAGTAAAATGTTTTCATACAGCTAAAATAAAATACAAACAAAACAATGTAACATAACAAAATACCTGTCCTCAAATTAATAACCATACTTTTCATTTTATTTTCCTTTGCCACATAATAATAATACAAAATATATCAAATATAAACATCTCCAATGATTTACATTTACTAAACAATAATACTAATTATTACATATATCTGTACATATTCCACTGACGCCGGAGGCCTAGGGAATCCTCAACGTGTATGTATGTATATGTAAATATTTTTCATACATTCGTTTCAATTTGCATTTTTAAAGTTTTGTCATTAATTTGTAGTTGTGTTTTTGTGCAAGAAAAACAGCGAAAATAATTTGTTGGGTACCATTACTTATCAATAATTGTAGTATTGTTAACTGCGCTCTTAATTTTAATAACAATAATACATTTGTACTAAATATTAACAAGTTTTTCTACATGTTACACTTTTAGAAACCACAGTTTGAATTCTAATTCTAATAGAAGATTTCAATAGTAGATAAAAAGAAAATAATTTATGTTTCCAATTAAATTTAAACCACTTTAATACGTAATTGTGGTTTGACATTATCTCCCACATCTAGAGAATTCCTATGCATCATCCTCCATTTAGAATTCGCTACGGATTCCTACAAAACTTCCATTTGAATCACCAATGTGACCTTATTTTAATTAACAAAGAAAAAAGCAGGAACCAACTCGTCAATCGAAAAAGGATAGAGTTTAGTAGAGCAAATATAGTTCGGGTTTTATCACCGATTTCATCTCAAATTCGTACAGTAGGTCTTTGTTCTCACAACCGTTATCTAATTAAAAAATAATCACTATCTATATTTGAATGGAATGGTTATCGTTGAAATCTGCTGGACCATCTATCGAATTAAACTTCTTAGCAGGCAATATTTTCGTACCAGATAATATTCCATCATTGTTTTGAAGAATCATATTATTTATTTATATGCTTTTAATTACGCTGTGTTACGCTGACGATATGGCAATTATAAGAGAAAACGAATAAGAACTACAACATAACATAAATATATATAACGACGAACTAAAAAAAAAAACATGAAAACAAATATAGGAAAAACGAAGACAATGGTAATAGGAAATAGATAAATAGAACCAAATTTTCAATGATTCGTAACGCTGTAGATGTATTTCTAAATATTTTTTAAGAAAAGATCAAAATATTCAAATGAGTTTGAAGTATCAAATTTCTGTGAAATAACCTGAAATGCCTCAGATATCACATAATTCATTATTAATTTTAGTCATAAAATTAGCAAAATTACTTTATACATTTAATTTCAATGAATTGAACCGTTTTGTTGTTTCGTTTTTGACAAAAAATCATATCAGTAAGCTTAAAGCCAGATTTTTGTTACCGTAAAAATTGAAGGATCTGTAAGGATTTACAGATTTTCTGTAAGTGTTACAGGTTTTAGAGATTTGCTTACAGATCTTATATATGTGAACAGAATCAATCCATTAAATAACAATTAATAAATAATAATGTAAGTACCTACAATATTATTTAAATGTATTATGTAAATTTTGATGACTCTTATGTGTTTATTGTGAAGATTATTGTGAAAATTTTTAAATTGAAAACAATAATCTAAATAATAGATAATCTAAAAAAAACTATGTATGTGTAAGAATATCAACTCCTGCTTACAAATGCAGATAAGATAACCATGTTATTACTTTGGTATTAGTTTAACTTATTTCCTCATAGAATGTAATCATAATTCACAATTTAATTGTAACCTCAATTATAAATATATAAAAATAGAACTATTGCGTCCTGTTTCCGAATGGCAGAACTCTTGGGCGCGAGTAGTCGGTGAGCGAATTTCGCTTCTTGTGGTACGTTTATTGACCCATCACTCCAACTCCCGTTAGAGCCGTGGACGCGCGCGGCGGGTAGAGAGTAAAAGTGGGGCCAGCACGCCCGGCCCGCCTGCCTGGCGCAACCTTCGCACTCGTCAGCAGCAGCTTCGGCACACACCAGGCTGCGAGCAGCGTCTCCCGACTCTGTCAGGCACAGGAGCTGCTCAAGCTAGGCTCAGCAGCGCTCGCGATACCAAGTCAGTGGAGATCTCTCGTTCCTCGGTGGATTCAGTGGATTCAGTTCCAAACGGTGGAGCAAGTCAGTACCTGAAGCTGGCTTCATTCAACTTGCCGTTATCAACCTCCCTTCGTTCCAAACGGTGAAGCAAGTCAGTACCTGAAGGTTCAGACTAGTGGCTGAAAGGTGGACCGAGTCCCAACAAGTTCAGAAGTCCTTCCATCGTCCAAACCTGTAGCTTCAGTGATTGAAAAGGTGGACCAAGTCACAACAAGTTCAGAAGTTTCAAACGGTGAAGCAAGTCCTTACCTGAAGTCTCAGTGATTGAAAAGACCAGCGACTGAAAAGTCACAACGAGTTCACAAGCTTCAGTTTCCAAACCGTTCTTCGTTCCAAACGGTGGAGCAAGTCATTTCCTGAAGCTTCAGTGAAAAGGTGGACTAAGTCACAACAAGTTCAGAAGCTTCAGTGACTTGAAGAAACCAATAGTTGTACTCATCTTAGAAGCGACAGAAAACAAGATCCAACCATTAGAAGAAAAGACCAGAAGCTTTAGTGATTGAAAAGACCAGCGACTAAAAAGGTGGTACAAGTCACAACAAGTTTAGAACCTTTAGTGACTTCAAGAAACCAATAGTTGCATTCATCTTACAAGCGATAGAAAACAAGACCAGACCATTAGAAGAAAAGTACAGAAGCTTTAGTGACTTCAAAACACCTACGGGACTAAGTAGCTTCATTGATTGAAAAGACCAGCGACTGGAAAGGTGCACCAAGTCACAACAAGTTCAGAAGCTTCAGTGGCTTGAAGAAGTGACAGAAAACAAGATCAGACTGTTAGAAGAGTAGACCAGAAGCTTTATTGACTTCAAAACACCTACGAGACTAAGAGAACAGTTGTACTTATCTAAGAAGCGACAGACTGTTAGATCAGATCATCTGAAAACAACACCAGAAGCTTCAGTGAGTTTAGAAGATCTACAAGAGTAGAGAAGAATACTTGCTGTTATCCCAAAAGTGACAGAAAATTAGGTCAGACCATCAGAAGAAAAGACCAAACCTGTAATACTGAAAGACGTTCCACTGTACCTTCAAACATAAACGTCCAAAGTACAGAAAAAACAGAAGACAATTCAATAAAAAAGAAAAGTCAAACAATTCTTAAGCTACTGCAAAAAAGTCTTTAGTTTAGAGATTTAACGAAGTGATAAGTGTTGTGGTTATAATTGATCTTAGTGACAATGTTTCGTATCGCAAAACATATGAAAACAATATTCACCGTTGACTGTACTCAAACTTGTAAGAATATAATACATTGTGTTGTATTCTTCTTCAATTAAAACTTCCTAAACATTTCATCCAAATTGAAGTGATATATATGTGTGTTCCTGTGACTTATTGCCGTAGAAATAACATTTAATTAAAATTTATTCTTATAAGTGATTCTTAATAGTGTTATAATAACTATTTTAAAGTGCTTTCAAACTTACGAATACAGTTTAAAGTGCTAGTACATTATTTTTGTGGAGACTCAAACGACAGAATAGAACACAAACTTGTAAAGTGTTTAGTGTGTGTGGCAATATACGGATACTTGTTGAAGGCTTCAAAATATATAGGTCAGTAAAGTAAATTTTTTTGATTAATGTTAAAATATACACCAACAAAAATGTGAACTGAATAAAATGATACGATATGTAGAACAAAAATAAAATAATTAATTTTGTTTGACTTATATTTTAATATGTATTTATAATATATACAAAAAATAAATGGAAAAAAAATATATAACAGTACCAAGAAGTTGTATATTTGTAACAAAAATAAAAATAAAAGTAAAATACATTCTATACTTAAAATGAATGCTTTTAAAATAAAAATTTAGAAGGAAATATATATTTATTTTAAATTTATTAAATTGACAATATATTTACTAAAATTAATATTTCTTGTAATACAAAATTATTTAAATTTTTCTTAATAATATTATTCTTATATTCACTGACAACGCTATTTGAAATACATATTTTCTTTTATTTGTATATTTATTTACAACTGAAAAAAACAAAAAGCATATGTGATAAATTAATATTTTTTAGTTGCAAAAAATATATCAAAAATATTTTTCGGTAGATTAAAATAAATTATACTTGAAACATTTTGATCTAATTTAATCTGTTCACGACTGTCATTTGCATATTTCTGCTCAAATTATTAAATAAAATAATTTATTTGTTACATATTTTATTACTCCATGTACCCAACAAAGTTGATAACATTTAACAAAAATTTTTACGATTATTTCTTTATTAAATTCCTGATAACAATCACGTATTCGACCCAATAAACTAGTTTCCAAAAATGCGAAGAATTGAAAACAATAATAATAAATTACTCTAAATATTATTCGCGCGTATTACGTAACGGAACCAATAAATTCTTTCTCCACCTGCTGGTTATAAAATTTGGTATTCTACATAAATTTCTTCTCACAATTGGAAAGAGGATTTTCTCGGCTGATATGTAAATGTGGACATAAAGATCCAGTATTTTTATTTAAAGTGACATCTTAAATCAACAGCAAAAGTCAAACTAATTAAGAGTATTAGTAGAGAAAAAAATGTTTTATTGTTTTATTATCTTGTTTTGTTTCTAAGTGGCAAACTAGATGTAAAATAGCCTACTAAATTATACTTTAAACGCCTCAATATGTGATATATATTCATATTTTAATGCCTAATCTCACGTTTTTTATGTTAGAGTTCTCTTTTATTTAAAATAAACTTCTAAAGTTTTATTTTAAAATGTTTGACATTTATGATTTCCTTCTTTAAATTTATCTTAAAAAAAATATAACTAAATATAGGTTAAAATTCATGTGTATTTATTTATTAAAATTATTGTTTATTTAACAATTTTACCTAATAAATGATTATTAAAATGAATATTGTGTTCTAATGTATCGTTGATATCTCCAAATGTGAACCAAAAGATATTGTGTGTTTTATTAAAATCTTGTAAGAAAAATATATTTCTCTATACGGTACATTAGTTTAATTATACATTTTAAAATAAAATATATAAATGTAATGTAATGAACAAAAAAAAAGAAAGAAAATTTTAATACTAATGATGTAGTGAATTACATATATTATAGTGTATATAACGAAAGAAAAAGTATTTAAATGTATAACAAAAAGTAACAATTATTTTACTAGTTTTATTCAGATGAATCGTTTTGAGTTTTGATTATAATAATTAAATAAGAATATAAATTTACACTTTTTTAGTTTTATTACAAATTTCATTTTCGTTTATGAAATAAAATATTTATATTGTTTCTGAAACAATTAAAAAAGTGCATTAACACTTTAAATGGCCCATATTGCGATTTCACTTTTAAGTGACGTTTGGTCTTATAAGGATATAATGTATAAATATCTTTAAAAATTCAAAACAATTAGAAACCATACTTTATTTGATTTTGTTTTAAATCAATATTTTTTTAACTATTCATGATTTTTGCCAACTTTGCTGCTCACTAGCAATTACTAGATATGTCAATTTATTTTATTTATAACATATTAATTATTATTGCGCTGTAATCAAAAATATTAATTACTGGCTATGTAAAACATATTACTAATATGTTTTACATTAGTAGTTACCTATATATTTCATTTTATATGAATATATTGAGATTTTGATAATATATTACTTTGAATTTAAAAAACTTTAGATATACGCTTTCCTTAAATAAGTCAGTGTTTTCTTAAAAAACTGTTTCCTTAATGTAGACTCCATGTTAGGATGAGTACCAAGAAGATTACATCTGGTAAACTCCCAAGACAGCTCAGATATTATGATTCAAGTGATAAACACACTTCAACTTCAATTAAGGAAAGTGTCAAAATCTCAGCGATATAGTGGTATTTTTACTGACTCATGAATTGGCAACGCTAAAATATAACAGCGCACGGAATACAAAAGTAGGCACTTGTTGAATTATCTAATTTAATTGGTTAATTGCATTGAATTTTATTCAATAACGATCTTTGCTTTAAATTTTATATTGTATGTTATATTGGATACAATACTCACTGACAAATTCTTCAAAGAAAGAATAACATTTTTTGATTTGCAAAGTATCTACATGACAAATTGCTTCACCTATTTAAGGTCGGAAATATCCTTATACCAAAAATATATAAATAATTGGAACAATAAATCCCAAGTATTTCAATCTTAAAAAAAATTGTAACAAATTTTAAATTGACGTTTGCGACTACTATATTATACATTACATTGGTAATGTGTAAACCCAACAACATTCCCATACACAAAAAATATCAACTAAATCAATGTTGATAAGTTGAAGATCTTCCCTTTTCAGTGAGAGATTTTGTGTAAAAAGTTTGCACCTAATATAATAAGCATTATGTTGGTAATGTTGCTATCAAACTTAACAAAATTCCCATGCAAAAAAATTAGCTAAATTAGCGTTAAGTTGAAGATCTTTTGTTTTTAGTTATGACAAAAATATCATTCAAAATAAGTCAATTGAAGTGAACTAAGAGATTGTTGTACCGTAATACGCATATGTTGCTAATGTTATTATTAAATCTGACATTTCCATGCACAAAAAAACATCAGGTAAATCAGCGTTGATAATTTGAAGATCTTCCCTTTTTAATTCTAAAAGAAAGAACTGTCAAAAAAGGCAGCCACCTGAGATGAGTTAAGATATATTGAAATGTAATGTTCCTAAGAACCCATCAACAATCGTAAACACAAAAAGCCAGCTAAATCGGCGTTGACAATATGATCTTCCCTTTTCAATTGTAAAAGAAAGAACAGTGAAAATACGTCAGCCAACTAAGATGAGTTAAGATATACTGAAATTTTGGATAAAACAATGAGACTAATATAATACACATTTGATATCACACTGGTAATGTTCCTAATGCAAAATGTTGCATCTAATGTAATACACATTAAGTTGGTAATGTTCTTATCAAATCTAACAACGTTCCCATGCAAGAAGAAAACAGATAAATCAGCGTTGATAAGTTGAAGACCTCCTCTTTTCAATTGTAACAGAAAGAACTGTCAAAATACGTCAGCCAACTAAGATGAGTTAAAAGACACTGAAATTTTGCGTAAAACAGTGAGTCTAATGTCCACATTACGTTGATAATGTTCCTATAAACCCACCAACATTCCCATGCACAAAAAAATCAGTTAAATCTGCTTTAATAATTTGAAGATCTTCCCTTTTCAATTGTAAAAGAAAGAACTGTCAAAATATGGCAGCCAATTGAAATGAATTAAGATATACTGAAATTTACAGTAAAACAATAAGATGCATTTGACATCCTAAGATATACCTAACAGTTCTTGTCGAACCTGACAACATTGCCATGTAAAAAAAAAATTGCCAAATCGGCTTTAATAACTTGAAGATCTTCCCTTTTTAGTTATGACAAAAATATCGTTCAAAATAAGATATCCAACTGAAGTGAAGATATACAGAGACATTTTATGCAAAAGTTGCACCTAATGTAATAGGCATTATGTTGGTAATGGTCCTATCGAAACCTATAACGATAAGTCAACCGACTGAACAAGATATACTGAGAGATTTTGTGCAAAATGTTGTACTTAATATAATAGGCATTATGTTTCTAATGTTCCTGTCAAACCTGACAAGATTCCTATGCAAAAAAAAAAACAAATAAATCGGCTTTGATAATTCGAAGATCTTCCCTTTCCAGTTGTAACAGAAAGAACTATCAAAACACATCAGCCAACTAAGATGAGCTTACACACACTGACATCCGTCCACCCTAACACCCATTTACCATCCCACCAACACTATCCCTACAACCCCGCCACCACGTCCAACCATCCCAAGTCCCAAGTCCACCCTCAGCTTCTCAGCTTCTCCTGCTAAGAGTGTTTTCTGCCGCAGCCGCAGCCCACTTTCTGCGCCTGCATCATTCGCTCCGCAGTCGTCGGAGCGCGCTGACCGCCCGCCGTAGTGCCGTGTAGTGCCGTGACTTGTGTGTGACTGCTCCCAGTGATACGACACCCTCAGTGATTGGAGATACCCTCACAGCGGGATTCAAGGTCAGTGGTGTGGTGGAGTTTTTTAGTTTGTAGTTTGACAGTTAGGGTTGGGGTTATGTTTTTTAAACTTTAAAAATAATGTACAATTGTTTTAAAGTTAATTGACAGTGTTTGACATACCCTCAAAGCGGGATTTAGGGTCAGGCGAATTTTTTTTTTTTTTTAGTTTGACAGTTGGCGTGTTACTCATTCGTATTTGTGTTTTTTGAAAATAATGTACCTATTGGTTTAAAGTTAATTAACTGTGTTTGAGATACCCTCAAAGCGGGATTCAATGTCGGTCGAATTTAATTTTTTTTTTAGTTTGACAGTCGGGGTTATGTTTTTTTTTCTGTTTGACAGTGGGGTTATGTTACTCCTTCTTATTTGTTTAAGTTTAAAAATAACTTACCTATTGTTTTAATGTTAGTTAAAATTGTTTTTATAAAAATATTTTGACAATCGTTTCGTCCTCTTAAAAATCATTATATTAGAATTTCATGTTTTCTGTTTGACAGTTGGGGTTATGTTAATCCTGCAAGAAAAATGTTCAAATTTAATAATATACCTATTGTTTGAAAGTTAATTAACACATTTTTTTAATTTATTGATAATCGTTTCGTCCTTTTAAAAATTAAATTAGGATTTCACTTTTTTTCTATTTGACAGTGGGGTTATGTTACTCCTACAAGCAAAGTGTTCATATTTAATAACAATATACCTATATGTTTAAAAGATACTTAACACATTTATTAAATTATTTGTATTGACAATCTATTCATCCTGTCGAACTTTATTAAACTAGAATTTCTTTTTTTTTTCTATTTGACAGTTTGTTTCACATCATATATTCATATCATTCAAAGTTAAGTAACTCATCTATTTAAAAAATATATTGTCAATTGTGTCGTCCTTACGAATATTCCATAAATTGAGTGTATATTTATATATTTACGTTCATTATTATAAACTGCTCATACACTTATTTAATTCATAGTTTTAGATTTTTTGATATATACCTTACAAGTTTATTATATGTATTGTATTATTTATTATCATAATATATCCAAATATTATGAATATATCTTATAAAAATATATTGCACTTATATTGCTTTCTAATTTGACAGTTGTGGTTTCGCATTTGTTTATTTCTTTTACTAGTTGCATGTTCAAATAAAAACAATATAATTATATTTAAGTTTTTAATAATATTAATATAAAAATATTACACACAAATTTACAAATGATTTATACACATTTTTTACAGAAACATAATAACAATTGATTCGTTCCTAGGGTCATAATTAAACTAGACTGTTATATTATTGTAAATTAAAAATATTTTTTAAAAACTTTTTGTTAATATACATTTCTTTATATAGAATCTACCAAAATATTAAAAAACGTATTAAACATTGATATTTTTATTATATTAGTTTCAGAAACTTCAACGTATCGTTAAGAAAGAAACTCCAAAATTCAAAGTCCTTTTACAATATATATTATGGTTCTAAGAATCCCAGTTCAAATACTACTGAGTTAAATTTTTTATCATATATATTTCACATAATAATTACCTTTGTGCAGTCTCCATACAAGTTACAGTGCCTGAGAAGTGACGTCTAGTAAACGCTCTCTATAATATAAATATATTTATGTATATGTAGGGACAATACTATAAAAATTTATAATATAATATACAAGCATACTTAATTTTACAAATATTTAAATTAAAATATTTTGAACACAAAACTATTTTAATTATTGAAACAGTTTATTTTTCAAATTCCAGATTAAATATGTTGAGATAACATTTTTGCATATATTTGCTATATTTCAATACAATAAAACTACTTTAAATAATATGTCTAACATTTTTATGCTAAATTTGACCACCAAAGGACAAGGAACATAAAAAATAAATACGCGTGTTACAACATGTACATGCTTAAATGCAATTTAAACGTTCTTGTTTGATCGTTCATTGAAGACTCTTCTTTGCGTTATTTTATACTTCCTTTTTTAATTGTTTATTTTACTATTAATATTTACTTGCGTGTTATTGATGTAGGTTATCAGCCTACAGTTTTTGTTTTGTTTTACTTGAATTTTAGTAGTTTAAGTTATTAGCCTATAGCATCTGCAAAGACCTACAGCTTATAAAGTGGCAAAGCTGGTATTTGAACCTCAAATTTCACACTCCGCTCAATTCGAGTTGAATCACGCTAACCAAGTGAGCCACCGCTGCCCGTTAACGCTTATAATACTAAAAATACTCGGAGACTTGAACAGGTAGTCAAGATATATACCTTAGGTATATTATTTTGACCATAAGCATAAAATAACTAATACCAGGTTTCAAGAGGAGTTAAATCAAACTCTAGATTAATTTTAACCTAGATTTGAAAGTTAAATGTTTTTCATGAAATAGTCTCCAAAATTTTAGCCCCGGCTTAGTAAACTCTTCAATAATTTGACATGTTTATGTTGGAAATTATTCTAAATTTGATGCATACTTCATAACATTGATTTTTGCGTCAAATTAAATTGTTTAGATTTTTCATGGAACTGATCATTTGATTAAATGATACTATAATACAAAAATCCTAGAAGAATTCAACAGGTAGTTACTATGTAAATATTAGGTATATTAAAACAAAATCTCTTTTCTCTGGCAACCTCTTCACTTTTCCTTTTATTTCATTGTCACTGCTAACCCAGAGCTGTTTATTAATCACGCATAATTATGTGCAAACACACCGTGAGAAGATCGTGTGAATCATCTGTATTGAAGCGCTGGTTCTGCAACAGCTGAATGCTACTCGCATGCTGCGTAAGAATTGCCGTGTTGTAACTGATCGCTGTTTTACGCAAAATGTGGATAGCATCGTAAGGAGGAACGGTCCGACGGACTTCAAGGTGTCAAGAAAGAATATACAGTGTGGGCAACGAAATGCGGAACATAAGACTTTAACGTGTATACTCTCCTGATTTAGAGCAAAACTATGAGAATACAATAACGTATTTCAACTTATTGGTACAATATTTCAATTACAACGATTGACTGATTTTCATAAGGATTTTATTCTCAGAATAATATAAGGTTTATGTCGTCATTACCTACTGAAGTTTGTCATTATTTTTTGCATTATAGTACCATTTCTACCGTGTTTTTTAATCTATGTGTTCTTTCGAATATTTTTTAACTCTTCGTACCCTATAACAGAATATTTGTAGCAATCTAGAATCAAAAATAATTAGTTAGGGAAAATGTTATTCTTTCTTTTTTTGTTATTAACGGTTCTAAATAAAATATTGGTTATTTAAAAATTATAAAGACTTTATCATGTTAGTTTTGTTAATTTCTGTTTTACTAGTAAATGTCAAAGAACACCAAATTTTTACAGATTTCATTATTAACAGATTACTACAAATATAATTAATAGTGTAATAGATATACTAAGGTATGTATAAAACAAATAAAAATAATTACTATCAGGAAATAAGAAAATAACTAAAACACTTCATCATCTTTCATATAAGGACCCTATGAGACAACCTTGGATATGGATATGATAAATCCCCATGTTTCACGTTAAAAAATGTTCATGGTATACACTGTAGACAGAAATGGCGCAAAATAGTATGTTACACATTTTGGAAACAACGTTATATAGGATGTATATTGCATATTGGTTTCTAGATAAGTATAAAATCACTGCTTATTATACATTGTTTTTTGTTTTATTTTAAATGAGACAGATAAATTGGCAAACACATTGCTGTCAAACAAATGCCAGATCGTAACCATGTCTATGACAAATCCCATGTTCCAAAAAATAGTCACGGTATAAATTGAAACGATGTATATGAGTGAAGATATGCCTCCATCAATTACAATTAGCTTACATTCCAGCTACTCTTGAACGGATAATCTGATTTTAATTATAACTCACATAGAGCGGTACTTACCACGTCTTTATTTGCGATCGTCCTCACATTACGTGGAAAATTGATAAATAAAACTGTGATTTATCAAACTCAGCGTTAGGGCAAACTCATTATCAGCACGAAATTCACTAAAGGTAATATTTAATTACAAGTAAAAGTTAATAAGAGCTAATCATATGATGGATTAGACATTACACATTAGATGATCAAGGAATTTGTGCTTCTGGTTTCAACACATTGCCAGTTTTACGAACGTAATACTAATTATTTTTTTACAACACTTGTGTCATTATAATAGGTCGGATTTATATTTATTTACAATTTTACTATATTATCAATTTGAAACGTTTTAAGTTTTACTCTCCTACCGGTCCATCTCTACTCCATTTACCCTATTTCTATTATTTGTAATACGGTACTGAACAATAAATATATGTATAATTCAGGGATTGTTAGCATTTCAAGGAGCATATAATAGTTATTTACATTATACGTGCGGTAGGTGTTATTTTACAACGCGAGGTTTCATATTGAAGCACAACGCGCAGCGGAGTGCTGCAATAAAACCGAGCGTTGTACAAATACCTAACGCACACATAATGTATTAAATTTTTTGTCCGAGAATTTGTACTTTGGTTATTTGATTCTGGAGTTGTATTATGCTGGAAGAAAATTAAGGTTAGGTAGACTATTATAATTGATTCCTACATATATCTATTCCTAAACAGACTACATGAATGATTCTAATGTTACTTACCGTTTTTAACATTATTAAAATTAATTCCATATATTTTAAATAAAATAATCAATTCTCGTTAGTCATTCATTGAATATTTTGACATTCTCACTGATTATTATTTTATGGTAACAGATGGCGCCAGCAGATTAAATTAAAAGAAATTCAGGTTTATTTATTTATTTATTATTATTATTATTGAACGATGAACTGCGGTAGCTAGCGTTTTTGTAAGTACTCTTTATTATTACAAAGCAGCTTTATTTATTAGTGGTCTCTTAAAACTTAAAAATGTGGGTGCGTATTACTTTACTGAGTGCGGTAAAGTTCCGCGCATGTGTAAAATCGCAACTACCATAGACGTCAACGATGTGTGATTGTTAAGTTTACAGTTCATGAGGACAAAAAAATATATTCGACGATTGATTTTGTTTCCATTATAAAAAACTGTCTTTACAGACAAACGCCATTACTATGGATAATCTAAATATAATATTAGTTATTTATTGTAATAATGAATAGTGAAATAAAATAAGTAGGTATCAATTTTCAAAATAAAAATGTATTTTTTTTTGTTTTTGTTGTACTTTTTTTTAACCGCATGAAAATATATTACAATTTTAGTGTAAATCCTAGTTTTAGTTATAAGTTATGTATCTTGATTATTCATTGACGTCTTCGCATTGTAATAATGAAAAATCTGATGTGTCCAATACAATACCTCCCGCCACTGTAGTAATATATTCTATATAAGTTTCTCAATACATTTAATTTGTAGTTTTTAAATTAGTGTGTGTTATTGCAGTTAAGAATATTTTTAATTCATTTCATACCTAAAATTTCCTTCATAAAATTTGTATGACCAATATGACAGATATTTTTGACGTTACTAAAACCGGAACCGAACTTACTTTGATTCACGTATGGAAATACATTCCTAATACATTTCTTCCATCTTTTAAAATTTTACAATAAAATTACTTCGTTTTTACTTATTTTATCTTTTACACTTACTTACATCAAATTTGACATCACATGTCAAATTTTGTGAACATATGAATAACTCATCTGTTTTATAGAAATTCCTCAGCCTAAACGATATGTAAAATTATTATAATTTTTTTTTTTTTTCTATCTAGCTAGAAGTTATATATAAACGTAATTATGCAGATCGGTAGAAAATTAAAAAAACTTTATATTTAATAATAACGTAATTTTTGAAAAAATGGTTTTAGAGGTATTTTTTACGAAAACGGTTTAAAGCTTCAAGTAAAGTACTACTTCCGTTTAACCAATTGTAATCAAAATCTAATCAGTTCATCATATTTGAATATAAGTCATAAATACCAAATATTATATTTTTTATATGTATCCTATTGGAGTTATCGTGGAAGAAATATCGTCACAGACACACAGACACACACAGACACACACACAGACATACAGACATCACGGTAAAAATAGTAAAATCGTATTCTAGGGACCCTAATTCGTGCTCATATGTTCAAAACACACACTCGAGAAATCTGACCAAAAACAATACCTCCCTTATCTATATATTGATAGGCGGGAGGTAAAAACTGTCTTTACAGACAAACGCCATTACTATGGATAATCTAAATATAATATTAGTTATTTATTGTACTAATGAATAGTGAAATAAAATAAGTAGGTATCAATTTTCAAAATAAAAATGTATTTTTTTGTTTTTGTTGTACTTTTTTTAACCGCATAAAAATATATTACAATTTTAATCCAATGTAAATCCAAGTTTTAGTTATAAGTTATGTATCTTGATTATTCATTGATGTCTTCGCATTACAATAATGAAAAAACTAGTCTAAACATTGTCGAACAATAACCCTTTCATCTCATTCTTATTTTGTGCTATTCCTGCGCTATTTCTCTTTGAAGACAAAAACTCGTGCAGTCAAGGCATCATTACCATACCGAAACGTACGTCCAATCAACTTCTCGGGTTGGATGCCAGTGCGTCTAGCTTTTTCCTTCCACAGGGCCGAAGAGGAATGTGTGAAGAATGTTACACATAATGTTAAGTGATAGTTTCAAGACGCCCATAAATTACATGGACCCCAAGCCAAAGGTTAATGCGTGTTTAGTAATAAAATGGTAGCGATACATTGCTACTACATGCAGACATATTTTTTAGATGAAAGTTGTAGTATCACTTCACAGGATTTTAATTTACATCTAGTTGGAATTTTTCTAGAAATATTTAAAAGCTTTTCGAAATAGTTTTCAAATAAAAAAATATTAATTAATTGCTTAATAATAATAATTTAATAATAAACCGTAGTAGGGTTTCACGGTTTGATCTTCATGTTCAAGCTACTTCACTTAACAAGACAAGTCAATTATTAATACTTCAAATATTGGAAAAAACAAAATTTTTTAAAAACTGTTTGATTTTTTTTTTAAATTTTATTCGAGATGGGACCGAAGCCGAATAAATATTCGGTATTCGGTCGCATATTTAGTTTTAATACCGAATATTCCGTTAGAAGAAATAAGTAAATGATCATTTGTTTCGTTAAACTATAAAGTTATAGTTAATAAATTTTAATCGTCAGTTAATTGATACGCATTAGATAATATTTATTCGTTGAATTGACAATCAATATTTTGACAGAAATATTATTTATGTCATTAATAAAATTATTTCGGTTAGAATTTGTTTATTTAAATAAATTTACTATGCAAGTAAATATATTTTGTCTTTTATAATACTGGACATAAAAGTAGTATTGCCATCTAGACAAGTCTAGATATCAAGACTCTAGATTGTTTCAAGACTCTACATTAACTTGCGCATAAGCTTTAGATAAGAACAGATAATTCTTTGGCAGCGTTCTTTTTCTGTTTTACAATCACTGTTTCATCTCAGATGTAACAAGCTTCATATGATATATTTATATTTCGAAACTTTAAAAATTTTAATAAATCTATAGTTTTGAAAATTGTCTAGATTTATCTTGTATTGATTTAGCATAAGAAAGTCTTGCCTTGTCTTGAAACTTCAAGACAAAATGTAATTCTGTGTATATACCGACAGCCATGATTCATTTTTGGACACATGTATAATATTTTTCGATTTATTTTTTGAACATTCAACATGTTAATTTTTCTTAGTTCAACAGTACTAATATTAATAAAATAATTTAACTTATGCATTGGTGACAAAAATAAACAAAGTTGAAATTGGTTTTGTTTTGAAACTACTACATATGTAACGGTTAGTTGAATGATACGTCTCTACAGAAACCTGGCTGTTATTTTGTCGTTGAAACAGTAACTGTTATTCTTTTGTTTGTTTACCTAAATGGCCTACATTTAACAGCATCTTCAGCATGAGTTGCACATTACTCATGGAGTAGTGCTCTGTAATTTATACCCTGGTATTTCCTTCATTAATGCAAATGTGCTAAGTTTCAATATTACCCAGGAATTCGCTGGCAATTTCTTTATTATAAAAACTATTATTTGCGTAATAGCGATTATCGTCATTAGTGTAACCGCTCTTCAAAGATGTAGATCATGGGTATTTTTATGACGATTATGACTTAATTTTCATAATTGTTATATGGAAATATTATGGTGAGTCCAAGATTTTTTGTAAAACGTGTTTGTGTGTGTGTTTCTCTTATGTTTAAATTTCATCAAGTCAAGTAGCTTGATGTATTTTTAGTCATACAAAATTTATAAACGATATTTTATGTATAAAATGAATTAAAAATATTTTGAACTGCAATAACAAACTAATTATAAAACTAAAAATTGAATATACTGAAAAACTTATATAGTATATATTACCACAGTGGAGGGAGGTAATGTGTTGGACACATCAGATTTTTTGTATATTCTAAAGCATATATAAAATGAAAAATAATACTTCATACTTTACACAGTCGCTTAAAAACAGACTTTTATGTCACATGTCACTTTTGATTTGACGGAAGATTATAATCTATGTTAATTGTACAGGTGCATTTGAATTTTACCCCACCGGGTGTTCTAATTATTTATTTTTACTTGTTGCTTACAACCACGTTTTATATTCATGTATAATATCTTTTGTTTTTTCCATTTTAAGACCAGATATAAACACTTTACTGTAATTAGCAGATATCTACTTAGATATTTGGTATATAAAAGGTATAATTATAAATTATCAGTTTATAAGAACTGATATAGTTACTTACAGAATGAATAAAAGCCTTGATGATATTTATAATAAGATTAACAACCAGTTTCACTTTTATCGTCTGTATCTTTCCCGTGGCGTACTGAATATAATTCCGGGATAAAATGTTATTCCTCTAGGGCGACATCTATCATCTACTATGATCTAATTTTAGCTCCCAGCCAAATTGCCACACCTAAGTTTATAAAACGAAAAAATTAAATTATTGTAATATTGTAATGAAGCTGTTATCGGTTTTGTATCTACTCTCAGAACTAAGTTTGCTAGTATATTGCGTATCGACATAAATAATCAAACTATTACCCATTACTGGGTTGTCGAGAATAAAATGTATCACACACGATTTTAAAGTTTTTTTGATTGACCATTGAAGTAACAATAAAAGTCACAGTGGCATACTTGGTTAGTGCACTCCGATTCATTTCTTATTATATACTTACTAATTATGAAATAAAGATCTTTATTATTACTATTATTACTAGTTATAAATACCGTTGTATCCGAGTAGTTCAATATGAACTACATACTGTAATTAATACTTACTTACTTACCTATCCACCTACAAAGTTTGTGTTAAATAGTTAATTACAAATTACATTATTAATTTTAATAATGGCAGACTTAAAAATTTATTTAAATTTCTCTTGCATTTTTTTCAATATTTTTATTCTGTAAGGATATAAACACATACAATCTTGATTACGAAAATGTTGCTCACAAGAGTATTTTATAAAATAATATTTATTAATAATGTGAACCGTAAACTATTGAACAAACCACGGATGTTTTGTATCATACCAAACCTTAGATGTCTTAAAATTCAATCAAAATCTGATAATAATCTTAGGTATTGTTAATAGCTATAACTTTGTGCTGTAACTTTAGAACCACTGGTATAAAAAAATATTTTATTCTATAATCAAATAGCCCCCTTTTTCTTTTACAATTTGTTATGTAGTACATTTTTGTATCTGTAATAACTTCCGAGTAAAACCATGTGCTCAACTTTCGATTCCACCGTGTATGTTCTATGTTATAAGCACCCTGATGAAGACTGATTTACAGTGGATGGTATTTTATCAAAATTTATTAAATGACTGCTACTGCAAAAGTGTTCCAAAGTAGTAATTCATATAAGTGTAATTCAGATTTGACAAATATAAATTGCATATAATGCAATTACATTTGACAGAATTATAATTGTTTCTTTTTGGATTTGGCAAAGGAGTACAGCACAGATTGGTCTTAAATTAGTTTCCATATTGAGTTGTGATAGAATAATTAATTATGCTTGCACGAATGTATTTACAAACCTCAACAAAATTCTTGTCTCTAATCGCATAAATCTTACACGTCAGTGACAAATCCCACAGACGAGCTGAAATTCAATCACACCTCAAGCTAATGAATTAAGTAGATTTGGCTGGATTGCCAAAGCGTAGACTGCAGCTTGTAGCGCAGTGCTCCTTTTAGAGTAGTAATTTATAATATAATGTGTCCCTGTATCTCCCAAGCGGAGCATAGGGCAACCGAATTCACCGAGCCGCAGTTCTAACTACCGTACTGTCGGTTGTTTCATGCCAGCGCTACTTCTATGTAAGATGTATAGATGGCAAGTCTATAGCATCCAAATATGATACACAAGTATCTGTGTTTTTTTTTTAACCTACGATCTCAAGTTCGAATGACGTCACAGCGAGTTAGAGATGTGCGCTAGCTCGCTCAGCCATCCAGCAACAGAGTAGTAATTAATTAATTACACTTGTATATATGTATTTACAAACCTCAACAAAATTCTTGTTCCTAACCTCATAAATCTTATAAACCAGTGACAAAATCCCATAGGCGAGCTGAAATTTATTTCAATCACACCTCACACTTAATAAATTAAGTAGATTTGGTGAATTGCCAAAGCGTAGACTGCAGCTCGTAGCGCAGTGCTCCTTTTAGAGTAGTAATTTGCCTGGGTATAAATCCCGCGATAGATCGAAGGTGTTGCGACTCCACGACCAGTCGGCCGCACCTCCATATACAGCTGAATATCGTGCAGCTTCTAATCAACTCCCGTCGCAGTGAATGCTAAACAAAGCCACGGACTTTCGACCCAGCACCAAATATCTACATTTGTTTTAAATAGTCTAGTGTAAACTCAAAATTTTAGCGATTAACCACAGAAACATTGAAATACAATTGAGATACATGTTGAAATTGACATTTCCACATGTTTGGTAATTTAATAATATCAGGTGTAATATTTAATACGATTCAATTATAAAAATAATATAAGGTTTGTATCTTGATTAACCGTTGAAGTCTTCGTGTACTTTTCGTATTATAAGCATTAAAATTTGTTGTTTATAGAAATATATCACCCTAGCTTAACAATTATTTAAGTTAAGTATGACATACACATATATCAATGGATAAAATATACAAAACGAAACTACCAATCCACAATGAAGCACAAATTATCGAAGCAAAAATCACATATTCAATTTTTAAAAATGTTTGAAAATATCTCTTACCGGGATAACACTACTGTTTTATTTCATTTTTGTAGTTTCTTTGACGCAGACAGCATATAATACCCTTCTATAACAGGTACGATAATGAGATAGCGAATAATAGTTTGATCTATGCTACACGTATACGACAAAGAGGCACGATAAAAGTTTAATAATACTTGCAATAGAAGTTGCCGACATGAGGATCAACTGTAGGAAATATATATATTCATTAAAAAAAATTACATTTCTCCTTTTGATTGTAATCGGCCGTGCTAAATTTACTACTTTTATTGAAGGATCTCTTAAAATAATGTTGTACAACTCAAAAACTGTTAGCCATAACCTATTGAAATTTTGTTTAATGATGAGTAATATCTAAATATGCATCTCAATTTTTGGATCTAGTCCACGTTTTGAAAAGAGTTTTTCACTCTTGGCATTTTTTCACTATTATATAGTTGACAACACAGCTTTTAATAAGCTGGCAAAGAAGTCCACATGATTATTTTTTATTTAGTTAGTGTATACCAATAAAACAGGTATTAATTTAAAATTTAATAATTTATCTTATTTACGTTGTTGTCTTAATTTAACTCTACTAGTTAAATCGAACTCTTCAATCATTAAGTTCCTATATGTTCCATGACAGCTTTACTTGCATTCCGTCGTTTATAGTAATCTAAATGAGCTAATGTAGTCCATTGTTGAGTTTTATTATTGCTTGCTGCTGTAGTAATCCACATGTTGAGTATCATTATCATCCTCGCTTGCTGCACCCTGTAGAATGTTGGGAACCCCTGCTTGCGACCCGGGAAGTGGATCCCATCCGCTAGGCGGCAGCAGCAGCGGCACGCGAGGTCGGGGTCGTCGCGTGACCGCGTGACGCGTGACTAATGAGCGCACGCGGCAACCACGCGCACGTGCAACCACGTACTATCGAACATATAGCTGTACTTGTAATGAAGTACGCTACGTGCGATAAGCTCATGATACATCGACAACTTCTTCAAACATCAAATGTCCTTTCGGGAAGACCTTAATAGAGGATACACTGTCCAAACTGTAACTGTTATCAAATGAAGAGCAAAATTGGAGGTGCTGGAAACCAACCTAAACCTTCATGGAAAAAGGTTAGAAAAAATAACAAATCTGTGATACTTCGTCAACTTCTTCAAACATCAAATGTCCTATTGGGAAGACCTTAGAGGACACATTGTCCAAACTTTACTTATTATCAAATGAAGAGCAAAATTGGAGGTGCTGGAAACCAATCTAAACCTTCATGGAAAAAGATTAGAAAAAATAACAAATCTGTGGTGTTCTATTGGGAAGACCTTAATTCGAGAACACATTGTCCAAACTTTACTTATTATTAAATGAAGAGCAAAATTGGAGGTGCTGGAAACCAATCTAAACCTTCATGGAAAATGGTTAGAAAAAATAACAAATCTGTGATAATGTTAATACATCGACAACTTCTTCAAACGTCAAATGTCCTATTGGAAAGACTTTAATGGAGGACATACTGTCCAAACTTAACTTATTATCAAATGAAGAGCGAAATTGGAGGTGCTGTAAACCAATCTAAACCTTCATGGAAAAAATTTAGAAAAAATAACAAATATGCGATAAGGAGCTCATGTTCATACATCGACAACTTCTTTAAACATCAAATGTCCTATTGGGAAGACCTTAATTCGAGGACACATTGTCCAAACTTTACTTATTATCAAATGAAGAGCAAAATTGAAGGTGCTGGAAACCAACCTAAACCTTCATGGAAAAAGGTTAGAAACAATAACAAATCTGTGATAAGGAGCTCATATTGATACATCGACAACTGCTTCAAACATCAAATGTCCTATTGGGAAGACCTTAGAGGACACATTGTCCAAACTTTACTTATTATCAAATGAAGAGCAAAATTGGAGGTGCTGGAAACCAATCTAAACCTTCATGGAAAAAGGTTAGGAAAAATAACAAATCTACGATTGGAGCTCATGTTGATACATCGACAACTTCTTCAAACATCAAATGTCCTATTGGGAAGACCTTAATAGAGGATACTATCAAAACTTTACTTGTTATCAAATGAGGAGCAAAATTGGAGGTGCTGGAAACCAATCTAAACCTTCATGGAAAAAGGTTAGAAAAAATAACAAATCTGTGATAAGGAGCTCATGTTGATACATCGACAACTTCTTTAAACATCAAATGTCCTATTGGGAAGACCTTAATAGAGAACACACTGTGCAAACTTTACTTATTATCAAATGAAAAGCAAAATTGGAGGTGCTGTAAACCAATCTAAACCTTTATAGAAAAAGGTTAGGAAAAATAACAAATCTGTGATAAGGAACTCATGTTGATACATCGACAACTTCTTCAAAAATCAAATGTCCTATTGGGAAGACCTTAATTCGAGGACACATTGTCCAAACTTTACTTATTATCAAATGAAGAGCAAAATTGGAGGTGCTGTAAACCAACCTAAACCTTCATGGAAAAAGGTTAGAAAAAATAACAAATAATTTGTGGACATACTGTCAAACCTATAATTGTTATCAAGTGAAGTGCAAAATTGGACGTGATGTAAACCAATCTAAAATTGCATTGAAAAAAATTGGGAAAAATAACAAATTAATTAAATCTTTAGTATTTCATCAAACAGATAACAACGACATCCGAACGCTTCTGATCTTGGTTTATATACTTCATCGACACTTTTAACGTAATGAAATCTGAAATGACCATTACCTAAATAATCATATGGCACATGGTATATGTATTAAGTATTGACCGTTAAAAATAAAATAATATTGGGATATAGTCAATTAATTGAAACAATATACATCAACCAGTTTGGCCTTATAGAAGTACAATAGTCCATGATATGTATAGATAAATAAAGTGTACATTTTATTTGCGACTAATCACCTCTTGATTATTAAAATGTTATATTCATTATCCTTTGGAAGTACCTTTCCAGAATGACTATAATTCGAGTCGGTACGCGTTAACCAAATTCACCACCGCTACCCATAATGTTACCCAACCTCCAAAAGCAGTGAAATAGAGCAGCAACCGTTACGCGAGACAAATGTCGTAGCCGGTTTCATCAGATCCTGAATGTGCAGGTCTGTAGATTAGAAGAGGCGATCACCTGTGAAGGATCGCTTCGCTTGTGCCGATTCGCGCAGCGCCTGTTAAATGTGTCGAATTTTCAAAGTGTCATCCACCAACAAAGAAAGTGTTGCAAGTAGCTGAACCAATGCGATTCGCTAGAGAAGATAGGATTTTATAAATTCAATTGTGAGGATACGGAAAAAGTGACACAATTGCAACTGAGATGTTAAACCAAGAATCGAATTAGGCAAGCTAGGTTTCACATTTTTTCCAGTTTATTTTCGACATCGGTGCCGCGGTATTTCTCCAAGGAACAGGGTGCTATAACCCTAGAAGAGATTTGGTGGCAGGTGAAATGAGATGTAAACTGTCACAAACTAAAAAAAAAATGAAAAATAACTTGTTTTTGTTATTTATATTATTGGGTTGTTATTAATTGAAAACAAAAAAAAATAATATATTAATAAACGTATATACAGGGTGAATATTGAAAATTTTGACATAGGGAATTAACATGAAAAAACAGTTTTTTGCTGTTTACATCTATCCCTCTAAATAAAATGGGGTGTTTCTGGTACCGTTAGTTAGATTATTTAATTTTAAATTAACAAAAAAAAACCGCAAGGGTACAAGAATTGAAGATAATCTTGCAATTCTTGAACTTTTCTTGCCTTGTTTTGCTTTGAAATTTGTAGCCCTTGTCTTGCATTTTTTTCAAGACTGTTGCAAGACTCTCGTGAAGCACTATATCTGTTTTTGCTAAAAATGTTATGTCATAGATGATGATTATATAAAATAGTAGAACCAATGATATTTTTTATGGCCACACCTGAAATATGGTTTAAAAGTCCAGATATTTTCGCTTGAGTGCGCACGTTTTTAATTATGCAAATAGAAGTTAACAACATGTGTAAACATAAACCAATCGTTGCATAACAACGGATAACATAAACACAACAACCAAACAATCGGATACGAAATGGATGAATATACTTTTTGTCCCCATTGCTCAAGTCTTTACGATGTTGACCTTTGGCGGTTTCCTCCGCTGTTTTGAAAGACCGGATAAGCATCCGATGGCCCATTGACCGTTTCGCAAAATCATAATTGATTGTTGGCGATGGACCTTACCTAACGGCGAAGATGATAAATGGTTGTGTAGACTCGAAGCGAATTGCTATGGTAACTGTATTATTGTATTCGATGGATTCAGTTCATTGATGAAAGAATACTGGGATGACTCTTTCGAAAAGATTCAATTAACTTTGAGCTTTGTTCTGTTTTCACCAAATCAGCAAATTCCTACCTTCATTCAGTAACATCATATTTTCCTTAGATTTGTAATATACTTTTTCACGACCATTATATTTTTGCTTGTTGTATTTTTGTTATTGTTGCGGAAACATATCTCACGATAACCATAGACATAGGCATTTAATAATTGAGAGAGTATGTGTAGTCGGTTCTTGATGGAACATGGTATCAAATAATTAGTTAAAAAATAAACACTTTTCTTGATTTTCCACAAAATTTAATTTAAACGTAAACATTACAATTGTTTCGACTTTACAGTCATCATTACATTCATCTGATGATGACCGTAAAGTCGAAACAATTATAACGTTTACGTTTAAATTAAATTTTGTGGAAAATCAAGAAAAGTGTTTATTTTTTAACTAATTATAGGAATTTAACATAAGAAAACAGTTTTTGGTAAATAAAAACTGTCCGACTAACAACTAAGTCACCATATTGTACAGGACAATACTACATGTATTTCTACATCATACTTAACTTCATTTTAATAGCATAATTAAATGAAATTTACAAAAATAATTTAAATATTTTCGCCACATATTTTTATTGCTCTCTACATGCAACGTTGACACCTGGCAAATCGTAATTATAAGATTAGAGTAACGGGCTACAGAATCAAAGATTCTCAGTTCGATTCCTACTTGGGACTTTTTTTGCTTTATGTTTGTTTGGTAATCATAATCAATTTCACAAATTTCATTGAGCTTAAATATCAACTTATTCAATACACGTAAGATATTTATATTATTTTATTATGTTGTTTCTTTGTGTAGAATAAAAAATAGTGTATACTCCATGGTAGTAAAGTTGTTTTCTTGTGCTCAAAAAGTAACCAGCCTCGACTGCATCTCGGCCGTAAAGAACAATTTACCTAACTAGCAGCACAAATAACTATTAAATTAATAATCCTACTATTAAGATACAAAAATTTTAAACATAAAGTGACAGGTTTTGATTGCGATAAGTTGATTTCCGAGGTTCGGATATAATTAAAAATAAACTAGACTGTAGTGCAACAATACTGTTAATTTGATTACTGATAGTGTAACCTATGTCTATCTAGGTATCATCAAGTTCATGTCTAGTGTCCCAATCAGAATTTCACCACTTTCCAATTAACTGTCTCATTAGCACGATATTAATTAACGGGATCTTTCAATTAGGTCAAAATCTAAAGCTTTCATCCAAAATTTACAGCCTGGCGTTATCTGCGTATAAATTACCTCGACGTGGATCTAGGATGGCTTGGCGTGGGCAGCGATCGGCACATGTTAGCCAGCGATCGTCACTTGTTTCGGGGCCAGGCATCCGGTGACAAATGCAGATCAGGAGAAAGCGTAGCATCGGCGCGTGGCTGGCTAGATATTGTTAGAATTAGAATAATTTCTAGAAACTGAAGATCGCGGTAATACAAGAGCACTGGACTGTAATCGCAAGAAAGTTGGCTTTGGCTTTGATCTCCGACAGTCTGTTATTATACATGATGCTATTAACTCTTTAACCTGTAATATACTTGTCGCAGTGTGTTTACAATGTTTTAGTTTGTGGACCGAAATAAAACCATTAAACTATAAAACATCGAACAATGTCACTTCTTCGTTTTCCCGTTTAGACACGTCTTGTCTAGTTTGGATCTTCAATTGATTCATTTTCCATTGGTATTATCCATGAAAAAACTCTAGACTATCCAACACAAAAATGAGTCATGTAAATATTTAATTGGTTGGACGTCTTAATCCTTAGACTGTTGACAGTTTATCTTAACTGGAAATTCTGACATTGTATTTTGTGTTTCTAGTATTGACAACTTTAAACAACTTCAGATAACAAGAACTATATTTTTATATAGCGTGATGGGAACCACTCAGATACAGCTGTATTTTGAAATTTGTATTTCAACTTAACATTATATACAAATACACTGTTAGGCCATGACTATAGAGTCAGGGAACATTAAACTAGGGAATAAATTATGTTTGTATTTTTGTAAGACAATTGGAAATAACTTATAGGTTATTGTCGGATGTGGGTGTCGAATTCCCTGGCAATTATCGTTGTCTAATTAGTGCCACATCCTTCTCGGTAATCGATTATCCTCCGTTAATCTGTGAAATGTTAAATTATAAACTCGGCATGGAACAATCCTTTTCCGTCATGGTTGCTTTCTTTTACATCACGAAATCAGGACTTTTCTATAACACACACACATTTAAGTGTATTCTGTAAATTATATATATATATATATATATATATATATATACATATATATATATATATATATATATATATATAAAATTTACAGAATATCTTGAACTGGGGAGATACTATTCATAATTAACTGATTTCCTGTGTAAATCTCTCATGTGTCGGTCGAGCTGGGACACCCGGTATATATATATATATATATATATATATATATATATATATATATATGTGTGTATATATATATATATATATATATATATATCAATAACATTTAAAAATGAAAATAGGAATGATTATTTATCAGATTGGGAAAAAGCCTAAAATTATTGAATTGAGGTTACGAGCTACACCTAGTGAAGATTGATGAAATTATATAATTAATACCTTCAGTAAAATGAAGCATATATCCTGTCCATTCTAGTTCAGAAGTGTGTTATATAAACAAACAATTGACAAAAACAGTTTCTGACCACAGACATGAAAGGACATGAGTGTTTCTCACTCCCATTTTCACTTTCAACTTTATGTAATTATGTAAGGTCCGAAGCAGTTATTGTCTTACCTAGTAATTAATTTCTTTAAGATTGTACGATCGATTGTTGTAAATAATGTACGGAATAATTAATCTTGTGGAACTTGGTCTTTCACGGTCAGTCTTGGGATTGCTACAGTTTTTTAGCTGCTGTTGCTATTGCTACGCTCTTCTTCTATTGTGTTTTTCTAGCTAGCCCCTTCTCTGACTTTCTCGATTAGTTTTCAGATCGAGAAAGTGATTGACAATACAGTATTAATTTTTTGCACGGCTACTTCTAATGTTTCACTATTTTTGATACTGGAATAATAGCATTAGTAACACTTTTAAAATTACATTTTGTTATATTTTCTAATGTTTAACTGGTTTAGTAATAAAAAATATGTAGATTTGCTATAAGGAAATACAAATATTAGCACATAAAAATTTAAAACGGGCACCACATGGCTTCCTTGTATGACTATTAAATGAAACTCATATTTTGTTTAATTTAAACTTATTTCATTTGAAACGATCCTCCAAACAATTCTACTTACTAAATTTCAACATTCTTACAGAAAGTACCTTCTTGGCATGTAATGTAATGTAGAAGGTGAAAAACTAGATGTTATATCAGTCCCATATACTGTGTGTTCCAAAAAAGTGTTGTCATTGGCTTTAACATGGGAAAATTGCTTTTGGTAAATAACCATATTTCACAGGACAACTTTACTTCATACAAGGAAGTAAAAAGCATGTTTTCACTTCCGAGAGCAAAAGCTTACTTTACTCTTCATTTTCGCAAACTGAGGTAGGCCTTTAATCCCTTAGGTGATTAAATTAATAAATAAGCATTATGGTACCACAGAAATAAGTAGGTATATGGATGTAACCTAACTTACCTAGAAAAATGTACATAATGCTGTTTTGTTTTCAATGCTGTCATGAATTTGATAGTTATATAATTATAACCAAATATAGTGTATATACCACAGGACCAAAGTGCTTTTAATCACTTTCAGGATTAAATCAGGCACTTTACTCCCTCAGTATATAATATGCTATTATCATGTTTGACAAAATTTTAATTCTCCTTTCATAATTCTATACAAGAATAGATTCACTGCAATTCAAGTTTCTTGTCTTGGAGATACTCTAGTATGTAATACATATAATATTGTTAAGTTAAGATACTATTTTTCTAGGTATATTTCTCGACAAGTTCATTTCTTTGACATTAAATTCCATCTATTTCTAGACAATTTTATTTGCATTTCGCAGTTTTTGTAAGATCTCTACAACTTATGATGGTTTCCAAACCAATGTAGGATTTGAACCCCAGATCTGACACTCCGTTTACATCAAGTCGTAGCGTTATAATGAAGTGAGTCACCGTTGCCCATATGTTACCCTAAGTCAAGTAATAATTTGGTCAAACGGTTGATGATAAGTTTACCAAACAATTAGTGATTGTACAAAGTCAATTAAGTGGCATTTCATCTGTGCAATTAAGAAGATGTTCCAGTAAAGTCAGGTGTCTAATTATGAGAACAATTAATCGTTGTGTTCGACATGAGATGTCGTGCGGTCCTCTTGCACTGCACGCGAATTTCAACAGATTTACATTTCATTCAAGATGAAACTTCAGACATTGCCGCCACAATGCACTCCAGTTCCCATGTTATTTGCTAATCCACGAGTCGACCAGTTGAATTACGTTGGGACTTGTTTGCTACAGGTATTGTCATAATATTTATATAGTACTGTATTACACGGTGGAGTTCATGAACAAATGTGGATTGGAAAAAGAGGTCTACTTTCTGTCCACTGATGTGTTTCGACTATTATCTTTAGGGACACATAAACCTAGGAATGAATCAGTTATGGCTCTTTAGAGAGCTACTTCTTCAAATGTAGGAAGTGTTAGAATACTTATGCAGACAAGAAAAAGGGAGAACATTTCAAACAATTACTTTAGTGTGATGTTATGTACAAAATTAGAGGTATTCAGTCAAAACATTTTTTATTGTCTACAAGGTCGACATTTTGACACCACTTGTGTCTTCTTCAAGGCTAGAGAGCTAGTAGATTTTTTATTAACATTACTATATAAAAAATCTACTACCTCTGAAGAAGACTAAAGTGGTGTTGTAAACAATAAAGAAATTCTGACTGAATATCCAATTATTAAGATTCACATCATCTTCTACAATCGAATATTCACTTTCATTAGTAAAACTGTTAAATCAATTATCACAGTATTTAGATTTGTGAATTAAATTGGAACATATACTTGATATAAGGAATCTGGATATGGTAATTACTAAGAGAATCCAAGTAATATGTGGATGAATTTAAGGATGATGATATTGTTTACGTTTTAAGTCATAATAACACTTCAGTAAAACAATTGAATTAGGTACATGACTGTTATTATCTTAGTATTTACATTATTAAATGAAAATTGGAATGTAATAGGTTCCTGATATAAGAGATCTGCATTAACTAGGCAATCCAAATCATATTGAAAGACAATTAGCAAAGACGAACACAAAATTATGGAGAAGACACAAATTAGAATAAGAATAAGAAAGTAATGGAAGCAAATTGGAAAGATACGATAAATACGGATGCAAAGTAAATGATAAATATATTCCACAAAACATATAACAAAATAAACATAGAAACATAAGAATGAAAAGTAATGAAATGCCATAAATATTCAATTAAAAACCTTTGAAAAAGTAATTTAAAATTTATTTTAGATATGTGATATCCATGGCCGAGTTTTTTTTGTTTTTTTTTCCTAACATCTCTGTCTGAAGCGTAACAACTATACCTAAAGTTTCACACATATTTTACATTTAGCTAACTGTTCTATACTGCTCTTCAATAAATCTTCCCCGTGTCTAAATAGCCCACGTTTTTTCCAAATTATAGACGCATTCCCATATATAATTACCAGCCATAATACATCTCAATCAGCACACATTGGAACTAATAACACGAATAATTCTTCTAATCTTCATCATAACTCATAACGCATACTCATAAATCTACAATTGATCTGCTATAAATGTTCTCCTACTATAGTTAAGACATTCAGAGCTACGTCAAAGTACGTGCAGTTAATTTTTAATATTATTTTTGATTCTAATGTGTTGATTCACCTTGTGGTAAAGGTGTGGTCAATTTGTTTTAAACGCTTAAATTGCTGATAAATAATTAATGGGTAAACATAAAAATTCATAAATTTTATTAAAATTATAAGAATATAATGTTACAATTAATTTTCAATTGAGTTATTTGAAAAATAAATGTGTTATTTATTAATATTGTTATACAAGCTGATTTTTACACAATAATTATAATAAAGTACACGTATATTTTTGTGTTAAAAATATAGAGAGGAAAAGAAGATTATATTTTAGTAATTCTAGATTTTATTGTTACCCCCTGGCCCAACCGACCTAGAGCTCCCGTGGCACACTATTTCTCCTTCACAGGACCCGCTGATTGGCGCCCGAAAAAATCCGACGTCCTGGGGGAGAACCACGACATCACGGACCGACAAAGTAGCTGCGGCCCAAGTGATCGTCACATAAAGAAGAGATATGAAAAGGAACAAAATGTACAGAGATCTATTAAATGTAATACCAAGCGAGGTGACAATACAACAGCGTCTACTAAGGTGGATGGGACACGTACAACGAATGGACCAACATAGTCTAACAAAAAGAATATTTGAAGCTTGGGAATCCGAAAGAAGAAAAAGAGGTAGACCCAGAAAATCATGGAGGGATGAAATAAGAAAGCAGCGGAGAGTAGAGGAATCAAGTGAGAAGAAATACCAAGGATGGCAAAGGACAGAAAACAGTGAAGAGACACTTGGAAGAAACTACCCTAAATCCTCTCTACTCCGATATTTTTACAACGAAAGGTAGAAAGATGCAAGGATTACGTAAGAATCTTAAAAATTTGACTTGTGTGCTTATTTTTTGAGATCTTATGCATAGACTAAAATCTGCAAGATAGAGTCAAGTCTTTGAGGTCCTGTTCTATCCAGAAAATTTACCACAATAATTATTTGTGTATCAAGGTTCTAAAAGTAATCTTTTTTGGCCGAATCCGAAGTTTGCAAACAAATCAGATGAGGCCTAAAAAAAACTTTTAACCGAGGTGCACACAACATTTTTTAGGCGATTACAACAAGAAATTTGGAATTTTCACTCAATTTTTTTGACATCTGTCAAAATTTACTGTACGGCCGCATTTACCTTCTGGCCGCATATACTTTACGGCCGCATTTACTTTACGGCCGCTATTTTTACTCGCAAATTCATTACTTTTTCATTAATATTTGTAAAGGAATAGTTTAAATTTTACTTACACTTGTTATTATATTCTAAAATAATTAATCACATTAATATGAACTATGTAAATTAATAATGAACAAACAAGCGGTCAAAAATTTAGACTTTGACAGATGTCAAATAAAAATTGATACTTTAAGGTTGCCAGCAGATACGAAAAACAACAATTTATGTACCAGCCGCCTAAAAAAGATTTTTATACTATTGAATATATCAAATGTATCGCGTTTACCATTCAAGTAAGCGTTATTGAATCCAATCCCATTTCGTGTTCGACTTACCTGGGCGACTCTCAGTTATGCCATATCATAAAAGCAACGTAAGTTGTGGAACGTGCATTATTTTTTGTTTCCGACACAATCAAACGAGATTCCCTGGGAATCTTTGTTGCGTAACGTCCTTAAGTAGTTCTTAAGTTGGCAACAATGACGCTAACCTGCTCGCAACACTTGCAACCGTTGCAGAAGGACGCGTTGTTGCGAACCCTACCTTGAAACTAGATCAAATCAGGAGCATGAATAGTGATTGTGGGAAGCAACTGTTTGCTTTGATGATACTGGAGATTAATAACGAGATATTAGTTATTAGCAAATAAATTGCTGGCATTCCAGACATAGATTGTTATTGTTATACCTGAAGGATAACTTCAATTGTTCTAATAATCCTTATAATCAAAATTTTGGAAATTGGAGGTTAATGGAGTGATAACAATTGTTTAGTAGCTAAAGAAATATTGGTGTTTCTAACGTAGTTTATTTTGTAAAGCCTGATAAGTTGAAATGGTCTTAAAATCTTTACAAACAAAATTTTGGAAGCTGGGTTTAACCGCTATTTTCAATGCTTTCTAGATCCTATTTTAATTGGAGGGATCATTCCCTTGAATACTTTTTTAAACTTTGATAGTTCCTATTAAACATAAGGTTTGGATTGACTATAAGAGATCAATTTCCTAATTTGCTATTAAGGTGGACCATCCCATTATATACTCGTATTTGATATGAGATTTCAATAAAACCACAATGTTATATCATTATAGGTAATAAAAAATACCTATATATAAATATATAAAGGCTTATTACCCATTGCTGGATGAGTCAATATGTTAATTTCAAATAAGTTATATAGAAAATAGAAAAATTAAAATACATATACTCGTACCTTTAATATTTTCTTCAAATAATTACATAATATCATATTATGTAATAATCTTACTCCGAGTAAATTAACTTTGGGAGAAGTACATCTTAAATTAAATGAAATGATTTAATAGCATTATTATAAGGAGAACTCAAAAAACAGATAATATTCTTTGTATTAAAAATATTTCTCTTTAAATTTTTTACCGGTTTCAGAATATTAAGCCTTTGTATAAGTCGATGTAAGCAGGGGAATTAAGTCATAATTATATCTCATGTATTACTGACAAGTTTTTAATGAAAATATATTACACTAGATTTGTGAAAATAACGTGGGACAATTGGACAACACAGCTTTCATATCAACCCATATAGACTTTATCACAAAAACGTTACTCACTAGATATTTATTAATAACATGAAACCAGTAAATTATTGAACAAACCACGGATGTTATGTATCATACCACGCCTTAGATTGAATTCTGCGGCGGTTATGATACTCATAACCATCCTAGGTATGTTAATGGCTGTAAACTCACTTTGAATGTTCTCCAAATTCTTAATACAAGTTATTTCGAGTTCTATTGGCGTTATTATTAAAATAATAATTCCAGTTATTTAATTATCTTACTTTATTTCATTTACAAACAAGATTAAATATCAAATTATTGTTAAAATTGGCTTTAAATACGAATTCCCTAAATTACCTACGATCAATACCCTGCTAGAAACCTCAAACCCAGTGGCTCTTTTCATTCTTGCATCAATATTAGCAATTGATTGTTAGTGCAGAATCTGCAATCGTGCTTGGAATGTGTTGGATTGTCCCAATTCCGAATTCCCGTCCCTATTTCGCAACGCCTGCCCTGATAGCATCTTGCTACGCGAACGCATCGAAGCCAGTGAGCTGGTGTGTAATTTACCTGTAATTATATCATAACCGGGCGACCGGCCATCGGGCGGTGCTCTGCACAACCAACCTTGATCCATTAACACGACCGGGAGGCGCCAATGCGAAGCGTACATGGGTACAGAGCGGAAGGTGGGTCACGAAGTTCAATATAAAAGGTTTAAAAACGGTAAAATATGATTTATTTGCTTGACTCACAGATTGTTAGTTTATCCACAAGATATAAAAAAAATTGAAAAAATTACAACACAGACAGTTTACCTGTTTTTTTTTCCACGATCTTACCATCGTGATGTCACATATCCACTTTCCAAAACATTAACACCCAGATTTATAAAAGATCTATATATATAAATTGTGACGATTACTTGGGCCGCTGCTACTTTGTCGGTCCGTGATGTCGTGATTCTCCCCCAGGACGTCGGGTTTTCTCGGGCGCCAATCAGCGGGTCCTGTGAAAGAGAAATAGTGTGCCACGGGAGCTCTAGGTCGGTTGGGCCAGGGGGTAACACTAAAATCCAGAATTACTAAAACAAGTCTTTATTTTAGATATATATATATATATATATATATATATATATATATATATATATATATATATTAGATTTTATTATTATAATGAGAGGCTACAGTCGTTAGTTCTTATTTTTACAAAATAAAATAAGTTTTTGAAGGCTGAACGGATGCACACTCATTACTGTTTACCATATTTTGTAAAAATTGTTACATGAAATATACACGTTATATAGCTATTGAGTTAAACATTACTCTGATATACGTACGTCTAAATTCATCAGACGATGGAACACGACTCTTACAAAATATGATAAATTTTTGAGGGATGAGCGGATTGACTCTCTTTACTTACCATATTTTGTAAAAATTAGTTGCTAGAATGACAGGCGATAAATTTTAATTTTATTATCAAAAACGAACACATGTCGATTCTGGATTGAAGATTGTGTCTAAAAGATCAGGTCTATAATAACTAGGAAAAAAATTCCATATTGTTACTCAATCAATAGATTTTTAGATTATCTGATAACTTATAGTGAATTATAAATTACTTGAATAAGGAGGTATACCTTTACTTTAATAATCATCTCTAGTACATCATTCCTAAATGGAATAGGACCTTCACTACCTAAGGTTCTTGTCTCATACCAAGTTTTACTCGCATTTTAGTGAGGAAAGATAACAGCCTATATATTTGGAAAGATTGGCGAAGTTGAGATTTGAACCCCAGATTTCACACTCCGCTTAAATCGAATAAAAACACGCTGACCAAGTGATCCATAACTGCCCATTTTTAATATTGTGTGTAAAAAAGTTTATAATATAAATATACAATAACATAGCAATATCAAAGGATTCAAATTTCAAAACCAAATCTTTCACTAAAAATTCTCTAAAATCATATACTTTCTACATAATTACACGTTGTTTGACGTCAGCTTCTTAGTAAAATTACACACGTGATGAAACCTGTAACAACATATCACATTCTTCTCGAAAACAAACAATGAGACACAGCATACAGATTTCAGATTTCGGTTTCCTAAAATCTGTTTCACTTTTGGATTGATATACCTGACAGGTGTTTCCGCTATGTGACATACATTTTGACAACTTTAATTTGTAGGTAAGGATCTACAGACCAGAAATCTAAACAAAACATGAAAAGGAATAGATATTTACAAGTAGATCACTGGTTTAAATAAGTGAAACGTAGAAAATAAAATAATACTAACAACTTTTACACGAGACAAGGGTAACGACAGTCGCTGCCACCACTATCACTTTATTTAAAAGTCTGCCGTGATAGAAGCAGACAAGGGAATATTAATAATAATAACAGACGCGGTTTACTATACGGACAAATTGGTGCAGGGTAGTAATATTAGTAGTAGGGTTGGAATAGGATGGAATAACAAAATTATATAAATTTTAATAATCAACTGCGATCAAAACATTTATATAATTCAAATATACTACAACGCGTAACTTGGTAAATACCAAGGTATGCCTGACGTTCAGTCAAGACATCCACAACAGTCGAAGATTACAACAAGAGAGAGAGATTTCAAACTTTGGAGCACCATTTAATGGTAAAAATCATAAGTTCTCAACCTGTGTTCTCATCCCCTAATTATGAACTATGCTAAAAATAACTCAACTATTAATGTCCACCGAGGGCATCACGTACCAAAGAGGGACAGTTATTTGTTTGAAAACAAGCTTGAAGGCGCAAAATGTGCGTCCGTCACCTTAAATCTGTCCATATCGTAACATCTGGAGTAAAATAATACCAAAAATTTACAAAAATGCGCAGTCGCCAAGCGACACACAAAATATTACTTTTACTCTTAATAACCCAGTATACTACTATTGGTGGGTATTATTATTTAATTGAAAATGCAAAACATATATATTTAGTCGTCCTATCACGATCCATAGAAGATTTTGTTTTTAAATTTGAGTATTAAATGAAAGTGTTTTGAATTTGCAAGTAAAAGTGAATAAGTACTAATTTCGTTGTAGTCTGGGAGGGCCATAATTTCACGCATAATTCTTACACTTTAGGCTTTAATATCTTTATTATTCTTTCTCTTTTTGTTGTGGATTGTGCAGATCTGTCCGCAGGTTGATTACACAGTACCGTAACCTGTAACACTGCGGCTCCGAAACATAGAATCATAAAAATCACTCGTGCATCACAAACTTCAACTCTGGCTCTGATTTCTAAATCGCGCATCGTGCGGTCAGCACGCGCGGATTGCATGGGTCGGACTCTGATCTAAGAATTCCTAAGACGGACGGTCAAGAAAATCAGGAAAATGTAAAAAACTACAGGAAAGGAAGTGTAGTCGGTTTTTCTGAATTGATCCTAACGTCATTCATTTCTGCGACGAGAATTAGTAAAAGTAATATATTATTATGAACTAGGATTTGAACCCAAAACTTTATTTTAAATCTGTCAGTTATACACTTAATTATAAATTTTTAGGAAGATTTTGCTGAGTTGCTTTTAATGAGCAGATATACATACACTTAGTTCTTAAACAGAAAGGTGACTATTCAGTTAAAATACCATTGAAGACGCTTTGACTACTTTTAGTTTAGCTCTTTGTGAGCAGATATACACACACTTAGTTCTTAAATACCTCTTTAGTTCAAATATATTAATGCCGGGGGCACACGGTACAAATAATGATCATTAAATAAATTTTCAACTGAAGTTAACGTTCATTAGAAAAATATGCAGACACACGGATATCACTTAAAATTTCTTGCACATGCGCAAATGCAATGTACCCTTGACAAAAAAGAAGATAGAGAGTCATTAAAGACACCGTAGTAGTTCCTGGATTTAGAGTATTATCCATGCCACTATACTTCATTGGCAATCGTCAATCCAAATAAGAATAATTGAACTCGATATCAACATTAACCTCAACATCAACAACCCCAACTGTCATTCGAATTACGATGACAACCGAACGCTTGCGATCATCGGTTTTTAAAATTCATCGGCACTTTCCACGTTATGAAGTTTGAAATGATCATTACTTAAATGATCATATGACACATGGAAACTAAATTAAGTATTAACTGTTATTGATCATTAACTTTTGTCGTGTGTCCCAGGAATAAGACACAATTGTCTTAATAATAATCTGTTCTCCTGTAGCATTTAAGTTTTTGTTTGTGAATCTGAATTTCTAATATATTTTTTTATTTATGTATTACTCTTAAGAGGAAAAGAATATCAAGTATTTGTAGTATTAACTCGTAACAGATTTAGGTATATTTAATATAAAATATTGCCTCAAATTTGGCTATTTTTTATAATTCAAGTTGAGAATAACAATATGATTTATTAGTAGTTGTTAACATGAAATACTAATATTTAAAATGTTTTAAAATTCATAAAAACTTAATAACAATATGGTTTATTAGTAGTTGTTAAAATGAAATATTAATATTTAAAATACAAGATAAGTTCATAAAAACTTATATTTGGATACTTCAATGGGTAGACAAGATACAACCATATAACATTTCAAATATAAATATAGCTATTTTATTATTTTCAATTATACTGTCATCACAAGACCGTCAATCATTTTTTTTAACTATATGTTTGTTTAAAATCAATAAAAATGTATTAACTCATACCACCTAGTGAGCCATAGTGATTATTTTGATTACTATGTTAATCCTTTATAAATACATTATACAATTATTACCATATGAATATCTGGTTTGAATGGTCGCTATTTGCATCTAATAGCGCGTTAGCGTATGTAAAGTCGAAAGAAATCAATCGCTTCTCCCGTTATGTTTTGAGCAGGAACTCGAGTGCATAATATTCTCCGCATGACGCTACAGATTCGAGTAAAAATGCGAGCGATCGCGACGGGAAAACAGGTTGAGGAATCTAGGAAGGATTTTTAATTTGCCTCAGTGCACAAGTCTGCTATTATGAATGCGTTGCATAGTAAAGCGTTGTTCGGACCAAATATCATGCTGGCTATTATAAATTCGATTCTGTTGGATCTAGACGCCTGAGATCTTGAGAACAGTTGGCGATCGGCAGCTAAGATGGCGGACTTCCAATGCCTACTTTCTTCTGTACTACAACAATACAGAGAGTGAAGATTCCCTAACTCGAATTTCAAGGGACAGGAAACTTCGAATTATAGAAACTACACAAAAAAATCTGTTGTGGACACAACATGACTTCCTTATACGCCTCTTAAATTATACACATTTTTGTGAGATCATTGTACTAATCGTTTTTGATTTATGCAAAAATTAAAATACACTTTAAGTATAGTGCCTCTTTGGTCTTTCCGATTGCAATTAAAAAGAGATGTGCACACCTAAATCTTATAAAAGTCCCGCCAATTTGCGACAATCACTTGGGCCGCTGCTACTTTGTCGGTCCGTGATGTCGTGGTTCTCCCCTAGGACGTCAGGTTCACTCGGGCGCCAATCTGCGGATCCTGTGGGAGAAGTGACGTGTGCCACGGGAGTTCTTAGAACAGACAGACAAGAGTAAATTAAATATTTTATTGTACAAAAAAGTATCTACACATGTATAATTTAGCCGTAGGAAGTGAACAAAAGGAAAAAAATTCTAACCGCGGTTCTACCCAGCCGTCGACGGAGTTTGCGGTGGACGCCACCAGCACGGTTTCACCGACAACAGCGGAATGCAGAATACGAAAAGTGAAAAAAACTAAATAAATAAACGGATCTGCCCTGCAGCCGAAGAAGTTCGCGGTGGACGCCACCGGCACAACTTCCCCTCAGGCGTGGAATGCAGCAAACTAAATGGCTATGAAGATCGGCGGTGGTTGCCACCTGCCTGTATCCTCTGATAACAGCGGAATGCAAAAAGAGAGAAAAAATACGGAAAAAAGAAAACTTACGAAAAAAAATTTGAATCGGTACGGCACGGTACGGATGCGGACTGCTACTCTTCTTTGCTAGATATTAGATGTTTCAACGTTCTAGAAAATCTATGTTTCTGGGCTAGTTTATTCAAAAGACGTTTGAAGGGGACGAGGCAGATCCAGGTCAACATGGCTAAGGAAAGTGGAAGAAGCCCTAGAAGTAGCAGGAATTAACAATTGTGAGAGCAAAACAAGAGATAGGAACTTGTGGAAGATCATTTATTTATTTATTTATTTATTTATTTATTGAACAATTTATCCTACAGAACATAAGTTCCAATTAGAGGACAATTATATGAAAAGTTTAACAAAATAACAAAAGCCTTGCACAAAATTGCAATAAATACAAGAAAAAATACAAAAATACAAGAAAAAAATACAAATTACAAAGGAAAAGTTCATTCTATTAATACATACAAATTTAAATTAAATTTTTACTAATGTAAAATAATTAATCAAACTTCGTCTGAATGCACTAAAGGTGTCAGCAAATATATCAATACTGCAAGCAATACCATTGAAAATGTTACACATTTGAAATACAGGGGATTTCATTTCATAATTAGTTCTAGTTCTCTTACAGTGAAACGCAAGCTTATTTCTAGAGGTTTTACGGGGAATATTTAAAAACAGATGACCTTTAATTGAGCTGTCATTAATAACATTATTTAAAACTTTATAGAGAAATAAACATGATTGTATTTTACGTCTATTGAAAAGGGAAATAATTTTGAATTCAGTTAGTAAAGAATAGTAATCATAAAGAACATCTAAGGAATAGTAAAAGAGATTGATCCACTCCAATCAAAGACCATAGTTTCTAGAAATCAGCCATATTTGAATAAGACGAGGCAGTTCTAGGTCAACATGGTTAAGGGAAGTTGAATCAAGACCTAAAAGCAGCAGGAATTAACAAAGGGAAGAGCAAAACAAGACACAGAAACTTGTGGAAGATCATAAAGAACATCTAGGGAATAGTAAAGGAGATTTATCCACTCCAATTCGGTGATTTTAGGCATTTTCACAAGGAAAAGAATTGATTGAAGATGAAATACGCAGCGAAAGGTCTTCATCTAGAAAAACAGATGAAAATGTCGACAGAATCTGGAATCTTGTGAATTCAGATCGTCGATTGACAGTACGTAATTATTGGAGAAGAGTTAAATTTGATTTACACCAACGTTCGTCAGATTTCGACTGCGGAAAATAGTTAAAAATTAGAATAATAAAAACATTCCTGTGTCTCCTCAGCCTCCTATTTCGCCTGACTTGAGTTCTTGTGATTTTTTCCTCTTCCCGAGATTGAAAAATCACCTCAATGTAACTCAATTTGGGACACTTCAAAACATTTTACCGGCTGTAACCGACTAGCTGAAGGTGATTCCAGTATTCGAGTACCAGCACTGCTATGAGGATAGGAAGAATCGTCTCCAGCACTGTATGGCTTCCCAAGGAAGATATTTTGAGGGAGACACTATTGTGTCTATAAAGTTTTATTTGGTACAATCCATTTCATATGTGAAAAATTTTTGAAATGAGTACTATTAAACGAAAATAAATTGCTTACGAGTTCTCCCAAAGAAAGTTTATTTAATATGAGCAATATATTTTATAGCATTCTTTCAAAGGTATGTTAATACCCATGAAACTATTAAATCACACACATGGCAAAAAAGTAATTTAATAATATTTTATGAATGAAACTAAATCTCTTGAAATAAAAATCAACATCATTATGTGCAATTACTGCCATATGAAACTCATAAAAATAAATCATAAAACTAATAAAAAAATAATTGTTTATCAAGTCTGACAAATAAGAATTCAATTAGATCATAACTATTTATGACTATTCGCAGAAATATAGTAAAATTGTATGTATGTCCTTCACTAACTAGCCAATCAGAATTCTTGTTACAAGTTTCCCACTTTACGTTATTTGCATAATCTTACATGGTTGGTGAATTCGACTACTGTTTGAAGCTGCGAAATAGTAATTAATGTTTCATCGAATGAAGAATTCAAAAAAATATTACATATAAGGAAAAACTATTAATAGCAAATAACTGTTAATAATTAGTTAACAATTATTTTGGTTTTTGTGGTTTAGGTATTTTTAATACGTCACTTATTAATTATAATTTGAACATAAATATTTATAATAAATTGGAATTATTATTATCATTGGAAAGAAAGGATAAGCATTCTAATTATGATTAACAACTATATTATTTTTGATAAAGACAAGCAATGTTATACCGAATGTATATCTAGCTATTGTTGATCTATTAATTAAAAAGTTTAATAAATGAATTTAGTCTTAAATAAATTTATTATTGTACGCTAAATTATACACACATTTTTTGCTGCATTTCATTTAAATTTATTTCACTTGAAAGTGAGATCATTCTACGTTAATTATTGTTCAAATTCCATTCATTTCATATCTTCGAACTTCCCTTCGAAATGGATCATCTTTTGAAAATTTTATTAAAATGTTTATCACTATTCCTTATTGCACTACACAAACTTTTTTTAATAGCTCAAAAACTTATAAAGAAAAGATATTTTGTACATATGTTACAGGAATATATTATAACAGATGTTAATTTTTATTTATTAACAAAAATGAAAAGCCAACTAAGTTATTTTTAGTAAGTTTTTGCCAAAAGTAAACTGGCCTTTTGAAATGGCCATTTGGAACGAAAAATGGAGGTGCATACCTTACTATGTATAGCAATTCCGTAAAAAAATCAACATTCTTTAAGTAACTGTTTTTGAGTTATGCGAAAAATTCAAATAAAATGTCCTTTTGGCACTGCAATAAAAACGGACATGCCCAATTAGATGCTATAGCAACTAGAAGCAGAAAAATATCTGCTTTCGTAGGATAAAAGCAACTGCATCGAAGTGTATTAGCTATCAACCTTATATTATTTGAACTAGAATCAACAAAAAAACATCATAACCTGTGAAAATGTTACAGACTGCATGTTTAAATATTTGTTCAAACCATATTTTTCCACACATTCTTTTGATAATAATTAAATAATTCATCTCATTTTGATTTTAAATCAAATAATGCAATTTAAAAATAAGTCATATAATTGACTTTGTTAAAATTTGCGTTTATTTTTTGTGCTGACCCATATTTTAAAATCTACCGTACGCCACTGGTAGGCAATGACTAAAAATTAAATTAGTTAATATATATACCCCAATTATTAATCTAAAAATAAATTTGGTGTTCTAATAAAATAACTGTTTTTTCTGACATAGAATGTCCAAAATTCTGAGTTACCGTTCGCTGTCTCATTATCTATAAAACATTTCAATTATCATCTCTAAATTTGTTCGTTGTTAAATAGCAACTTTCCTTTTCGGAAAAAGATTTCATTAACCTGCCAATTTGTTCACACGGTTAGAAAAAAGTCAAAAATTTTAATGAACGCCCGAAACATTCTTTATCTAACTAGACACCAAATTATTTAAATTTCAGATGACAAGCTGTGGAACAATACAATAAAACAAAAACCAGTTCCCAATTGCATTAAGCTAACAGTTATAATAAGATAATTCGGGAAAATTGATAAGGAGGAAATGGATTAAGATGATGTGTGGTTTCACACTTAATTTTGACGATTCGGCCATGGGAACTGAAACTCCATGCATTACCTGCTTTTAAATTTGATTGTGTCCGGTGTTTTTCTGATAGCAAATTGCTCGCATCCTTTCAAATATTAAGATATTTGAGCTTATGAGAATATTTTGACACGCAATATAGAATTAAATCATTACTTCTTATACATCTTTCCTAGCTGTTGCTACAGTTATTTTCGACGTGATGATGACAGGATGTTACATGTTTCAATTCTAAGCTTATTTATTTAATTTTTAAAGTTGTAAACGTAAAATTGTATTGACATGTCCGAAATTTTCGAAAAATACATATTTCTGTGCTGAAAATTTTAATTTTGATATTAAAAAAACTTGAACTCGTTTCATTCCTGAGATATATTACCTCAAATTGCATCTCAAAAAAGTGAATTTTATGTATACCTCAAAAACGGAACGCTAAACATTTTCAACGATTATACCAATTGATTATACAAACAAAATTACATAAAGAAATGTTTTCTTCACATATACGTTCTTTCGTATGATTCATTTTTTGTTTCGGAACTTTTTATCTCCAAAATTTTTTATTTTCTGAACTATAGTTTCTGATTTTTTATATACTTATATTGCTAGTATAGATGTTTTGAAAATAGGAAAATAACTGGTATTATTATATGTTATATTTATCATTACAATTATTGTAAACAGTATAAGTAAACCTTCTTAATTTTAATTTATAGCAATACTTTCAGTTTCTACTGAAATTTTGTTCTTACGTAAAAATATGTGCCAATAAAAATACCATATTACTTTAACTTAATAATTAATCTAGAGTCTTGAAAATTATCTAGAATTTGATCTGGTATAAAAAAATCTAATGTGGCTACCACATAACATCTCGCCTGTCTTTTTTACACTAATTACACTTTAATATTATTAGTATTCTCATTTTTGTAATACCTATAAATTGTAATATATGAGTATCCATGCGTTGACTGCTGACACGGTAAAATTAATTATTAAAATAATTATTACTTGCAGTATTAGTACAATTTCTTTTAGAGTATAATTATTTTTATATTATTTTCAGTATCAATTATTATAATAATTGTCACTGTCATATGTGTATCGAACTAATTATTTGTAATAGTTAAATGGGGTAGGTAGAATAAATTTAAACTATAAAATTTTAGCTAACGACATATATTAAATTACTAGTTATCAGAAATTCTTATATAGTCATAATTAATTAAGATATTTCAGAAAAACAGATCTTGGTGAAAACACCACTTCAGGTTACACTATTAACACCAAAATCTAGTCAGATCTAATCTAAGGAGTCACAATGTTGTATTAAAAATTTCAACTTTTTTTATTTACCAGTATTTGTGTAATCGTTACAACAACATTCATCCATTCATCTACACACACACGACCAGAACTTTGTGAATAAGACTCTCCCAAAAATGGTTTTTATAAAACCTTTTTCCTTTATTCGTCTTCACACTTGGACATCCCATTTACTTCGTAAAAATATTAAATTCATGTTCTAAGAAGCATGATTCCAATAATTCTCTTACTGAGTGACGAGAGGTTAAAAATCTTGTCTTATCTTGAAATTTCAATACAAGACTATTACCAGACTGGTCTTTATAATCTAAACAAGAAAAGACAAGAACCTACAAGCAGTAGGTTTTATAACAGGACCACTCGAGAAAAAGAGCGCATTCCTCGCTATTCCCGTCCCATACTTCATCCTCGTATGATCTGGATCAGTTTGTTACGGCGGCTATAACTGCCACGAGTAACATATCACCGAGAGAGAGTGTCAGCTGCTGGTAATGTATGCAAGGAAGTGGCTTTTTCATCCTCTATCAGCACTGGGAAAGATGCGTTGAGAGATCACGCAAATGTTTCCACATACCCACAGGCGGAGATGAGGATTTTTACCGAATTGATTGCCTATTAATCGCGATGAAATTTCAAAAAACTTACATAACATGGTTTAACAAGTCCAGCTAGTATAATTAGTAAAATACTTTTATTCACAACCACTATTGTAATATGTCAATTCCTAACCTGTGAAAGGTTGGAAACGTATATTATTTTTAACTGCAATGACAATCTCACGGGTGGGAAATACTTTAAAATCTCTTGGGGGGGAAGTGTTTACTATGGTTGCCTAGTAATACTGTCATAAATCTCTAAAAGTAAGGTGATCAGTGCTGTCAAACATATTAAAATAAATTGAAACATTTGTTTTCATAGACTACTAACGTACATTAATTATTTAATTAATAGAAGTTAATTTGGATAATTGTGAATAAAATAGTATACATAGTTCGGCGGGAGCTTCATTAAAGCCTTGCGCTATATCTGAGCCTCGAGGCTTCGCCTCTCGGTCATGTAATAAGCCCTCGGATGTAATGAAACATTTCCCACCTCACATGTAATATACTAATATTGTTGTTGTAAAATATTCTTAAATCTTACTATAAAATATAATATATATTATAAAATAGTTATTTGTATCACTGAAGTATAGCGACAGCAAGCTTATTTTGACAAATAATGCGAAATCTCGCTAGAGTTTCTGGGCTGTGATACACAAGATTTTTTGTTGATTGCATATTAATCGCGATGAAATTTCAAAAAACTTACACATCATGATTTAACAAGACCCAGATTGTTTCACTAGGTATAGTAAAATACTCATATCGTTGTTGTAAAAGATACGCAAATCTCACTATAAAATAAGGTGATTGCTCCTTAAATAATTATTTGTATTACTAGTCCAGAAACTGAGCTTTTGCGAGAATGAGCTTATTTAATGCGTTTCTGGGCGTGTGATACACAAGATTTTATGTTGATTGTCTATTAATCGCGATGAAATTTCAAAAAACTTACACATGATTTAACAAGACTAAGATTGTTTCATTAGGTATAATTAGTAAATTCTCATATTTTTGTTGTAAAACATATTTAAATCTCACTATAAATATATAATATATAATATATAAAATAAGTTGATTGACCCTTATTAGTTTATTTGTACCACTAAAAACTTTTGCGAGAGCAAAAGAATTTCTGGGCATATCATATACAAGATTTTTACGCTGAAGACACATGTAAAAAACATATTATTATATATTATTACTACTTAAAATTTTATACATTTTAAAAATTATGTCTTATCTCTCAAAGACTTTTGAATTGTAGATATTAAAATGAAAATAAAATTTTCCTGATATAATTAACTTACTTGAATTTAAAAAAAAAATTATCTCGTTTAAATAACGTATCATTCCTCTACGTAAATAATAGTATTCTATTAAATTTACTTTAATTTTCATAAAACAGATTGAATACAACCATATTTTTTATTAATAGTTGTAAAACATTTAAAATATATTCAGAGACTTCAATGGTAAGACAAGAAACAAACTTGATATGATTGCAAAAAAAAACATTATCGTTTAATACCCATTTTTGGGAGTGTTAGTATGCTATATTACAGATATTGTATGAACAGGCACTATAACTGATGTGGAAAGTATATTACAAGGATCATTTTTATGTAAAAATTAATTGTAAACAATAATTTTACATACACACATTCTTTTCAAATATGTACAATTATTTCCCATTACTAGATATACTAATTTTGTATTGATTTTGGTAACAAGGGCACTAAAAACTCAGGTTGTGAGTGCCTATAAGTTAACACTAAGAATTAACTTTATGCATTAAATAGTTTTTATGGTACCTGTAAGTGATACATCTACATTTTAATTGTAACAATAATTTTACACACACACACCTTTTTTTCAAATAAGTAAAATTATTTCCAATTACTAGATATACTAATTTTGTACAGATTTTGGTAACAAGGGCACTTAAAACTGAAGTAGTGAGTGCCCAAAAGTTAACATTAAAAATTAATTTTATGTATTAAATATTTTCAATTGTACCTGTAAGTGATATACCTACATTTAATTTTGTGCCCCCTAAGAAAACCCCCGTCCCGACGCCTATGCCCCGCGTGCACATGCAAGTTGCGAGAAACAGAAAGATGGCAGCGAATGATATCCACTTTTATTTACGGATTTCACACGACAGACAAACGTTGTACTCGGCTCGTATGTGTTGCTGTGATTGTTACATCTTCGTTTATTCCTTCTTTACATGTCACTGATTGTTCATCTCGAGACTTGCTTTCCTTTTTCCATACCCGGTCAGTGTTTTTCTTCTGCATACTAATGCAATGCTGCTAGATCTCAAACTGTTCACGCTAAATACTTTAGAGAAGTTATTACAAAATGTACAATCTGGGAGATGGATTTTTAAGAGTTATTTACAATTAAAGTGAGGTTTGAAAACATGAAAATCAATCATAGACATAAACGATGTATATTTGTTATGTTCATACTATAGAAGGACGAAAATAAATTTACATAGTAAATCAGAAATCATTGTGAAGAATAATAAAGTATAATAAAAATTATTATTATTATTAATATTATTAACGTATTATTCGTTTCCTATTCATATTTTTACAAAATAAATATATTTTTGAGTAATATTCTTTATTAAAAATTGAAGTGTAGTAATCCCAAAACATTTGTTCATTATATTTATTATTAATTTCATTTACTTAAGCCTTCAGCAAGTACTTAATTAATTAATTACTATTATTTGTTATATTTGTGATAGTCTTAAATTCCCTTTATTTATACTTCCTTGTATGAAGTAAAGGCGTAGAAAGATCTCACTTCCAAGTCAAATAAGTTTAAATGAAGTGCAGCAAAAATGTGCATAATTTAGCGTACAAGGAAGTCATCTGGTGTCCACAACAGATTTTTTTTTATTATAATGTAAGTTTTAATTGTAACTGTAATATCGTATTAATTAGATTTTTCTTATGTTTCAGGTATGTTACTTCATTCAATCTTCCACCTACTCCAAAATCGTTAACATTGGTAAGATGCAATAATTGCCTTTCTAAATAAATATAAAATCATACTAAAACACATAAACAACATAAACATTTTATACAATAATAATAATTCTTTATCGTATTTTAACTAAGTAGTTGCTCTTTAAAGTTTTTCATATTATTTTCGTTGTTCTTATTATTACTGGAGATGAGATGATAAAGAAGAACAATAAATATTTGACATAAAATAAAGAATTATTATAAAAAAAAAATATATTTGAAAATATCCGAATTTCTGAAGTTTATTGTCACAAGTAAATTAAAAAATGTAATTGTTCTTTTGAAAAAGGACGAGTGAGTATTGTATACGATATAAAATACAATATAAACATCGTTATAAAATTAGAAGAAAGAAAACAGCACTTGTTAAATTAACCACATATTGAATTAGGTAATTCAAGAAGAAGAAGAGGAAGAAGAAGAAGTATATATCTTACAAATCTTGATTAAATAATATAATTATTTTTTATTGTATTATATGGTTTCAATATTAATTTAAATTAGATTCCCAATTAAACAAACTCATTAGAAATGGACATGTCCTAACAAGTATTATAAATTTATCGCAAATCAAGATCATCAGATCTTAATTTGAACTTAATCTACGCCGTGGCTAGCATCATTACTATTCAAATAATAGCCGCTATTACATCAACAACCCACGTTTTTTTAATTAACACCTACTTAATTATCTCGTCCACTTCGTCGATAGAAATTTACAAGTCTTGACTGGTCCATATTTCTCCGCTTTTTGGAAAGGTTATATAGGCGATAAAAATTTCAGAAAGTTGTATTTCTAGTAGTCAGAAACAGATCTTTATAAATGGAAGATAATTAACACCTATAACACGGTTGCAGATTGAAGAGAAATTTTTCAGCACTAGTCTATAAATATGTCATTATTGTATGTAGATTTATAATAGTCGTAAATATAGGAAAATTGTCTTGAAAATTAATAGTTATTATTATTATTAATTAATAAGAATCTAAAAACTATATATTTTATATATATATATATATATATATATATATATATATATATATTGATTACATTTTAATAATATAAAAAATTGAAATTTGGCGCCCCTATATATTCGGTACCTTGTTGCAGCAGTGAAAATTAAGTTAGTTTACAATATAATAATTCTTAATATTTTCTTAGTTCATAGAAGGTGTAAGGTTATCTAGTATCTAAATATACTTCGACCTTGCATATATTTAAGATTTAGATTGTTCAGATTTATTATTTCCCAATGAATTGCAATTAATACAATATTATTTATTGTTATGGATACGGGAATGCTATTTAGCAATATTTAATTTGTTTATTAATATGGTTTAACTAGTATAACGCTATTATTCAAATTAATAACATATTGTTTGCGGAAATGAGAACAATTAATTTATTTATATGTTTCGTTAATTGCTATGTTTCAAATATTAAGGTCGTAGAGCAATCGTATTCTCCGAAATTATAGGCTTTTAAATAAAATTTTGAAATTAAGCGGAGATGAAAATGAGATCTGGAGTTAATGTAAGCGTTGAATGCAGGTAAATGTGTGCACAGCAAAATATATCTTTAAGAACGAAAAGTTTTTTTCTTGATGGATCATTGAAGTCTGAATTAAATACTGGAAATGATGGTTTGTAATAATTATCCTTTTATTTTAGTTTTGTATATTATCACCTTTACAGACAGCGGTGACTCACTTGATTTACATCTTCCGACTCAAATGAGTTCTGAGATTTAAGTCGTAGCTTCATTGAATGTTAAATATTTTATTTTTGTGTACCCAATATCATTAATTATCAAAGCCCCAAAATCATTATTGCTCAAAGTCCCAAAATATTAACAACTACAGATGATGATAAATTACAATTAATGATTAAAATATAGGTTTATAATATAAATTATATAATAAATTAATTATTTCTCATCTTGTAACTAATAAAATGATGTTAGTAACATCTACCGGAAAATAATAAACAATTAATAACCTATTTCCCCAATAAAGCTACTATTCCAATAAAGTTAAACATATGTTCTCGCCTGCGTAATTATAACCATAAACATAAATGAAATTAATAAACCGTTGGTATTTTTCCCGTGAGGATTTACACGCCGTGTCTAATGGTAATAGTGATAATTAAACACTATTAATCAGGCATTTTGTCCGTGGTATAGTTAGAGTAACCTGGCGTTAAAGCGTTGGTTTGGATAATTTAACGCTTAGTGTGTTGGAACAATGTGTTAGCGTGAACACAATTAGCGTTAGCGTTGTAATTATACAGGAATAAATTAAATGCTTGCCTACACTAAATCGCAAAACGCTAACAGGGAAAGCACTCAAAGGTGGATAAGCGTATAAGACTTCAATTGGTACAATATATTAATTGGTAATAGTAATACGTTCAACGCTTCAACTATAGACACGCCTTCTAACTGTTAGAATGTATTTTAATAAATTCAAAAATACAAAGTTGCAGCAGTTAATATAAATTATAAGAAAGTTGCAATAAGGGATTGACGTACACCATTCTTAGATGGAATAGAGACTCAATTACCAAAGTGTTTTGTTTCGTGACTTTTACTTCAATTTTGACGATGTGAGTCTAATCTGAAAAAGACTGGAACAAGTTTTACTTGAATTTTGGTGCTGAAACCCAGCGGTATTTTTATTTTAATTGGCAAATAAAGGGCCTGAATCTCAGATATTTTAACTTGAATCGAGGCGTACTAATTATTGAGCTAATAATGGTATTCTTTTGCTAGTCAGATCAGGGGTAGGATTCCATAACTTCGGTTGCTATCATTTGAACTTGTTATGATATCAATTATAAATATCAACTACAAATTGTACTTGCTATACTATAACAGTAATGGTTATTTATGGTTGATACGTACTTACATATATATATATATATATATATATATATATATATATATATATATATATATATATCATACATGTATAAAGAACACTCTACAAGTCTACATTGATAATGAAATGTCTTAAATTCATTGCAAATTTGAATTTTTGCTATGGTATCATTTGACGTTTGACGTTTGATATAATACAATTGTCATTTGTAGTTGTTATCTATAAGTTATGGATCAGTTCAAATAAAAATTTAATTTTGTTATTATTATTATTATTATTATTATTATTATTATTATTCTGTGTATCATCTCCGATAGTAATTCCAAAATATAAATAATGTTGCTTAACATGACAAATTGAACTGATATTTTTAATCTACCACGGTAATTGGGTAGTAACCTTTATTTTATGCTCTACAACTGTTTTTAAGCTTTTTTTTATCTAAAATCATTAACGAAGCAGGAAATTACAAAAATATTATCTTATATTTTAAATCCTTATGTTCGATTGTTCGAGTCACCATTCTACTTATTTTTTTTTATCGGTAGATATAATCTCGGATACTTCAATAATCAATCAAGAAAAATCCTTTTTTTTTGTTAATTTAAAGATTTGGAAATTATTTGAGCTAAAATATTTGTAAGGGAATTGAGACTCAGTGGTATTTTATTAGGTTAATAATACCTATCACAAAGATCTAAACCTGAAATCACATGTTCCACTTGAATCGGGTCGGAGGGACCACCACTACAAAATGTTAATTACATGATATCCATAAAAATCCAACATGTTTTCTGACGTTACGAAACAAATCTAATCCAATTCCTTCTGCATTATTAGCTACATTACACGGTAATTTCTCTAAAAAGCGTCTAACGGAAAGGACATTCATTCTACCTATCGATTCGAAAAACTTTCAGCCGTTTCCTGCTCCAGTTTTTCTCTAAACATGTTTCCACGAGTCGCGGGGCGCGGAGAACAAGTGAAAACCGCGAGGAGATTGTCTTACTGCGCCTCTAGCGCTTTTTTACCGAACCACCATGACGTAGGCTTGATATACGAGGTCGATCTAGTAGGCTTGGATAGACATAGACGCTGTTTGATTTGTTGCATGCAGGATATATATGAATTTATTCTCTACGCCTACTTTGATAGCATGGCTGATTTGGATGAAAATTAATTAAATGCGATTTATTACTTGTAATAAAATTAAATGGCGGAGTAAATAACACATATGTTCTGCAAAGAACACAAAATTAAATGCAAGAGAAAATTGTTATTACAAGAAAATGTTACTATGTTTCTCATAAATTATTATTTTTTTCGAAATCGATATTAAAGTATACCTTATCACTTTACAGACTCATCTGTCAAGCTGAATTAACCTATATTTTAATAGTGTTACATTTTTGCAGTTTATATTAGCACTACCTAAAATAACAAACGTATCATTCTATATACTATTATTAGTGAATTTATTTATTATTTGCCTTTATTAATAATTTATCTGATTTCATACAGACGACGTCTAAGTATATGTAAACATAAATTAAAATTATAAAGAAATATTTGACACTTCATAGTACGTTTATTATCATAGCCATCCCCGTCTCAATAGCTATTATAGCTGACGTTTTACAAACATATAATGCTAATTATTTATGTTTTTAATTAATAATTTAACGATTTTGGAAAAAATATAATATATATCTAAGAACTAAAGTATTTTTCATTACTCACATGGTTTATTCTATCACCTCGTAGAAATAAAAAATTATGCTTTAGTCCCTTGATATATAAATAACTATTAGGTGCCTTCTAAGGTCAAAAATTAGGTTTAAAATCATCTCAAAAATAGTAGTAGCCATTGAATTGAGACAAAAATTAACAAATATTTAATGGTTTATCTATCAAGTTAGTTATTTTTGTTATTATTTGCAGTGGATAATATTACATAAAATAATATTGAATTTAAATAATAAAGACAAAATAAAATTGCTTCATTTTTTTGCTTAACTTTACAAAATAGTAATTACATATTAAGTTCTTTTTACTATAACCTAGTAGCTCCTTGGCGTTTGTTGTAGCTGAGGCCTGGAGTGCTTTTCCAAAAAGAGGATATGCAGATTTCTCCCAGTTTTTGACCGTTTTTTTTATAGTGGCATTGTAGAAGACTACATAAAGGTGTTCTGGTATTAAAATAATAATAATACAAATAAAGAAAAAATTAAATGATGATTTCTTTTCATTGAAGTCAATAATATAAAGATTTCAATACATGTCCGTATGTATCACCCAAAATTAACATATCTAGGCGCAGTAACATGACAAGACAAACCGCAAATTACGGTAAAAATGTGTCATCCTCTAAGATTTATAATATTAACGCACCCACTATGTAGAATGTAGGATGACTTCAAATTGTCATTCAATAGAATTCAATTCAAATTAATCAAAATTATATGTTCTTCTTCAATGTATAATCATCGCGTTTCTTTTCTCTCTGGAGCAGAGGCCAAGAATTTCACCTTTGACAATGCCTATTTTTCTTGCATTTTAATAGTTTTGTTTCATATCAACACTACAGTGTAGATAATATACATAAATGTACATTGTACAATAATTATAGTTTAAAGTAGCTAATGTAAAAAGACTAAGACCCAATTGGATACAGAGATAGTTTTAAATTTGTTATAGTTCCACTATATTAGTTCTTAATTTGTGACACAATTTATCGTAGATCACAGACATAAGAATTTAAGTAACTATTAATAAATTGCAAATCATGAAATCCATGTTATTTAGTATTTCATTTATATCTACGATAAAAAAATCTATCGACCTTACAAATATTTCGTATTTAATTAAAATACTTGCCGAAGTATTGGGATAATTCATACTTTTTCTTGACTTTTATAATACGAAATATACTTGGAAATTTCAACGATTAGTCAAGACACATACCTTGTATTTACTATTGAATTGTATTAATCAGTTATAATACTATGTGGTTTTATATTATAAATATCAAATTCCAAACATGTGCAAATCTGCATTTACACCTAATATCAAATCGTCAAAATATTGTTAATGTTTCATGTCTCTTCAACACATTGTTTATTTAGTAGTTTATCTCACTCTTCCTAAATAAGAATTTTCCAACTTGAGATTAACCCTAAATTTATTTAATACGTACTAATAGTTAACATATGAATAAGTTCGTACTGAAATCATAAAATAAAGTATTTAGCTAATAAATAACTTATTCTCCTATTTACCTTATCCTGTACTTTATTAAGAGGTAGATATCTCTGGCCTTAACAACTAAAATAAAAATAACAAATCTGTTTTGAATTGTCGATTTGAGAAAATAAATAAGAGATGCTTTTTGAAATTAATGTTACTGGTTGCAAAGGTGTAGTTGTTATTGGGAGTATTTGAACCCATGACCTTTTGTGAAGCGTGCTGACCATTGCTGCTGTACAATAACTATTATACTCTTACATCTGCAGAATTCTTGACCAACTTAAGCAGCTTGTATATCAAACTGTTTACCTTGATCAGATTTCTGACGTCATTCATAGCTAATATGATGAGAATATTACATATGGACATAGCTAAGGAAATACGCACAAATCTCATCTACGTTGTTTTAATTATTACTATGTCAAACAGTTATTAGTTTACACTTCGCGAAAGGCAATTGTTATTGGTTTTAATTGAGTTGTTTCCTTTACATAAAAAGTGAAATTAGATTTGCTGATGTTTTGTTTTGATATGGTATTTTTAATTAAATGGTAGGTTTTATTAGATCTGTCATTTCATTACTTTTACTATTAATTATAAAGTGGCTAGTTAATCATTTAACTATGACTCATAATAATAGATAAAAAACACCATTAAGTACGTATCCGTTTATTCTCTAAGTAAAGAATATTAAAAGAAGGTATTTTTTGGAGTTGCAGTCATTTAATAAAATCCACTAATACACCAACGTTTCGACTGTAATTTAGTCTTCATCAGGGTGCTAATAACATACAAAACATACAATAAAAAATACACATATACATTCAAATCAAGTAACAGACTTACATAAATGGTATTAACAAAGGATCAAGTAAATCATGTAAATTATTTTACAGAAATCTTTCGTCAAACATAGATACATAGATTGTAACAATTGTCCATAATGTTTTCTCAATATCCTAGAGTAAATGGAGCTGAGATTCTGAATGTCCTTTCTGAATCCTAGTGTCTTCAAACTGAAAAGAATAGAATTATTTATCATAAGTAATAATAAGAGCTATGAATTAATTGGTACAATTTACAAGTAGTCATTGCGTAGTAACAGACAAACGAGTATCAGAAAGGACATTTTTGACCCGAGTTGTTACTTTGCAGGAAATTTAATCGGAAAAATTTCCTGCGAAGTAACATCTCAAGTCAAAAATGCCACTTCTGATACTCATTTGTCTGTTACTACACAATGACTGCCGTCTTGCACCAACGGGGGAAAATGTGTGAAATAATATTTAAAAATTGCATTTTCCTGTTACCATTTAATATATTCTTCTCCCCGTACTTTCGCAACAAAGTTCGTGTTGGCAATTACGGCATGTAACACAGTACAACAACAATAACAACGTGAATGAATGTTGTAGGATAATATACAGCGCCAGTACCGCCCAACTGCGTCCTTGACGGCCTTTTCATTTCCGTTAGACGGGATCCCATCATCCCATACGCAGAACTTATTTCCATACGAAAAAATACACTTCACGGAATATCACTACGGTCATAAACAACTCTATAGAGAATAGTAGGTTATTACATAACTACAATTAGTTGTTGTAATTTGTTATTATACTATAATAGAACAATAAATTCATTCAGTAGTACGTAAATAATTTAACACTAAGTTTGTTTGATAATTCAAAAGAATATCTAAGACTATTAGCCAGTTAAACCACTAATACTTACATTTTAAGTTTTTCTTAAATGGACACTATCACATTAGATCTATTCAACTGCTCTCAAAATTTCGTTTAGTATTTTTTTGTTTAATGACCAGTAAGACAGTTTATTATTGGTTAAACTGTAAAGTGACACTCCGTACTGATTTTGTCAGAACAGTACTAACTTTTAGACCCTAGTGCTGATAATAGTATATTGTGTATCTAGTAAGAAAAGTGATTTATTTTCGGACGGTGGTGAAAATTGCGGGATAAGCCAAATACGACGCCAGCAATAATTTCATTGAATTATGCTATTAAAATAAAGTAAATTAAATAAGATGTAGAAAAACGTACAGTATTGTCCTACACAATATGGTGACTTGGTTTGTTAGCCGGACAGTTTATATTAACGAAAAACTGTTTTCCCTTGTTAAATGCCTATGACAACACTTTCTCGGGACACACGATATATATATAGTCGTATATATATATATATATATATATATATATATATATATATATATATATAATTTTGCGCCCCTAAAAATTTGCCACACCTTAGACACTGGTAATGACAATAGAGTCTAATTGAAACATGCCAATAACTAATGACACATTATATTGTACATATTCGAAATTAAATCATTAGAAAATTAGTTATTTGCGTTCCTACTAAAAGGGAATAGTGATCGCATAATTTGAAGTAAATAATGTTTCGCTTGATATTAAATAATGAACTGTAAAAGGGTAAAACTAATATCACCTAAATATATATCCTTTCCATAGAAAGTAGTTTCTTTACTATGTAAATAAATGACGAATTATCATAGCCAAGTGTGTCTTATTAACTTGAACGACTTTTCTCCTTAAACACTTGTAACCACAAACACTTAGTAGAAGCATACTCATCCTACACTTATCCCCACTTGTATAATTAGCTGGGATGAGCTGTCACGGGCAACTAGATCTGCGATGTGGATCGCATGAAGACTGAATCATTCCAACATATGTTCCGCGCGCGGTAATGGCTAATAAAAGAATTATTTGTTGTTTAGTTGCAAGTCATGCTGGGTTGCTTGCATTTGTTATGCAAATGGAGGATTTTTGTTTTATGTACTTGTTTATAGCGAGAATTATTTTATTATTTCACTATAAATGTCACGGGTTTAATGTTAATTGGAATTGATAATCCTGTTCATATTTTTAATACACTGGTAGTTTTTTCTATTTGTATATTATTCACATTAATGTATCAATGTATCACTAATGACCAGTCAGATCGTCAGATTCCGCTGCAGGAATAAAGAGAATAACAACAAATACTGGCTCAAACTTGCAGAAAGAATGTGCAAAATTTTCAGGAAAGAAGAGGGAAACCCGAAACAGGGAAGGAAGATTGGAAGAAATACTGTTAAATGAAACAGGAAATCGGAAATAAAGAAAATAACAACAAATACTGGCACAAACTTGAAAAAAGAGTGTGCAAAATTTGCAAGAGAGAAGAGGGAAACCCTGAAAAGAGAAGAGAGATTGGAAGAAACATTATTGAACGAGACAGGAAATGGAAAATGAAGAGAATAACAATAAATACTAGCTCAAACTTAAAGAATGTAAAAAAAAATTAGGTAGAGAAGAGGGAAACCCTGGAGAGAGAAGGGAAATCGGAAGAAATCGAAGAATCGTCACAGCGAGTTAGAGATGTGCGCTAGCTCGCTCAGCTATCTAGCCGACGAAATGAAGAGAATAACAACACTTAAATTTAAAAATGCTAATTGAAATTTTGACAGTAATGCTGATTAGTTCATTTGACATTTTATTTCGATGTATTGTCCACTTAAGGGAAACTCAAAATTTAAGTAATAATAGTGCAAATCTTTAAATTGGAGATGCAGAACGGTATGTAAGAAGCACTTATGGTACGGCTTGTATTCCAAGAAGCTCATGTCATAATTCAGCGAATATTTGAAATACTTTCATTGCGAGGGAAATTCTGAAAAGGGAAGCGAGATCGGAAGACACACTATTGAACGAGATAGGAAATGGGAAATGAAGAGAATAACAACACTTAAATAAAAGAATGCAATCGAAATTTTGACAGTAATGTTGATTAATTTATTTGATATTTCGATGTAAGGGAAACTTAAAATTTAAATAATATTAATAACAAACCTTTAAATTGGAGATGCAGAACATTATGTAAGAAACACTTATGGTACGGCTTGTATTCCAAGAAGCTCATGTCATAATTCAGCGAATATTTGAAATACTTTCATTGCGTTGAACAAACACATTACGAAAGAAAATGAAAAGTCCCCATTGTAGCAACCTTCTCCACGATATCAGTGTCCTGCGTAGGCCAATCTGATTCACACCTCCCGACATTGTGTGTGTCACTGTTATTTAATAAGAATAATAACATATTATATGCAAATGCGAGTGCGTGTGCGCAAGCTCGCTGCAGCGAAATTGATTGCATTAACATTTGGTTATGGCTAGCAGGCCTAGGACGATCGGCCATTGTTCACATGGTAATCAGATGGAAGTGATGCAATGGCGGGAAATTCGAGCTGTCGCACTACATTCGGCGATTGATGAGAAAGGTGCCAAAACGCGTGGGTGGACATTGGTGATTGATGGTTCTCTAGGAATGTTCATCTATTCACATATCACTTCAATATTTACATTTATGTAATTCTAACCTTTACCAAAACTTTCATATGTGTTTGAAAACAATATACATTTCATAGTAATTGTAATATCTATACTGAATTGACATTTGTAATAGTTACGGTCGCATAAGACAAAACTTTAAAGAGATGAAAAATTTAGTTACTTTTCAATATTTGTAACCACGCGTGAATTTTAGGTATCCATTTCATAATTATAATTGTAATACCTATACTGTATTGACATTCGTAAAAGGTACGGTCGCTTATGACAAAATCTAGAAGAAATGCAAAATTTAATTATTTTTTTCGAAACACGATATCAGTCCGCAAAGTTAGCTAAAGAAGTAGCAAAAGTAAAACTTTACAGACTCTTATGTTTAACATTTAACTTTACGGACTCATCTATCAAACTGAATTAACTTTTATTTTAATAGTATATTGCAGTTTACTTTAGCACTACCTAAAATAACAAACATATCAATCTATAATATTATTGGTGAATTTATTTATTATTTACCTTTAATAATAATTTATCTGATTTCATGCAAACGACGTCTAGGCAGGTGTAAACATAAATGAAAATTATAAATAAATAAAAAACAATTAATCGAAATTTCAGTCATACAGCGTTTATTCCTACAAAACCGACGTTTCGGTATACACTTATACCTTCATCAGGGTAAGTAGAATTTATAGATTATAATCATGTACACAGCATACATTCGTAGATTCATTCAGTATTACATACATCGTACAAATTTCAAAAAAGCACATACGCATCTAAATTGTCTCACGAACGACAACCGAATCTCCGGTGTAGGTATAAGTGTATACCGAAACGTCGGTTTTGCAGGAATAAACGCTGTATGACTGAAATTTCGATTAATTGTTTTTTATCTACACTACACCACAGTCGAAAAAATCCCATCCCTCATTATAAATAAATATTTGACACTTTAACAGAACGTTTGTTATCACAGCCATCTAACGTTTTACAAACATGTAATACTATTTATTTATGTTTTTAATTAATAATTTAACGATTTCGAAAAAAAAATATAATTTATATCTAAGGACTAATGTACTTTTATTACTCACATGGTTTATTCTTCTAGGCTATCGCCTCGTAGAATAAATTCCATATGCGGAATAAAAATTATACTTTAGTCCCTTCTTATACAAATAACTATTTAAGTACTTAAAACTACTCATTACTTTTAAGAATCTATTTTATAGTTGTAATTGTCATACCTTTACTGAATTGACACATAAGACGAAATCTAGAAGTGATGCAAAGTTTAATTACTTTTAAGTAAAGTACTTGTTACTTTGTATACTCCCTGTATAAAAAGAGCACACTTGATTTATTTCCGCTCATAAACAAAATTTCGTGGGAACACCCAAATATCTATAACTCATTCCTTATCTATAATAGTCAATTAAATTGAGAATACCTTCAATATTGCTGATAACACTGCTCTTTTGGGCATTCCATTCCAAATTTTTAATTTATTTCTCATTTTTGAATGAATTCCGTCTTCGCCGTTTATCATTTCTCTCCCGCGGTCCGTTTGGTGTTATCGCCTCACTACAGGTAGGTAAGGAATGTCGGTTTCGGACATTACAACTCACCGAATTTAACGACATCGTGTTAATTGGTTGGAGTGATTAGCTTAGATTCCCCACGAGGTTCAGATGTGCGAATATAAAAACAAGAATATTAATTACTAGAGACAATCATACGACGTTGATTTATTACAGGAAAATTTAATCGAGCTGATGAAATTAAATGCAGGAGTTATATTTCATTATTGTTATATCTTTATATTGTATTGTATTGTATTGTATTGAATGTAAACGAGTATTTAAGCGTTTTATCGCTTTTGTCACCGTTACATAGAAGATCTATTGTGATACAGCCCTTACTTAGTTTTCCGGAAACACTTCTAGTTTTTTGATAAAGCCATAATTATAGTTCCATCTCATCTGCCGTAAGATACCTCTTACCTCGTTGATTGAGTCTCTATGTGGTTTCAATTGGGCATTCACACAGTATGTGTTCCGACGATTCTTTCTCCTTTTCAAAGTCGACAGATGTCATTTTCAGCTTTACCAATTTTGTACAATTGGTATTTTAAAGTACAATGTCTAGTGAGGATTCTTGTCATTATTCTAAGGTTCTTTTGATGAGAGCTAGTAGTTCCTTGGCGTTTGTCGTAGCTGGAGAAATTAATTTTCTTGCTTGACTAAGGCCTGGAGTGTTTCTTCAAAATTAGTATATGGCATATTCCTTCCAGTTTGACTAGTTTTAGCGTAACGTCTGTATGCATTAGATTTTTTAATGAAATAAGTTTAAATAAAGTGCAGCAAAAAAAGTGTATAATTTAATAGGCGTACAAGGAAGTCATGTGGTGTCCACATTAGATTTTTTATTTTTATCTACAACCTATGGAATATACGAGTAGTTATATTTTTCCTCATTGTCTTATATTTAGATAGATTGTAAAATTCTTAGAAGATATACAAAAATCTTCATCAATTTAATCTACATATTCCTTTTACCGCACCTTCTTGTTTCATTTATCTTATCTGCTCTTCAATTCCAACGCAACTGCTTATTACATCCTTTATCTTATCTCGCGGTACTTTCCTCCTTAATACGACCCATTACTCTTCCTATATACAAATTCATCATACAGGGCCGTAACAGTTTCAAATGTCCTCCTTACAATTTATTGTCCATAACTTTTTCAACGTTCTTTATCTTTATCTGTCGGGTACTTGTCTCCTTAATACGGAATATTATGTATAAATTCATCCACTCTTCAGGGCCGTATAGCACAGAATGTTTATCAGTTCTGCAGGGCCGTAACAGTTCACAATGTCCTCGTTACAATTCAGTGTTCATAACTTTTTCAATGTTCTTTATCTCTATATCTCAGGTGCTTCTCTCCTTAATACGGAACATCATGTATAAATTCATCCACTCTTCAGGGCCGTATAGCACAAAATGTTTATCAGTTGTGCAGGGCCGTAACAGTTCAGAATGTCCTCGTTACAATTCAGTGTTCATAACTTTTTCAATGTTCTTTATCTATATCTACCGGGTACTTCTCTCCTTAATACGGAACATCATGTATAAATTCATCAGCATTCAGGGCCGTAATAGCACAGAATAGGCGAGTTGTTAAGCGGACTAAAGAACCGGGTAACAGCCCGCCTACATGGATACACGACTCGCTCATTTCACGAGGATAATGTATTCATATTTTATTACCCGTGATATAACTGGAGCATAAAGAAGACCCATGATGTAAAGGAAGCTGTTGCATGACGAAGACATTTAATTATTCAATGGTAATAAACACAAATTGATTTATTTATGCATTATTTCTCAGAGGACTTTATTAATAGCATAGTCTAATGAAAACCTTTAAAACGTTGTAAAATATTGTAAAACATTTATTGAAGTAATTACGATTTATGCACGTCCTCTTTCTATGATTCCATTGTACGAAGCAGATACAATTAAGATGAGTATTTTTTTTCTGGACAACTTTACTTACATTTTAGTAGAATAGATGCAGCTTATAATGAGTTCTAAACCATCCTAAAGCTGAAATTTAAACATCAGATCTTCCTTCGACTCAAATGAAATAGAGTGCACAACACAAGTATTATTATGATGGATACCAGGACACGAAGAAAGCTTAAAAAACAAAAAATCTGATAAACTTGCAGAAATAGGGGCTAAACTTTCATAGTACGGACCAGAACCTTCAACGCCACTGTAAGAAGGTATTCAAAACTGGTATGAGTTTGTTTGAGTAATTATTGCTTAACAACTTTATTACGCCCGCATTCGAGGGCATATTAACCAGTTTATTTCCACCTTCTATATAATTGTTACTTTACAGGCTTCTTGGTAGCTAAGTTAATAAACAATTACAGTAAGTAACCTGTAAAAATTTATAAGGCTAGGCTTACTGGACTACGAGAGCTCGATCCTTCGTCGCTCGCCTCACAAATTTCCAGCTCGCCCTGTAAAGATTTACTTAAATCGCTGACCACGTGAATAACTATTACCGTTAATAGTTATTTACATTATACGTGCGGTAGGTGTTATTTTACAACGCGAGGTTTCATATTGAAGCACGACGCGCAGCGGAGTGCTGCAATAAAACCGAGCGTTGTACAAATACCTAACGCACACATAATGTATTAAATTTTTTGTCCGAGAATTTGTACTTTGGTTATTTGATTCTGGAGTTGTATTATGCTGGAAGAAAATTAAGGTTAGGTAGACTATTATAATTGATTCCTACATATATCTAGTCCTAAACAGACTACATGAATGATTCTAATGTTACTTACCGTTTTTATCATTATTAAAATTAATTCCATTTATTTTAAATAAAATAATCAATTCTCGTTAGTCATTCATTGAATATTTTGACATTCTCACTGATTATTATTGTATGCTAACAGATGGCGCCAGCAGATTAAATTAAAAGAAATTCAGGTTTATTTATTTATTTATTTATTATTATTGAACGATGAACTGCGGTAGCTAGCGTTTTTGTAAGTACTCTTTATTATTACAAAGCAGCTTTATTTATTAGTGGTCTCTTAAAACTTAAAAATGTGGGTGCGTATTACTTTACTGAGTGCGGTAAAGTTCCGCGCATGTGTAAAATCGCAACTACCATAGACGTCAACGATGTGTGATTGTTAAGTTTACAGTTCATGAGGACAAAAAAGTCATTTACCGGACAAGGTAAATTACTATTAATTTTTAACCAGCAGTGAAGTACAATTTGCTAAGAATCATATGAAACGGAGTGTCTTTCTCTCCCGTGGTTATTATGTTAATATTCCGTCAACTCATCTCCGCTGGTGTCATTGCGACCACATGGTTTCGCGCGAGATGGTCGAGCATCAGCAAGCGACAATGAATTATACAGGTCGACTCCGCAGATGACATGTTCCGATAGCCCTACACCGAACATAAGCATACAATGGATGCCATACCAGAACACGAGCAGACACGTGGGATGCCCCAACACGCACCTATAGACCAACGGAGTCAAACCTTCAATCATATATATATATATATATATATATATATATATATATATATATATATATATCAGTGAAGATTAATTGCGTCAATATTGGCCGTATTTATTTAAGAAATTTGAATACAACCCTAAACTGATCCTACACCCGTGTTGGTATAAACAACCAAATTTTATAATTGGTGAAAATTTTAAATGGTAAATTTAAGATTAACTTCTGACAGATATAGAAAAAAGCAATGTGTAAACAAAGATAAAAAAAACAGGTTCAACTCACCAACTCAGCAAAATAGCTGGGTGAGTTGGGTCAGTTCGAGATCAGTTCTGGGTTTCTTCAAATATACCAAGAAAACAGAATGAACCTACCAGGTTACTTAAAATGTCCCAAATAAATACGGCCATTAAGAATGTACTATACTACACCGTTTAGTTATTGAACAGAATGACGTAAGAATATTAGTGAAAACGCGACTGAAAAATCTGTTGTGGTTACCGAGATATCAATTTTTAATGTGAAAATTTTGGCCTGTGACGTTATGTGTCTTCGTCAGTGATGAACAAACTGTTAATTGTACCGGTATTGGTTATTTTCATATTCGTATAGCTGCGTATGATTATATATATATATATATATATATATATATATATATATATATTATTTTGGTACCATAAACTTGTTTATGCGCCCACAAATGCTCATTCACGGAAGTTCATGTTTCCGCATTTGTGTTGTAAATAACTATTCCGGTCGGTGCCAAATCATTCCCGTACATTACGCAGTCCATTGTTTTCCGAAAATAAAAATACAATTATATTTATTTCATTATTACCATTGATTTTGTCTCGTCCCGCAATTTCCACTATTGTCCGGGAATATAAACTTTTTCCTACTAGATACACAATATATTATAATAGCAATTCAGATATAATATTTACATTTCTAAGCCATTTTAGCTTGAAGTATTATATCAGCAACACAATATTTCTAGGAGAAAATAGAATCTCAAGTATGAAAATACAAATGTCTGATAAAAATGATTAATAATTTACATAGTCACATAATGATTTGCATAATATTTTTTATATAATTTATAGAGTATAATTCAGCAAGATAATTAATAATTATAATGTATCCTTGGACAACATTAACATAATTGATGAAGCAAATAGAATCATCTTAAATTATAAAAGCAAACATAGCTATCTAAATACAAGCACTCGTCTAATTTCTGCTACCTACATGCATTTTTTCTCCTACTTTTTTCCAACACAAAAGTGAAACGAACACTCCTTTTCCTTATTTGTCGCGTGAGATGAACTTGTAGAGATTTATTATTATTTGCCGCTCATCTATGATGTTGCTTTTTTATCTCGTAACATTTTATTTTGATAATGACTAACGAAATTTATTACAACGAAATGATTTTGTTATTTTAGCCGTCTGAGATGTACTTGTTGAATTTATTGACTCCAACAAAACATAGAAACATCTTTATTTATTGATTTAAAAACAACTTTTTTTCGTAGCCCACTTCCTCAAGTCTTATCGGAATGTGTCGACATAAAAAAATTAAAGCTTTTAATCTTCAGAGAACTAATTTGTTTATTTTCAAAGATTAAAAAATAGTAACAGCTACTTCATTATAAGTGAAATATATCAATATTGACAGTTAATATAAAATTTATTAATTTAATTAAAGTACCTTCCGGTGAAAATGATCCACTTAAAGTTTAATTTTGTTCTGTAAGTTATAGTATAGTCTTATAATTGTGAAATTTTCTATTAAAATTATATACATATAGTCGTTCCGTGATACTAGGGAATTAATATCATTAATAAATAATTAATCAAGTAATCTATATCTAATTTCTATGAAACAGGATAATAATAAGTCAGTGAATAATTTTATACTTATCTAGATACCAATATGCAATATATGTTCCAACATATGTAACATACTATTTTATGCCATCTCTTTTTACAGTATATAGATTAGTATCTTGTCTCTCTTGAAATCACTAGTCAAACAAAAAAAGTCTTAAGTATGAATCTAACTGAGAACCTTTGACTTTGAAACCCATTATTCTAACCTCATAACCACGAATTGACAGGGGTCAACATTGCATGTAGAGAGCAATATAAATATGAGACGAAAATTATTAAATTATTTTTATAAATTTAGCTGAATTATGCCATTAAAATGAAGTAATCTGTATTAAACTATATCTAGGGATAAATTAAGTATTATCATTTTTTATTTACCAAAAACTATTTTCTCATGTTAAATGTCTATGACAATAACTTTTTGGGACATCCGGTATATAAGAAAACAATTTTCAAAACATTGCAGAAACTTTTGCATCATATAATAATTATAATAATGATGTAAACCACTTGCTACTTAAACTAAATGATAACATCTAAGTAGCATCAACTTTCGGTCACATAACCAACTACTTTATTATCAAGATTGTACTGAATATTGCAGATTTTATCAAGAATATCAAGGGTACTGCAATATATGTTTTATATAATAATTGCTGTAATTTATGTGTTCTACTGAACTACACTTAAGGTTATAATTTTTAAATGTCACAAGATGATTCGAGTTAGTACAAGACAAGAATTACATATAATGTTTAAAGGATTAAGGACGTCGTATGACATTATCATTATCATAAAAGGACACAGAAATAATTTTTGAAATAAATATATTTTTTTGTACATTTAAAAAATTAACTCGGAGACTTTAACGATTAATAAAGAGATGTACTTTTAAAAAGTAATAGAGTAACACAACATTAAAAAATTTATAGAAAGCGTGTTATATTTATTTAATAGCAACAAAGTACGATTTGTAAGAACATACCATAAATAATACCTACCTATAACAAGTACAGTTATTTATGGAATCATCAGACCATTTTATATCGTTTGATTACTATTTGTTCACATATGTTCTACAATAAAATACCAATGTTCTGAATTTATACATTCATTACTCTACTTGCTTACAAGAACAGTGTTGTAATGACCACATTACATCGTTTTATTTGAAATTTATAGCAGTTTTGTCATAACATTGTTGACATGATTGAAGATACCTAACAACCTGTAATTCATATGTTATAGCTAGCAACACGTAAACAAGTGAATATCATTAATATTAATATGCAAATGTTAATTTTTCTTCTGATAAATTATATATAAATGACAGATGTTATTAATGATTAGAAAAAATGTAATTTTAGCTTATAATTAATTTCAAATAAATATAAAAATCTATTAATATTCATTTCTGTCACCAGCTTTGTAAAATTAATATATCTTATGGAAATATTCATTGACCACATAATTTTAATATTTTCAACAAAAAATAAATAAAGTCTGACTCAACTGTTATGAAAATCATGAAAAAAAATTCCTTCAAATATTTTTTTTTTTATTGAGTACAGTTGTTTTATATGCTTACCCAAATTTAAAACTACCGTACGCCACTGGTAAGCAACTACGTTGCAACCATGCAATTTATGTGAAATAACATCTCTATTAGTTATGGAGAAATTTGTTAAAAACTATGAAGAAAACTAGAACTAATTTGTCTACAGCAAATAAAGAAATAGTATAAATAAATATAATTCCATACTTAGATTAGTATCAGTTACAAATTATATCTTCTACTTTCTTCAACAAAAAGTATAAAATCTTTCAATCTACACTCAGTGAAATGATATCAATCATTGAGTTTTTACTCTAATTTGACTTTCGATCATAATTTAGAAAAGAGTTGCAAATATTTTTGCGTGCCATGAAAAAGACATTGTGGTTCAGTGATTTCAAATGTTATTTTAAATTGCATTTTTACACAGGAATTTAGAACAATCTCATAAAAATTATTTATGAAATGGTGCTTCAAATATGCTTGAAATTAATGTATTTTTTTTCTAAATTTATTTACAAATACATCGAAATACGTGTATATTACTTTTTAGGTTTTGGGTAATTGTATTTATAACTATTGTTGATTTGTGGATGAATAGTAAATTTTACAAAAAAAATTATTTGAAGAAAGTTTCTTAGAATTAAATTTAAGGTGGGGTTAGTTAAAAACTTTTTTTCATATTTCAAAATTTTTGTTCAGAGATTTCAATGCTGGTACACGACACATAATATATTTATTCATATTTTCAATTTCCAAGTACAAAGTTAATTATTTCTATGAACACAAAAGGATTTCAGTCTACATAATGTATGAACTATTTCAAACAATATGTAAAGTACTAGTGTCCTTTATATTAAGCAGATATGATTCAAGCATTTGAAATATTAACATATAACGGTACTCGTTTTATAATGGGCATTTTTCTTTTACTATTTTTCTCCTTGTGTTGTTTATCTATGCAAATTAATTTTTTATATAAACGAGAATTATTTGACAGCAGTAATTGTTTGCAAGAATTGCGAGCAATTTATTTACAAATGCGTAAAACATATTTTATGTGAGCAGTAATTGAGGAAATTGCTATATTAATTTTATTTTGTAATTAAGATATTAATTTCTTTTTTCTTTTTCAGGTAAACTTCAGTTTCCATTTACATTGCAAAAACATGCAGTTCAATTACGAATGGTAGGATTAAGTTTATTTATAACTTGCTTTTTATTTAAAACAAATATTTTATAAAAAATTGCGTAGTACACTATAAATAAATTAATAAAAAAAGGTTACTTCACTGTCTTTACAAGAGATGAAAGATAGATAATTATTTTTAGTCTGAGAGAGAAGTAATGATTACATTACCAAATGAACATAGCTACAAAAACTTTTACTTGTTAACATTCAATTTTTTTATTTATATAATTCAATAATATTGTATATAAAATTAGCCGTAAAATTTAGATATTTTGTATTTAGGACCGCTATAATATTTGATTGTGCACCTCCTTTTTTCATTGTAATTGACAGTGCCAAAAGAGCACTTTGCTCATAGTATTTTTTGATCGTTGTAATTACTATAACATCTAGTTATGCACCTCCATTTTTGGTTCCAATTGACCTTTTCAAAAGGGCATTTTCTTTGGGCAGAAACTAAAATTAAAATTTACATGGCTTTAATTTTTAATAATTTTTTTCGTGGCTGTTACAGTTTTTAATCAGAAATATTGTAGCAGATGAAAAATTAAAAATTATGAAATTATGTTCACATTAAAGTAACAACCATGCTTTGCATACTAATATCAAATATTAAAATAATTATTATCCATTAAAATAGAGTTTCCATTAATAAAAAACTTATTAAAATTCAAAGCATATCATAAATTAATTGCCTCAATATTCAATTTTATAAAATTATAAATGATATGAAACACTTTCAATATTTCGTCCTAATAAAGACTCCCCGTAGTTTAATATTCAACTAATTACTAATTTACTGATTTAGATCCAATAGATAAGGCCAAAAAAAAATTAATTAAGTGATTATAATTTTCAATATTTGAGTGATATTAATGTTTTCAATGAAAAAACCGATTCATTATTATTAATTTGTTTATAATTAATCAATATCGGATCAAACAAACAAAAATTATACATGGCCAAGTTTTTGCGAATAAAATTAATTATGGTAAAGCTATTGACCTTGTGAAAAAGTGGTTAGGAGTCAATTATATAAAGAATAATTAACAGATTTCACTGCACTATTGCGACAAGTTACGACTGGTTGTAATTGGAAGGAAAACTAATTTCTTCAAGAGCCTATAAGGAGGATTAGATTGGTAATTATTTGGAAACTAGAGTGACAATTATAAACGTCTATAATTATTATTATAACTGCATAGTTTTATATATATATATATATATATATATATATATATATATATATATATTTTGCTTTTATTTGACATACCAAGGATAGGTGTAGAAAGTAAATTGTTTATCTTTTAATTTTGGGAGGAGATAATAACTAATTAAATAATTTGCAAATTTTTAAACATGTACACTAATTTTATTTTCTTTTTGTACATAGATTTTAATTGTGTCTTATTTTAAATTGTATTAATATTCTCCAAACTGTGGAAGGATTTGATTTAGAACTGCCAGGATATAAATTTTTCCAACCGAATTGTACCAAGTAACTATTCGAATTTTTATATTTTGTAGGTATTTATTATTTATTTTGTCAGTCACAAAGGGTTAGAATTTTTAGACCCATAAGATAAATATTACTTGGAAAAATATGTAGTGATAACAACGGAAGTTATCTTCAAAGCCGCTGATACCGTATTTTTGCGTAAACCTGAAAATATTTGAAAATACCTAATTTTTAGCTAAAAAATTTTCAAATTTTACTTATAACGTTTTTTAAAGAATAAGTTACGCTGATACCAAATTTACAAACAGAATTTAATTATCTCTTTTCGTTTCGGAGATATTTGCTCTCAAAGTTGTACCTCAAAAAAGTGTGTTTTTCAAGTATATTCCAAAAATGAGTAGAGATACAATCTCAATTACTTTACCAGTCGATTCTACGGGAAAAGTTATATAAAGAAATGTTTTACCCATATATACGTTCTTTGGAACGATTTGGTGAAAAATAAGAAAAACGAAAAAACAGGAATTTCAGTTTTTCACTCGGAAACTTTTTGTCTCTAAAGTTCTTTATTTTCTAAACTTAAGTAAAGATCGATATGCTGATTCCAAATTTTCAAACGAAATTCAATTATCTCGTACCGTTCTCGAGATATTTACGTTCAAAGTTAGACCTGAAAAAAGAGGTTTTTCAGGAATATCCCTGAAGTGAGTCGAGATATGACCTCGGCGACCTCACCAATCGATTCTACGGGCAAAATGACATAAGTGTACCAATTTTCAAAATTTTATTCTAACGGATACAATTTTTACAAAGGAAAAACTGAAAATGGCCAAAATCGAAAAAAATCGCAAGGGGTTCATCAGGCGTTTTTTCGATTTTCGCCGATTTTCGTTTTTTCGCTCTAAAAATTGTATCCGTTGGAATAAAAATCTAAAAATTGGTACACTTATGTAATTTTGCCCGTAGAATCGAATGCTGAGTTTGCCGAAGTCGTAAACCTAACCCTTAAAGGGTTATACCTAAAAAACCTGTTTTTTTAGGTATTGCCAAAACTCAACTTTGAACTCGAATATCTCGAGAACGGTAAGAGATAATTCAATTCGGTTTGAAAATTTGAAATCAGCGCATCGACATCTACTTAAGTCTAGAAAATGAAACATTTTGGAGAGAAAAAGTTCCACGGGAAAATTTTGAAATTTAGGTTTTTCCGATTTTCTCATTTTTCACCTAATCGTTCCAAAGAACGTATATGCAAAGAAAACATTTCTTTATGTAACTTTTCCAGTAGAATCGACTGGTATAATCGTTGAGATTGTATCTCTACCCATTTTAGAGATATCGCCAAAAAACACACTTTTTTGAGGTGTTACTTTGACAGCAAATATCTCAGGAACAAAGAGAGATAATTAAATTCCGTTTGAAAATTTGGAATCAACGCGTCGAGGTCTATCAATGTACACTATTTCCCAAAATCAAAATTTTTGGCTCGAAAATGAGTATTTTTGAGATATTTCGCGTTTGTCAAGACAATTTTTGGTTTAATACTGTTGTTTGGTTTGTTTTAACTCTATACAACTTTGATATAGAGTTATAGGTTTTGAAAATAAATAAAAGTTATATAATAAAGCGACAGAATAAAATCGAAAAGGTCTAATAGGATTGCAAGTTTTGAAATCAACGCATCGATATTTACTTAAGTTTAGAAAATAAGAAAATGAAATTTTAAAATTTAATAAACGTATAAGTTTACAAATTATAATTACTGGTAACAATTTAGTTAAATAAATGTTTCATATTCGAAGCATACATTTTTAATAAAACAGTTCGAAATGCGAAACAAAATCTAAAAAAAATTCTAAAAAAGGCATCATTTTATAAGTTGCGGAAGGGCATTAAAAGTGGGGTGCAGTTGTTGGAATTACCAATTTTACGACAGCAAAAATCCCAACAACAATTTAACTATATTTTATATTATTAAACTGTGATCGGCAATTCTTAACGCAAAGTATAAAAACGTATATTTGGATTATTATTTTTGTGTATCGTGATTATTTTATTGTGCATATTATGCGCTTTTTTTCATAATTTTTGTTCATAAAACTATCAACTCTACCAATACCCATAGTATAACTAATGACAGATTCCAATATCACATCTTAGCTAAAACCATGGTACAAACCATCTGTGATGAAGAACCTATGTGTTCTCCACCTCTTTCAGGTAGTTGAGTAATGTGCTATCAGCGATGCACGCTGTACAAATGTAAGCTACCGATTCCATCACCGGATCTTAATGCGCAGGAGTGTTAGCGCTGTCCGGCTACGATTAATCGCCGCTCATTTCTCACTCAAAAATCACCTGCTTTATCATCCGCAGCCGTGGATTCCACGGAGGTTTTTATACAGCGTCGTTTGTAACGCACTACCAATTATACATCCAGCGGAAATGTAATTAGTTATGTTTTTGTGTGATATTTTATGGGATACTTGGATTTAATTAGATTTTTAATAGCAAACGCATTAATTTTAACTTGTTAAAGAAATCATCACAATTTTTAGAACACTCCAAATTAGTTACATTGTAAATAGCAAAGAACTTGACATCATTATTTTTAAATGGTGGTTGCCTCAAAGAAGTGTATTTTTTTGGTTATAGTCCAAAAATGAGTAAAGATACAATCTCATCTACTTTACCATTCGTTTCTACGTGAAAAGTTATATAAAGAAATCTTTTGCCCACATATATGTTCTTTGGAACTATTAGGTGAAAAATAAAAAAAACGAAAAAACCTAAATTTTAATTTTTCGCCTCGAAAATTTTTGTCTCCAAAATTTTTCACTTGTGGATATCAATGCGCTGATTCCAAATTTTCAAACAGAATTCAATTATCTCTTCCCGTTCTCGAGATATTTCATTTCAATTTTTTACTTAAAAAATCAAGTATTTTAGGTATACCCCTTAAATGGTTAGATTTACGACTTCGGCGACCTTACCATTCGATTCTACGGGTAAAATTACATAAGTGTACCAATTTTCAACAAACATTCCAAATTAGTTCCATTGTAAATACCAAAGATCTTCAGTACATTATTTTTAAATGGTGGTGGATTGGTTAACCTCTTCCAATTTTTATATTAATATAATCGAATTTAATTAGATTTTTAATAGCAAACGCATTAATTGTAACTTGTTAAAGAAATCATCACAATTTATAGAACATTCCAAATTAGTTATATTGTAAATAGCAAAGAACTTGAGAACATTATTTCTAAATGGTGGTGGAATGGTTAACCTCTTCCAATTTTTATAATAATATAATCGGATTTAATTAGATTTTTAATAGCAAACGCAATAATTTTAACTTGTTAAAGAAATCATCATAATTTTTAGAACATTCCAAATTAGTTACATTGTAAATAGCAAAGAACTTCAGAACATTTTTTTTTTAATGGTGGTTGACTTAGTTGTCTTCCTTCAATTAGATCAAATTATTTACTTTTTCAATTATTTTATCTGTGTGTACGTAATTAAAAATTCATGTGACATAAAACTCATCCAATGCGTGTTTGTTTTTCTACCATCCGTCCTAAAAATCCAAAGTTGTAGATCTACTATAATTTTGCGAGCAAAATACAAAAAAGTCATGTTTTAAGTGTGAAATAAAAATATTTTCAATGTAATGTACAAATTAGCTTTTTCCATTTGCACATAAGAATAATAGTTTGACCATCGGAAGAAATAAATATTAGAATAATGTCATCTTCTTTTATTAATTCATAAAACATCTGAGTGATAGGTTTCATACTTTTCTAAAACAAGTTGTGAGAAAATAATGATTTACTTATAATAAATATTCATTAAAGATTGACGTAAATGTAACATCTTCCTGCCATAAAAGAAAACTATAAATATGTAAAACAAAGCGTCTACCTTGAAACAATCATAACTAATTATGTCAACTCAACATCGCAGATTCTGTAAACGTTAAAACACGTGCACAGAACAAGTGTCACAAATTCTTACCTGGAATCCACACACGAAGTAAAAATTCGATTAATTATAGACCCTAACAAGCTCGAATTATAAATAGGTATTTGTAACACATGAATATTTATTCAAATATTTGCAATACTATGTTGATTTCATTCATGGAATCATCGCGCGATTAATTTATGTAAATGAGGTCATAAAATTTAAATTTACAAACGCCAATGGTATTTTTAATAAACAGTGGGCTGGGAAGAATAAATCAGATTAATTTGGTAGTCGACAGGACTAATACTCAAATTTGGATATCGGATTTCATTCTACAAACAGGAATTTAGATTTTAGTTTTTAATTATATAAAAGTAAAAACTCATGAATACCATGAACCATTAGTGCATTTTCCTCTTAGACACCATTAATCTCGTAGGAACTGGTGCTGACATGCCATCTTCGCAAGATTGAACAAGTGTGAGATAAGCGATAAGCGTAGTAATTTGTACCAATGCAGGTGCTCCAATATCATGCTTCAAAAATCACCAAGGTTACCAACAGTCATTGCGGTTGCATGTAATTATGATTTATTTCTTTATTACTGTTTAAACAGATGATTAAGGAGTGTAAATAATTGAGGAAAATGGATCAGGTGTTTAATAATAAACAGCTCTGTAAGACTGTTGTTGTTGAGACGAAGAATGATGAAAGAGATATGTATAGTATTGCCTCCTGAATTAGTAAAATTTGCAGAAAGAAGAAAAGATATTGACAAACATAAAACTATGAAGATTTAACAGGATCAGACAAGTATTATATTGTATTGTATCTAAACGATAAGTTAAGCGTTTAATCGCTTAAATCACCACGACCTAAAACAATTGTGAGACAGCCCTTTCTTATAATAGTTTCTTTTCTGATGAAACCAATTATAGATGCAATAGTCATTTTTTTGATCTCATCTGCTGTAAGATACCTCTTACCTAGTTGGTTGAGTCTCAGTATGATTACGGCTGGACATTCACACAATATGTGTTTCGACGATTTTTCGTTCTCTTCACAAAGTCGACAGATGTCATTTTCAGCTTTATCAATTTCGTAAAAATGGTATTTTAAAGGACACTGGCCAGTGTTGAGACATGTATGAAGATCAAACAGAAAAAAGAAGAAGAAGAGACAGTAGGAGAAATAAAATGACAGGAGAATAGGAAGCTGTTTATGAAATATCTACATGTGGATGCCAGATCACAAATATTGTGGTTTGGCGCGTTTGAAAGTTGGTAAAATGGACAGTCTATGATTTAAAGCATTGTAAGGCTTTTGTGTGCCACTAGATTTGCACAAGATTATTCAATTTGTCAGTTTGGAAGCTATAACGTTATATTTGACGTTTGAAACGAAGAGAAGTTGGGTAATAACCTTAATAGGTCACTGGGCATCAGTCGAATTTTGAAGGATATCATATTTAATAGCAGTTTTTTCGTTATTAAAGGTCAATTTAGGGAAAAATAAAAATGCGGGTCTAATATAATTAAAGCTAAAAATGAAGAATCGTGCAAGACCTCATTTTAAATGAAGATATGTTTTATCTTGTAGTGCACTCTTCTTTTGTCATTGATTTGACACGACATTACTAGATGGCACATGGCTTTAAATCCCTAAGGTTTTACTTGCATTTTAATAGAAATTTTGTAAGCCTTTAATTTATAGTCGAGTTTCAAATTACTTAAACACAACAAAATTCGAATTCCAACATATGATTTATAAAAAATATACCACGTACGTCCTACAAAAATTCAAATGATGTAAGAGTTTTTTGAGTATCAGAAACAAATGTTGGATTAGTCTCACGCTGCGTCTTAACCACAATTCTTGGTTTTAATTGATCTGATTAATCTGGTAAATCATAGCGCGGATCCAAGGCCAATGCGATGTAAACACGTTGTGGAGGAAGGGGGTCGTCCTTCGCCACGTGCGTAGGATCCGAGAAGGCTGGGCGTGGACGAAAACATTAGAAATTAGATTGATTTGAAGATAGCAACTACACGAACATGCAGATTATAAATCTGACGCTGAATTTGTGATGTGGAGAATTGACTTTTACTTATACGATCTTTTGGGTGGGGCATATCATTCTTGCTACGTTTACAATGCGTTAAAATATTTGCACTATAACTATGTAATTCAATACGTATAAGTACAAAAAATGTGTTTTTTTTTTAAATCGATACTAAAGTACACGTTATAAGTCCGCGAATTTAGCCAAAGTAGTAGCTAAAGTAACACTTTGCAGACTGTTATGTCAAATTTTGACTTTACGGACTTATCTATTAAGCTGAATTAACTTATATTTTAATGGTGTTATATTTTTATTTATTTTAACACTACCTAAAATAACAAACATATCATTCTTTAACATTATTTACGTTTGATAATAATTTATCTGATTTCACGCAAACGATATCTAAGCAAGTGTAAAAATAAATGAAAATTGTAAAAAAATATTTGACACTTTGACAGTAGGTTTGTTATCACAGCCATCCCTGTCTCAATAGCTAGCTGACGTTTAACAAACCCATAATGCTATTTATTTATGTTTTTAATTAATAATTTAACGATTTTGAAAATTATACTTTTGTCCCTTGATATACGAATTACTATTATTTGTTGTTCTTACTTAGTATATTTATATGAAGCTATATGTGAAACAAACTTTTGATTTTTATAATATTTTATTGAGAATTAGGTAAAATTAGGAGTAATAAATTAATCGATCTTGAAGGCGTTACTTGAACGGAAGAAAATGAGCCGTATTAAACAAATTCGTACTTGTTTTTATTTATTAATTTCTTCGTTGCTATTTATGTAATATGGAAACAAAAATTGTTATTTAATGCATGCGAAAATTACAAAACGAGACGAAGGCAATTTAATGCCTTTGGTATATAAATATAGATTTGTGTCATATGCAGGCATTGAAGTCTCTTAACAAAAATTTTAAAATTTGAAAAGAAGGATTAAATTAACCCCTCCTAAAATTTAATCCTAAGAAACTTTCTTCAAATAAATTTTGTTGTAAAATTTAGCGTTCTTCCTCAAATCGACAATTGTTCAATGAATTACAACAATTACCAACAATGTCAATCAATCATTCTGAAGTGACACCAAACAAAAAAAATTGCATTTAACTTTCAAACTTACGTTAAAATTAATCCAGAGTTTAATAATTCTTGATTTAACTCCTCATGAAACCAGATATTAGTGTAATAATATGGAATAAATATTTATCTCGATTCCAGAATCGAGATGTGTAAATTTTTGGGTAATAAAGTTCAAAATTTATCACCTCTCTATAGTCAGCTAATAATCAGGTAATCATAACATTGTTTTTTTTCAATTAACCCCACCTCCTTTTTTTCTTTTCATTAGACATCCCCTGTTAGATATTGAAGGTAATAGTATATTGCGTCATAAGGGAAGATATGGGCATATTACATCCCGAAGATTTCTGATGCACGAGCGAACGTAGTGAGCGAGGGCAGCAAAAGCCAAGGGATGTAATATGGCGTTAGATTCCCGTAAGGCACAAGCTATTTTTCCGTATCCTTGAGAAGATTGTATTAAATAAAAATAATAATTTTATAATGTAAAGCACAAACCTATGTAATTTTCCTACTCAATACTGAAACCATGGCAACAGATAACAAAATACCTAAATGCGACAATTATTGTAATTACATTCGTCTATTTGTATTTTTAAAAATAATTTATAGTTAACCTAAAAAGTATTTTGTTATAAATCAAATTATTTTTACTTCAAATTTTGTCGGTAGATGTCACGTCGTATGCTTGCACCGCTAAAACCCACAGCTGTGCATATTATCCCGTTTTCAGTTATTGTTAACCTCAAATGAAGTAAACAATTTGTCAATTACATACCATGGATACGGAAAAAATAATAATTTTCCTTTCTGAATTCTTCTCGGGTTTTTTCTGCTTCGTAATTAAACCAAAGCTGATCTTCCGTACGATTTCGCTGATTATCCAACGCCAACTAGATGGCTGCATTCCGCTAGTTTTTGCTCCACACATAATGACTTTATGCACAGTCCACTCTGTAATAGTTCCTGGATATTTATAGCATTTTTTGCTAATTTTCTTAAAATGTAACAGTTAATTCTCGCCTGCACGAAACGACTAACATTACGTAGGTTGAATTTACTATGCTGGTTAATGTGACAACATTAGCTTAACGAAAGTGTTTTTTGTGATCTTTTAAGGTTATGATACATGTTTTTGTATGTTTACATTAACAAGGACGTAGAATATTTTTCAACTGTTAAACTTATGGAAGAGATTATTACTTCTCTAGCATTTTAATGTGGCCATTGTAATTTTGACAGGTTTATTTGTTATGATTTATTTTTTATATAGATTAGAATGGACGAGTATGTCAAAATAAATAATGATTATAGTAAGTTTAATAATTATAGTTATGTAATCTTCCCAAAATAAACCAATTTTTTATTATATTATTTGGAATATATTGACCGGTATATGACAAAAGCGCACCAAATGAACATTGCAAAAGCACACCAATGTATGTTACTTAAGCCCACCAATGTTATTTAAACCCACCAGCAATAATTAAAATGTTCTTATATTAATAAATTTGATGTAACTATTGATGGAATAAAATAAAGTTAGGTAAGGTTAGGTTAGTTCAGATAAGTTTAGGTTTGGTTAGGTTAGGTTAGGTTAAGTTAGGTTAGGTTAGGGTAGTTTAGATTAGTTTAGGTTTAGTGACGTTAGGTTAGGTTAGGTCAGGTTAGGTTACGTTTAATTAGATTAGGTTAGGTTTGATTAGATCTGATTAGGTTAGGTTAAGTCAGGTTATGTTAGGTTATGTTAGATTAGATTATATAAGGTTAGGTTAGATTCGGGACGACAGAGGAAGACTTGGAGACATACCTCTGCAAGTATCTATTTAAAAAGTACTATCTCCTAGCAGAACGAATTCATTCGTATTTTGATCTAATCAGATGCACACATACGCATACACATTAAGTTCCTAAAATTACATAGTATAACAAAAACCAGAATTTACAAATTAACAATTTTTCTATGAAATATCTTTCAGAATATTCTATCACATGTTAAGTTTAATGTTAGTTCTGTTATATCCTATATAGATATGCTCATATGTTGAAATAGAAATCAAAATATTGCCCGAATCCCAATTGAAAATTAGCTTCTATAAATCGTAATCTGAACGTATTGCTATCATTTATAATATCAAAATGTGAATAGGCGATTGGAAAGACAATATGTAGCAATTCCCAAATAGTCCACTTTCAAATTTGTTATCGTGGATCTCTCCTAATTTGGCTCCTGCGATTTCCAAAACCCCCGAGTCATTCGGCCGTCCAGATGGCCCGTAATGAAGGCAAGGCGAAGCCAGCAACCGGTAACATGAAGCAGTTTGCATGCCGCTCTGAGAATGCGCTTAATAAACGTGATTACCATTTCGTTTCCTCTTTTTATGAATACAATGGTAAGGTAGAGATCATTGTCGTTAAATTAATTTATAAACCGACTGATTTAATTCTTGTTACCGGTAGAGCTTAGCTTTCTAACAGGGACGAACGCGCCCGAATGAATAGGATTCTTCACTCTTTTTGAATTGAAGTTTAATATTGAAGTTCAGTCACAGAATTGGTTTGTACAGAAGCGACAGTAAGACACAGAAACGAAAATTAGAGATGGAGAATGTGCAAAAATTTAAAGGGCTCATTGTTTAAAATCGGAAAGTTTCCTCACATCTTAGGGAGAGATGAGAGAAGGCACAAATTTAAAGGACTACACAATGTTTGAAGGTCATAGAACTGAATAGGGAAACATGAAAGATACCGACACGTAGTGCCGCTTCTCTATGTAACCATTCTGTGGTTCAGTATTGAACTATGTAACAGGTACGGTCACCTAAGACTTACTTGCTTCAAAAGTAATCCACAAATTATATTAATGAACAACTTTTTCTCGAGACAAGGGTAACGATAGTCGCTGCCACCACTATCACTTTATTTAAAAGTCTGCTGTGATAGAAGCAGACAAGGGAATGTTAATAATGATAACAGACGCCGGTTACTATATGGTTAAATTGATGCACGGTAGTAATATTAGAACAATAGAGCACCTAAGACTTTTACTTGCTACAAAAGTAATCCACTAATTATATCGTATTAATAAACAACTTTTACACGAGACAAGGGTAACGATGGTCGCTGCCACCACTATCACTTTATTTAAAAGTCTTCCGTGATAGACGCAGACAAGGGAATGTTAATAATGATACCAGACGCGGTTTACTATATGGTCAAATTGGTGCAGGCTAGTAATATTAGAACAATAGAGTTTTACCAACGCGTTGTGCTACTACATCACAAAGACAGGGGTTGGAATAGTATTGGCTGAATCAAGCACGATATTCCAACAATAACAAAATTATATAAATTTGAATAATCAACCGCGATCAAAAACATTTATATAGTTCAAATAAACTACAACACGTAACTTGATTCTATATAAACTCTAAATTCTTACTTTTCTAATTTACAAACAATTTTGAAAACCTTTTTACATCGATCTACAACTCAATATTAATCCACAAAGAACATAATAAAAACTACTTACAAATTTACACCACGATGAGAGAGCCTTTACACACAGTAATACAACTAATTGGTTATTTCACTAAGAAATACCAAGGTATGTCTGACGTTCAGTCAAGACATCCACAACAGTCGAAGATTACAACAAAAGAGTCAACAAGAAAATGTACAACAAGAGAGTGAGATTTCAAACTTTGGAGCACCATTTCATGGTAAAAATTCGGAAGTTCTCAACCTATGTTTATTTTGACTGTTTTGCCATACGTCCTATTGGGAAGACCTTAAAAAAGATCTGACACTTTGCTCAATTCAATATTCGAGTACGAATAACGTATCCCATTTCAGTTTACATTAACCTGAATATATATATATATATATATATATATATATATATATATATATATATATATATATATATTATTTTAGCTTGAAGGAAAATGAAGTTACTGACACTTCGCTAAATTCAATATTCCAGTACGTACAAAGGAAAACAATTTTAGTTTACATTGATCTAAATATACAGATTCTGTTTTAGCTTGAAGGAAATCAAGTTAGTCCGGGCCTGGTTGTTCGTGATATTCCTTACGACAATACTTAGGCGGCACTTTTTCTTGCTCGGAACGCTCTATATCTGGAGCCGAGTGGCCTACGTTATTGGATACTCCACGGGTTACGTAACGTAGGATCGAATTGCATTTTTCATATCTATTCATTTGAACGTCGTAGGTCTTGTTTCTGAATCCATTGTCTTCCATGCATTTCATTAGATTACATTACTGACTTTTTATTATTCATTAGCGATGATTTTCAGAATTTCGATGGCCTAAATTGTAACACTAGGTGGGGAGAAACAAAAGTAAGAGTAGATGTTATCAATAATCTTGTAGGTTTCTTGCAATGCCTACAGTGTGTATATTATTTTAATTTAATTTACTATCAATAAATAACAGCAATACAAGTTTACCAATGAAACTATTTAAGGTTGGGAATTTCAAGAACTATAAGAGATATAAAGTCGGTTCAATTAGATAAAAGATACCTCATGTGGGGGTCATTTTATACAGGCTTTTGTTTTTCCCAAAAAATGTATAGGTGACGATATATAAACAAAAATATATATTCTTCAATTTTCGTTTTTTTTGCTTATATTTTTTTTATATTGATACCAACTTTCAATTTTCATATGATCTTTAAGGTAAGCTGTGAGACCGTTAAAATTAATAAGAAAAATTTGATGTGTCCAACACATTACCACCCACCAATGTAGTAATATATTATATAAAAAATCTAGTATATTAAATATTTAGTTTTTTAGGAAAAAACATGTTTTATGTAAAGAACTACTTCCGGTTAGTCAATTGTAATCAAAATCAAATCAATTCATCATATTTGAATATAAGTCTTAAATACCGAAAATTATAGTTTTTTCGTGTATCATATTGGAATTATCGTGAACGAAAAATCATCATGGACATACACAAAAATACAGACATCTCGGTAAAAATTCTAGGGACTCTAATTCGTGCTCATATGAAAACTCACTCTCGAAAAATTTGACTTAAACAATACCTTCCTTATCTATAAATTGATAGGCGGGAGGTAAAAATAATGTATGTTTTTTTTAGAATAAAAATTTGTTTACGAATTTACCTCATGTACGTGGTAAAAGGTAATAACATTTTTTATCAGTATAATAGTTGAAGAAATGAAAGAGTATGCTAAACATTATTTTTCTGAAAGAAAGTTGCTCAATAAAAAATAAAAGCATCATTTAAATCCGTATCTTCATGTTGCAATCGTAGAAATCTGTAACAGGTTCATTCCTGCAAAATAAATAATACAAACACTTGCAACTTTCTTATCAAACATTCCTCCGTATCCGTTCATCATTTGTTTAAACGATCGTGATCGATATATCACTGATTCTTTCTCCAGAACTCTCACTTTACGAAATCTAGACTACTAACGACGCATCGAGAAACTCTCGAAGTTCTGGTTGATGAGATGAGATTAGTGGATCATTTGCCTCGATTATCTCAATTACGAGAATTGGATTGGATGGTTATGAAGTGCTTGCACTTGCCCAATGCACGAATTTACCTGTAATTGAACACGAGGGGTTATATAACTCATTCAAATTTTCATTCTCTATTCAAGATTGAAGAATGTCTCATGCATTAAGTATTCGTATAAACCAATTGAAAGAGCGATATTTTTATTTAGTTAACAATTTGTAAATTTAGATCTTCACGAAAATAATACGTGAATTACTGGACATACTAGGGTTTTAATTTATGAGTTTTACTTGCCTCAAAAGTAATCCACAAATGATATTAATGAACAACTTTTACACGAGACAAGGGTAACGATAGTCCCTGCCAACTCATTCAAATTTTCATTCTCTATTCAAGATTGAAGAATGTCTGATGCATTAAGAATTCGTGTAAACCAATTGAAAGAGGGATATTTTTATTTAGTTAACAATTTGTAAATTTAAATCTTCACGAAAATAATACGTCAATTACTTGACATACAAGGGTTTTAATTTATGAGTTTTGCCTCAAAAGTAATCCACAAATGATATTAATGAACAACAACGATAGTCGCTACCACCACTATCACTTTATTTAAAAGTCTGCTGTGATAGAAGTAAACAAGGAAATTTCTTTGAAAATAAGCTTGAAGGCGCAAAATGTGCGTCCTTCACCATAAATCTGTCCATTTCGTATTATCTGGAGTACTACAATACCAAAAATTTACAAAAGTACACAGCCGCCAAGCGACCGTGTTACACTGGAAAAGAAGAGAGATTCAACATGAAAACACCAAAATTTGTAGTTGTAACTGTACAACGGAATGATTTAATTTTTATTAGAAGTCAATAATAATGTCTTTAGTTGAGAACTATTTATGTATACTTTAATAATAGAAAAAAGTGTAGAATCTTTTTTCAAACATGAAAATCATATTTTTTTTTTAAGATAACAAAATACACTGTAGAAAGATCATTCTCAAAATTCACTATATAAAAAATGTGCTGAGAACTCTTATGATCGAACAACGCCTAAAATATCATCTAATACTTCTAAGCATCAACAATGATATTTTAAGAGTATTATCATAAGAAGCTATTATAGAAGAAAGCAAGAAAAGGGCCAAAACTAAATTATATATTTACCAGTACAGAATTGGTTTTATTCTACTGGATAATTAGTAATTATTAGCAGAATTGCACAGTACTAAAATTCAAGTAAAATTTTACTGGAAGATAATCTAAATTTATTTCACGACACCAATTTTAATGCTTGCATGACTATATCTTGTAAACATATGTTGTACAACTTTTTTTACATAAATATATGTAAGCGTATGTAAATTTCAGAACAACATAAATGTAGCAATTTTAATTATTAGTAAGTTAAAATATGCATAGTTTACTCTATAATAAACATTTTCCAGCTAAAAGAGCATGAAAATGCTGTACCTATAAAATATTAATGTTGCATAAACTATGAATGTTGCATAATTACTATCCTTCGTTGATTTACATAGTAAAAATACGATTAGCTCTAATCAGAATTTTTCCTGTGCAAGATTATCATTCATAATGAAGCTGTTCTTGAGCCAATATTCCTAGAATGTGTTATCTTGATGATGTCGGTGTTAATTAACATGTTTAATCGTGACATAAATATAATGTGCCATGTGCTCTTTAATAATAACTTTGTTTTTAAATTATAGCGATGGTTATCAAATTATCCGGTGCAGAAGTGACACAGCATGAGAAGTCTGGTGATGAAAATCAGATAAATCTAAGAGGAAATTGGATTGGGATTGATGCTTCGATAGAAATATGTAATTATTAAAAGTGTACCACAAAAATAAACAACAATATTTTTATGTACATAAAAAAATAACCAATTTGTATACTAGATAATTCTCAATTTAATGATAATTTATTATATATATTATTATTATATTATATATACATATATAAATATATGTATATAGTAATAATAATAATAATAATAATAATAAATTAAAACACTCGGTGATCCCCCAATATAACTATTAACACACATATGATAGTTATGAGTGTCATAATCGCAACAAATGTCAATTGATTTTAAAACACGATCCATAACATCCGTGGTTTTTTCAATAGTTTATCAATTTCACGTTATTTATAAGTATTATTTTATAAAACTCTCTTCTGAGTAATCAAATCTGTATGGATTGATATAATATAACAATAATCCCATGTAAGTTTGACAATTCTGTACTGTAACTATGAATTACCATACTGACTTGCCAAATTATATGGTATGTAATTATAACTTAGTTACCCTGCTTCTTTTTGCCTACGTAAATAAAAGCTGAATATCTTGAAACCGGTAATTTATATACTAAATCTTTTTTTAATCTTCCAGTTAATAATTGTAGCTACTTTTAGGTCTTCTTTCACTTATCTTAGCTATGTTGATTTGAATCAATCCCTCCTTCTTCATCCTGAGCGTTATTCCTTTATTGATCATCTAGTATCCCTTTCTTCTATTCTCCATAAATATTTTCTTCTTCTAATTCTTTCCTTATTTCAAGATTCATTCTTATCCTATATTCATTTTTTGATATTTTGTTCGTATTATTTTATACTTTATTCCATCGTATTATTCTCATATGCATTTAATGCAAGTTGCTGCATAAACTTCAATCTGCATTTTGAAGCTACTTTATATAAGTAAAATATATTCAATTATTATTATTATCTTCATTCAATTACAATTAATAATGAAATTGTGTTAGAAATTCTAATCATATAGAAAGAGTTAATCTAATCTACAAAGTGATCCACATTCACCTATCTTATCGGGTTAATCGAATTGATAGTACACTAGCAGGAGGTCCTGTATAAGTAGATTAGTTTCCATGAGGTTTACGTGTTCAAGTCTTGCAACAATGAGCCTCGAGATCCCTGAGGCCTCACACGAATTTCAATTTCGAATTACATGCTAGCGAGCAATCCGACTGAATTCGTATTATCAGATAAACATCTGGATTCAATGGGCTCTGATTGACGGATAACACAATGTCATTATCTCATACCGAAACCTAGGCCAGCACGATATACGGACCTCGGACAATGTGGAATTTAATAGGCGAATTGTAACACACAATGGACCTTAATATACGCCTTTCAAAACATTATAAAAATCCGTGGTACTTATAGTAGTATGTGCCAGTAGCTATCACTATGGATATAAATTCTCTCCTCGAGTCTCAAGAAGATGAAGGCTCTGAATATCTGTCTATTATTAAAGTATATATACAGGATGTATCACACCTTATGCAACAAATTTAAGTAAGTTATAGTTCGTCTCAAACAGAAAGGACCTGCGTACAAGACACGTTTTTGTTTTGAGTAACAAATAAGAGAAGGTAACCCCCATTGAGTTTTGTATCTCTGGCGTCCTTACTGTCTAGTTCACCTGAGGACACCATAGGAAATAAATTGGATCTGTTTCCGGATAACTAAGGAAGGGCTGTGTCACAATAGATCTTTTAGGTTGCGTTGACAAAAGCGACAAAATGTTTACATATATACTATAGGAAATTTCAAAGATTTTTTAAGAGCACCTTTCAATTTTCTTATTTTTCGTAATTATTAAGATAATTAAATTAAATATCTACCAGTTTATTAACTCTAGTATCCCTAAATCCCTAGTGAATTTGTTTCTGATCCTGTTTATGATAGTTATCGCCTGTCACTGTCGCTACTTTTGAATCTAGCAATTATCTTAATATTTTACTTTGATTATAGTATTGTGGTGATGACACAAGAGACAAACGACTACATCATCGCCAAAGTTTTCCCAATCTCTCTAATGCTGTTCGTAGTATGTGTTTTCTCCATTTTGGTCATTTGTTCTTCTCCTCATATATTCTGATGTACTTAGTAGTAACAGGAAATCCATGATTCCCTCTCAGGACATAGGGATAGTGTATTTTTGTTCATTTATTTTACTTGATCGCTATGCAAAGTCCTTCTCCATGTTAGGAAGCTCTATATTCCCTTATCTTAGAAGGTCCTTTTGTAGATCTTCTTTAAAGATTTTATTATTGTCCTTACATAAAATGTAACCTAAACAACCCAACTTTGTTTTTATAAGATATTGTACTTAGTAAAACAACTTGTAGATACTAGATCCTGGGATGCCAGTAAGGTTGTTGAATTCAAAAGGTTATTTCTTTAATATACCAAAGTTTAAATTTAAAATTAATGTTAAAGAAAGCATGAATCTTGTAAACTCTATTATGTAGATTAAAGAATCATTTTTATTTTATTTGGGATTCTTCTTTAAATGCAATAAAATATCAAATCTGGTATCAGTTATACAAAAATTTGTCGCTGATCCCATATCTGACAGTCATCACCCGTCACCGTCGTCACTGTCGTCAATGTCAGCACCCACACTGTATGAAATCAGCACATTAGCGGCGTTGTTAGAATTGTATTGAAATCGGTTACATGTAAATCGGATCCTCCCTCAAGCCGTATCGTTCTCGCGAGGTGGGCCGACCTTCGGGCGTGGGTACAACTAGAACGGATCGCAAGGATCGCTCATGTAGGATAATCTCATTACGACGCTGTAATGTAATCATGTAATGGGTACTTCCTTGTGGGAAAGGATATGGGGTGTGGTAATTTACTTGCATAATTAAATGCTTATTAAATATGTTTCCTCCTAACGTTTGGTTTCTTAAAATTAAATATTATAATCAGGCAAGGTTAGGAGGACATAAAATTATATATTACAACGAATTAGTGGTTGGTACTACTCAATAATTGATAGATACCAATATGCAATATACATCCTATATAATGCTGCGGCAGTCGTTGCAGTTTACATAATTAAATGCTTTTAAATATGTTTCCTCTTAACATTTGGTTTCTTAAAATTAAATATTATAATCAGGCAAGCTTAGGAGGACATAAAATTATATATTATAACGAATTAGTGGTTGGTACTACTCAATAATTGATAGATACTAATATGCAATATACGTCCTATACAATGCTGCGGTAGTCGTTGCATTTTCGAATACATAAAATTATGTATTAAAACGAATTAGTGGTTGGTACTACTCACTAATAGATACCAATGTGCAATATACGTCCACAAGGATCGCTCATGTAGGATAATCTCATTACGACGCTGTAATGTAATAATGTAATGAGTACTTCCTTGTGGGGAAGGATATGGGGTGTGGTAATTTAGTTAGAATAATTAAATGCGTATTAAATATGTTTCCTCCTAACATTTGGTTTCATAAAATTTATAATTTGAATCAGGCAAGGATAGGAAAACTTAAAATTATATTTCTCCGTAGATTTCAAAGTAGGATTTGTTTTATCGACTGGATGCTAATAAAAGATGGTCTTTTTTTTAAAGTTGCAGTCATTTAATAAAATCTACTAATACACCAACGTTCTGACTATAAATCAGTCTTCATCAGGTTACTGATAACATACTTATTTTTACATATTAGTAGTTACTAGATACGAACCAACAAATATAATTGATTGTAATGCTGCTATTTTATTATTAAATGTATTTTTATTTTATTACCATTAATTGTTTTTCTTCTTTTCCAGGTAAGAATCTATACAAGAAATAATTCTAATATTATGAATTCATATTATGGGTAAGTGTTCAATAGATTTGAATAATGTTGAGAAAAAAGAAAAAAAATTGGACAGCAGTATTGTTGAATACAATTAAACATACAGCAAAATTTGTCAAAAAAAATCTTCTGACTATTAAGTAGTCGAAACCTTAGTTTTTTAAATAAACATTCCATCTCATGACTGATGTCTGATTTTTTTTATCATCCTCAACATTAGGTACTTACCTTTTGATTTTAGTTGATTTTAATAAAAATCTTTTAAATGGACAACCCTTTAACATTACATTATGAAAATATATACGCAAACACCAAAGAATTTGTATTTTTTTCCATTAAACCAAAGTTATATACAAAATGTAAAACTTAAAAAACATTACCAAAGCAAAACGTCGGTTTAATCGAAATAGAAAAACCTTACGATTAAGTCCAGATTTTTATTTGTTCTCTACGGCTATTATCCAATCGATTATCGTAGTAGATCACATTAAAAATATTTTATAGATACTGTAAAATTGATGAAAATAATTATTGGCACATATGAAGATAGTTAATTATGTACTTCAACAGACGTTGCGGCTGAAATGATAGCACATCTACTAAATATAGGAAAGACCTAAGTTAAAAATCTAAGTGAATATGTAATCGAGAAATATCGCAATCTGATTTTTTTGTTGGTGCTTCATTTAGAATGCGATTGATATTTGCAGGGTAGATTAAATATTAAGATCATTCGGCATAAATTATCTAAACCAACCTTCGAACATATTCCATTACCCAACAATGGATCTGAAACAATACCTCGGCTGAAAAAACGCAGAGCTATAAAGTGATCACAATGGCTCGTGGCATAGTTATGCAGAATAAACATCAATTACATTATATATGCCAATAATTATCCCCATCTTCACAATACGTGTCCGTAATGAAGAGAGCGCATGCTAATGCAGGACCACACGCGTCTGCCCACGCCAGAGACCATTGTTTTCAAATAATAACATTTAGGAGACAAACAAGGCTAAAAACAAGGCCTTCGGAAACATTTTTCTAACCTTTTTGACAGAACGAGAGCGAAGGTGTTACGATATAGTTCTAGGACGAAATGTAATACTTCATATTCGCTTACAATTTCATGACGGATTACAAGAAAAAACCTTTGAGAAGAAACTAATCTTCTAAGATATCAAAATAGTGACACGAAATTTTTGTTGATTCTCTTATCCTTCCTATATTTGCTATTCTATTCTGGTTTATATAGTTCTATAGTTTTTCATTATCATCCATTGTAACGTGATTCAAATCGTCAAGGGAAAAAGGGGATTGATCAAAATTCAAAGAATAAACATTTATTTAATATTAATATATTAATTAACTAACTACAATACAAGTACAATAATGGATCAATTATACAAAAAGGGTTCTACACATCATCAAGAGAAAAAGGGGGTTTGATCAAAATTGAAAGAATAAACATTTATTTATTAATAATATATTAATTAAATAAGTACAATACAAGTATAATTATGAATCAATTATACAAAAAGGGTTCTATTCTGGCTTATAACGTAGTTCTATAGTTGACACTTACGTCATTAATTGTAATGTGATTCAAATCGTGAAGAGAAAAAGGGGGATTGATCAAAATTCAAAGAATAAACATTTATTTAATATTAATATATTAATTAACTAACTACAATACAAGTATAATAATAGATCAACTATACAAAAAGGGTTCTATTCTGGCTTATAACCTAGTTCTATAGTTGACACTTACGTCATCAATCGTAATTCAAATCGTCAAGGGAAAAAGGGGATTGATCAAAATTCAAATAATAAATATTTATTTATTAATAATATGTTAATTAAATAAGTACAATACAAGTATAATATTGAATCAGTTATACAAAAAGGGTTCTATTCTAGCTTATAACGTAGTTCTATAGTTGACACTTACGTCATCAATCATATTGTGATTCAAATCGTCAAGAGAAAAAGGGGGATTGGTCAAAATTCAAATAATAAACATTTATTTATTAATAATATGTTAATTAAATAAGTACAATACAAGTATAATAATGGATCAATTATACCAAAAGGGTTCTATTCTGGCTTATAATGTAGTTCTATAGTTGATACTTAAGTCATCAATCATATTGTGATTCAAATCGTCAAGGGAAAAAGGGGGATTGATCAAAATTGAAAGAATAAACATTTATTTAACAATAATATGTCAATTAAATAATTACAATACAAGTATAATAATGGATTAATTATACAAAAAGGATCGTAAATTAAACTAAAGAAACTACACAATTTAATCATTGTCGTGAGGATCACCTAGAGGAAAAAACATTATATGACTTTTCTAGCAAACTTTCTTATTATATTTAAATTTGTTGGCTATTTATTACAAATAATATAAGTAAATAATAATAAATTCGAAAATCAAGAAATAAAAAAAAAATTAAACCGAAAAGCAGAATTCCAAAATTTAAAGAGATACACTTTTCGGATTAATTATTGCTAATAGCTAATGAATGTTATTATTGAAAATGAATATTAATTTTCAATAACCATTCAATAAAAACCTTGCTTATTGTATAGAGTAATTAATAATAAATCAATATTCCATATTTGTATTGCATATTGACACATGTCCTTAAATTAAAAATAAAGTCATCGTGTCAAAGATCAAAATTTTAAGAATGAACTAATATATTATTCATTATTCATACAAGTACAAACATTAACATTCAAAGAATTAGATGAACGACCCAATTCAATTCATTTCGAATCGTTCAACATTATTCACAAAAATTAATTTACAATTTAGACACTCCCGTCTGTAGGTTCGAAACAATGCATTGCAAAACCAACAAAATTGATTTTTATTTTGACAAATATAAATTTGTTCCTGAAATGTTACACTAATGAGACGCCTACTACAAATGCACTGGTCTAAATCATTAGAAAACCAATTAAAGAAACTACAATAACCCGTTTACTGTTATACCGACGTAATTTCAACAATGAGGTTATAAATTAAACAGCTCCGAAAAAAAAGCAAGGTTATGTTTGAAATGTGATCATATTAGATGTATCGTATTCCAATGAAATTATTTATAGCGGTAAGAGGAACACATATTTCTATAAAATAAATAATTTTTATTGTGTTGTTTTTATTAATGAAGTCATATATCAATTCGTAAGGTCACTTTTCCTTTTGTGAATGCGATGAAACTATATTCTTATTACGACATTGTTACATAAAAATCATCAACACACCTCATATTTTAAATGACACGTTTATTAATAACATTTTATTTTTAAATTGATGATTGATCATTTCTTAGTATTGCATTATTTATTATAAATGTGCAGAAATAAATAAAGAAATCTCCGGGAGATTTCAATGATCAATTAGAAATAAAACTGTATGAATATTTACATTAATTCACAAACTGAATCACAATATCGGTATAGAATACATATTTTTAAAAAATAAGCAAAGGAACAATGAGAACTAGAAGCCAAATTATAGATTATACTGACGATATAGTTTTAGCAACATATATATATATATATATATATATATATATATATATATATATATATATTATTACTAGGTCTTTTAATTAGAAATAGATTTTGTTGATAATATACGTGACAGAGAATTCATTGATCGATCATAAATAAAATTTTATAAATATTTATATTTATTAATAAGTTACATCACTTATTTATCATTTCTGGGAGTATTTGTTTACTGCAAAATGTTTTTATAGCGTAGTCTTAAAATGTCATAAAAATAAAGCATACGAATTTTTGACTTACAATTTAACACTTATGGAAACCTATGAATAAATTCTTAATTCTTATTGTGCTATACATTTATTACATTTTATGACACTACAAAACATTTCATTTTACGGTTAGTGCTGATTCAATCTACATTAATAAAATTCTATAAAAGAATTTTATAACATTTCATTATAACTATTTCTCAAATGTATTTTTGATATATAACAATATTCTTTGCGAGTAACATAACAAATGATTTCAATTATAATCAACCTTCCAACGCTACTGGCAACAAATTAACTACAAAATTATTAACCACTGATATTTCACAAAAAGAGAAAAGCAATTACAAAATTCCACAAAAAATAGTTAAATGATTTGAATGTACCACGCCTAGCAATTTAGCTAAACGCTAGCAAATACCAAATAAGTGTAATATGGAATTGAGTTACGCCATATTAACAAGCATTAATCAAAGCGGCTGTGCTAGTCCGCTCACCGACAGCAGAAGCCCAAGGCCCGGATATGTGAAACACGACGAAACCAGAGCGATTGCAAGCACGCCCCGGGACCTATTGTTATTATCATTCCTAGCTGGAGACTTGTTCCTGCGAGTTATAGATGAATATGTTGCGAATAAATGAATATATCGCTTCGAGTATTCATTTAAATAAGTGTGTTGTACGAGAATAGACTTGCTTAGTTTAGTTGTTGCGAGATGTTCGTTTGTTCTCATTTTAAAACGCTGTTAAACAATTTTATTCACAATCATTATAGTAATATGCCGATTCCTAACTTTTTGGAGGTTTGGAAGTTAGTCATTCCTAACTGTATTGACAAATCTCTTGGGTTGGAAGTAACAAATTGCACTTCCATCTCTTGGGTTGGAAGTATTTATGTAGAGGTTGCCTAGTAACATTCTCATAAATCTCTACAATAAAATAGGTTAAAACAAATTATAATAGTTGTCAAAAAATACTGTACCTTATGTAACAATTATCTGTACGTCTGCTTTGTATGATTGTGAATAAAATAGTATACATACCTCGGTGGGAGTTTCATTTCGCCTCTCGCTATATCTCACCTCGAAGGAAATAGTATACATGATCATAATCATTAGCATTGTATTCTTATTCTTATTTCTCATTCTTAAATCTGGTGAGCATAAAGGCACCTTAAGACTTTATTAAATTAAATACGTATGTTAGACAAAAATTAAATGTGTATTTGTACATCACTCGGTGTTATTAAAAAGAAAATAGTATACATGATCATAATCATCAGCATTGTATTCTTATTCTTATTTCTCATTCTTAAATCTGGTGAGCATAAAGGCACCTAAGACTTTATTAAATTAAATACGTATATCAGTCAAAAAATTAAATGCATATTTGTACATCACTCAGTTTTATTAAAAATGAAATAGTATACATGATCATAATCATCAGCAATGTGTAATATATATATATATATATATATATATATATATATATATATATATATGAAAAAAAAATCTATCCCTTTCACTATTTACCTAACTATTCACTAAAACCAATAGATATATTTTTGGTTTGTTCTTTTCCTTCCTCTCACCGTCCATAAAGGAAATTGTATACATGATCATAATCATCAGCATTGTATAATATATATGAAAAAAAAATCCCTTTCACTGTTAACTTAACTATTCACTAAAACCAATACATGAATATATTTTAATTTGCTGCTTCTTCTCACTTCCTCCCACCGTCCGTTACCTCCAGCATGACCTGCAGGTGCACCGCTTCCTGGTGCAGGCGGGGGTGTGTGTGCAGGGCGTAGTGCAGGTAACTGACGCTACCTGTGGCTGCCTGTGCTTGCTCGCTGCACCCGTCAATTACACTTCATGTAGTAATGATCATCGTGCCGCTAGCGCGTGCATGGAAGGCAGGGCCGCATTGAGGGGATTGGTTGGTTTAGGGAAATGTAGCTAAGTACCTGGTTCATGTAAATAAATGATTAGTTTCAAATTACGTTGTGGTGTATTGGTATTGAAAGTTTACTTGAGACGGTCATAATAAATCACCCTTAAAGGAAACCGTTTCTACTGGTAATCGACATTTGAAACCCTTTAATTTGGTTTAATTTATAACAAAACACCTGATCCAGTTGAACAAATGACTAATTCCAATATTCCGAAGGGATTAGATAATTTAGGTAAATTTGTATATAAACACCTGGTTCATGTAAACAAATGACTAATTCTAAAATTCCGTTATGTTGTATTTCTTCTGAAAGTTTACTTGGAACGACCATAAACCATCAACCCTTGAGGGAAACCGTTTTTTTTTGGCACTTGAAATCCAGTTCCATCTAAGAATGTCGTGCCACAGATGATGATTAACACCTGATCCAATTAAACAAATGATGAATTCCAAAATTCCGTTGTATTATATTGCTTTTCAAAGTTTACTTAGGATGGTCATAAAACATCAATCCTTGAGGGTAACCGTTTCTACTGGTTATCGACACTTGAAGTCCTTTAATTTGGTTAAATTTGTGTCAAAACACCTGATCCAATTAAAAAATGACAAATTCCAAAATTCCCTTGTATTATATTGTCTCTCAAAGTTTACTTGGAATGCTCATAAAACATCAACCCCTAGGGGAAACCGATTCTATTGGTTATCGACACTTGAAACCCTTTAATTTGGTTAAATTTGTATCAAAATACCTGATCCAATTAAAAAATGACTAATTCCAAAATTCCCTTGTATTATATTGTTTCTGAAAGTTTACTTGGGACGGTCATAAACCATCAATTCTTGAGATAAACCGTTTCTTTTGAACAAAAATACAAGTGTCTAACAAGGATTTCTTAGCTAATCCGCCTCTGAAACAAATAAACTTTTTGGTCCTCTGCAAAAGTAGTCATGTATCAATTTGAAACATTAAACTACTAATATAATATAATCCTTACAAAACAAAAGCAAGAACTATTCCAGAAACAAATCACTAACAACGAATTCATGTCTAATCTAGTCGCAATCCGCCTCTGCACATAGCTAACAAAACAGCATCGTGTTCTCAGCTTACTCGCCATCTTCACTCTTCTCTTTGACAGTTTAATTATGCAATAACATTAGTTATAAAGTTTAAGCGGGTAACGCGCTTGCAACTGCTCGGGAAAAATCCGCCAGATTGGATTACGTGCGAGTGTATACCCGCACTTACCGGCTAGGATCGGCGGTTCAGCGGATCAGATGCCAGATAAGCGGCTACTCTTCCTGCCGGATTTTTATAGGCGCTAAATGTTAATTGTATCATGTGTTCTACAAGAATTACCACAGGAAAGGTAACACAAGAACAACGATTATGTTTTGTTCTCAAGTTGCTCAACTTGCTTACTTGGTTAAGAGCTTCGACTAGATTCACTTTCGGATAAGCCGATTGGCCCTTATAAAGTTGCATGGGACTTGCGGTAATGATTCATTTAGACAGGTGCTTTCTTCTAGCGTATGCTGTTAAGGGCCGTACAAGAATTTTTTTTAAATGTTTCCTAATTATGTACCTTTAAATCTAGATTAAAATATTCAAATAATAATGCATTTTAAACACACGTGTTCTAATTTCCATTTGAAAATTGAGAAGAGATTAGAGTAAATTTTTAATACAAACAGTTATTAACATAAATATAAGAAATATTTGGTTGTTAAAAAAAACTAAAATTGCTCTTGGGTGAATACAAATGTCTCTATCTATTGGTGGCTCTCCGTTATTTGATGTAAAAACTACGGCCACTTCATTACATATTTATTGTATTCTACATTAATTCTTTTTTCTAACGCTTCTGTAGAATTTATAATGTACAACGCTACATATTTTTCAACATTATTATTAGTTGGATATAAGGAACTGGCTGAATCATCATAAATATAACCATGTATATGGAAACAATATGGGCCTTTGCCTGGAGGCATTGAAATTTTAGTCCCAAACGAAGCAAAAGCTAATTAACTGTCTAATATGGACATCTTTTGTGACTTAATTCACAAGATTAAATGTGCTTAGTTCCTACATTATCCACGTACCATAATTTAACATTATTTACTTCAGTAATTTATAAAAATGCAAACAAAAAAAAGTACACTTTTAGTATCATCTGTTAAATCAATAAAAGACAAATAAATAAAAGTACTTATATGGTATTTAACTGGTATTGATATTTTCAATTCGATACTAGTATTAAGTGCAAATATTAATACTTTTCATTCTAGATATAATAATTATAGTAAGAGGAATCACCACCATCATCTCACATTTGTAAATTGAATTAAGCATTCTCCAATTTATGCGGTGATCCTATAAGGAAAAATCTAATAAAAGCCAGCAGCGGATACAAAAATAGCCAAAACCACTTTATTTATTTTGAAACAACCGCTTTGTGGTCGTAAAATCATCGTAGTTTCAACACGAGCACGAACGAAGCGCGCCAATCGCATAATTAGATCTTTCCTAGAAAAACAGGAAGTTGCAATAATAAATTAAACGTTTATTGATCGAAGAACCTGCTTTATTATTTTGCTTTTATGTAAATCTCTGCTCCAGATACAATTTAATAAAGAAAGAGAAAAGCGTTTGCATGTGTCAAAATTATGTGACGTCAACGGGAAGAAGTTCAGGTTTTGGAATAGTTTTTGTTTTTGTAGTTTAGTAGGTTATATTCAGAATATTATTGTATAAGATGTTATGAGAATACAGTCATTGTAACAATATATTTTTTAATATTTCTGTTGGTAAAGTTCATTGAATTATTGTTGATTTGTGGATAAATGGTAAATATTACAACAAAATTTATGTGAAGAAAGTTACTTAAAATTAAATTTTAGATGGGGTTAATTTAAAACATTTTTCCATATTTTACACTTTTTGTTCAGAGATTTCAATGCTTGTATATGGCACAAACCCAAATTATTGTTGATGAATGAAGAATTTTACGATAAAATTTACTTGAAGAAAGTTTCTTAAAATTAAATTTTAGGTAGGGATAATTTAAACTTTTTTCAATATTTTACAATTTTTGTTCAGAGATTTCGATGCTTGTATATGGCACAAACCCAAATATTTTTATTGTTGTTGATGTACGACAAATTTTACAACAAAATTTACTTAAAAAAAGTTTCTCAAAATTAAATTTTAGGTGGAGTTAATTTGAAACATTTTTCCATATTTTACAATTTTTGTTCAGAGACTTCAATGCTTGCATAGAACACAACCTTTGAAAACAGAAGAATTATAGTGTTTAGAAAAACTGTGACTATTTAATGATTTATTTCTTCAAGAAGACCACACTACAGGTTGAGATGAGTATCTTCACGAATCAATCTTAGTTTGTACCGGTAGGCGATAATCATTTCACACATGAGCACATAACATATGACCCTGATACTCAAACAATGACCTGTCGTACAAAAAACAAATGATCCTACATCTTCCTGTATTGCATGCCAAACAAAATAAATGAGTTGATGTAAGTAATGTAGCATTTGCTACTAGCAAGAAAGAAACTAGTGTTGTGTCTAACAATTAATCTTATTGTAAGTGCGGGATAATATATCTTAAGTTATTTTATTTCGGAAAAATCTAGCAAACGCTAACTCTTTTCATAAGTTTTATAATATAATATAAATTAATAATTATAAACATTACATCTCTAATAGTTATTTATAGTACAAGTGTGTTATATTACAAATAAGTCACGTGAGAAATGTTTAGGGGTATTTTTTTCAAGTGATTTATATAATTAACACACGTGAGCCATACAATATTTCATCCAACATCTTTTGATATAAAATATATAAAATTTTTTTTGATTGTTGAAATTTCGAGAAGACATTTAATAAAAAAATAGACTGCAAAAAGTTTTATAATGTAGTTATTATAATACGAACCAACAATCAGTGAGTTATAATTTCTAACCTACATGTATTTTATGACCTATTTTATTTATTTAAAAACACCATAGTTATAACGTTATAATTACACGGTATTGGATAAACATAAATTATAAATTGTACGGGATGTAAAATTAAATAACTGCCTATATTTTAAACAGTTTTTGTTTAAAATAACGCAGAAATATTCTAATAAACATTACTTTTTACGTTCATTAACATTTATGTAAATAATTATTCACAACAAATAATTAATAATTTCACAGTTATATGTGGGTTGGAATATATATTTACATCTACTTATTTTAAGTCAATTAATATTATTACAAATATATAAATCTTAGTAATTAGACATAAATGTTTTTAAACAACATTATTAACTTTAATATAATTCTTGTAAATTATTAATATATCATCATAAGATATAATTAATATAAAGCTGACAGTTTTGTTGAAAATAGTTCATTACAAAGATTTTTATCATAGAAAGAGAAAATAGTTTCTCATGTTACCTATTCATAGAACTAATATCAACTATAACACAACATTCCTAGATTTCATTTCGATTCAAAAGGCGTTAACCAAAGCCACTACTAATGTTATGTTTGTGTATTAAATGAGGAAAAAAGAGGTTATTTAACGAATGTGAAAATTAAAAAACGAGATTTGTAAGAGTAAATGTTAAATAACTATACATTTTCCTCATATGTTTCATACAATAATTACAAAAATGTATTTTTCTATAACTGTCAAAAAGTGTTAATATTTTTATTTTTGACTTTATTATTTCACTAGTAAAATAATGTAATTATAACCTAACTGAAATTAGTAAAATATTTCAATATATACTTTGTTTCCATTTTGACTTCATTATTTCATTAGTAAAATAATGTAATTAATAACCTAATTGAAATTATAAAAATGTTTCAATATTTACCTTGTTTCCATTTTTACTTTACTAATTCACTAGTAAAATAATGTGATTAATAATCTAACTTAAATTAGTAAAATGTTTCACTATATACCTTGTTTCTATTTTGACTTTATTATTACACTAGTAAAGTAATGTAATTAGTAACCTAACTGAAATTAGCAAAATGTTTCAATATGTAACTAGTTTTCATTTTGGCTTTATTATTTCACTTGTATAAGAATGTAATTAATAACCTAGTTGAAATTAGTAAAATAAAGCCTCTTATTAAAGTAAATTAGAAAAAATTAACCTATATTTCAGTTGTTAAACAAAGTATCAAACCTTGTTACTACGGTAACATCTTGAGAGGTATTGAAAAGAAATCTAGAAGCTGTGTGTAAGGCCATAATTATGCAAATTTTTCATGTCAAATTCTTTCTATTTATGGTCTATAAATATTCATCTGGTGTCAATAACTCATAGCTGATTTTCTATTCCCTAAGGTATCATAGATTTAGTTTTCTCTACGCCCAAAACCAGAAATATATTAATTTTTTATATAATGATTGATAGGCCATAAAATTTCAATAAGATTAATTGTCCAAGCTTACTGTAGCCATGTAAGAAACGAATGTTAATATTTCACACTGATTCCCCGTCAAATTAGAACCAAAGATAAATTTGAAATTACACGCCGTTGATGGCCAACTGTTTTTCCGCTTGTTAGGTTTGTTAGGAACTTAGAGCGAATGTTTTGTCGTTTTCGGACACACAGAACAAGAATTTAAAATGTTATTGAATATAAATTAAAAAGTTGCTGGACAATATTAACGCTTAGCCATCACATAATATCACTCACTTTTATTAATTTTAGTTAAAAATCCTCAAATGTTTAAAAAATGTAAAGGAATTTCAAGGACTAGTCAAAGAATAAACCATTGCTTTAATAGATTTATCATTTTCGACTAAAACAGAATAAATATTCAAATTATTATAAAAATTAAAATATTAAAAAAAGGTATTAAACAATATAAAATTTGTACTGGTTTAATTCTGAACAAATATGTAAGTCTTTCATAGCCAAGGAGAATAAACCATGTGAGTAATAAAAATACTATATTCCTTAGATATACATTATATTTTTTTCCGAAATCGTTAAATTATTAATTAAAAACATTAATAAGTAGCATTATGTGTATGTAAAAGGTCAGTTTGCTATTGAGACGGGGATGGCTGTGATAACAAACGTACTGTCAAAGTGTCAGATATTTCTTTATAATTTATATGAAATCAGAGAAATTATTATTAAAGGTAAATAATAAATAAATTCACCAATAATATTATAGAATGATATAATTGTTATTTTAGGTAGTGCTAAAAAAACTGCAAAAATATAATACTATTTAATATTGATTAATTCAGTTTTACAGATGAGCCCGTAAAATTAAATTTTGACATAATAGCCTGTAAGTTTTATTTTACTCGTAAATACTACTTTGATTAAATTAGCGGAGTGATATCATGTACTTAAGTATTGCATTAAAAAAAGTTATTTTAATGTTATTATAACGTTATATATCGTTATTTACTTGTTTTTTTTTTTCGTTATATAACATTATAAAACGAATAATTTTTTTTATAATATTAGGAAATAATATAACCTTAAGTTATATATCAATACTTTCCCAGGATTCGAACTCAGAATCATTGGTACGTGAAATGCGAACACTACCACCAACATTCGAACAATCGATTGTTTATAAAGGTCTTATATAATAATATTCCGAATTCATTGAACACTAAACTATAAAAACAATAACAGTTATAAGTTATGAATTTTTTGTGATCATCATGGTAGACACCACGATCTATATTCTTCGCGTGGAGTCCACATCGACAAGGTGCGAGCGATTTAATTAAGCAGAGCAATAAAAAGTGAAACGTCTTTAGAGTTTGCCTGAACTGGTTCTGCTGTCATTCATTTCGGCGAGAAATAGATGACGCGCCTTGCTTTACAGCTTCCGCTCCACAGCATTCGAAATCTCCTGAAGCCTGCGATACACTTACGCCGAGCTTTCTCGCTTGATTGTCAGCCGTGCTAATCGATGTGTCACTTGTTTCACTACACACCAATGGATAGTAGCGGTGGAATTGTCAGAAACATCCCAATGTGACAGGGAGTTAATGGACACTAGATTGGCACTTGGGTTATTCAATCGAAACGGTTTCTTTTATAAAAGATATAAATGGAAATATTTTGTAGGTGAATCATGTCATAATTCTAATTACTATATGTTGTGCATTCATCTAAACGAACAAATTGCTCTGATATTACATGTGTCTGACTTCATCAGACGATGATACGCGACTCTTATAAATTATCGTTTTCGAGGGTTTCCTCCTTACCATATTTTGTAAAAACTAATCTGCTTTTTGATACTTTCTCACGAATCCAGAGTGACAACCGATACATACCAAAAACTAACACGTGTTGATTCTGGATTAAGTAATGAGACTGGCAATTTACCGTTCGCTCTGATAACACTTAGGACGTGAAACTTCAATACGAGTTTGAAATAATTTGGTTGTCCTTAGCGATTTTTTTCTTGAAACAGTTTTTTCTAGGGCGTTTTAAAAATGAGTAACATAAACTTCAAACAACGATGTGCTATCAGGTTTTGCTTCAGACTTGGACACAGTCTAACGGAAACTTCTTTAAAACTTAAGCAGATCGACGGAGATTATTTCAAAGGGTCAGAGTCGTCAGTCGTTTTAGGCATTTTCAATAGGAAAAGAATCAATTAAAGAAAGATCTCCATCTTCAACAACTAATGAAAATATCGATAGAATCGGAATCTTGTGTGATCAGATCATCGATTAACAGTATTAAATGATCAAGGATGATAACCGTTCATCATATTTTGACCAATTTATTGGGAATGAAAAAAATGATTCCTTAGGTTCTTTATTGTCCTGACTTGTGTTTTTGTAGCTTCTTCCTCTTCCCGGGATTGAAAAATCATATCAAGGAAACTCCAAAACATTTAAATGGTTGTAACCAACCAGCTGAAGATCATTCCAGTATCCGAGTTCCAGCAATGTTATAAGGATTGGGAGAATCATCATCAGCATTATGTGGCTTCCCAAGGAAGTAATTTTGAGGGAAATAATATTGATTTGTAAGTCTATTGGAATAAATTTATTTTAAAAATCTGTCCCATTACTTAATTTAAACACCTTGTATAAGTGTATAGATTCTTTATTTAGGATAATCATTTGTTAATAATATACAGTTAAACCCCTATAAACGTCAATATTCTGAAATAGAATTACCGGGATTCAGTCAACAATAATGATTATATTTACTCCATCGACGTTTGGATCCTAATATTCTATTTGTCTATGCAAGTGTAGAGCAGGCTTTAGCATCTCTCAACCGCTCTACTTTCAGATGCCGCACGGTCGTCGTACGCACGATGTGCTCGCATTTCTGCTATCCACTGTCCAATACTCTCGGTTCATCGCATTTCTACCGAAAGAGAAACTTGACATCGCTACATATACACATCGCACGCCACAACTAGACTATGCAGGAAAAGTTTCATTCAAATGCGAGCACTTGTCACTGACAAGAAAGGACTCGTAAATTCTACTCACTTGCGAGTACAATCTTATACACTAGAACGCATACGCGAATAAAAATAATACACAGTACTGTTTGTTTGTTGACTCAAAGATTTCAACGCTTGGTCAGACAATGAACTATCTAGGTGTTTACAAGTATACTTATAGGGAAGATATTTCAAAATCATTATAGAATAAGCAAATTGTCCCTTATAAAGTTTTACGGTACTTCTGGTAAAAGTTCCTTTGAGTCAAGTACTTTCTTCTATTTTATAATATTATAGACCATATCCAAAATTTGTGTTCAACATGTTTCTTAATAATGTACTTTTAATATACTTTAATTTGTAACTTCAAAACTGTAATTGAAAATTCAGTATGAATTTTTTTAATGCATCAAGTGATATCTTCAAGTTGGAATAATATATGACACCTCACAAATAAGCTTCCCAACCCTCCATAAATGGTTTTTAACTCTGCAATCAAATTCAAATATCTCTTCATACAACTATGTTTATGTATTGTTCTTTGAGTTTAATTTCTAACGTTACAAACCTAAATAGTATGTAAGCAAAATTATTCATTATTTTTCTACTTTAATATATTCACTGTTCTCAATTAATAATGTACAATTCATCAATACAAAAACTGGCATTCAAATCTACATTTCGTGAATGAATTAATGATTAGAAATCTTCTAATGAATTGCTAAATAATTTTCATTCATTAAAGTCTTTAAATTCGGTGAAATCTAATTGATAGCATTACCATTAAAAGAAATATAAATTTTAAAACACATCCTTAATTGTACTCTTATATATGCATTTTATATAAACAACTTTACCTTAATAGTTATTACTAACAAAAAAAATTGTTTGTCTTTATTTCCAAGGAAGCTTTAATAGACCGAGGCATTCTAGAGGTCCTAGTATTTTTCGGGGATGTTATTCCGTGTTTCTTATTATATTCGTCACGTCACCGTTGACATTATACTTAAGTATAACTTACTTCAAACAATGGTGTGCTATCAGCTTTTGCTTCAGCCTTGGGTACTTCGATGGTTTTAGGCATTTTCAAAAAGAAGAGAACCGATGAAAATGTCGTTGCAATCCGTGGTCTTGTGCGTTCAGAACATCAGGTTTTGCATTAGACTTGGGCACAGTACAACTGTAACTTACAAAACTTAGGCAGACCTACGGAGACAGTGTTATGTTAAGGAGCCAGGTTCTTTGGTATTTTTAGAATCCGGGATCTTGTGCATTCAGATCATCGGTTGACACTATTGAATGATAGAGGATGAGATGAATATGACTCACACCATCGTTTATTGGAATATGATTAATTGATTGGGAATAAGAAAATTTTTAGCCAGTAAAAACATTCCTGTGGCTCTTCAGCCTCATTTTTCACCTGACTTGAATTCTTGGGACTTTTGATTTTCCCGAGATTGAAAAATCACTTCAAGGGAACTCATTTTGGGACACATCGAAACATTTAAATGGATGTAACCGACCAGCTGAAAGTGATTCCAGCATCCCAGTTCCAGCATTGCCATGAGGATAGGAAGAACCATCATCAGCATTGTGTGACTTCCCAAGGAAGTTACTTTAAGGGAGACAATATTGAATTGTAATTCTTTTAGAATAAAATTGTTTTAAAATATCAATTTCATTACTTAATTTACAAGCTCGTATGTATTGGAGTATATAGAGTAGACAGTAAGCTTTCATTCAATGTTACCATTAAGTCTCCCAACGCACTAAATGTTTTATTTACAGTATTTGTTTGTTGCAGGTAACTCATTGAACAATTTCTACGTTCGTTATTCCAGTTTAATGACATCCGCGGAGTAGGTAAGCAGAAAAACCTCGCCGTATCACAACCACACATGTCGTTCGAGTTAGAAAGCATCCTTAATCAATTGCACTGCGTAAAAACATACAATATCGCCAAACAAGGCTTCAATTTTACAGCAATGGATGGCAGGCTGCTCTAATAAACTAGGAAGTCATTATTCCCACAAAAAATTAATTGAATTGTTGGGAGACGAACGATGTTTAATATTAATGAGTCTGGGATTCAATAGGATATATAAATGTATCATTCCAGCATTACTCTTTCATTACTAACTTCATCTTTTTATATACGAAAACTGACAGACTCATATTTTTACTCACATTTATTTATTATTTTCTTTAATATATAAAAAAAATGACAAACTCATATTTTTACTCTCATTTATTTATTATTTAATGTATAAAAATTACTTAGTAAATTCCTATGCAGTTAAAGGATGATACATTACGAGTATATGTATAGAAAGGGATTCGAACAAACTAAATATTAAAAAATTTGAGGTATAGGATACAAAACATTCCTCTAGTAATCGTTTAATTAACTATTGCTTATACAGGGTGTGCCATAACTTGGGGTACATATTGTAAAGGTGGTTTAATTATAATATTCATGTTATTGTGCCACTATTTTGGCTTATTTCATTTCAATAAAATCTTTTTTAGATCTAAATAAAATATTAAAAACGCATATCAAACCAGTATTTAGCACTAAAAATTATTATTTCAAGTACCTACCACATTTAATTTTACGAATTTTGATAATATTCCTTTTATCTATTTTAAGAGGCTAACCATTGGAATCTCGAGAACCATCAGAGATACGAAATTGGTTAAATTGGGGCAAAACACTGATTTTGGCACATAACTTTCTTGTTTCAAATCATACAAGTTTCTAGTTTGCTACAAAATTTTAAAACCGTTGTGAATTCCTAGTAAAAATGGGTGTGTAGATTTATTTTTAACACCATGTATGTACAAACAATTCATCTATTTTATTGCAGCTATTAACATACCTAGTATTGTTACAAGTATTATAATCTACGTAGATGTTGGTTTGAAATACGAGAATTTTAAGACATCTAAGAACTAGTATGATTTATATCATCCGTGGTTTGTTCAATAGTTTATCGGTTTCAGAAAATGAAATGTTATTTTATAAAATTTTCGTATCAATAACGTTTTCGCGATCATGTCTATTTGGGTTGGTATAACACCATGGTTATTGTTCTATTGTCTTATGCAATTTTAACAAGTCAATATTGTAATAATATTACCATACAAACACAATTATTAATTAGTTACAAATGTACTTTTATAAGTACATGTAAAGAAAGGCCTAATACCCCAAACTGGTAAAACAAATTTTCATCATCATCCTTATGATTTATTAATAATGTGCTTTTTAATGTTACTGAAAAAAACAACATAATAAAAATAATCGAATCGTTCTGGAATTAGAATAAATGAAATGGAATGTGACAGTGTTTATGTCCCCATAGAAAATTGAATATGTAGAATAAAGCAACTTCCTATATCGTTCATTTCCGAGACTGCAATGCAAATAAGAACAGCACTTAAAGCTCCGTTAATCCTAAGATTAAGGCCGCATTGAAATTCAAAATGGTCCGTAATTGCTTAAATTATTCATTAACAAAGTAAAAGTCTGGTACACCAGATTAAAACCTATGCAAGAAATTAATTAATATCGTTTTTGTTCATACCAATATGGAATGCGCGCAAAAAACATTACATAACCTTAATTAATAAACAGATGAAAAACTGTCAATCTACTTCTTGTTATGACGTTTTCATAGACTACTCTGATTTTCCTTTCTCTGCTTTCACTTAACTGGAATTAAGTCACATCTTTAATATATTCCCAATAAAGAGGAAAACAAATTCAATAAAAATAAAATGCAGACGTTTTATAGTCGATCGCCGATATTAAATAACGTTTTATTAACTTGATTTCATTAGAGCACTCATTGCAGAAGATATTTCTATGTATATTTTATTGCATTCTTATTACATAATTATATAATACATTTATGAAAACATCTATATTAGATCTCTTTTCCTTACCTACAATTATTTTGGATTGTATTTATACGACATATATAAAAGAAACAAAAAGCTCATTTAGAAATTAATTTATTAACGATTGTACTAGGTTCCTATATGGAACAGGATTTCAAATATCTAAGTTATCGCATTGAATGGGGAAGATCTGTTCTAAAGGATTATTTGTCCTGGTTTACTGATGGTTCGAAATTGGACACATGGGGATCTGGTGTGGTTGAATTAAGGAATCCATAGATAACTATACAAGATGGATTTATGCAATAAATGTTTGTCAATATAATGACAGACAGTCAGGCAGCTTTAAAAGCACAAAATGTCTTCACTTGTAAATCAAAGCTAGTCTGAAATTGCCAATTGTTATCCAAAGCAAATCATGTCACCCTATTGCGAAAAAAGGGACTAAACTATATAAATTATAATAATTTTATATATCATTTAGGCTGAGGAATTTCTATGAAATGAATGAGTTATTCAAATGTTCACAAAATTGAAGAAAATTTTATGTATGAAACGAATTAAAAATATTCTGAACTGCAATAACAAACTAATTTTAAAACTACAAATTGAATATACTGAAAAACTTATATATAATATATTACTCCACTTAAATATACTTAAAATAATCCAACTGTGACTACCAGGTACCAAACTACCCTACTGAGTTGCGGTACATCCAAACAATTAGAAAGTCAAAGCCATAACCTTAGAGGTCAAATTACACTTATCACTATATAAAAATTTATAAGGTGCAATTGGCTTATTTTTAATTATTTTCAAATATCTATTATAACAACTATATCTAATTGTTGATAAAAGTGTTCTCCAACTTTTACTCTTTTGATTGTTGTTTTCTAGTAGCATTATTTTAGTTTTTCTTTTCTTTATTTTTAAGCTTAAATATTGGATATTTTATAATAAAATTTATTTTCAAAGTAATTACTCTCATCGTTTTCTACAAAAAAAAGTTTCTATTTTTTTTTTATTATGTCCATTTAAAATGAAGATACAGCCTAAGGTTTTTTGTTTTTTGTTGGTCTGTACCACAACAGTTCGTGCATCACAATGCAAATAGAGTGTAAATATTTATTAGCGTTTTCCTTCTATTTTGCTATTGAATCATTAATGTCCCCCCTCCCTCAGCTCATTGTGAGGTCTGAAGTGAAGCAAGCAACACTTGCAGTGCGTAAATAGAGAATCGCTGCAATAAATTACTCTTAACGACTGCACTCCGGGTGTGCCAAACATTTGTAATTCAAAATTCAAATTGAAATAACAAAACAGCCAGTCGTGTGGCTCGCGGTTGCCTGGTTTCTAGGAAAGTTGATGCTGTTGTTTTTGCGGTGGTTTTTAGGTTAGTGGTTAATGGTGGAGATGTTTTTTATTTGTTATTATATATTTCCAGTTTACAAAATTTATACAAAGTAAATTTGTGTAATGCAGTTAATTTCTTTCTCTTCGAGTGATCCTTTCAAAATTCGAATTGAAATAATTTATGATTCCTAACCACTAAGTTTCCCAACCCTTCATAAAATGTTGTAAAATCATTTTCCAATATCCCTTACAACAAATATACTAGTAAAAGGGAAACAAAAAAAAACGAAGGAAAAGATGTCAACAAATATAATTTTTACGCAAGAAAAATATTAAAAAGTAGTATACTAACGAAACTAAAATGAGAATATATAAAACAATAATAAGACCAATAACATTATAGCTAAAACTATTACTGGCCGTATTTATTTGGAACTTTTTAAGTAACCTTGTAAGTTAATTCTGTTTACTTGGTATGTTTGAAGTAACCCAGAACTGATCCTTAACTGATCCAACTCACCCAGCTATTTTTCTGGGTTGATGAGTTGAACCTGTTTTCTATCTTTGTGTACAATGCTTCCTCTTTCTATTTCTATCAGAAGTTGTATCTTTTATAGGTTAAAATGGAAAAATAACTTAAATTAAGTGGTTAATATTTTCACCAACTGTAAAATTTGATTGTTTATTTGGTAATAACCCGGGTACGTTTAGGATCAGTTAAAGGTTGGATTCAAATTTCTCATATAAATACGGCCAAATTTATATAAAGTAAATCCAGTATGGATTTTGTTAAATATGGCCCATTTCTTTCTCAAGTGATTTGCGAGACCTGACCACAAAGCTACCAAACCATCTATAAAAGATTGTAAACTTTATATAAATCATTTTCATTCATCTCGTACAAGAACTACAACACGAATGAATAGAATTGACCGGTGGACAAGAAAAGACCTACTGATATTGAAACAACCAGCAGAGCGAGCATTGTATGATATTTCCTTTTTGGTTCTGCCCGCGTTATTTTCTCGAGTATCGCGATCATCTCGTTGATTGACACGTGTAGCAGCTCCAGCTGATTAATTACAGCCGCTTGGCGAGCGGAAGTGGCCACTTTCCCAACGTAAATGGAATTGCGTGTGGCTACGATTCATACATATGCGGCTAAATGCCCTAATGGCGCAGCTATTCACCGCTTTTATTTTCTTTTGCCATTCTTCAAACAGGATCTTCAAGTTGTAACACATAACATGCGAGCGAAAAGGGGTAATCGTTGTACATATTGTACTCTTGTTTAATCGGGTAGTTAACAAGTAACTGCTTGTTCTTTTCTTCTCTGAAACTACTAGTACTTCCCTAGATGTGTTTAGTAAAGGGTGAGAAAATATAAATATCACCAGACTTTGACACAACCCATACATTCAATCGACAATTTTAAATTTATTTATAATTTTTTATATTGGTCGATTGATAATTACAAAAACAATGTATATTTGTTTTATAAGGAAAACTTCATCAAATGAATAAATATAATAGCTACTGGATAGGCTATATACTGGGCCACAGGTAGATGATGATAACATTTTTGTGTTCAGATGAAATGCTACACATGTATATTTATATGAATCTTCGACTGTTGTGGATGTCTTGACTGAACGTCAGACATACCTTGATATTTCTTAGTGAAATAACCAATTAGTTGTTTTACTGTGTATAAAGGCTCTCTCATCGTGATGTAAATTTGTAATTCGTTTTTATTATATTCTTGTGGATTAATATTGATTTGTAGACCGATGTAAAAGGTTTTCAAAATTGTATGTAAATTAAAAAAGTACTAATTTAGAGTTTATATAGAATCAAGTTACGCGTTGTAGTTTATTTGAAATATATAAATGTTTTTGATCGCGGTTGATTATTAAAATTTATATAATTTTGTTATTATTGGAATATCGTGTTTGATTCAACCCATTCTATTCCAACCTCTGTCTTTGAGACGTGGTAGCACAACGCGTAGATAAAACTTTAGTATTCTAATATTACTACCCTGCACCAATTTGACCATATAGTAAACCGTGTCTGTTATCGTTATTAACATTCCCTTGTCTGCTTCTATCACGGCAGACTTTTAAATAAAGTGATAGTGGTGGCAGCGACTATCGTTACCCTTGTCTCGTGTAAAATTTTTCATTAATATAATTTGTGGATGATATAACAAGCAATTGTGATTATGTCCATCAAAAAGAAATATCCTTGTAGTGATTTTGTAAATGTTCTTCGCAATGAGGTAATGAAGATGAGAATATTTGGTTTGTGGATGTTTTTAAATAAATAGTGGTGCAGCAATAGCAATGTCATTATGTATTAATGTTGTGCCATAGATGAGATGATACAAAAAACAATTGTAATTGTGTTTATACTTCAGGAGTCCATCAAAAATAAATATCTTTGTATTGATTTTGTAAATCTTCTTCGCAATGAGGTAATGAAGAAGAGATTATTTAGTTTGTGGATGTTTTCAAATATATCCTTGTTGTGATTCTTTAAGTCTTCTTCCCAATGAGGTAATGAACATGAGAATATTTGGTTTGTGGATTTTTTCAAATATATCCTTTTTGTGATTTTTTAATCTTCTTCGCAATGAGGTAATGAAGATGAGAATATTTGGATTGTGGATGTTTTTAAATAAAGAGTGGTGCAGCAATAAAAATGTCGTTATGTATTAATGTTGTGCCATAGATGAGATGATACAATAAGCAATTGTGATTGTGTTTTACTTCAGAAGTCTATCAAAAACAAATATCCTTGTAGTGGTTTATAATCTTATTTTGAATAAGGTAATGAAGATGGGAATATTTGGATTGTGGATGTTTTTAAATAAAGAGTGGTGCAGCAATAGAAATGTCGTTATGTATTTATGAAGCTATAAACCGTTATTGCTCGGGTCCATTAGAAGCGCTTGGCTGCGTTTGCGACAACGCGGCTGGAATCCAGAGCAGAGAAAAACCCGCTCGGTTCATTCAGCTCCGGCAACTACCCGATGTTTATGGCTCTAGTGCAGCCCAATGCAAGCGGATTCGTTTTATTGCTCTTATTATAACTACTTCCTACATGCTTCCCAAATACGGAGTCCTTACTTTTCACACCTTCTACTTTAGTATATCAGTTTATTGTAACATCAAACATGGAATTTGTCATATCCGTACTTATGAACTTGATGTTGATTGTCAAGTTCACGTCATTGTTAACAGTCAGTGTTATATTTTTTGATAGTTAAATCATCAAATTTAAAACCCATCCTGATATATATATATATATATATATATATATATATATATATATATATATATATATATATATATATATATATTGTAATTACTTCCTACATGCTTACCAAATACGGAATCCATACTTTTCACACCTTCTACTTTACCATACCATCTGTTTATTGTAACATCAAACATGGAATTTGTCATATCCGTACTTATGAACTTGATGTTGATTGTCAAGTTCACGTCATTATTAACTGTTAGTGTTAGTGTTATTCACAATTAAAATAAAAATGATGGAAATTTTTTGACTTAGGAACTTGTAGGAAAATTTTAGATCATATATATTACTAAACACTAACTTCTCTATATTTTACATGTTAAATTTTATTTTAACTTCCTTTTTGAGGCGGACGTTATGAATTAAAGGTCAAATCTAAAACTCATCCTGATATATCTGACATTGTACACAATTGTCAAAATGCTTTGAACATACTTTAGAAGAATTATGAATTACCTTATGAGATAGGTTTAGAGCTTCAACCTAATGTTCTTTTCTGAACAAATCTTTTGAAAAGCTCAAAGGTAAAATTAGTAGTTTCAAAAAAGTGCTACTTTAAACATTAAATAAGAAAGGTATTTTATAATAACGGGTGGCGCAAAAGTTGTCACCCGATGTTCTTTGGCTGCAATTTTTTTTATGAATGAAAAACTTTGGTTCTGCTTTTTGATTATGTTTAGTTGATGTCTTAATTTTTTTCCTATTAAGTCGAGAAAATGATATCGGCCAATTGGCCGCCGCCAGAATGGATGATCATACGGGCCCGATTTATAGCATTTTCCATTACTCTTGCCAGTACTTCCGGCGATAGGTTCTCGCATTCTTGACGGATATTCTCTTTGAGGGCTTGAAAAGTCTGAGGCTTGTTGACATAGACTCGTGACTTAAAGAAACCCCACAAAAAGAAGTTTGGAACGGTTAAATCGGACGACCTTGCCGGCCAGTGCAAATCACCAAAACGAGAGATTAGGCGACCCGGAAATGTAGCCCTCAGAATTTCCGTTGTGGCTCGTGCAGTATGCGCCGTTGCTCCATCCTGTTGGAATCACATGTTCTCCAGTTCAAATTCATGCAATTGAGGAAGAAGAAAGTCGTTGAGCATGGCTCTGTAGCGCTCGCCGTCCACAGTAGTCGTCTTCAGCCACAGCCGCGATATTCTGAGCAGAACGGCTCCTCCGGGGCCGGCCAGACCTGGCAGCATCTCGTGTTGTACCATATTCTTCTAGGCGAGCAGCTGAACGCCGCAGTGTTTGCCCAGTTGGTGTCAGGCGACCGGGAAATCTGTGCGTAAATTCACGCTGCGCCAACACCAACGACGAATTATTCCGCGAAAAAATCGAAGTAATTAAACCGCGTTTTTGAGGAATATGGCGATTCATGTTTTATGGACATGTATTTTGCATTTGTTTACTTCACAAATGTCCAAGCAGATTTGACATTTGCCGCTATTTGCAAAAATTATAGCATGTTTCAATAGGGTGATTACTTTTGCGCCACCTTATACATACACATGAAATGATAATTTTGATTCTTTTGTAACTCTATTAAAAAATTTTGAAAGAGAATTTCTGATATATACCTACATGTTTGACGATGATATAGGAAAATGTTTGACATGCAGTGTCACCAACTTTTGTAATAGATATAAATATTTGAGTTGAAAATGCAAGCAAGTTAGGCATGTGCATTGAATACTTCCGATTATAATAAAAGGGGGAACATGTTTTGTCCATATTTAAATAATAAATAAATAAAATAAATAAATTTAAAATTAGTGCATCGATGTATATCAATATGGACTATTATCAAAAACTAAATGTTGGATCAAAATATTGGTATTCGTTATTATGTGGAATCTTATACTTTAAGGGTAATAAATATACAATCTAACAAACTGGTGTTACTGGTATAACTTGTCGTATCAAAACTTGTGTTTTGTTAACAAAAGAATGTAGGTCCTAAATTTAAAATAAAGTGAAAGTAGAAGATCTACTTTTATTATTATTTTCATAGCAACTACTGTTTATTTAAAATCGCCTCATCTACATCTGTCGTGTGTTGTTGCTTCCTTAGCCAAATATTTTTCCAGCTGATTACCGCGTGATGTCTGATGCCCTTTTATGATAAAGAAATTTACAAATTGCTTCGGAGGAATATTTATCAAGCCGTATTAGGATGGGTTAATATGTTAATGTTCTGCTTGTAATAACATCCATAAATTACAGAAGATACAGCAGGAAGACTTGTCAAAAGAATCTTTCATTTGATACAATCAGACAGAGATACATAAGAGCTTGAAATAGATTAAGCGTAGAACATAAATATACACTAGAAACACTGTAATAGAATGCACATTAGTTACTAAAATTGATATTCTCGTTATTATTTCAGATATTGAATGAACTAACCTAATTTTTATTCATTTAAAACAGAACTAGTAACGGTTAAAATTGGTTTCTTTACAACATATTCCTGGGGTAATTTTAACTGGTGGATTGGAAGAGGTCTAGTTCTCTGACCACCGAAGTCACCAAATCTAACGCTTCTCAATTATCTTCGGAGACTCATGAATTAATTTGTAACATTATAGCTGCAACTAGATTCATACGACCTAAACCTGATTATCTTCGGAGAGCTTCAGCTAGAATGTTGAAATTTTAGTTATGTAGTTACTGTAACATCTTGTTATACACCTCTATTTTTATTTAAATCGGTCTTTTGAAAGTTCAGGAACTTAATAAAAGTAATAATTTAGTTGGTTTTTAATTTCTGTGGGAAATATATTTCGTGAAATATGCATATGTAGGAAATAAATTAAAACAATATCTCTTTTGAGCGATTAAAATAATTTTGTGTAATGCAATAAGTAATAATGACAAACATTTTAATAAAATTTTCGAAAGATGATCCATTTGGAAGGAACGTTTGAAGATATGAAACGAATGAAAGGTAAAGAATGATTAGCCGTAGAATTCTCTTGTTTATCACTTTATCTCCATCAATTAGGTTGGTAATTAAGACTCCCAAATATTCAAAAGAGTTCACTTTCTGAAATTTATATTCTTTGCCTTCCATTTCAAACTTTATACTCTCTTCCTACGATTGTTGGTTTCTCTCTATTGCCATATATTTAGTCTTTGATTCATTAATGGACAGCCCATATGTACTTTATGTATCTTTGTCCCTAGAATCGACTGGTATAATCGTAAAGTACATTTTTTTAATGAATAGGAATAGGTAATTAAATTTGTAATTTTGAAATTAGCGCATCGACGTCTGTCAATATGTACTGTTTGCAAAAACGAAAATTTTGGAATCGCAAATAAGTATTTTTGGATTATTTTCGCTATATATGAAAAATTTTAGATTTGAATGTGAGACTGTGATCTGAAATAATGATTTTAATTTAAGTGTCCCTGTAAACAATAAAAAATGGTATATTGGCACATCCTGTAATATCTCAGTATATATGTGAGAATAATAACACGTATCATATGCATCACAGTAATTTTGTCCAAATTAAAATTACCTTAGCAAATTCGAGGTAACTGTGATTACCAATAAACTGCAATTTTTCCTCGAAATAAGTGTTATTAATTTAGTCCATTATCCAAAATCGATTAATCCATTGAAAATCAATTTCTTCTCAATTCAATTACGGGCGAAAATTCGAAAATTGCTTGGTCAATAAGTACCTAACCTAATAATTTCAGTGATTAAAAACAAAGGTCACGCGAGATAAATAAACCGAAGGTAACCACGGCAACCATCCATGATGCAAGCATGAATGAAGGTCCACGGTCCACTCCCAAACGTGAAACTATTCGCTTTTTTCGAGCGTGTTTTGTTTTTTGTAAAGCAATGAGATCATGGTAGCGGTGAGATGTGCTATTAATTTAATTAGATGAAGAAGTTTTGTTCACGATAATAACAAGCGCTTAATGTTTTGATGTGTTGTTTTTGGTAACTGTTTATTTTGGGGAAATTTGAAAACAGACTTTAATTATCTATTGTTTTTTGCTGGAAATGTAGTCTAGGTTACAAGGTTAGGAATTCTTTACTTAATGATTTATTTATTCTTAATTTATCTAGATTGAACGTGCTACGACTCGAATTAACTTAAGAGCTTAATTTATAAATGTGTACGATATTTTGACGTATTGATTAATATCTAATAATATTTTTTAAGTAACAACAATAGTTTATTAAGTATTAAGAACGGTAAAGATATGTTTTTTTCGTAATGCTTATAAAATTTTTTGAACCATCAAAATTAATCTTCCCTCAATATAAAAAATATGATGTGTTACTTCACGCCACTCTAGTAATATATTCTATAAAAAAAATCTATAGTATATTACATACCTATATAGTTTTAAAATTAGTTTGTTCAGAATATTTTTAATTCAATTCATACCTGAAATTTCTTTATATCAACCAGAAGTATATATTTAGTGTAATTATGCAGGCCGATAGAAAATTAAATAATCTTTGTGTTTAATAATAACGTAATTTTAGGAAAAATGGTTTAATGCTTTATGTAAAATACTACTTCCCGTAAAACAATTGTAGCCAAAATGAAATCAGTTTATCATATTTGAATATAACTCTTAAATACCACATTCCGAATACGGAAATTATAGAAAGAAATAAAAAAAAAACTATATTACATACCAAGTATTTTCACAGGCACTCTTGACTATTGTGAAAAGTGTAAAATTATCAAAAATAATTGCAACATACACCTTAAATAGCTAAAAATACATTTTTTACTTGGAGACATCAATGATACATGATGATGAATGAATGAACACATTTTAAAAATGAACATACCATATAAGAATTTTAATCTTTTAACACGTTTATAATAGTAATAGTAATAACATAGAAGTTAAAAAATGTAAATAACCACACACTACCAAGATTTGAACCTAGTACTTCTAGTATGTAAGATGTGCAACTTAAGGTTACTAAAGAATTAATAAAATTATTAAACATGTTGAATTATGTTCTACACAAAAATGGTCTTTGTAGTGCACTCTCCACACCAGCTAGAATGTCTGAAAGGTAATATTCTGTAAACGGTATAAATATAAATACTACAAATATATACGATACAGCAATTTTGTATACCCATCAATAAGTAATAAGTTGTGATATATATATATATATATATATATATATATATATATATATATATATATATATTTGCTTAAAAATGGCTCTTGTGGTGCATTTACCACACCAGCTAGAGTACTCAAAAGTGGTGTCTAATAACCTATAACTAGTTCTAGGTGCACTCCCCGCGTCAGTTAAGGTGCCCGGAGTGACCCAGAAATGTTTAATAAAATGTGAGGATGCATTTTGTATTTATGTATTATTTCTTTTCTAATACTTCGTATTCCCTGTTAAATATGCAGAAATATGCGAGAGTAGGAATTTATCTTGAACCTTCTAATACGGGTCAATGTTTTTTATATCTTCATCTCCAGTCGTGCTTTTCAGATTATTATAAGCATGATACTAAATGTTAAGCTCTATTACATACGAACACAGCTAGGAGTATCAACTTTATTGAACTTTATAGACAGTGAGTGACCGTATCTTTACTTTTACTGTATTGTATTGTCAGAGGAAATAACGATTATATACAACGAAAGGAAAAATATGAAGTGAAATTCACTGTTTATTTACTTTCGGCTACTATCTTGAGTACTTGATGTTTTATGTCATTATAAGTAATATTGTATTGAACGTTTGTTATTTATTAACATTTCTAAAGTCGCTGATGCTCTACTATAATGAAAATAAATAATCAAATTTCGTTTATAATAAGCGCATTGAAATCTGTAGATAAATATAAAGTAATTTGAAAAAGAAAAATTTTTAACTGAAAAATATGTATTTTTGTATGAATGTAATAATTATTTATGTGTGAAGGAAATAAACAAATATTTTATTTATGATTAATGAAATATATTCCCGTATTGCTTACCAAACTATTATTCCAACCATTAAATGTAAAAAAGTTATGTTATTTTTACTTTATTTCTTCATTTAATTTATTCCACCACTTCTTCCCTTCAAAAATAATTAATCTAGGATTGGTCAATGGTCAATTATAATTAACGTACCGCCAAGATTGATACCAAAATGCGAAGCAACCGATGGATATAAGGCGCTGGTCGCTAATGGTCTTCTCAATCGTGGTATATATTTCATTTTATTTATATTTATTTGATTTTGTTATTTAAAATATACGGAAAATTTAAATTGTGACTATAGTTTACACTTTTTTTGAGTTTAATGAGTTAAATAATATTTGAATTTGGAAGCTTCAATTTCTTTCAAAAGTGACAGATTTCATTATTGACCTAGGTCAATAATAATTTATTATTAAGATAGGTTATCATGATTATCCAGTAAATATTAGTAAAGAACATTTTCTCATATTAAATGGAGGTAAATAATAATGAAAAAAAAAAACAAATTTTATAATTTATGATTAGAATCAGTTTGGGAACACAATTAAATAGCCAAATATTAGTGGGTTGTGACCATTACAGAATTTCAAGTAGACATTAAATATAAATAATACAGCTATTAGCAATTTAATGTTTGGAGACGGGTCAGAAAGACAGTCTATCTCTCTTCTTTCATGATTCTGCCACGCTGACGTTACAATTCATAAACTAAATGAATCGATTTAAAAAAATACCGTATAGTATGTATTATCTAGAACCATATATCTAAAAATCAACATTTGGTTATATACCCATTGATAATACAAAACGACCAATATTATACATCTTCTGCACTAGACATAGAAGCAAGCTAGCTCTTGGCCATCCCGTAGCATGTTAGCGATAGCACGAGATCTCAGCGATTTGCCGTAATGATTGTTATTAGACACCGCGGGTAAAAGTCTGTGACCGCTCTAACCGAACAGGAGTGTTCTGTGTACCGTGTACTGTGTACCGTGTACCATGTATAGTGTATAGTGTACTGCGAGCCACTACACACAACGCTGCTCAAATGTTAGCAGACACAAGATAATTGTAACTTCCATGGCCTACCAGCGGGCTACGCCTTAGCGTTTTCATACCAAGTTATAACGCAACGCGTAGAATGCACGGCGTAGCATACATTGTATACAGCGTTCATGCTTTATATTATGAACGAATTAATGCTATTCATCATAATTATTCTATATATTTTCTTCGTCACTTGCTATACTTTTTTTAAAACCTCTTTTAGCCGAATTTACCATTAGTCCCTTAATTAAGCTGATCCATGGATAAACATTTATTCTAATTTACCAGCTTAATTCGCTGTTTTGTTTAATGTTTTATTTTATGAGTATGAATTAAACTTTTTGTCATTTTTTTTTACAAAAAGGAGAATTACATTGATTCATACAAATTTGAGAACATTTAATTATTTTACATTAATCTTAGTAGCCAAAATCTTGTTTATATAAATAGATATGTGAAAAGGAGGACCAAATCAAATGATCAAAACTTCATTAATGGAATACAATGGATCAATTTATCATTAATTAATTGAATTGATTAATAGATCTGAGTTGACCAGAGGATCAAACTTTGATTAAGGAATGATAAATTAGGCCGTTAGAAAATATAAGGATATTAAATGTTTGCATACATTTGTCAATGGTGATATCGATTGTCCTCGCTAAGATATTTAAAAATGATTTATGCTAAATTTACAACATTTTATAGAGGGTTGGGTAACTTAATGGCAAGGTGTCATAACTTAGTTCAAAGGCATTACTAGAAAAGAAAGAAATGAGTCATATTAAACAAATTTATGCTGAATTTACTTTGTATACATTTTGTTTCTTGCATGTACCTCTAAATATGTCTTACAAAAATTTTCCATATATAATCCAAGTTCTAATTATTCCTCCTGATCATCCGTAGTTAGGATTGTCTTTACAAATAAGACCCTTCAAGAAAAAAAGTGGAATCTGGTATTGGACTACAGAAAATGAATGACAAGACTATAAACTCATTTCGGTCCAAGGTGCCTATTCTGTAACTTTTCAACGATTTGAAGTGTTACATTAATTGACGTCTCGTGTCAAATGTACAATGTTGTAATCTTAGGAACTTTTGTATTTGAAAGTTTTAGTAAAATAATTTTTAAGTTGGCACTACTCCCTAGCATAACTTTCAAATTGTGCAAAATCAAACATTACCACCAAGCGCACAAACCAAACGTCAGTTTATATATATATATATATATATATATATATATATATATATATATGTATATATATAATATATAACACAACCCTTCGAGCTAGTGAATCATTTACAAAATGAGTGACGTCATATTCCCTGTTGCACTTAAAAACCGCTAGATGGCAGTCAGATTATAACACTTTTGAACGCATATCACTAGTGTTATAAGTTACAGAATAGGCACCCAGGTTCGAAAACAAATCCTTTGTATGTTATACTACAGTATATTTTGGTTTGAGTATTGAGATGGATGTTGATTAATATGAATGAAGCAAGATTGTTGGTTGTATGTCGCAAAGGCAGTAATTGCAGCATTTGCAATTCCGCCGCTCCGATCGCTGCTGAAGAAGTCAAGTTTACCGGCTAATTCCTCAACACGATCGCGGTAATAACTCATGCGAGCAACAGTCGTGGCATACATCGCTTCTCCGATACCGACCGATACTCATCCGACGAAGGCGGAATTCCTACGTGTATATACGAAATTATTGTTTTATATCACAACCAATAGTCAGCGGTGTTATGGAACGGTAATACGTTTCTGACAAGGGTGCTAAAATTTAAAAGTCCTTAAAATTTCACAACATAACTCTATTGAAAGATGTTTAGCAAACAATCTTGAGAAATTCCGTCCATTTTCGGAAACATTGTCTTTTGATTCCATTCATTAAATGATAATGAGAAAGTGAGATTAAGAACAAAAAAATGTTTTTTTCTAAAAAACACGAGGAAGAACCGAAACCAAACATGTATTTAGGAATCAAGTACATGGCCAACTATAATATCACTATCAAACTTGTAATTTTCATGTATTTCAAATACAATTCTTACTAAATTTATTATTGTAAAATTGTTATTATAAACATGAAATGAAATAGTTATTTATGTATTAAGGGCGAAATGATATAGATTTTGGCCCGCGGTGCAAAATTGAAGCCCGACGCGCAGCGGAGGGTTACAATGCACCTAGGGCCAAAATATATTTCGCTCGTAATACATACAATATTTTTTGCACATCCGAAGTAGTATTACTTCAACACCGCGATCAAAGTAAAACGATGTTCAAATCAAATTCAGATCATAGTAGTCTATTTGACATATGTACGTTGTCATGGATAACAATGAAAACAAGCAAGTAGTATGTAAACAAAGTAGCAAAAAAGCGGTGACACGTCAAAAATTTATTATAAAAATGGGTGAAAATAGTACAGAAAATGAACTCTCAGATGCAATTAAACTAGCGGCAGAGAATGCATCACGAAATTTGCTGTCACAGAAATTACGGCTTTTGTATAAATATTAATAAAAATTAATTAATCAAAGATGTAATTATTTTAACTGGGCACGAAAAGTTCTAGGGCGAAAAAGAGTGTCATTTCGCCCTTAAAACAATGTTATTTGTCCGACTTTTACGCCCGGATGTGCAAATATATATATATATAGGAACCTAGTGCAAATAATGGTACACTAATTATTATTAAAATACTTGTACAGGTAAATTAATTGTTGAAACATTCTTGGCCTACATTTGAAATTAAAATTTGCGAAGATTATGTTGTTAGTTCATATTGCATCAAAGTTAATTCTCTGTAATGGAAGTGCCAGTGAGCTACTCCTATCCAGTTGGGCAATTTCTGTAATTCCTTGCTGCATAAAGAGCGTGAAATGAAGTGTATGTGTGTAGTAAATGCTCACACGTTCTCGCACAACTACTTATCTTGATATTGGAGATTAAATCGCGCTTCTCCAAATTGCAGGATGCAGGATTGTATCGTTCGCTGAACAACACTTATGCGAATAGCACTAGGTTGAAATAATTGTTGCACCAGAATGTTATTACAAGCAATTATATGAAGTGCTTTATGGTGAAAAATTAATGTTGACAGATTATTAGAACTTTAGGTCTTCCATTTGAAATCACAAATCTTGTTTGTCTTTGGTTTTATTGTTAATTTTACTGATAATTCCACTCATAATCTGTAATTCAATTAAATCACTGCATTTTAGTAAATTGAATCAATCACATTCAAATTTCACTAGCAATTTGCACTAGTATACCATTCGTGACTACAACTTTACCGGTAATTTTTGCCTACCTTACTCCTACTTGCTGGTTTAGAAATTCGTCACTCGTTGTATCACAATGTCGTGATCATGACGATAAAAATTGCCGATAAAATTCTAGTCACTAGTGTTACAGTATGTAGAGTGCGATGAAACATTGTCCATGATGAAATATATAATTAAATATAATTTAAAAAGGCTTAAAACATTTTATTATAAAATATAATAAATAACATCTAACCACCTTATTACGGTTTACAATCATATACCAAACGTATAAATACAAAATAAGAGGCCTAAAAGCAGTAATATTAATATCCAGAAAATAAAGAATGGAGATCCGTTTTCCACATACGAAGTTCGTCTAAATGCCCAGATTCGGACGAACTTCGTATGTGGAAAACGGATCTCCATTCTTATTCTTTCAACCTTGCAATGATATATATATATATATATATATATATATATATATATATATATATATATAATATATGTGGAAGACGGATCTCCATTCTTTATTCTTTCAACTTTGCAAGAATATTATATATATATATATATATATATATATATATATATATATATATAATATTCTTGCAAAGTTGAAAGAATAAAGAATGAAGATCCGTCTTCCACATACTGGGCATCGGTCTAATTTCTAAGCTATAATGAAGAGTCATAGTTACTCCCTCAATATTATTGCAAGGTTTCAAAGCATAAAGTATGGAGACTAGTTCTCCACATACTGGGCCTGTCTAATTGAGGCGTAGTGGGTGTAGCGTGCACCTGTGGAGATGCTGGAGTTCGCGCGTGATTGTTCCGGGCTTGGCGCATTCCGCGTGACCAGTGGACCACGCAGAGAGCGGACCGCTACGTCTCGAGGACTCACTAACCATCCCATGCACACAACCGTACAACCACTCCGCGGAGTATAGTTGGAATATAATGAAATATTGAAACGTCATAAAAACACTCAATTAAGTGACCTAATCTAAATTTATGTCACAAATAAAAACATTGTAATGTTTATTTATTTAGGTGAAGTATGAATGAAATAATTGAAACACTAGTAAACTAGTAAATGTGACATAACGATTTAATAGTATAGTCTTTTTCACGAAAATGTGATCGTACGTCATACCTAGTAATAAAATTGTAGCCAAAACAGCAATGTTACTATCCCTATCATATACCCAGTAAAATACACGGAACTTAGTGTCTTTTACTAATAAATGGTTGGTAATCCTGTACAACGTTGCCATTCTCGAAATGTCAAAAAATAATATTATTTTTGAAAAATTTAAAAAAATCGAGCAAAAAATTTAGGAAGTTGTGCACAGAATATGGTGAATTCTGTAATAAGGTATTTCGAACAAGAACGTGACAAACGAAGATACAGAGGGGATGCTGAATAAATTTAATTTATTTTATGTAAATAATTCACAATATGATATATACCTACACACATAGTATACTATGCAACTATCAACACTTGAATGAACCCTACAAATACTTGGCAACGTTGCATCCGGGAACATTATGACGTACGATCACATTTTCGTGAAAAAGACTATATTATTCCATTGAACTGTTAATATAATTCAATTAGCAATAGTAACAAAGATCATTAATTGGTAAAAAACGATTGAATTCTAGGCACATTACTTGACAGTTATGGAAATATGTTTATTCTAATCAAGTGACCCACCGTTTCTCTTATAGAAGTCCCTTTTATTTCTCTGATTTCAACCCAAACTTAAAAAGGCTTTAGGTAAAAAAAACAGAGCAATGATATAATGACTTTTATAATGTAATGGCGACGATGTCATAAAATTATTGTTTGTAACTTTTCTGTTATGCATTTAAATAAACTCTTGGAGTTAAAGAAAACCAGTAGCATTTTGCAAGAGGTAATAATTAAAATAAGTATATTACGACGCAGTTTAGCTAATTGTAAAGTTATTACAGAAAGTAAAAGACAAGATAAATATCTTGATGATATTTAAGTTAATTTATATTTGTTCCACTGGATGCAGTAAACGTGTATGACAAACTCGTAAATTATTATTTCGAATTGCTCGCAAATAGCAGCAAGTTGTAAAATATGTAATAACTCCGCAGTAAAAGAAATGAGTTTGAAATTTAATGCAATATTTAAGTACCAATGAAGCAGAAGTAAATTCACCAAGCACGCAATGCCAGGAAAGACATTACTAGGAACTTTGTACTTTTATTTGTTGGGGAATCTAAAACATTTTAATTTGCAAAACAAGGTTCGTTATTGAAGATCTATAAGGAGAGGAAAATATGAGCATCCGACGTACTAGATGATTGATTGTGGTTACCGTGGTCATTTCCTGTCTTCTGGCTACGTCATTTAATTAAAACAGGGACGTATTGGAAAATGATTTAGAATAAACAACCTCGATATAACGGACTAATGCAGGGCAAGAGTCAATTAAAGTTGAGATTCCGTTATATAAAAATAAGGTTTCCGAATGCTTTTTACCTCCCATCTATCAAATAGATAAGAAAGTTATTGTTTTTGGTCAAATTTCTCCAGTGTGAATTTTCAACATATGAGTACGAATTAAGATCCCTAGAATACGATTTTACAATTTTTTTGAAAACGAATTAGAAGAAATACAATTGAAGTTTGATATAACGAATTAATGCAGCTCAAGGGTCCATTAAAGTCGAGAATCCGTTATATAAAAATAAGGTTTCCGAATGCTTTTTACCTTCCGCCTATCAAATAGATAAGGGAGGTATTATTTTTGGTCAAATTTCTTGAGTGTGAGTTTTTATATGAGCACGAATTAAGGTCCCTAGAATACGATTTTACTATTTTTACCGTTATGTCTGTTTGTTCGTGTGTGTGATGATTTTTCGTCCACAATAACTCCAATACGACACATGTAAAAAATATAATATTTGGTATATGAAAGTTATATTATATGAGGAACTGATTAAATTTTGACTACAATTGGTTAACCGGATTCAATACTTTTTTAGAAGCTTTAAATCGTTTTTCCTAAAAAATACCTCTAAATAAAATTTAAAGTTTTAGATCCACTATAAACTCACTAATGAATACTATGATTTTTTTTATTACTTAATCCTTTTAATAGGATTAAAGACATGGTAATCATATAGGTTGTATTCCGTGAAATAAGAAAGATACAATAAAGCTTCCACGAGCAACGGTGACTCACTTGGTTAGCATGCTCCAGTTCGATTTGAACAGAGTGTGACATCTGGTGTTCAATCGCAGTTTCGCCAATTTTTCTCCAAATAAAAATACCGTTAGCATGACAACATAACTACTAGAATGCAAGTAAAATTTGTCTCAGGATCTTGAGTTACTGTTCCATTTAGAAATGTCAGTAATATTTTTCACTAATGTAATTAATTCCTTGTTAATTTTTACTTTAATTCCACTTCCTAGTGTTCAAGTTTCCAATTAAAGTCACGAAGGAAAACTGACGTATGTCTTTATGCAAATCTTAGTGCAAAGTGAAATAAAATCAATAATTAAAATTCCAATAAGTGTACGAATGCGATTTCTCGTGCGAATAGATATGTTATCAATATTTATATCGATGCAAATCACACGACAGAATAGTAAATTGTACAACGGAGCAAATAAATAGATTTCTCTGGACCTATACTGAAGTAGAAGCATAAGCAGACCATTTATTTTCACTAATGGAACGATTAAATTTTTAATATTTCTTTAACATTTTTGAATCTTTAAAATGTTTTGTTTTTCATTTTTTTATATATATATATATATATATATATATATATATATATATAACTTAAGTGAATTTCCTATATACTAAACTGTAACTGTACTTTACTTGCAAATGAATGCGTTAAGCTGTAGCAAATTATAAAATGATAAAGTAAAGGAAATAGAAATAATTTAAACTAAATGTTAACATTTAAACGAACATTTAAATTTAAATAGCAAAAGTCACAGACCGATCGGTGATTTTTATTTCCATGCAATTAATGTAATGATACTTGCAGAAACTAATACTGCAATTATTTTAATATATCTCCGTGTATAACATATTTAAAAATCGCCATTAGTTCATATTTCTAACAAACTACTAACTTGCATGGGGATTTCAACGCTACAATAAGACAGAAATCATATTTAATATCACCAGGATGCTTATTTTCTAACTCTGATACTCAAGCAAGTATACGAATGTTCACGGTAAGGACAGTAACCTCTCTACTTTTAATAGGTAATTGTGAAGGGAGGGTATATCGTAGAAGGGTGAAGATAGTCGAAAAATGAGTAGATAGTCGATATGTTATTATGTGGAATAACACTAGTAACTTGAATCTTACTTGTAATTTTGTATGGTTGTATTTAAGTAAGGCCTATTTAGTTGTGTAAATTCCGCGGCAATAGACTGCATTAGTGTAACGGTCATTTTGTGGCGTCAAATTCAAACTGAAACCCTAACTCACCTCTAACGATTTATATGCCCGTGTTATTCTTATAGGAATAAAAATATGCTATCTTTAAACTGCTAGAAAGTATTATAAAATGCAAATCTTAACTATTAAACTTATAAATTCTAATCTCTAATGTTTTATTTATCTTCTAATGAAATACACACCCCCAAAAAACCTAATATTATTTAATAAACTTCAATTTAAACAGTAGGTGCATATTTCTGAAAACGTATATCGTAGCTGTCTTAGTATTTAGTTGAACCTGTCACTTTAACTTGGCGTTTTTAACCTGCTGCACCAAGTAACGACATATGTTACTATTTGCGATACTACTTTCTTTAAAATTAAATTTTTCTTAATTTATTCTTTTAATTATACTTTTTCTGTACGGAAAGCAAAGAGTAATGTTTTGGTATGTTAAAAAACCCTATGTTATAATTAAGAATCGCCAAAATGCTTTAATATCATATCACTAATGTGGTCTATTGCCAGTAACTGACAATGGTCAGTGAGATTTGAACCTGATTGGTTCAATTCACCAAAATACTGTGATGTAATTGGATGACAAATTATAAGTGGAATTGTCTTTAAAATTCCCCTGTTAAATATGACATGATCCAAAAAGCAGAGCACTTTTGCCGTTGAAACTTACTTTTCTAATAACTACTGTATCAGATATTAGTTGTATTGTAGGTTGACAGTTGCACTGCTATAGAACAAGGTAGTGTTTGGAAATAGGCATCCCGGACACAGGTAGTTAATAGGAGGTTAACAAGAATAAATACACACAAGTGGCTTGGATAGCATTTCAACAATTTCATAATTTCCTCATTACTAGAAGCGGTGCGGTGGTAACTGTACTACAGAGTAGATTTTTGTAATGAGCCAGCAAACAGATGTAAGTAGTAATGTTCCTTATGCCTCCAGTACTTCTTCTTAAGTGAATACGAGAGAACATTACCAAGATATGAATTTGAATAAAATGTCTTATTTATTTGCTTATATACTCTTCGGGAAATATATTCGTTTTTATATGACTGCAAATTTCAATTGTATGTATCCATAGTTTACACTTGTCTTGGATATGGAGGTTTGAGTTTTTTTTTTAATAACAGATTGTAATCTAGGCATATATAAATGTGAAATATGGTTATTCTGTTGATTGAAGTTAAGCACATTTATCTGTCAATATGCAATGGGGAAGTTTAGCGTATTTTTTTATTTTTTTTATTTTATCAAGATTGCCCTCCGAAGTGATATTCTACATTTTATTTCACCCAAAGATGCCTAGATTTCTCAAAAAATGAAATTTTATACAAAAATGACGTCAGTGTGGCTCGCGGAGAACGTATCGTCTTTCTTAACCAGCGCGCGCTGGGTTCCCATGGCAACAGAGAAGCGTGTGGTGTAATGCCGCAAGATACAACCTACGTTCAAAAAGTCATGTCTCACCATTCCTTCTGCGCAAGCGCATATCTCACTTGTGACGTCAGAGTGGCTCGAAGATAAATCATTAATTATAAATCATTGGCAACATAATTTTAACTTTCAATTACATTTTAAGTTATAATTATTCATATACTTACGACTAAAAGATATTTCACATGTAATTTCAACCACGCTGAACTTCCCCATTCAAGTATGAAAATAATTATAAATCTATACATTATGACATGAAATTTTAATATACTTTTAAATTAGTTTTGCTTATTTATTAAATATAAATTGTATTAGAAAACATTTAAAATATTTGAGGTTATTAATTTGTCATTTAAAGTGGGGTATAATTGTTAGACGTACCAATTTTCCAACAACAAAAATTACCAAAAACTATTTAACTATATTTTATATTATTAAACTCTTTTCGATATAATAATAGGACAATTGTTAACGCAAAATATAAAAACATTATTGTTGATCCTCTTGCATATTATAATCAAAATTTGAACTGAAAAGCCAGTCCTCTATATTAATTTGAACAATATTTCTCTAACGTTGAGAAACTATAACAATGTGCAATAAACCAAAATAACCATTTTGTCAAAATTCCCCATTTCATCCTACATTAGCAAACAAAGCATTTTATTACACGCAACAATCTAACTGTAACTCTTGTGTATTTTGACACACCCTGTAATTAAGCAGAAGAGAACTACAAAGACATAATCATAGTTTCACAACACGCCTACTAGAAAATGACATCTGTGTTGAGATGTTGATGTTGACATATGATGAGCCGTTGTTTTTGTTGAAAAAATAAAAACCAGAAGAGTTTTTAGGTTAGCACGTGGCCGGCAACTGTTCTTGTGGTATTTTCACTTTTAATTTCAATTGCAAAAGTCGGGTTTTTTGAAGGTTTTTGTTAGAGTTTCTTAGAAGTTTTTTAAGACGTAATGAGACATTATTATGATAGTAATCTTCTTACGGTTGTAAATTTATAAATAGGATTTTAAAATAAAAAATATAATTTGTTGTTTAATTATTAATATAGTTTTTGTTTGTTTCAGGTAATAATCCAAGAAAATTTGGTCTCTTATCATATCATGTCCTTATCCCACTGGTAAGCCAAATATAGTAATTTTATTACAATTATTATTTAAATTTCTTTTTGCTTTCGGTATCTTATATAGCATTGATATCACCCAATAATGAACTTTTACAAGTCGTAATATAACAGAAATGTTGTCAACAATCGTATAATTGGTTTGGCTATATAACAAATGACAATCGAAAAAGAGGTACTCATGAATAATTAAATCCCTAAATTATGTTTAAGAAGTTAATTGGAAAATATGGTTAGAAGATATAAAATATTCAGGAAATTCTTGAAAAAAAGTCAAACATATGATCTAGAACAAATCAACATGAAAATCTTACGTAAAGACGATGATTTACTTTATTCAAGCAGCTCAGATTCAAACGGAGTATTATGTATTAACCAAATAAAAATACCGCAGTGTCCGAGTAATTCGGAACTCACTATGAACTGTAGGTTGATAGATAAACAATACTAATACGACATTGTAATGATGCTTATTTTTTGAGAAGTGCATCAAAATTCAACTGCTGCAAATTGGTTTTACGCAGAGCGATTTCCTAATAGGTACTAAGTAAGACTAGTGTTATATTCATCTATAGTATCACCCACTAAAATATAAATAAAAAAGACCACCTGTGATTCATATCGCCAAGGGAAAATATGATCTTATCCAGTGAAATTCTGTGATTTCCAAGTAAATAAATGTCAAAACTGACAATATTATAAACAAATAAAAATAGTGGTATATTAGCGATAATAAGAATACACAATAAAGCACAAAATATTGATGCCAGAATCACTTTAATAAATTATATTTCATTTTTGTCGTTGCTTGAACGCAAATAGCATATATACCCCTCTGTAATACGTACGATAATGAGATAGCGAATAAAAGTTTCATCTATGCCATGCGTTTACAGCACAAATTGAAGAAGTGCATATCATTTCAGAGTAATCAACTTTATTATTATTATTATGTCATTTTTATATGCCCGTTAAAAGAAACTATTTTGCCAGTTAGTTCTGATGTGAGGGTGATAATCCAAATACCGTTTTCTAAAGTGTTCGTTTGACATATAGTATCATCAATTGAAATATAAATAAGAAGACAGTTAACACATTGTACAGTATTAGTATTGTGCCATTTTAATGTATCCCTAGACAGAAACTCTTTCTCCAGTTAGTTTTCTAGTAAGGGTGGCATTCGAAAGGCTGTTATGGTACGTTAATCTCATCGCCAGTGGTGGTTGTTTTGATATGTTAAGACGGTAAATACCTGGGTTCAAATCCCAGTAAAGTCCATGAATTTTTCTAAAATTTATTCTGCATTATTAAAATATTGAATCATTAAACGTTTCTAAATATTATAAATTTACTGCGCAAAAACAGTGTATCAGTTAGTTACCTTGTACAGTATTACAATGCCATTTTAAAGTATCCGCTGAAGTAAACTGTTTCCCCAGTTAGTTTTGTAGTGAGGGTGGTAAACTAAAACCCGATATGATATCTCAATATCGCCGCTGGTGGATATAAAAGTAAAACCAGAATAGAGTGGAACAATTTGCTTCGTTCCTCCTACTACAATGCATTCCGGTGACTTTTACCGTGGGTTTTTGTGAGTGAAACCGCGGGTAATGAGCAGCGGAAAGCGAAAGACTCGCCTCGCGTCAGGCACGTGTTGGAAATGTATCAAATGCCAGGCAGTGGTAGCGGCAGCGGCCAACGCCGGAGTTTAGCACGTAATTACAGTCCGAGCTACAAACTTTCAAGCCCGCGGGCGCCAACGTACAAAGAAATCAAGTTGCCCAATGGGTGGGGACCTAGGAATCTTCTAGGGTTATGCATAATACAATCTTATAACCATGAATGATGAATTTTTACTCGTTTTTATAATACAACAGGGTCTGAAGTAGGTACTTGTCTTTTAGGGATATATCTAATTCAAATATTCTTCCTTACAACCTGACATAAAGTCACTTTTAAATTCAATTAATTCTTCTTATAAAACAACAGGATCTGAAGTATCATCACGTCATCAACGAAACCATATGATTAAAATCGTTGAGGTTCTAAGATCTGGTGAAACCGTGTGAGTAAATAAATGTCAAAACTGACAGTATTACATACAAATACATATAATAATGGATGAAATATACTAAAGTATTTGTAGATGTAACTAACGAAATTACCAACACACAATGAAGCAGCAATTGTCAACGCTAAAATCACCTTTATAAATGACAGTTACAGTTTCTGGATATTAAGCCTATTCTTACATAGACAAAAGTACACAGGGTAATGCCATAACTGTATCCGTGTACATTACTGTTTCTATTACATTTTTGTCGTAGTTTGTAACAGAAATTGATGATATGAAGATCAACTGCTGGAAATAGAGTGTTGGTACTTGTTTCTAATTCAATCATTCTTCCCTATACCCAGATGTAAAATCAAAAAGAACGCTAGGGACAAATAATATAAATTGCCTAAAGGGTAAGAACAATGCGATCTTCTTAGGATATTTATAATTAAAAGGTTTTTTTTAACAACCAACTGTAATGCCAAAAAGGAACGATAATAATAGTGACATAAATGACTAAAGCGACAAGATTACGACTATTGTCTACGACTTACCAAGATTCTATAAAGTTGATTCAGAAGCTAATCTATCCTCACAACTTCATCTAAATATACAAATTTTTGTGTGATCTATTATATCATCGACCTGTGGCTCTATAACTTTAAAAACGCCGATGATAGAATCATAGACCAATCCAGAAATAAGATGGAAAACAAGGCCTGAATTGTTTTAATTATAAATGGTCCTTTATTACATAAAATTGGTAAGCTATATTGTAATAAAAAGCAGATGTACTATTTTCTTCGAAGATCGTCAATAATTATAATTAAATATGTACTTTTATTATTTTATGGTAATTCCATGTCTAATGGTGTTAATTTTTAAAAAGGATTCTATTCTCTAATACGATCTATTGGTATGACAGACTTATGAAAGTAAATATACAAATATTTTCTATTGAATCCCTTGTTATTCTTGTTGTACAATTTCCATTAAGTTTTCACTTTTAATGCGAAAACCTTTCCGATAATGTGATATTGAAAAGCCGTACCCACTAATTATAGTTCGCTGGCTTAGCGTTGGGTTTTATTTGGAATTTTCTGCCTGCTGGTACCCGAGAGTGTAAGATAATGATAGAGTGTCACTATCTGTCGATTAACTCGTTTTTCTGATCGTAATCGTAATGAAACTGAAACCAGATCAACGTGAGATTGAGTACAGCGTAACCGAACAAAAATTTAACTTTGAACACTTTCATTACTCGTACAAAAATGAAAAAACTGGAAAAAGAAAAAATAGTGAAGTAACTTCCAGGTTCTTGCTTGTAATTATAATTCTGTAATATTTCATACGGGCTGGTATTAAAGATTATTGCAAACTAAAAAATCTGACATATACGTGTATAATTTATTATTCCTCTTAAATATCTATTATCTTATTATATTTTTTAATTATTATAATTCATATTTTCTCGTTTTATCAATATAATAAATTTGTAATAGTTATTAACATATCTAGGATTGTTGTAAGTACCATAACTGTCGCAGAAAATGAATACGTTAATTATAAATATTGTTTTATAAATTTCGCTTAGCAATGTATATATTGATATGACTCCATGGTTACACTTGTATTGTCTAATGGGGTCCTCCACTTTATATATATATATATATATATATATATATATATATATATATATATATATATATATATAGTTCAAGGTAATTGTGACTGCAATTAGTTAAGGAAACTGTATTTCGTGGGAATGGCAGTCAGGAAACGGGCTAATAATTTTTACGTCTTTTTAAATTTTGACTAGCTTTCGGAATGACTTTATTCCTTCTTCAGGTCAAATTTTGGTAGAGTTATAATTTTGAAAATTGTCGAGTCCATGAACATTTTTATCTTGACTATTTTTAAATTGTTGTAATTAACATTGTTGATATTTATAAATGTTTTGTTATAATTTTAAAATAATAATTTATTAAAATATTACAAATCACAGAAATTTATGTATACACCACATGGCTCAGTGTTCATCTTAAATTTTGTTCATGGACTCGACAATTTCAAAATTATAACTCTACCAAAATTTGACCTGAAGAAGGAATAATGTCATTCCGAAAGCTAGTCAAAATTTAAAAAGACGTTTATTCAACTTGTCACTTTGAAAGTTAAAACATTATATTTGACGTTTGAAACGAAGTTAAGTTGGGTAAAAACATTGATACGTTACTTGTCAAGGGGTGAAATGGGGTAATTTAGACTGTTTTGAAGGGTATCATTTTTAATATCAGTTTTTTCAATATTAAAAGTCAACTTGAGGAAAAATAAAAAATACGGGTCTAATATTTTACATTATTCTACTAAAATAAGCTAAAAATAAAACTGGGCAGCGAACAAGTATTTTAGGAGGGTGCCACATTGGACCTTAGAATGTTGTGCACACATCATCATTTCGGGATGAAACAAATCCAACTATGTAGAACAAAATTCAGGTCCTGTTTCTGTTTGTCGTGCCTGTGATGAACTTGAAGATAGTACCTCGCAATCACGTAGTGTATTTCCTCAAGAGCTGTTCAGAATTCAGCTGGTGTAGGCAGATAAGTTCGCTCCCTCGCTTTTAGCGAGTAACTGTTACAGGCCAGTTCCTCTATCATGCTTTGCCAGAGCGGAATACCAATGCCCACGTGGGGCTCCCGGCACTTGACACCCGTCATGGGTCACTGCCTAACGTAGAGACAATACAGAAAGCGAGGAAGATGACCTCTGGCTGGTCTTGGTACTTGGAGAAGTGAATTGTAAAGTGGTGGAAAGTACCACCCTGCTTTCAATGGATTTTAGAACCTCGATGAAATGAGTTTAGAAATCTTAAATGTTGTGGTACTATAGTTCGTCTTATTTAGAAAATGACCAACCCCGAAAGACGCGTTTCCGTTTTATTTTAAGCGACCAAAGAGAGAAAATACACCCCCGTTGAGTTTTGTACAAGTGTTGTAGTTATTGCTTAGAAAAATGATTAGGAAAATCTAGAGATTAGTCGTTATTTCATAGTAAAAGATTAGTATGGTCAATTCAGTGTAAGCCATTCCCTTCAAATGATGATCAAAGCTTGATAATGGAATAATGGAATACAATGGATAAGTTCACCATTAATATAATTACCAGATTAGCTTTTTTTAAGGATAAATGATGAAAATAATGAATGTATCAGAGTCAATACTTCAAGTATTGATTATGGACCCATTCGCCATAGTAATCCGTTATATTAAAGTTGTACTATATTGACAATTATATATCATTATCATCAACATAATTGGCGTTGCAACCCTAAGAGAGTTAATTTATTATCCTTTTGGTTTGAGAGATAAATGTTTATTAATTTTATGAGGTATTTTTATATTTCCCAGTTTCAGGATAATAAAGCTTTGTTGACAAAGACAAACGTAATTCGGTAACTAAGTCTTAACTATATCTGTACGGTAATATTATTACTTGGAACAATGGGGTTCTCCACCATGTCAGATATTAATGCTGGAAAGGTAATATCCCGTAAATATTCTTCAGTATAAATATTATTACCAAAAACACAGCAACAGGTAATGATCTATTATGACATTTTAAATTATTATAAAGGTTAATTGTTAAGAATAGAAAAACTGCAACGAAAATACGAAAACTATGTACCTATTAAACTAATGTTTTAATGAATAGGATCTTATTGTTTGTAGGCCAAACATTTTAATGATCCCCTCTAGCAAGAAAATATATTTTCACTTATGAAACTCTGAATCTTATTTTTATATCATACCCTGAAGCCGTGTTCTCTAATAACATAATTTACTTTTACAGTTATGAGCGAACAATGTAAGATAATAAAGTTTATAATGATCATATGTTGCCTTGCAATAATCATATTTAGTGGCTATATTCACACCTTACTAAGTCTTCTCAAATTACAATGAAAAGGTGATAAGTATCTTAGATTATGATTAGAGAAAGAACTTAAGTTGAAGGTTAGGATGGTCATTTCGTATTTAAAAATTATATGTTTCTCACCTTCTAATATTTTCATTAAATTAATGGACAATATGGTATATGGAAATTTTTAACTACCGCATTATTCGCACTGTTTTTTTTTAGAAGGAACAAGGTCCTTAATATCACTTCAAGTATAGTTATACGAAGAGATATTTGAAATAGTCTTATGTAGGGTTTACAATCTTTTATGGAGGATTGGGTAGCTTAATTGTCAGGCGTCATAATTTATTCCAACTTGAAAAAAAAGATTAACTCTTCATTATCGAAGACTGAAGTAGCACATTTAATCTCTTAGTATCATTTTTAGTATTGTCTCCAATGATATGTATTTTGTTACATTTTTCTTTAAAAAACAAAACTATTATATTTATAAGTGCCTAATCAATATTTCTCTAAATTAAAGATAATAAAGGGAAAAAATAAAACTTATTCAGAATTATGTGTTTCATATAATAGCATTAATTTTTTTTTGCTTAAGGTATTTTTGTAAAAAAAAAATTTGTATTTCAAATAGGAACATGTACATTTTTCTACAGTTTCAAAAAAGAATTAATTTTCTGAATACAACGATATAATACACTTATAGTTTTACATAATGAAAATACTGAGAAAATAGAAATAAAAAATTGAAGTCGGTATATACAGATTTATAAATATTGTTCAAAATTTTTAGTTCTACATAACTGTATTTTATTTCTTTTTGTCATAACATTCTGTTTCTGTTAAATTTAAATAATATAATAATTTTTCATTTGCATTATTCTCAATATTTTTGTTTTATAAAATATAAGTGTATTGTATCATTATATTCAGAAAATTATTTTCTTTAGATTAATGAACATTTTTAAATTATGTAATATAAATATATCATGAAAAACTGGTTTCATCCGAGCTAAAAAAGTGATTGTAAAATAGAAAAAAAAAACATTCCTGAATTAATATAGTCTTGAAACAATCTATAGTTTTCATATCTAGACAAGTCTTTTTAAGATATAGACTTGTCAAATCTTGTCTAGACTAGTCTGACAACACTCCACAAGCTCCGCCTCAGTTAATACCTTCTCGTAGGTTATAATGAACTTACATTGCTTGCAGTATAAATAATTATATTCTAAACATGGATTTGTGTATGAAAAAACGTATAGGCATGCAGATTATATTATTGTAGTAATGATAGTTTTTTAATGGGCCGTTGTTGAAGACCTAAAAAACTATTCTTCTGTATAAGGTGTTAGTTAATAGATTTAAACAATGTTTTATTGCACAAATTTCCGTTAAGAAATCATTTACCGTGGTGCAAAGAACTGTCAGTCGTATGATTTAAACAAATTAGGAGTTTCCTCTTTCTGATGGCCTTTTTTCCTTCCTAACTACCCATTTCTATTCTCCAATCTTACACACCATTTAATTCATAAAAACTTCAAAACACTACAATTAATTACCGACTGTATGTTAACATCCTTGCTACTCGGTACGTGTGATTGAAAATTCATTTAGTCGAAGTAAAAACCTTATTTATCTCCTGTGTTCTTCGTTTGCTTCGTTCTTGGAAGCGCCGCCTGTGAAGAAAGAAGTTTCTTCTTCTTATTCTGGTTTGTGTGAGGCGCTACGCTGTTGAATTACAAATCTCTTCATTACGGGAAATTAAACGGTAATTAGAGAGATTTGTTGTTGTGGGTGGTTGATTGAAAGTAATGGTTACTTGGATTTATTAATTCGCATATAAGGACAACAATTGAAGGATCATTGTTTTGTCTTCATTTTAACAAGAGAAAAAACAATTTTAAAACTCTTGCAGAAATTAATGCAATACTGACTTAATTTATGAGTTTTATTTGTTTTAAAAGTAATCCACTAACTACCTAATGAACTGCTATTATAAGAGACAAGGGTAACGATAGTCGCTGCCACCACTATCACTTTATTTTAAAGTCTACCGTGATAAGAGCATACAATGAACTAATAATAATGATAAAATGATAACAGATACTTTATGGTCAAATTGGTGCAGGATGATTGAATCAAGTATCAGGGGACAAAAGATCAAATAGGTTGCATGAATGAAGAAACAAGATAATGCGATTATTGCTGACTTACTAATGATGATGATGTCCAATGATGATGACGACGACACAGAGCTTATTTAATTTAAACTTTATTTACATATTTACAACTTGTGGATTAGTACGCAAACTGATCCATCAATTTCTAGAAAAGGATAATGTGCACTTGATCCATATCAGATGCCTAAATAGAACTAAACTAATTTAACATTGAACTAAACAGAATACATTATGTCTGCGTCCGATCTACAGCTAATAATACCTAAGACTGTCTTACAAACCTATTAAGAGGCAAATTTACTCTCTACTTCTTATCTAAATACAAATTTTTGTCTGTGAAATATGATCTCACAGGTTCGTGCGCTTCTCTTGTTTTGTTATCTAGAGGTTACGAGAACATTTCCGAACTTAATTGTTCTACTATACAAACTCCGAGCAGAAGATCGGGAGGACAGTCTGATATTAATACGCGTAGTAAAAATAAATAGTTGGTGGAAATAAATATCGTAAAAGTAAATTGTGCGTTGCATTTAATGTTTAAATAAATAATCTTAGCGTTTTTATTAATACTTATTATTCTCAAATTAGTGTTTATATTTGTTTATTCATAATGGTACTTATTTTTATTATCTTTTATATTTCCTATTTCGTTTGTTAAACTTTATATATAAATATTAGTATTTCACTTACTTTTACAATTCACCTAAATAAATAAGCGTAACAATATTATAATGAAAATATAAACACAAATGTAGATTTTGGCAAAAATAAGTTTAATTTTAGCAATTTAATTGAACCTTATTAAATTCGGATTATTAAAACCTGAAGTAGTTGATCTATGATCTATGCTTTTTTTATACTGTCCCAGTTAATTAGCAACAAATTTTCCAATCTTCAGCTTGTCTATACGTCTATACATTAACAGATTCTGAAACCTTAACTGATGATTGATTATCGCTCAAATTAAAACAATTTCATCTTCAATTTTCCGCGCAAATTAAAAGCTAATTCCTCGTTAAACATTCTCGGCGGCCTCGTCTCACACCTGTCTCGCTTCTATTAGACATTCAGCATGAAAATAAAATAAAAATGAGCATTTTGCGTTTGTGGTGTGGTGCGTTTTTTACGCGTGAACAAAACTGTAACATGACACACCTACCTATTACATTAGAAATTAGAATTTTATCTAAATTAATGCAGGAATCCAAATCCAGTGTTTGTGATTCATGTTTAATTTCTTTATTAAAAATTTGATGTGGCCAGCACATAACCTCTCGTGTGTTCTCTTTACCATTTCATTTTCATTATAATCAGGATTACTTTTTTGTTTCTTGTTTTATTTCTTATCTGCTATATTTTTTGCTTCGCAGATTATCTGTTGGATCTCATTTTTGCATTATATATGTTGCAATATATGAGTATTTGTGACTTCACTGCTGACACGGTCAAATGAATTATTAAAATAATTATTACTTACAGTATTAGGACAATTCGTGTTACATTATTCGATAATTATTTTTATAATATTTTCACTGTCAATTATAATAATTGTCACTAACAAATATAAAACATTTATTATCGTAGTTTGAGTAGAATATATTGGGAACTTCGGTATGGTTATATAGGAGGAAAGTTTTGGTTCCAAGACGTTTTACAATTATATTTTAAATATATTGTGATAAGAACGTTTCGGACCTCTTATTGGGTCCATCTTCAGCTGATGTAAATAATAATACATGCATTAAAAATAGTAAATTTACATCCAAATTTTTTTTAATAAATATATAAGTCACACTCACCATAATTTTAAAAACTAATTTGTACAGCGGGTTAACATCCCTTGTAAATACTAGGTTAAAATTTAAATATTATTACAATTTCATTTTCTTGTTGAGTGGTTGAATGTCTGTTATACATTTGAGTCTGTAAAATTTACAAGATTGATATTACAATTTATATGTATATATAGCATTAATTACTAGGAAAAAATTAATAATGTACAATAATTTGAACTCACCGATAATAATAATAAGTAATGTAGTACTTTATTTGGTTTGTTTAAATTTTTTTTATGTATATATGTGTTGTGTTGGAAATGTAAGCGACGATTTTAATTTGGTTTGTTGTAAATTTAAATTCTTTTAAAACACATCGTGTATGTGATTAGTACTTGTCGCCATGATGATTGGCGTAAAACTAACAATTATGGGACTAAGAGTAAAAATAATCAAAATGCGTACTAAAGGTGGCGCATGATATTTTAATTACAAAAAATAAGAAGAAAAATATGGAGAAGAATAAAAATACCTGGTTTTAGCAGGTTAAGGACAGAATTCAATTGATAATTTCTGTCGAACCACAACCAATACTTTCTGTCAAAAGACAGTACTAATTGTAATACAAAAAGCAAAGTAATGTATCTCTATGGAATGACACGAATGTACCAGTTGTGTAGAACGGATAAATAGAAGACATGTAGGAGCTTGAAAGGATAATTCTAGCAGAGTATGAATATGTAACAGGGTATTGTGTGTTAACGAGCAGAATTATGGGGTTAATAGTTATGGAGATGTTTCATTAGCGATCTGATTCCATGTGTGTGGTAGGCTCAACTGCTCGTAAAAGGCAACCACGAATACTTGAATCTTAAACAGCAAGATTAACTGCGCAAACATGGAAAATTAAACCATATATTAACCATGATTTATTACTCCAAATTCATTATTATTCCGTCGTAATTTCTTACCAAATTTTAAATAGCATTAAGAATTTGAATAACTTCAAGCTGAAATGGGCGTAACCAGCATTTTTTTTTTTGAAAGGGCATACAGAGTGGTGATTAAAAAAAATTCAGAAAATATATATAATTGAATATTTGAATACAAATTCAAAAGTAAATTTTTTTCATAAATAATAGAAAAGTGTTTTTATGGTAAGTTCTAATTTAAAATAACAAATTAATGCTTAAAAACATACCTATTATTGATGCGCTGATTACAAAACCTGCAATCCTATTACCTACGCCTTTTCGATTTAATTCTGTCGCTTTATTATCTAATTTTTATTTATTTTCAAAACCTATAACCCAATATCAAAGTTATATAGAGTTAAAACAAATCAAACAACAGTATTAAACCAAAAATTGTGTTGACAAACGCTAAATACACCAAAAATACTTATTTTTGTGCCCAAAATTTTGATTTTGGGAAATAGTGTACTTTGATAGATCTTATCGCGCTGATTTCAAATTTTCAAACGAAATTTAATTATCTCTTTTTGTTCCTGAGATATTTGCTGTCAAAGTCGCACCTCAAAAAAGTGTGTTTTTTGGCTATATCTCTAAAATGGGTGGAGATACAATTTCAACGATTATACCAGTCGATTCTACAGAAAAAGTTACATAAAGAAATGTTTTCTTCGCATATACGTTCTTTGGAACGATTCGGTGAAAAATGGGAAAATCGAAAAAAAATAAATTTCAAAAATTTTACAACGAATTTTTTTTCTCCAAAACATTTCATTTTCTAGACTTAAGTAAACATCGATGCGCTGATTCCAAATTTTCAAACCGATTTGAATTATCTCTTACCGTTCTCGAGATATTCGTGTTCAAAGTTGAGTTTTGGTAATACCTAAAAAAACAGGTTTTTTAGGTATACCCCTTTAAAGATTAGGTTTACGAGTTCGGCGACCTCCCCAATCGATTCTACGGGCAAAATTACATAAGTGTACCAATTTTTAGATTTTTATTCCAACGGATACAATTTTTAGAGCGAAAAAACGAAATCGGCGAAAATCGGAAAAAATGCCTGATGAACCCCTTGCGATTTTTTTCGATTTTGGCCATTTTCAGTTTTTCCTTTCTAAAAATTGTATCCATTGGAGTAAAAATCTGAAAATTGGTACACTTATGTAATTTTGCCCGTAGAATCGATTGGTGAGGTCGTCGAAGTCATATCACGATCCATTTCAGGACAATTTCTGAAAAACCTGTTTTTTCAGGTCTAACTTTGAACGCAAATATCTCGAGAACGGTAAGAGATAATTGAATTCGGTTTGAAAATTTGGAATCAGCGCATTGATATCTACTTAAGTTTAAAAAATAAAAAATTTTGGAGACAAAAAGTTTCCAAGCAATAAATTGAAATTTAGGTTTTTTCGTTTTTCTTATTTTTCACTTAATCGTTCCAAGGAACGTATATGAGGACAAAACATTTCTTCATATATTTTTTTCCGTAGAATCGAATGGTAAAGCAGTGTAGATTGTATCTCTACTCATTTTTGGAATATTCTCAAAAAACATACTTTTTTGAAGTACAACTTTGAGAGCAAATATCTCCGAAACGAAACGAGATAATTAAATTCTGTTTCTAAATCTGGCATCAGCGTAACTAATTCTTTAAAAAATATTTCAAACAAAATTTTGTAAAATTTTGAAAAAATTCGTGCTAAAAATGAGATATTTTCAACTTTTTTCTGGTTTACGCAAAAATTCAACATCAGCAGCTATGAGAATTACTTCCCCTGTTGTTACTACATACGTAAACTATATTTCCAAGTAACATTCATTAACTTGATGAATCAAAATTTGATTCTTTAGTGGATTCCTAGGAGGAGTGGGGGTAAGTGAAATAATTAAATTCATCACCTGACCCAAAATAGTCAAATAAAAAGCATCTTTTTAAACGGCAATAGAAAATAGTTAAAAAATTAGCAACTGCTTAAAAAATAACCACTCAGTTACAGAATTGGGAAGAATATCATAAGTGGTTAAATTTTGCTGGTAAATTTTATAGATTGTTATGAGAGCTGATTCGCCATCAATTTATCGAGTGAAATTGACTGTCAAAAAATTCATATACATTTCGACGCGTAGCAATAGGCAAAATTAACTATAAAAAGTTACAAATAAATAAGTCTGAACTGTCAAGTGGCCTACATTCTACAAATACTAAACATTATTTGAAGTTAATGCTGATGATGACGCGAAAAATACAATAAGCGACTCGGAATGTAAGTACCTATTACAATATTTTTCGTACTGTAAGCTTCACCTCAGTTCATACCTCCTCGAAAGTTATAATGAACTTATATTCCTTCATTTTTAACTTTTGTACTAAAATGAATATCTTATATTGACAATGCGTGTTTATTTATATTTGAATCTCCAAACTTCACTTTCCAAATCAGTATTCTAACAATGATTGAACGTTGATTGAGTCATCGCGCATAACAATTACTTTCTTCTTTGCAATTGTGGATTTCAGGCAGCATCAGTTGAGCATAATCGAATTAATTGGCAGGTTGAATGTGTAATTTCACTTGGCCTAAGCATCAAGAAATTGCCAGTTAATTAACGGTTCATTCACAATCAATTCTTTAGAACGAAATGCTATTGTACCATAGACGGAAGAAATTTATTTGGATGTATAAATATTTGAGCAGGAAACCTTGATGAATGTTGTACCTTACTTAAAATTATATTTTTCTTTGGTAATACTACTATGCGCAAAGCATTCGTTGAAGTATGGTTTTAATAATTTCTTTTTAAATATTTTTTCTTTTATTAAATTCGTATTAAATGGAACAGAAACGTTAAAGTTAATATTTTTTAATTTATAATGTAGTAATTAATTTTTTTTTTTATTATTTTTAACGTTAATCTCAATTTTTTGCTGGACATTGTAAAAATCAAATCAACTGAACTGAATAAAGACATATAATCAAGCCCACATTTACTTTTCGAAATCGTTGTGTCCAATTGATTTTGAAATGTTATATGTCTGACACATATACCCTATGTTTATTCATAAAATAAACGCTTCAATATTCTGTAACTATGGTAATGAAACTACTCTATGTTTAGTGATAAAATAAACTTCCGGTATTTTTACTAATAAATATAAATTACCTGTTGTTCACATTAAAATTCACAAGGGACTATTTTGAAATCTCCTAAGTATAAATGCGTAAGTGTTTGAAAGATCAATTTCCCTTACTGCGCCTATATAAAACCGATTAGTTATTCGTAGGGCGTGCGTTATCAATCCACCACGTATAAGTGCGAGTGTACTGGACCGGCTGATTGGGATTCCAGAGGATCGCTTAGCACTCTAATGACTAGATTAGCGCAAACCCGGCAAAAAACAGCCAATTATCTCCTGATTTATCTCCGCTGCTACCACAGCCAAACACATCTGATTTTGATGTCGAGATTTCTGTTACATGCTCCCGTTTCATTAGGGATATGGCTTTCCAGCTAGCGGTTATAACGAATTCCAAACGTAATTGTTTCATAATTAATTGTTCTGTGCATTATCCTGCACAGTATTATCAAATTATTTAGTAGTAGCTAAAGTAAAACTTTACATTTCTTATGTCAAAATTTGACTTTACGGACTCGTCTGTCAAACTGAATTAACCAATATTTTAATAGTATTATATTTTTGCACTACCTAAACTAACAAACATATCATTTTATATTATTATTGGTGAATTTATTTATTATTTACCTTTGATAATAATTTATCTGATCTCATGCTGATGACTGGTCACAGCCATCCCCGTTACTATAGCTAGCTGACGTTTTGCAAACAAACTGCTTTTTATTTATGTTTCTAATTATTTATTTAACGATTTCGGAAAAATATAATGTATATATAAGGACTAAAGTATTTTTTATTACTCACATTATTGGCAAAATTTCATCAGCATTAAAAACTAGCTGTTATTTTATCCTCCTGTCATCTTAGATTCATCTACTTGATAACGCTAACAAGATATTAAAAAACAAAAATTCGTGATTACTATTAGTATTATTTTAACAGAGACTTATCAAACCTTATAAGGACAGTGAAAAAAAATAATATATGCTACAGAATATTAAAATTCGGCCATATTCGAATGAACTTCATAAATTTATCCTACTGGCAAAATTTTATCGGCAGCATAAACTAGCTGTTAGTTTATCCTCCTTGTAACGGTAACAAAATATTGAAAAACCGAAATTCGTGGTTATCATGAGGATTAACTGAAGAGGGACTTAAAGGAGCATATAAATAACTAAATATTAATAAGATTTAAGCAAGTGTATATCATCTGCATGTCATCCATATGTCACTAATGGTTGTATGTATCTAGTCCAACAACACCTTGTTACCTGCATCTCGAATGTAAATGCAGGGATTCTGAGAATAGTCGCACACAACGTCTGTTAATAATGCAACACGCATAGCTTATAATTAGCTCCCAAGGGAGAAAAACACATAATTAATAGTTCAGCAAAACATACGTCTATTGCTTGTACTAGCTGAGAAAAAAAGGCGTTTTTGTTCAGAGTTTTTCAGGGAGTTAGACTGAAATATACGGCTGAAAGGTTTGGTGTAATGAGAAGTCTAAAGAAAATGTAAAATTAAAGACTAGTTTTTAGTTATTTTTTTTCACTATTAGCCTAGACACCCACCATAAGTAATCTTTATTTGATATGAGACATTGTTTTTCATTACCATTTACTAGGTAACCGTGGTCTCTTAGGTGAATAAAAAATTATTATTAACCGTAGTAAATAATGATTACTGTCACTTTTTAAAGAAACTCAAGTCTCCAAACCCAAATATAGTTTGAATAATTTAACTTAAGAAAAGTGTAAAGTATGGATTCACAATTTAAATATGCCGTCTAAATTAAATAAATAAATCAAATAAAATCAAATTAAAATCAAAAGTGAGGTTGACAAACTGAAACGTCAAATATAAAAACAAAGACAATCTACTTTATTTTTGTGAATATTAAGAAACAGCGGGTTCAGAGGGTATACTAGGTCGTCTAGGTGCCAGACATCAGCTTCGAGCTACGCATAGACGGTCTTAGGGAAGAAGATTAGGATCATAGAGAAATGGAGTCAAGGAGACCAGGAAAACATTCTTCGGAGAAGCCAATCATACGTGGAGTCCTGGATTCGACTCCCCGAGTACAGATTTTAACTCGGGTTATTTCCAAAAATATTCCTCTTCACACTTTCAGAACTATGATGGTTCGGGGGTAGTCCACGATCCAAACACGTGATCGCGGAAGCTTCTAGAATATTTTTACTATTTCATCTCACTTGGCTGCATGATAACTTCTTTGTCTTTTTTTCAAGTGATTGTAACCCTTGCCTTGCGCTAGACTAAACAATAATCACATACTTACGGCCTCATGTAGTACAGTCACACAAAAATTCAGCATACAAAATAGATAATCTACGTATAATAATTTGTTGGTATAGCTGAAAATGAAACCTGTCGACTCTGTGAAGAGGACGAAGAATCGTCGGAACACATACTGTGTGAATGCCCAGCCGTAACTGCGCAGAGACTCAATCAACTAGATAAGAGGTATCTTACGGCAGATGAGATCAAGAACTTGACTCCTGGGGCCATAATCGGCTTCATCAAAAATCTGGATCTACTTCCGGAAAACTAAGTAAGGGCTGTGTCACAATAGATCTTCTAGGTCGCGTTGACAAAAAGCGACAAAACGCTTAAACCCTCGTCTACATACAATACAATAGTTTGTTTATAAAATATTTCATACATTGTAGAGATTATTTGTAATATTATTAATATTAAAATTACACATGCAGACAGTACTGCTTCAATATCTGTTCGGTTTTTAAATTTGTCTTTTTTCTTATGTTTTATTTACTTTCCGTGATTTGCAAATGTTTCCAATAAAGTTTTATTCCAACAATGAACGTCTTCCTATCTCAGCATCTTCAGTAGCACACACACGCTTGAGATAATCTTCCAAGCACGATAGTCTGATTCGAGTTCCGATTCGAATAGCTCTATGAATGTAAACATCGTAAAACGGCATTTTACATGACAGTCCTGATGCATAAACCTCGGACAATATCGCTGTATTTACGATATGATCTCGATGGGTATTCCTCGTGGGATATTGTGGGATTTAGTCACCCAACGGTGGCTACATGGGAACATTATTACAGGAAATATATACGTACATATATTCATACGAATATATTATGAATTTACTCGTAAGTATTTAAAAATTTTTTAGTCAAATCTAAACAACCTAATACAACAGTTTTATTTTAATAACTATAAGTATAATAACAGTGTCAAGGAAGTAAAAATTGAACGGCAGTCTTAATATCGAGAATTTATTTCAAAACCAACGTTTCGACTTTTCTGTAGTCTTCTTCAGGGTTCTGGTGTTCAGTGTTGCCAACTTAGTGGAATTTCTACTACAACTGGTGGGTTAAACATCGCTACTTGTGGAGAAATATTGTTTTTAGTGGTAGTTGTATCTAGTGGCTTACTTTGCTTCAGTTAGTGGAAAAAGGGACACTCAACCTCTAAACCATTAATATTTATTCAAAACGAAGGAGGACGTACACTAAAACCAAATAGTTTCCATACATCAGTAAAGGAATAATATATTAAATTTATTATAACAACTAAGTACGTCAATTTAGTCTCCGTACACCTATAAATTATAGAGAATCAATGATCTTTTGAAGCGCCGTTCATTAGAATTATTTCCCTTAAACAGTTTATCATACTTCCCACAATTTTTTTTGGAGTTTAGGAGTCAATTTTACCTCATTCTTCTACCATAAATGTAGTAGTTCTTTTATATTCTCTGGGCGACTTGTTTTACACATTTTTTAAATAAATCTCAGAAATGTTCAATTGGATTCATATCTGGAGACTGTACAGGCATTTTTAATTGTTGTCTACAATTTTACAATAAATAACTATTCTTATTCTAGCAGTTTACTTGTAGTATGTTTGGGGTCATTATCTTGTTCAAAGATTTAAAAAGCCCTTAAACCCAATTTTGCAGCATAATTCTCTTTTAAATTTTCAAATAACCCACTTTCCCATCCTTTCAAACAACCCCATACAAGCACAGATCCTCCACCACATTTCATTGTTGGGTATAATATTTTTGGTTTCATTTGTTTATTCCTGCTTTTCCAAACAATAATTCGTCCATCTGATCCAATTAGGTTTATTTTGGTTCATCTGGAACAATTACTGAGTTTCAGAAGATTTCAGGGTGGTTTGTATATTTCAAAAACAAAGTATAAAGATATGTGTACGGAGACTATTTGGTTTGAGTGTATAATATATAACAGTATATATGAGGTTTTCATTTAATTATAATCGTGTGAAGTTTGTAAAAAGATATGTGGAAATTGCTTGCATTTTCATGCGAAAAAGCAGCTAATTATTGACTGATCGTGATTGACCATAACACCAAAACTGTAGCCGTTTGGTATACAATTACTCTTTCATTGCTGCGTTTATATTCCTGTCGCAGCTTGCGCACTAACGATAAACTCCGGTATTAGCTGGCAGCACTGCACATGGGAAAAACATCTCACACAGTGTGCGTCAACTCATCATCAATTGAGCTAACAAGTGAAGTAACGAAGCCAAAAAACGCGCCGTCCGTTTACAGCAACACAACACTTATCCATGTTCTCATTACGTGCGTCCGCTCTGACATACGCAGCAGTTACAGTTCAGTTGACAATCGCCAAACAACGCCTGCTGTGATGTTTTTCCAAGCCAAGGTTTCCACGGCTAGGATCAGTGTGGGAAACAGGAAATCAGAAATGGATAGAGAGAGATGGTTCAGTTTCAATTAAAATATCGTTTAGATGAAAAATACATGTAGGATTTTATTAATACTTAGTACTTATCTTATAATTTCAATGAAGTAAATTCAATTTTACAATTACGATTTACATCCCTAAATACAGGCATCCGTTTTAAGAGGCTAACCATTGAGATCTCAAGATAGGAAATAGATTAAATTGGGGCAAAGTTGCCACATTAGCTGCCATTTTAATCTTGTATTTATTTTCCCGAAAAAATTCTTAGCTCACTTTTTGAAATTGATGTTGCTCATTTTTAGAATGTACAAGAAAAAATAAATGTTACTTTTTGTCATAACTTTGTTAAAAATACTATATGGCTTAGTGACTTTGATTAGTAATAATTTGTCTAAGACTGAGTTGCTTATTGAATAATTAACTATGATGTGGTTTTTTTTGTGATGAGATATGACTTTGCATTTACTGACATTATAATATTCTGGTTAGTGTTAATACAGTGAGTATTAACGTGAAACATGTGGATTTATCATATCCATGGTTACGACATGATATTTGATTAACAGCAATCTATACTTGCTTGTCTCATTTAACATGAAACATAAAGAACGAAATTGACATTTAGTTTTTGTATGTAATACAACAATTTTAAGAATCGTTAATAAAGGAAATGGTACAATAGTAGAATGGTTTGCTAGATCTCTCGACCTTACACATCTAGATTCTTTTTATTGGTGAGCTTAAAATCAGAAGTTTGTACTGGGGGAAATCTTTAAAATTTAAATTAATTACAAGTTACAAAATATTACAATTGCCCAAATATCAGCGTATGTAATTTAAAAAGTATGTAGAAGATTGAGTCATTACTTAGCAATAAATGGACGGATTTTTGAAAATTTATTGCAATTATTACTTAATTATTCGTTATTATATTTACTTGTTGTTGCACTTGGTGTAGGCCTGTCAGAAAATTTTGTAACCCAAAATTAAATGTCAAATCCGTTCCCTGTTTCATTTTAAATGAGACAAGCAAGTATACATTGCTGTCAATCATATATAAATATATGATTCACGATAAAAAATAGTAAAGGTATGTATGTATATATATATATATATATATATATATAGAACTTTGCATTTACTGACATTGTAATATTCTGGTTAGTTTTTGTAAAAATGTGAATACAGTTTATTTAAGTCAAATTAAGTGTGTAGTTGCATCAGTCCTAAAAATAAGTCACCATTTACACTAATGCTCCACATAGATTAAGACGAAACTCGCAAACCAAACATAGAAATATCTTTGATGAAGCTCCCCATCCTCATCAATCCGGCACATTAAGATGCATCTCATGTCAATTAAGCGGCGTTAACGAACAGTGCGATATCTCCGATGACAAAGTTTAATTGTTATTTATAATTACGACCGGGGCCGTGCACCAGTTACTATCTCGTTGGAAAGCGGCCGTTTAATTAACAATATTAGAAAACTGGCGGAGTGGGTGTCGACGTGGAGTATCTCTGCAGATATCTACCAGGCTACCAGGGCGGAGAAGCTTGTGATTTATACGCGGACGCATACGGGGTCTGTAGTTTCACACACGAATATGTGCTTATGTAATGGGCTCTAGATATATAGCTAACTCTTTTTCCGTATCATGGTATGTAATTGACAAATTGTTTACTTCGAGTTTAACAATGGCAGGTAAATATTAAAAGCGAGATGATATGAACAGCTGTGGGTACTAGCGGTGCAAGCATATGACGTGCCATCTACCGATGAAATTTAAAATTATAATAATTTGATTACAACAAAATACTGTTCAAGTCTAAATTACATGATAATTTTACTTATTTTTAAATTTTCGCATAAATTTATTATAGAATCATTTAAACCAAAGACATTTATAATTTGAGGTTGTATGTCAAAAAATGTTTTGAAATGACGTGTACATTAGGTATTTTGTTACCTGTTGCCATGGTTTCAGTAGTAAATAGGAAAGCTTTACTTGGCTAACATGGCTTCTGAAGGAGATTGGCGCCATCAAACTGTAGCACGTCTTTTCAATAACTTCCATCTACTAACTACTATCAATTTGTCACCCTTTTACAGGACCACTGCTACCAGTTTGTGACCCTCTCCTTGAAAAGATAGTTATTACAAAATATATATAAATGGGTTCTGTGTCAGACCGGATACGGAGCAAGTATTAGGAGATGGATATTGAAATAAAACAGAATAATTACATTTGTATAAAAATATAAATATAATTAATAATGCTTTACATTTGGTTTCATCTCCAATGACACTTCTGTCCACCACCGCCGTCTACCATTGCACTATAGCACACTACTTCTTTACTTGCTTCTCTCTCCCCTTAACAATCATTACACTACATATACTATGACCACAAGTACTAAGTCAGCAAATATTAGTTTTACCTTTACACAATACTATTTATGAATTACATCAATTGACCTATTAATATACTTTATTGATGCTACTAGAATGTGCTGACTTAGACTTGTTACACTTGATATATAGCAAATTCTTTTATAGACTAGGTATTACAGTTGTAGCTTAGGATTCGCTGAAGTGTACCTAAAATTTACCTAACTCGCCTATGATGAAATTAGATGTTGTAGATATAGGTAGGTCCAACAATGATCTAAAGAAAAAAGCAGTTAATAAGGAACTTCTTATATCGTATCACAGTACATTGTGTTATTAGTATTACTTATTACAATTTATATTTCAACTTTGTCATAAACATATTGTTTCAATGAAACTTTACGAACTTTCTTTACAATATATATTCAATATATAAATTACCTTGTAATTATTTGGGACTTTTAAAGTAGCTTGGTAGGTTAGTTTAGTAAATCAGTCGAACTGATCCAGCTTCCCTAATTATTTTAGAGAGTTGGTAGATTTATGTAGTAATATATTACTACAGTGTCGGCCGGAAATCAGATTTTTTTGTTAAATGTTTATTTAATTTTTATTATTGAAATTTATACCGTTGTTTATTGAATTAGTGATTATAAATTGATAAAACAGTCAATCAGTTCCGTTAACAATATCATATAGATCCTGGTGTTTTAAATGTCTTTTTGAATTTGTTATATATTGATTTTATTTCATTTCAACATCCTGGTCTTTAAAATCCTATAAAGTTGCAAGTACTTTACCGATTGCTAATTTATTTTCTTAAAGTAATTGAGCAAATTTTTAATTTCTTTTACAACCGATAGAGCGATTGCAGCATTTATTAAAGTGTAATAAAGTTGATCGCACTAATTTTGCATGAAAATGAATTTGTTGCGATAAGAAAATTAATTTCAGTTATTTAAATATGTTTGTAATGGTCTTACTTTTACTTTCAAATGATTGCCGCGATCATTTTTATTGATTTTATGCCTAGTTGATGATTTTAAGTAGGATGGCTTAGCTATATATTTGTTTTGATAGCTTTGCCGCTGTAAAATTTACATAAAATAAATATTTTAGTTTAAACTAATTGGAATATTTAACAAATTTTCTAGTTTTTAATTGGAAGTAATTACAAATATTGTACAGAAATCCATAAACTCCTTTATTTTTATCTTTAATGCTTAATGATATACAAATACTCTGCAGTTTTATATTTTATTTCGAATAAATATTTATTTTATGATTCATTTAAAGAAACATTACTACAGTTTACTATTATGTGGGTGTAACATTATTAAATAGATGTAGAAAAATATAAAACCAGAATACTGAAGAAGAAGTTTTAATATTAATTAACTTACAAGCATAGGGATTCGGGTGAGACGAAATATTTCTCGAATCTCGCTCATCTAGTCTCGAAAAGACGAGAACGATTTTACAAAGGTCCAAGACAAGAAAATAAAATCGAGATTCTCGAATTTCAATAATTACGCCAAGATTTCTCGAGGTTTTAAAATTATTTTTTTTAAACGTTATAAATGTGTCGTCTTTTGTGACTTGATTCACAAGATAGAAATAAAATTAAAACCAAGCAACAATTAAACGCTGATTTTCAAATTATTAATAATTTTATAATATTTTGGACTAACACACAATGAAACAAGATTTTTTGATCGTTTGAATTTAAACATGACTGATATGAAAATATTTTTTTTGTAAATTTTATTACCAACTTAAAATAATTTCTAAATAATAAGCAAAAATTATAATTTATATTTAATTACAGTTTCAAATATTTTATTATTAAAAAAGTAATTTTTAAGAAACCAGTACATATATGATTATATAATATTTTTATTTATCCTATCTTTTATATTCCACCTTATATTATTAATAAAACGAAAGACAAAAACTTTTAGGGCGCCAAATTTTATATTGGTGGTCATTAGTAATTATTACGTACCAATAAATTCCAATTATCCAAAAATGTCAACAACCTTCATAGTTTTCATTGTAAATCTGGCTTAATTACATTACTAAAATATATCAACAGGTCAAAACTAGTTAAAAGTAACAATAAATCGTAACTTTTATCTCTGAACAAGTTAACGTGATGATTAGGCATTGAAATATTAGATTTTTAATTACGCGCAGCTCATTAACAAGTTCACACGCTGGCCACAGCAGAAACAGCGGCGCTTTCAACAAGTCTGTCGATTCATCATCTCACCTTCTCTTCTAGAATCATATCTAAGAGGATAAATCATGGGAATTAATTCGTCAAAAGAGATGGAAGGTAATAAGCGGTAATAAACCAGCTGATCTCTTGGCTTATTTAATTTAAGTTGCGTTTGGTTTTCAATGTTTCAGATAATTATAAAATCAAGTGAAAAAAATCTGATGTGTCCAACTCATTACCTCCAGCCACTGTAGTAATATATTCTATAAAAAAAAATATTTACTACATTAAGGGCCGGTTTTTCTTCAAGGTAATAAGCGGTAATAAACTAGCTGATCTCTTGGCTTATTTAATTTTCGTTGCATTTGGTTTTCATTGTTTCAAATAATTATAAATTAAAGTGAAAACTACAAAAAAAATTATGTGTCCAACACATTACCTCCCGCCACTGTAGTAATATATGCTATAAAAAAAATATTTACTACATTAAGGGCCGCTTTTTCCATCTCTGGTTAAAGTGTCGACCTTAACCATCGGTTAATAGAAAAATATTGCATCGAAATAGTAAATAACGTATATTTTTGACAACTTACATTACATTACATTACAAGTACCGGTTAAGGTAATCAGAGGTGGAAAAACCGACACTAAATATTTATTTTGAAAGTTAGTTATTCAGAATATTTCTAATTCAATTCATACCTGAAATTTGCTTGCATCCAATGTCTAATAATATATTGGAAACTGAAGAAAATAGTTATTTTTGGCGTAACTAAAATCTATTGTATTTTATAATAAGAAACTTCATTGTAGGATTGGTTTTATTGACTGGATGTTAATAAAAGAAGGTCTTTTTTGGAGTTGCAGTCATTTAATAAATTCCATTAATACACCAACGTTTCGACTGTAAATCAGTCTTCATCAGGGTGATAAATAGTATTAAGATATTATCAAGTAAATCTGTAAATTATTTTACATCTTTCGTCAAACATAGATAAAGCAAACACAGGTACATGTTACTTAACAATTATCAACCAAATAATCAATAAAACAAATTGCTTAATTGATGCAAATGGGTAACCATGTTTCATGAAAGTATTAATTATTTCTTTCTTCTCTTCTTCTAATTTACCAGGATGACAAATTTCCTAAGCTCTCTTCATAAGACATTTAATAGTGCCAAATGTCTGCGAAGGATGGTGATGTGATTTAGAATTAATATATAGATTAGTGTGCGTTGGGTTCCTGTAGACTCAATAAAGTAAAGATGTGTCTTCTTTTCTCTCCCGAAATTCATCCAGGGAAGGAATAATACCATTTTCTTCAACTTTTACTGTGAACATAATATTTTCATGATGTTATTCAGATAGTGAAAACATCATCAACATATCGTAATCATAATGCTTGTACATTATTATCATTGAGAGTAATGATCTCTTAGTATATTTAATTTTCGATGTTGTTGGTTTCCATTGTTTCTTATAATGTACCATGATCTACTTGCTCATATTAAATATTTACCATTAAGCCAACAATACTCAAGTATACTGAAGGTATATAGTAGGCAACTAGAATAAGCCGTTATTTTTATTATAATGAATAATGAAGCAATTATTAATTTAAGTTTAACAACTGCATGTCACTTTAAATTGGGTGAAAACAGATGACAAATAGTGTTTAATTTACGTCAATCAGTGCCACCACACCTAAACAAAACCGCTATATTTATTCCCCAATTACTCACCTATAAAAAAATCCTCCAATTTAAAACAAAAACTTTCTTGGTCAGAATGCCTCATCCAGTGATTTAAATCATGCCATAAACAAATGCCCTGAGGATGCATTCATTAAAATTAAAAAGTGTACAATAAGTTATAGAAAAAGTAGCAGGCTGCGGTGAAACAACTGCCGGCTACGCGTGTCGGCAGCGCCAACTACGCGCAAACAAAAACACCTGCAATCAGCGAGGAAAGAAGATCAACGGACTTATTTGGTAGAGATCGTTTATGTAATTATACACTAGATGCGAACAGCAATTCAACATTGTTTCAGTTCTTGCAAATGGTGAAAAAGTTGCATCTATATATTTAAAATGCAAACGGGATTTTTATTGGAAAATCCAATAAGACAATTTTTACCTATTGTATTTTTTATTAAGTAAATGACATTGTTTCTGAAATGGGGTCCTTCACAATTTTTTTTTTTTATAATTTTAAAGTAGTTTGAGAAATTCTTATTCTTATTTGTAAAGCCGTAATATTTTTTTCGTGCCTCCATTATGACTAGTATTACAGAACTCAAAATCGTCCCAATGTAGGGATGCCAACTTAAATATTATAGCATTACATTCTGTCAAAATTTTTAATTTTATTTCATTGGAAATGTAAAACGTTAATTAAAACAACTATTTTTTATTCATTATTTATATTATACTCGTCTTGTATGACTATAATTACGTTAATTGTTGAAAAATATCAATTCACATTTGTTTTATTCTTTAGGTTCGAACAAATGCCACTATTTTTTTTAATACAACAGTGAATTGATTATATATCCATGTGAACCGAAAATGTTTCTGACATAAAAACCTATAGTGTAGAAATTTTTAAGTATTAATAATATTTCTTTAATAAATTAAAAGTGTCATCGGCGCAAAAAATCTTGTGTATCACACGTCTAGAAACTGTCTTGTATTATTTGCCAAAATAAGCTGGCCCTCGCAAAAATTTAGTTTCTGGACTAGTGATACAAAAAACTATTTAAATGTTTGTTATGTAAATGTTAAGGTATAATCTTTTACATATTTGAATTCCAGGTTAAATTATTTTAATTTTCTTAGTAACTGTAATTTTACTACGCACAATAAAAGAGCAAATTACAGTAGTTACAATTAAAATTCTTGAAATGGTAACAAACATATGAAAGAAATTTTATGTGTCGTTTAGACCTTGTTTTTATGATTTTATTTTATCACCCTCAATAGTTCAGCGCTAAATAATAATAATAATAATTTTTAAGCAGGACTAATTTGAAATATGAGCTTCAAAATTTGAAGTTAATATCTTGCACTGGGGAGATACTATTCATAATTAACTGATTTCCCATGTAAAACTCCCATGTGTCGGTCGAGCTGGGACACCCGGTATAGAATATATTACTATAGTGGCGGGAGGTAATATGTTGGACACATCAGATTTTTATGTTTTGATATTTATTGTTGTTTTTCACCTCCATATTTTATTAGTTCTATATTTATTCCATATTTTTCAAACATTCCTTAAGTCAATAAATAATCCATTCTTAATGAAGTACTTGAGGAAGCAGATCAAAGATAAAAGCCATAAATTCGTCCTGTTGTTAAGGTTAGGAATAATAAAAGCCGAATGTAGTTTAATTGTCGGTTTCTAATCATTTGATTAGAAATTCGATCCCCGAATGTAGAGCGATAGGCCTGGCTTAGGCATTTTGCTCCCATTTGCTAACTCTCACCCATTGTAAATAATTATTATTTAGATGACTAGCGGTTTTCCTAAAGGCGCATCAGTGGCGTGCGTGCCTCGCTCCCTAGGGGCACTCAGACCTGTTTACTCGGGCACGATTTATGGACGCATAGTAAAAGTTTTATTTCCAGGTAAGGTTATGGAGTGATTTTATGGCATTGTTTGTTTTGAGTAGTAATTGTTTGTTTATGTTCCTAGCAACCAATTACAAGGCGATAAACTATCTACATATTTGCAATTACATTTGTAAAGTAATTTCAGATATAAATTTGTAATTATTGTTTTATACCTTTAAAGATATCGTTTTACGAACCAAAACATTTTCTTATTTGTATAAAAAACTTACGACTCATTGGTACATATAATCATTAACAAAATATATATATATATATATATATATATATATATATAACATCTAGTTGTGCACCTCCCTTTTTTATTACTCGAAGTTTTTTTTTTAGCCGTAGAATGTTGAAATTTTGTTTATGGAATTGCTATAACATTTAGTTCCACACCTCCATTTTTTGATCTAATTAGACTTTTTAAAAGGGCACTTTACTCCTGGCCAGTGGCGTCGACTTTTTATATTTCTGTCGGGTCAATTTAACAGACTTGTAATACAGAATAGTTTGCTAGTATAATTAACTTCATATCTCTTATAGTTCTCAAGATAGCAATGGCAGCCCATTTAAAATGAACACCTGTACATAAGAGAACACAGGATTCTGCCTTTAATTGATTCTGCACTTCACCAATTCTTCTGTGGGGTGCTCGAGCCCCGCAGCACCTACGGAGTCGGCACCTATGCTTCTGGCAGAAACTTAATAAAAATAAAAATTTAGTTGTCTTTGAATTTTTGTAGGAAATATTTGATTTCTTGTTAATAAATTGACATTGATAACTGTCAGAAGATATATAATATATGGCCAGAAAATTAAAACAATATATCTTTCTTTGCAAGATTTTCAGCGATTAAAATAGTTTTGTGTAATGTAATAAGGAATAATGATAAACATTTTAATAATATTTTCAAAACATGATCCATTTCGAAGGGCAGTTCGAAGATATGAAACGAATTGATGTTAAAGAATGATTAGACGTAAAATGATCTCACTTTCATGTGAAATAAGTTTAAATTAAATGCAGCAAAATGTATAATTTAGTCAATTTAATCAAAAAATTGAGGCTATTTTGGCTGAAATAGCACTAATTTAGCTTCCAGATAATTTTGATTTATATCTACCGAATCGGAAGCATTTTTATAAAATATCTTATAATATTTTTATGTGTTTTACTTTGAGCTCTTTTCAAAATATGGAAAAAACCATTTGTATTCCATATACGAATTATTACCCTATATACTTCTATTTTGGTATATCTTCTTTCATAAACCTTCTATGTGATCTGATAGTCATATTAGGAAACGATTGTCCAAAAAAGTCCAAAAATCTCTTTAACCTCGCCAAATGAAGCCGGTTTCACAACAACCCATTCTCATCAGTTCATCACACGTTCCACTTACGCGATAGAATTACGGCGGCTTCTTTGCCTAGGCTTATCTTGGGGTTTTACTGTCACTGAGGAATAGAGACTTCGTTGCGTAAGAACATTCCTACCCAAGTGTAAAGTGTAGAATGATTGGAGATTACAGCAAGGACTTGTTCTAACGTGAGAAAATATGTGCGGACTCAATGTTACGCAGATTGTATCACGGGAAACAGTAAAAAGGAGAATAGACAAAGGTTTGGTGTTTCAGACAAGTTAGCGCTTGTTTAGTGTTAAATTAAACCTAAACCTACAAACTAATTTCAGTTTATTTTAATTTCTGGGGTGGGATTCCATAACTTCGGTTGCTATCATTTGGACTTGTTATGATATCAATTGCAAATATCAACTACAAATTCTGCTTTAAATTCTGTAACGGTAGTCGTTATTTATAGTTCTGCACTGATAGGAGAATGCCTCAAATTCATTGCAAATTTGAATTTCCGCCATGTTTACATTTGACATTTGACGTTTGTAATTGATATAATAGATATAATAACAAGTACAATTGTCATTTGTAGTTGTTACGAGTTAAAGAATCCCACCCATGATAAGTTAAATCTTGGAAACTGCTAAAAGATTCTAAATATACAATTAAATCTAGAACTGTAATTATAGTTGTATATATAGTTGAAACTTATTATAGAATAAGCCAATTGCCCCTTATAGAGTTTTATGGAACTTATGGTAAAGGTACATGCAAAAATATTTTCAGTTTTGCACAAGTCTTCAAAAAGAATAGTACACTATATTCCCACCAATTGCTGCTACCAGATTATTTTTAATTAAAATAATGAAACTAATTTTAGGAATATTGAAATAGTTGGAAATAAACAAAGCTATAATAAGAAAACAACACTAAATTTTATTAAAATAAAATAGAATTTACAAATATGATGATATAAGTTAAAAGTTAAAAACTACTAATAAATAATTGCAAGTTACATGTGAGAATAAAACTTAGACTTACTTACAAATAATATCTACATACTGAGTCATGATTGACTCTTCTTCTGTCCTCGCTGACTGTCTATCTTGCTAATTTCAAAAGTTTACCTGAGACGGCCCACCCCCTTCAAGTTACAGAATTCATTCCTGTTTTCTGATTCTCGCAATTTCACTGGTTATATTCCAATGGGCTTGTAAATAAGTTACACTTCAAAGCCTCTAACAGGGTACATTCTCAACATCCTAAAATGCACAAAAAATTAGAAAGTTGGCGTCTTCCGAAAATCAGAAAACGGTTGATAGTTTATGGCCGTCCGAAGCAAATCTTTAAAAGCTATATAACAATAACCTTAAAAGCCAAACGAATTTTCGGAAATCATTCAAATCTTTGAACTATTTATTACAAGAAAGAATTTTGAAACTAGTCAACAGCAAGATAAATAACAAAAATAGTATTTGTTTAACTGGAACAAATGTTTAGTTACAGCTTCATTATTACTTCTGAAAAAAAATAATTAGTAATTTTTCATGTTTAACTGTGATTGGACAACAACATTTGCATGTTTATAAGCATGTATAGTAACATTCACAAGTACCTATCATAGATACTAGAGGTCTTATTTTAACTCAAGTATGATCGTTGAAGCAAATTCAATAAATCACGTTCTATGCGTTATATTAGCACATCCATGTATAGTAAACAATATATATAATGTCTGTTGTTATCCCAAACCGTTAGTCTTCTGACCAGAACTTCACCGGGTGTGTGAGGTCAGATGACCAGTATCGTAGAATCGCACAATTTGTCTGCAAGGCTCCTGAGGACGTCACGATCCAGTCACAATAACACCGAGATAGATTAATACGTGTCTGGAGGTACTGTTAGTAACAGAGGTATGCGCGCATAAACATGTAATAAGCAGGAATAGGCAGGAAAGTGAGCTTGTGCTGTGGATCAAATATAAAATTCATTTTATAGTAGAAGTATATTGTAATTGTAACAGGTACGGTCGCCTAAGACGAAATCTAGTACCTGACATACAAGGGTTTTAATTTATGAGTTTTACTTGCCTCAAAAGTAATCCACAAATTATATTAATGAACAACTTTTACACAAAACAAGGGTAACGATAGTCGCTGCCACCACTACCATTTTATTTAAAAGTCTGCCGTGATAGAAGCAGACAAGGGAATGTTAATAATGATAACAGACGAGGTTTACAATATGGTCAAATTGGTGCAGGGTAGTAATATTAGAACAATAGAGTTTTACCTACGCGTTGTGCTACCACGTCACAAAGGCAGGGTTCCGGAAACGGACATTTATTTCTTTGAAAACAAGCTTGAAGGCGCAAAATATGACGCCAAGCGACCGTGTTACATAATCTTCATTAGATTTTAAATTTATTGAAAGAAGGTCTTTTTTGGAGTTGCAGTCTTTTAATAAAATTCACTAATACACCAACGTTTCGACTGTAAATCAGTCTTCATCAGGGTGCTAATAACACAAACAAAATATCAAATATACAGACATACATTCAAGTCAGGTAACAGACTTACAAATATGGTATTAAAATATTATCAAATAAAACATGTAATAGATATTTAATGAAAAGATTATAGTACGAGGGAATGTTTAAAGCTTGAGGCGGTGCGGAGTCTTGAAACAATCTAGAGTCTTGATATATATAGACAAGACTTTTTAATCTCGACTTAGGTTTAGTCAAGTTTTGTCTAGACAGCAACACTAATCAAATTTTGAACGTAAATATCTCGAGAACGGTAAATTTTGTCAAAAAGTCTATTAATTACAAAGCCGTTGTTTCGATACCACTCGCGTCTTTCTCAGGACTAATAGATGTTTTATATTTACCCCTGAGGAAGAAACGAGTAGTGTCGAAACGTCAGCTTTGTAAATGTTATGATCTTTATCGTCTTTTACAATTTGGCGACCTCAGATTCAGAATCAATTGAAGAGATCGCCAAAGTCGTATCTCGCCTGATTGGAGTCATTAGTAATTGGTAAACCTCTGTTTTGGGTCTAACTTAGTGTTGCGGTCTAGATCTAGACTTTCTAGACTGTTGCCTTGTCTTGTCTAGATTATAAAGACAAGACTTACTTTTCCTAGACCAAGACGAGAAATTTTTTAGACTCTAGATTAAATAAAAAATTTAAATTTTCGATGTATAAATATATCACGCAAAGCTTGTTCCATCCGAGCTGAAACAGAGATGTTTCGACACCACTTGTGTCTTTTTCAGGACTAATAGATGTTTTGCATTTACCCCTGAGGAAGAAACGAATCACTAAATGTTTTGATCTATATCGTCTTCAACAATTGAATATTACTTATCATTAACAACTATTTATTTCATCATAAATTGTCTATTTGTCTATTTGTGTGGATTTTTCTAATGGACTTGTGGTTCCAGGGTTGGACAGCCGATGTTCGTGTGATGAGTTGTGTGAACCCGTGCTGGTTCCTGCTGCCCCATGCCCCTGTGACGTTGGCCATGCGCGAGAAAGACTCCTCGCCGCGGAAGATGCTCGTGGCGTCCAGCGGCCACGCGTCGCCCAAGCAGGCCGCCGTGTACCCGGACGCCGACACCGCCGCCGCCGCCGCCGCCCCCTACGACCTCAGCCAACAACGCTCCCCCGGGCCCCACATGTCTCCCGCCGGCCGCCCTGACGAGAACCTCCAGGGAGACCAACCGCTGGACCTTCGCGTCGACCACAAGAAACTCATCCGGAGACGCGTCGAGGACGAGAACAGGAACCTTGTTAGTCCTGCGCCAAGTCCTAGCAATACAGACGAAAAGGAAGAAATAGAAGAACCTAAAAATATTAAACCGTACCACTTAAACTATCCTGTACTATTTCCACCACAACCAATACACCCTATGATGCTTGAAGTTATGTATAGAGCAGGACAAGACAAAGTTCCTAGGCTACCCATTCCTTATCCTAGTAGTCCTCCAGGCTACCCACAACGCTACCCATTTCTAAGCCCAAATCTCCTAAGCCCTCCTGTTAATGTAAACCCAGTACCTTTTGATGTCATACGAAATCAACAACCTCAACAAAAACCGTTTGTTGATAACACAGCTACAGTTGCTGGTAAAATAAAAGACAGATACGCGTGTAAATTCTGTGGAAAAGTCTTCCCCAGGTCTGCCAACCTAACCAGACATTTACGAACTCATACAGGAGAACAACCTTACAAATGTAAATACTGCGAAAGGTCGTTTAGTATTTCGTCTAACTTACAACGACATGTGAGAAATATACACAATAAAGAAAAACCTTTCAAGTGTCCCCTTTGTGAAAGATGTTTTGGACAACAAACAAATCTTGATAGACACTTGAAGAAACATGAAGCAGATGGTCCAACAATCTTAGACGATAGAGTTCTTCAACGAAGAAACCTAGCTCATCGAAGTATGAGCGAAGAGTCATACTTCGAAGAAATAAGATCTTTTATGGGAAAAGTAACCGATGGAAGACTTCTCCAACACTTACCATCTCCAAGAAGTCTTCAGAACTTCCATGTGGGACAACTCCCAGCAAGAGCTTTCGAGAAGATTCCAACTTCATCTACTCCGGAGGAATCCAAGAGAGACTCCTCGTACTTTAGTGACAAAGACAATTTTTCTTCGAGGTCCTCAACAACTTCGGAATATTCCACGACAGCTAAAGAACAAGAGGAGCAAAATGGGAGCAGGTCTTCACCCGACAAGAAAGAAGAAGAAAACATGGAGGAAGATAAGGATAGTAGCAACAACAATACGTGAGTTTAGTTTCTGAATCCTGTTGGTTTGTGATTATTTATTTCGAAGTAACGTGATATTGCTCATCAAATGATATTCAATCGAAAGAAAAAGTGAGATTCTATATCAAACTATTATTCCTGCAATTTACACTGCAGTTATCAGTGCCTTATAAACTTAAAAAAAAACTATTTTAAAAACAATATGAGTTCATACCTAAATTTTTTCAACAATATCTCTAAAAACAAAAAAAACTTTTAATGTTACAAATGACAATTGTATGAATTGTTAAAAATACTTCTAAATTGTTTTTTTACAACAACTATGAGTGCCTTAAACCAAAATGTTTATAAAAATACTTTTTTCTACGACCTCTACGGAAAGTGGCACTTTCTCACACTATATAAAGCTTGAAAGTCAAAGTGTGAGAAACCATTTCTCACAGTATTTGCCAACACTGCGCATGTGTATTGTGAATTTACTTGCGCCATATTGATCATTATGTCAAATAGCTTTCGTGCCTGTATTTTCTTCTGTAACGTTTTGTAGTGTGGTCGTAGAAAAAGTTTAGTGTGCCACTCGTGCAGAATCACTTATTTCCTACCTTGTATGATTCCAGCACTCGATTCCGTCTTGTGCCGAAACTTTCACACCTCAAGGGAAACAGATGACTTTCTGCACTTGCTGCACAAAATCTTTTTATCCTAAATTTATATTTAATTTTAATAGTTTGCTCTTAAAAAAAATAGTACAAATACTATAGAATGATATGGAATCTCACTATTTATATGTGAAATTAAGAAATTATGAATTAAAAAATAAAAACCAGGATGCTTGTTTTCAATTCTTGTCTACCCAAAAAAAATGTAGTTTTCTTTACGGAAAAATTTGACTCGAAAACTGTTTAAAAAAATTTCTTGTATATGAAACAATAAAAATAAATAATTTGAAGTACAAGTATAAAAAAATAAGTACAATTTTTTGTTTATTTTTACTAGGGTAGACAAAAGTTGGAAAGAAGCACGCCCTTCGTAGGGAAGTATAGAGTAAGAAACAGGTTCGTACCTGTGATATAGGAAACCGAGCGTGTTTAAACTGGAGCACCAAGTGTCGTAACGTTAATTAGAGATATCGGTTCTGTAATGATACCGTAAGGCAGTTTTTCCAGCCCAGTTAGAAGGGATTAATTTCTATTTATTATTTTATGTTAAATTGTTGCGTGTTTTGACGTTCACTTAGAAAACATTATACAACAACTTGCAATATGTTTTCTCCAGTATTTTATTTTTACAAATGAACCAAAATTGGTATTAGCTATCTTAATATTGAAAATATAATTTGAAACAAATACGAACTAAAAGTATTTGTTGGTTCTGATCAAATTTATTATTTAATAATTATTTGTGAGTCAAGGACGAAAAATATTTTGTTTTTGGACTAGTGTATACCATTGCGTCCAATTATGACAAGTATTACAAAACTCAAAATCGTCCAGAAATGCTGTTTGTCAGCCTAGGCCGGCAAAATGTAGGAATGTCAACTTAAATATTTTAGCATTACATTCTGTCAAAATTTCTAATTTTATTTTATTGGAAATGTAAAACATTAATTAAAACAACTATTTTTGATTTCTCATTCATATTGTACTAGTCTTGTATGATTATGATTACGCTAATTGTTGAAAAATATCAATTCACATTCATTTTACTTTTTAGGCAGAACAAATGTCACTAAATTTTAAGATTGCAACAAGTGAATTATTTATATATCCAACTGAATCGAAAATGTTACCAACATAAAAACTTATAGTGTACAAAATTTTTATTAGTAATAATATTTCTTTAATAAATTAAAAGTGTCATCGGCGAAAAAAATCTTGTACCTATATCACACGCCCAGAAACTCTTTGCAATATAAAGTCGCTCTTGTAAAAGTTTTGTTATTGGACTACTTATAAAATAACTATTATCGTACAAGTCCGAAAAGTAGTTATCTGCTTAAAAATCAACTTTTCATTCAAATATCTTAACCAAAAAATGTCAGTTTTTCACAAATTCTAATAAAAATTCTATTTTTGAAAAAAAAATAATTTAATATGATGAAAGAATTATTGCTTTTCTCTCACATTTTTTCAATTCTAATTGACTTCTGTGAAAATTATGATAGTTATAAATTAAGTTTTTCTGTTTTTAATAAGAATTTCTCCAATATCATTGGCAGACTTCCTGAATTGACTTATAAATTCATTTCAGTAATAATTACTCATTTCTTTCTTGAATAAATCTTAACATTGCCTTAAAAGTACTCCGTAACTTTCTACCTACTTATAATATTCTTCATATTCTTAACTTTTTGCTTGCTTAGAAATTACAGACGCCGTAGATAATGATAACATCTGTAATATCTATTGCAAAATATAACTTGTTTTAACAAATTTATCGATGATTCCTTGAAAATTCCGCAGAATAAAATGAAGATAAATTAAAATTAATTACAAATGAACTCATGGTACACGAAACAAATCAATGCTAATATAGTTGTTGACTACTGCATCTTACCTTATATTGCAGTCATAAATTATTGTTGTCTTTCTAAATCATGATGCGTTGCCATGACAACTGTTGTTCACACCTAGTAACAGTTATTTATTTTAAACTTGCAGTTTATTAGTTATGTTTTAAATAGAAAATTAATGCATACATCGTTCTGAAAACCATGGAAAATAGTTATTTGTGCTGCTAGTTAGAAAAGTTGTTCTTTTCTAGTCCGAAGGATATGTGTTCTTCTTGAGGACCAAAAAACAAATTTACTACCATGTAGCACACATTATTTTTTATCCTGCACAACAAAACAACATAATAAAATAATATAAACATCATACGAAAACTTAATAATTTGCCATTTAACTTAATATCAATAAATTTGTGAAATTGATTACAAATTAGAAATAGAATAAGAACAAAAAACAAACATTTTATTTTGACATATAAATAAGGTTAGCAATTCTGTTCTATTATTTACAGAATATATAATAAAAATACCTTGAAACTATAATGTAAGTATCAAAATTGTCTCAAGTTGTGTAGGATAAAAAATAATTTACTATAATTATTCATCAATAAAGTTGCGTATCTAAAATGCAAGTAAACTCTTGAAACATAATAATCCTAAAGCCCTTTCTATCAATTACTATCAAAGAAATATAATAAATAAGAGAGAAAAGAGAAAATAGCAACCATGAAAAAAAATTGAAAAAACGAAACAACATTAAAAAAAGTTGTATGTCTAAAATGCAAGTAAAATCTTAAAACATATTACACCTTAAGCTCTTTCTACTATAAATGTTGTGTGGTACAAAATAATATGATAAATATAGAAAACAGGAAAGTAAAAAACAAAATCAAAAAAACACCTAATTGAAATGTAAGCGCATAGAGCTTATTAAACCTATAATTCAAGTTTCAACTTTCCTTTATATTTTTATCCTGGAAGAGGCTACCGCTATATTTGGTAACATCCTGTAGATTTAAAGAAGAAACATTGAACAAGTCAGATCATTGGTCCAACTAATTAGACTGATATAGAGTCTTCCGTATACATTTATAATTAATATAGTCGGTAGACTTTGTAATTTAATATAATTTAATATGCAATAACATTGCAAGGTGTAAATAGGGAAGTCAATATTCTAATTAAGAATATTAATTACTTTTAGATTCAAATTGATAAATATTTAAAAAAAATGTAAGACCGTTTATAATGACAACATTACCTAGTTATTGAATTTACATTTGGAAAATAATTGATCATAAAAATAAAAGAGCAAGATATTTAGGAATGTTATTATAAATCAATACGAAACATATTTTCTTAAGTATAATTTTATTTTTTAAATAATATAAAAACAGCAATTTTGATTATTTAAATTCCAATCCAAACATATATATTTAATTTTATTTCCAAAACAAAATTTATTCTGACAAATAAATGCATATTTCTCCAAAGTAGAATGGGGTCTGACATCTATTAACAATATAAACAAGTATAAACAACATAGTTTAAACGTGTCTCATCAAAATTGTTTAGCGTAAATCGGACAAAATCAATACTTGATTTATAGTTTAAACAATTCCCATAGATGGCAATACTGATATTGATTTTTGATCACATATTGCAAAATAAATCGATATTATTGATTTTTTCAACAATTAAATGATATTGATTAATAATATTTTGGTATAATTTATATCAATATATGACTAATGTTTTAGTAATAATCTTAAAATTAATAAAATTATAATTTTTATTGTGAATAGTTTAAACATGTCTTTGTAAACTTTTTGAGAGTAAATCGGAGAAAATCAATACCTGATCTCTAGTTTAAATAATTTACATAGATGACACTACTGATATTGATTTTTGATCATATATTGCAAAATAAATTGAAATTTAAATATTTGAATATGACTAATGTTTTGTAATAAAACTAAGATTATTAAAATTATATAATTATAACGGTAACTATACATTGATTTTGATAATGTTTTGGTAATAATATTATTTTATAATAATCTTAATAGTTTGGTTTATTAAAATTACTATGTTAAAATATATATACTCAAATCAATTAGTCTTCGTACACCAATATAAGACAAAAATAATCTACATTTTTATCAGTCTTTTATTAAGTATATTCACTGGCTATATTAATAAATAAAATAATGTATTGACTTCTTAATTTTTCATAATGAAATCGAGACAAAAAAATTATATCTATTATAACAACTAAGTACGCCAATTTAGTCTCCGTACACCTTTAAATTATATAGAATCAACGATCTTTTGGAACGCTATTCATTAGAATTACTTCCCTTAAACGGTTTGCCATATTTCCCTCTAATTTTCTTGGAGTTTAATAGTCAATTTTACCCCATTCTTCTACCATAAATGTAGTAGTTCTTTCATATTCTTTGAGCGTCTTATTTTACACATTTTTTAAAATAAATCACAGAGATGTTCAATGGGCTTCATATCTGAAGACTATGGAGGCATTTTTAATTGTTGTCTCCAATTGTACGATAAGTATTCTAGCAATTGACGTGTAGTATATGTAAGGTCATTATCTTGTTGAATGATATAAGAATCCCTTAAACTCTATTAAAATATACAAATTCAGTTGGTCCAATTACCATCAATAAAAATGTAGTTTAAGTATCCTTCTATGTTGGTTTATCTGAAACAATGATTGAGTTCCAGAAAGTTTCAAGGTGGCTTATATATTTCAAAAACAAAGCGCAAAGATTTTATGTATGTCTATTACAATTCGGATATACAATAATATAATAACAATGGCCCGTATTACGAGCTAACTTTTATAATAAAATTGCGATTTTAACGCTCACTTTTACATCAAAATCTTTTGTAAAAACAAATGTCAAAATCGCGACTTTATTATAAAAGCAAACTAGCTCACATTTATAATAATGTGATTTTAACTTTCAATTTTAGGTAAGATTATGATGTAAAAGAGGGCGTTAAAATCGCGATTTATTATAAATGTGAGCTTGTAATACGAGCCTATATTTTTTTACAATGTACTAATTTTATTTCTTTTATGTCTACATTTTCTTTTTAACTACATTTCTCTGTATTTCTTACACTAATAATTCTATTTTTCTGTTTATTGCAATCCATAAATCATCTTGTGTGTTTCATGCTTTCTACGTTTCTTCTGCTTGGTAGTAATCGATACATTTCTTGCTCATATCTGTCTTACATTTCCAGGTAAAAATATTTGATTTATGTAAAGGTGAACCGGTGCTGGTGCTATAAATTCTAGACCAGGTGGGCATCTTTTAGCTATTTTTTCTGCATCTACTGATTTCCATAGTAATTAATTTATATTCTAGCATTTATTTGCATGCTTTCTTAGCAATTTATGATCTTGTTATTTGCTACATAAATTTATGTAATTGTGGCTTATTTCAACGTACAAGATCATAGTTTTGTTTGAGAAAAGGAGGGGAAATCGTTTACAACATTGACCTAATTTATATTTGTTTTTATTGTAATTAAATCTACGAGTATATACTTATTCGAACCATTAATAAATATGTATAAATTAAATCATGGGAAACAACTATTAACAATTAAATTTTTGGGCCCCTTTTTACAATCCATTTTGCGACGCTTATGACTTTGTATCTATTCATGAACAACCCTTAAATAGTAGGGATACAATGGACCAAATGAAGTCTGAAAATAAAGTCATTGTTGCAATTTTTTACATCAGTAATAAAGACCTGAATTGTTATTATTTTAAAGAATTATTTTACCCCCTTCCATTTTTAAGTAACTGACACCCTAAAATGAGTGTCAAATACACCCTTAAAAATATTACCACTGAATTCCTCGCATCAAAGTACTTATATATATACAAATTTTCAATTAAAAATTCCCACTAGTACAGGTACAATTACAAATTGAATATCAGCCAATAGAAATCCATCTGACCAGTAAAAATGCGCGTCTTGGGATCCTGAGATGCTAGCACTGAGTCCTGCTCTGCGGGGCGCCGGGACGGTAGTGGGTCTTCGGACCTCCGCCCCGCCTGGTGGTCTGGTTAGACCGCCTTCCAGGACATCTTATGCCCTGAAGGTGATCTAGTTCAGCCGGTCGGGAATTGGAGCACATTCTGGAGCAGATTTGGCTGCTCTGGATTGTGCTCTGATTTCAGTGGGTCACGAATTAGAGCACTCTGAAGTGTTTGCTCTAATTCTTGATCTGCTGAAACCAGAGCACATTCCGGAGCAGTTCTGGCTGCTCTGGATTGTGCTCTGGTTTTAGTGGGTCAGGAATTAAAGCACTCAGTTTGCTCTAATTCTTGATCTGCTGAAACAAGAACACATTCTGGAGCAGTTTTAGCTGCTTTGGATTGTGCTCTGATTTCAGTGGGTCAAAAATTAGAGCACTAAGAAGAGTTTTCTCTAATTCTTGATCTGCTGAAACCAGAGCACATTCTGGAGCAATTTTAGCTGCTCTAGATTGTGCTCCGGTTTTACTGGGTCAGGAATTAGAGCACTCAGAAGTGTTTGCTCTATTTATCGGCCTACTGAAACCAGAGCACATTCTGGAGCAAATTTGACTGCTCTGGATTTTGCTCTGGTTTCAGTGGGTCAGGAATTAAAGCACGAGTTTCTTTCAGTATTTATTTTTATTGTAATATAAATATAGAATGCTAGAATTTTATAGTTTTATTAAAAATAATATAAATATTTATTTAAGAAAAGTTCACAGATACAAAATTTATACATAGTAAATTCAGTATTAATTTGTTTAACACAGGCCATTTATTTCTCTTAAAATGATACAGTCCACTTGGAATTAACCTCTAAGCAACCGAACCCACCATAAAAAATTGTAAACCCCACATAAGTCAGTTTCATATATCGCTTTATACAGCTATAATAAAATTAGAATTTCTCATTATCATAATTCCGTCTAAGTCCAACCCTGTGGTCGTTACAAGCGAAATACCTCTCTGGAATTCTTATCTCTGATAACTGATTTAATTATGAAACCTAACTCGCTGTTAGATACATCACATTCTTCTATATTAGCGTAGGCTATTTAGATCGTAGCGCGCTGAAACAAAAGCAGGCAAGATAGCAACGCCTGGTGTGAGGTCTGGTAACTATAGTCACAGATACGTTCAGATGGTTGTGTAGTTTATGATGCGTATTGTGAGATTAATAAGACGATTTAAATACGTGTATAGTGATTAACTTTGACTTTGCTTATGTAGAAGAAAGAAAATAACTCGTGCAGTAAGTAGAAATAGTTATTTGTTTGTTTATTGTTATAAAATCAATGTTTAAATATGGCTATAAGTACATACGCATTAAAACAGAATTCTTCGCTTGTTTTTATATAAAATTTACAATCTATTACTCCCAAATTTTCTTTGTTTCGTTTTACTCAAACATAATATTGTTTTATAAAAGCAATAGTAATAATGAAATATGTTATAAACGAGGTCAATAAACTTATTCATTTGTTAATTTATATAGGTATCTAATATTCACAAATTTGTTGTTCAAACCTCTTACGTAAGGTTTTGATTATAGGAATACATAACATTTATTCGTACAATACATTTATTGATACTTATAAATCCTCATATATGTATTTATAAATATATATTTCAACTTTTATTTTACGAATTTCAATGAAAATAGAAATTAGGCATATATAGATAGATACATTAACATGCAGGTACAAAAATAGAAAATTTAGTTCTTTATTCCCTTTACATATAATAATAACACAGTTATTATTACATTTATTATAGATACACAGTATTTCATATTTTACAATTCAAAAAATTTTATTGTCAGCATTATTTCTATCGTTTATCTGTTTATAATTAACAATTTTGTTGACGTAACTTAGTAACGCACCAAATTAAATCCTTGGTATTGTCTTTTTTATTTATTTTTTGTTATAGAAGTATTAAAAATTTATAATTTAATTGTATATTTTTATGCAAGATTTATAAGACGGTATATTGTCCCACTAATATAACAATACATCGTATAAAACGAGTATAATATCCTATTTTTTATACCTTGCTTCACTTATTTATTAAAAATCTGAAAATTTTCAATTAAAAAATAAAATATTAAATCTAGGAATATATAAATGTGAACTATGGTAACTGTTCAATGAAGTTGAGCACATTTATCTGCCAAAATGCAATTGAAATATTATGTAAATATTTATAAATCTATACATTATGAGTTATGAAATTTTAATATTCTCGTTTTATAGTTTTCGTATTCGTTAAATATCCACTGTTATTTTCTTTTTACATAAATAGCTAATGTATTAACATTTTTTTTTTAAATAAAAATTTGTCTACATCCAGCATTGAAATATTGGAATATAGCATAAGATAGACAAAGAAATCTGTATCCATGACAACGAGTAGGTAAAAGAAAACACCTAAGTCGTACGTAGTAGATGCCAGAGCACTTTCTCTTGCTACAGTTTAGAATTCTTTGCAGCACTGACCGCTATGTATTGCTTGAAGTTTAATTAATTAGCATCAGGATTGTTAATGTATACGACGCGTGTAGAAGAAAATCATTTACACAAATGCATTAAAGTTTTAACAGTTAGGGATATGCGATAAGAAGAAAATATCAATACTCAGGTTTTCATTATCGCATAAAAATTAACGATATTAGTATCGAATCAAAACAAAAATATCAATACTTTTAAAAACCACAAGCAGCAATTATCTTCAAATAATGTTAAAGTATTTGTAAAATGTGAGAGTTCAGATTTATTTATTTATTTATGCTATTCTTAATATATTTTTCTTTTTTACTGCTTCTATTTATTTCTTATAGTCATTTATCCATTTTCTTCCTTCTTCATTTCATTTTCTTTATCACCTTCTATACTTCGTTCTTTTTTAACCTTTTCTGATTCGAAATAATCAGTAATTTCATGCTTATATTTTTCTTTTCGAGTTTCTTATATTTTTACAAAAATATTTTACTGGTTTCAAGATATGTTTACATAGACAAAAGTAAGCAGGGTAACTATGTCATAATTATATACCATGTAATTTGGACAAGTTAGTATGGTAATAATTTTACCGTAAACAATTGTCAAAATAATGTGAGACAATTGTCATATCATGCAAACCATACAAACTTGATCACGAAATCGTTACTCACAAGAGAACTTTTTAAAATAATATTTATTAATAATGTGAAACCAGTAAACTATTAAACAACCACAGATGTTATGAATCATACCAGACCTTAAGTGTCTTAAAATCCTCGCTCTCCGAGATCGGAATTCAATTGACATCTGCGGCTGTTATGATACTCATAATTATCCTAGGTATGTTATAGCTATTATTCTATCATCAGATATTGTTTGTCAAATTAATTTTCAACAATAGTAATTTTGTTTTCTGACGACATATTAATTAAAAATTTTATTCGAGATGTGTTTTAAAGTCCTGCTCATTTTCTTGCTTCCACTCTACTATAATAATCTTTTTTCTCTTTGGTACATAATGTTTATTATAACGTATTCCTTTTTTAACTCTTCAAACTCTATCAAATAGTTGTACAAACATACAACAGCCAGTTTCTTCTCCATACGCAGAAAATATCTGTTGCTCTATTTCTCCAACTGCGGTGCGTTTTTGTCGCGTGTTACTTTCATCTCATTCGTTTGTTTATTTATCGCTGCGTTGTTGTTTTGCTGACGTGACAAATGCTTGTAATGATCAATCATTTATGCACGGTTCAGGGAATCTCTTTCACTTTAATGGAAATATTTTTACTGTGCCTTTCCTTGCGGTTCATTCATATTATAGTACTCCATTCATTATTGTTATTATTGTTTTATGGACTTTTTGTAGACATAATCATATTTTGTGTTTTCTATTTACTAATTACAATTGTTTTGTTTGTTTATGTGTATTCTTTGTTTCCTTATATTTGCTTTGGTGTTTTATTTCTTATTTTACTTTCTTCTATTTACTTTTCTTTTTTGGAATAATTATTCTTGTAGTTTCTCTTCAGTTTTTCTTCTTTCTCTTTTTGTAGTGCGTATAATCTTATAATTTTACTGAATACTTAAATTTAATTATTTTATCGCATATTTTTTTGTTTATACACATTTTCATTATTTCTTTCTTTATTTGTTCATAATTTAATAATATATACAGTACTTACTCACAATAATAAAACTAACATTAAGAAACAAATATACATTTACATACGTACATACAAATTTATATTTGGCAATAGTTGTTTTTCAATTAAACTTTTAATTGCAATGTTGAATAGTTTATTTGACATTTTATTCCGAAATCATATTGTCCATTTAAAGAATTCTTCAAATTTTAGTAATATTGGTGCAACTAGCTACACCAATTAGTAATTCGTAGACTAACTGCCTTGGAAACCCAATCAACATTAAAACACATCAGATTGTTAAAAAAATAAACAAATTGGCATCTTAATCCTCGTATAAGTGACAATAATCCATGAAATACTCCTAAGTATATTGCACAATAAACGTAGCATGATTGTCTGAGGTGAGGTATAGTTAGCGTAAAACAAACAAACCGTAATTTTAGTTTAAGATGACAATTGTGACGGCAGTTGGGTTGGTTCAAACATTGCGCCTCATAAAATAAATCAAACTGCAAATGACTGTCGTGAACAAAGCACGATCACTCCGGGGTACTCTTCATATTGATTTCAGACTATTCAAAGGGATAAACATCATCTTGAATTATTGACATTAGTCGATAGAAATTATATATTATATAATGCAGATATGGTGGACAAAAAAGTATTTACACATTAGGTTAAATTAGGGATTTTATACTACTTAGATATTAAAACAACATCAAATAGTTTCTGAAAAGCTGTCTTCATCTGACGTCACAAAATCTTAAAAAATTCTGTCATTATGATAACCTTTAAGTTTAGTGACTTATAAATTATAAGACATTGTTTGTTAGTTCGTATTATAGTAACTACGTTATAAAACCTTCTCTACACCTTTTTTTTTATTAAATGTCATTTTGAAATGTCAACTGTCAAAAAAACTTTTACATATTTTGTACAATGATTAGAAGATATTGGATAATTACCTAAGTAACTTAAGACGTAATGAGTAAATGTCACCAATTTAATGCAATGTGATACGAGGGACTACCCATCATAATAAATATTGCATAGGCCTGGACCTAATATGGAGCCCTGTGGGACACCACTTGACATGTAATATGTTCTTTGATTGTACGACATACTTCTGTCCTTAAAGTTTTCATTATTTACTGGCACTTTATGAATGAGGACCATAACACTTTCATGTTAAAATAAATTCATGGTATACACAAATAGATGACATTTTATATACATTTAATTTGATGTCTATATTTTGACTACAGAATCGTAGGATTGTATAGATAAAAACATTTATTTCATACTGTATCGTATTTTCATGTTTACAATTGTGATTTCAATCCGGTAAATGAGACTTTACGGTATTATATATATTTCCATAAATTATTATTTATTAGTCTTTTAAATGAGTTTAAAATATTTTAACATTCGTATAAATTGTGGTACTAAATTTGACAGCGTTTTTCCTCTGATATTTTTCAATGACAACTAAATTTTTTATTTAAAATAAAAAATGTGATATAGTATGAAATAAAAAGTTGTACGTCGTATGTCCGTACTCATTTTGAAATTCCTGAATCGACTCCTTCGTCGCCTCGTCCGGAAACATGTTATTCGTACCGTAAAAACTCATTTACCGGACTTATAACGTAAATTACTATTACTAGAACTTATTTTCCTGCCTCTTCATTGTGCTTACAATTGTTATATTTTTTTATCTTGGAAGACAAGACCTATCTTATTAAAATTATCCTTATTATAGTCACATTCTGGTAATTTGCTATTTCTTCTTTTTCTTGTCTCTTATTCTTTCATTTATATTTTGTAATTTTTCTATTTTTCATATAAATTTTGCTTCTACTTTATATTCTTTTACTCTAAAACATCACAGCTATCTTATTATAACTAAACCTATAGTTGTCACATTCTGAAAATTTACTTCTTCTTCGTTTTCTTTCCTCTTCTTCTTTAATTTTCATTCATATTTTATAATTATTCTTTTTTCATTATTTTGCTTCCATTTTATATTCTATTACTTCTGTTATAATTATACTCAATGTTGTCATATTTTGATAATTTTCTATTTTTCTTCCATCTACTCATTCATCCATTATCCACTTTTATATTCTATTTTTTTTATACTTTTTACTTTTATATTCTTTTCTTACTGTACTCACATTCTGTTGATTACCTCCTTCTCGTTTTTAATTTCCTCGCCCATTTCGTCCCTCCCCCGCTCTGCCCCTGCGCATGCCTAGAGTGGGTGTGGTCCTACAAATGGCAGCGTGAGTTATGGTGGCTGCGTTATGCTCTAGCGATACCAGTAACAGTAACAGTACACGAGTTATATAAACCGAGATTTGACATTTAGCTAGCGAACCTGATTTGTCGGCGAATTGTTGTATGGAGGTTACGGGGAAATGGGAGGTGGTTCTCGTTTGTAAATAGTGTAATGGAAAAATGGTACATATTTTACATTCCTACAGAGAAATTATATATGCTATTATTTAATATTCAATATATAAATCCTGAGGTGGCAGTTTTTCCTTTATTAATATCCAAATCTGCCACGAATTGAATTGGAACATTTTTTTTTTATAAATTTTTACGTCTAATAAATGCTGCTTGTGGTAATAATTTCATTACCAAAAATGTTACATATTTTACATTTCTATGAAGAAATTTTGTAATCTATTATTTAGTATTCAATCTACAAATCCTGAGGTGGCACTTTGTCGTTTATTAATATTCAAGTCTCCCATTAATTAAATTGAAACATCACTATTTTTTTATATATATAAATTTTACGTCTAACAAACACTGCTTGTGGTAATAATATCATTACCAAAATCCCATAAAACAATTGAATACACTCTTCCTTGAAGAAATTGGCATACCCAGTATAGGGTAACAACCCATGTGTGATATTTATTGTCATATTACTTTACATTTATCATTTTTTCCCTCTACATCTTTTTATCTGCTTTTATCCAAGTCTATCTTTGTAATTTTCTTATGTATTTCTTTTTTATTCATCTTTCATAAGTTTTGACCGCTTTTCTTATTTTCTTTCTCAATTTTTTCTCTTTATGAGATAATGTGGATAACCTCACCAGAACCTACGGACATGACAATTTTTGCATTTTTTTTAGTATGATACATTAAAACGATATTACATAACATATATAAAATAAAAAAATAATTACATAATACAGAACAACAAATTAGATATTGTAGGTTCAATTTAATAAAAAAGTTCACCTAATTTTTTGCAAGATCTCATTGTCTACATTTTTATTTATTTTTTTCTATACTGTTTGTTTATGTCTTGTATTTTAAAATTTACTCATCTTTACCCGAATCTATCTATATTTTATAGTTTTTTTTATATCTTTTACTTATTTCTTCTTTTTTTATCTATTATATTGTCCATATTTTCAGTCTTGTTATTACTTTTTTTATTTATTTCTATATTCTTTTACTCTGAACTTTCCCTGTTCTTAATTTTCTAGCTTCACTTACTATTTTCTTCCTTTGGTGTTTTAGCTGTTTAATTTCCTATTTTATTCCAAATCTTATTTTATCTTTTTTTCTATTCTATTCCACAGGTTTTCCTTTTCTCATCTTACAATCATCTCTGACTATTCTTCCCTTTTTTCTATTCTCTCTCCATCTGCCTCTACTCTACTCTACCCTACTCTACTCTACAATTTTTCCTCCGACCACTCCGACCACTCCGACCACTCTGAGTACTCTGCCTGCTCCTAACTGCACTCGTACATCACGTGTCCCGATAGTCGTATCTCATAGAATGCATCGCCTGTGGCGGTCATTCCAGTTGATGCCTGATACATTCTATTAATTGCGCGTCCAATACTCCAAGTTCATTACACACCAATTAAAATGCGAGCGCCTGCCGAGGTCTAGCGGAAAAACTCTGCCCTCCAGACAAAGCCAACTGGCTCACAATTTGCATCCAACATCGGCTTTATGGTGACTATCATTCATTTATTAACTACTTCTATTTTCCCATTAACTTTGTGTTATAATTCCTTGTACATGTAATAATGTGAATGTAGTTCAAACTACATATTTTGGATGTTTAATCCATAAAAATGTTATTTATAATTTTAAAATGATAATGTCTTGATAATTTCAAAAGTTTACTTGAGACGACCAACTCCCTTTGAGTTAAAATTCATCCCTGTTTCTTTATTATCTTCATTTTATTGGGCATCTTCTCCTTCGGCATGTAAATAGGTCAGTCTAAAAACCTCTAACGTGCTTCAACCTTACAACCCTAAGATTTCACCAAAAAAACAAAGTTGCGGTTTTTACCAGGTATTTTAAAAGGTTTCCTGTCAATGGTAGATGGTCAGAACGAATTTTGAAACAAGTCAACAACGATGATAAATAACATAATTATGTATTTTTTTAAATGGATCTGGCGTTTTATTAAAATTCCAAAAAATAGAAGTGTTCTACCAATTGTCCCGTTAATTAGAACGTTCCAGGATAGGACAAGTCTCCACCCACTTAATTGGACGTTGCTTATTAAAGATTGTCTAAACCTTGTAACTCACCCGCTTTATGAATCCATAGAATCTTACGGCAAAACTTCAGTTCAAGGTTTTGTCTAACCTGAACCTAGTATATAGACAGAGGATTTATAAAAATTTTAAAATATTCTATTCTAACTATTCGGACATCTGCGCCGATAAAATTTTCAAAAAATACGCTAAGCTAGTCTAACATGAACTTAGTATTCAGACAGAGGGTTTATAAAAATGGACTGGATTTTACGTTTTGGAGACCTTTTTTGGTGCTATGTCCAATATGACCTATGGACGTAACAAGTCTCCACCCGCATAGTTGGACGTCACGTGTTGAAGAATGTCTAAAGGTTGTAACTAACCCGCTTTATGAATCCGTACAATCTTACGTTTTGGAGACCGTTTTTCGAGCTATGTCCAGTATAAACTACGAACGAAACAATTCTCCACCCGCTTAGCTGATTGTCAGTTATTGAATTTTATCTAAAGGTTGCAACTAACCTGGCTTATGAACTCGTTAGAACCTTATGTTTTGGATCCCTGTTTTCGTGCTACGTCCAGTACAAACTACGGTTGGAACAAGTCTCCACTCGCCTAGCTAGTTGTCACTTATTAAAAATCATCTAAAGTTTGCAACTAACTCACCTTATGAACCCGTTAGAATCTTTCGTTTTGAAAAACTTTTTTCGTGCTATGTCTAGTTGGAAGCCAGGATAGGACAAGTCTCCACCCGCCTAGCTGGTTGTCATTTATTAAAGTTTATGTGAACGTTGCAACTAAGCCGTTAGACTGTTGGGTTTTGGAGCCGCCTAGGTGGACATCACTTATTGAAGATCGTTTAAACGGATAGGACAAGTCGCCACCCGTCTTGATTGTCACTTATTCAAGCTTATCTAAACCTTACAATTACCCCATTACAACCTCCCATTTCGAACCCCAGTATCCACTCCATCCAGCACTCACTCCAGTCTCCCTCACCTCCTCCCGCGTAGCTGGTCATGGCTCGCCCGGGGCAGGCAGTTTGGCCTAGTTGTAACAAGGAAGCATCGGCGGTGCGATTGTGCGCGAGATAGGCGGCTGATCACAGGGGCTGGGTACTCGGCCGGCATTAGTGAGTGCCGCGTGGTCATTCTACCGTGCATTGCAGGCCCGCACTCAGGAAGAGATTCATACTCATAGTACACTATATTGTTAGGGCAATCCAATCATGACTTTAGTTAAGCATCAATTCCGACAAATATTATTTATTATTCTATTATTTTAACTTACTTTAATTATGGTAGATAAGCAGAAATAATTCTGCTTCAATCAATGGTAAAATATGATTCTTCTGAGAAATAAGATGTTTCTTGGCTGGGTGTTGATATGAAAATATAATATGGTTACTAGAATTCAGCCACTTTTTATTGTATTCACACTCGACCGTTTCGACCCCACATGGGTCTTCTTCAGGAGTTGAATTTAAATAATTATGGTGTTAATATTGTGATGTACGTTTAATAGCACTATTTAAATAAAAAATTAAATTACTGTTAGATCTGTGGTTCCAAACTGACAATGTATTCAAATGATTCGAATTCATCCATAAGCTTTCAGTTGTAGAGACTATACACCACAAAGATGATATTCTCATCTTTATAGAATAATACTAAATATTAACTATATCCTATCTCAATTTCATATTCTTATGTACTTTTTCTTCGTTCTTGTTGTTTCTTATATTCTGATCTTATTTCTCTTACTACAAATAATTTCCTTACTCTTCTCTATATCAGCTTACTAATTTTATGTAATCTAATTTTTTTTTTTTAATAATCCACTTTAAAGGTCTTGGGATCGCACTCTTTTTTTAATAATAATGATGTTTATTTCCGGTACAGTAAATACAGTATGGAAACGTTAGGTACAATAGATTTTATTATATTATATGATGGTCCATATGGAATAAATTCAATTACATGTTAAGAAAATTCATCCAGAGTTGAATTAAACGAAATGTGAAATTTGAGGTTTAAATTAGCGTTACCAATTAAATAAATTATCTATATGATTGAATGGTTCTAAATCCTCTATAAGATGTAAGGTACATGCACCCCTAGAAACAGATAAAATTCTCTCGATTTCTGATTTTAAATTGGATATCATAGTTTTTTCTCTATTCTTACTGTTTCTTTTATTCTGACTCTTTTCTGTTCTACTACTGTTTTTATTTTTTTCTAGATCTTCCTATTTTCTTCTTTCGTATTTCTCTTACTACAAACACTTTCTTTTCTATTCTCTATATCAGCTTACTAATTTCATCTCTTCTAGTTTTTCTCTTAATTTTTCATTTTAAAGATCTTAGGATCCCACTTTAAAAGTTTTAGATTTACACCACACTCATATCAAGTCAAAGTTTTGTAACAAACCTTTCAACTTCTAACCTTCCCAACCCAGTTGTCAACCGACTCCCAATGTCGAAACCTCAACAATACGTGTCTAAACTTGCCATCACCATGGCAACCCAAATCATTAATCACTCTTCTTATGTTACCCAACGTTACGCAATCCGAAATGCTCCTTGTGTCTGGTGATAACGAAGATGACATTGATGGGAAACATTTGAATATCAGACTGTCACGGCACTCTAGCTGATGCTGATGTATAAATCATGCGAGGAATTGTATCATTCATTCCTCAGATTCAATTAACATGAAATGATTTATTGTACGAGAGATTAAGGTGAAATAGCATATTGAATTACATTTGAAGAAAATGTAAATATGAAGTTTACAATTATTAATTTTAAATTACACCATACAAAAAAGTAAATTAATGGAATTTTTTACCTAATTTACATGAGACGTATATATATATATATATATATATATATATATATATATATATATATATATATATATATATATATATTAAGGTTTTCATGTAACATTACAAATTCCAAGCTAACAATGGATTTATAACCTTCTTGTACTGATATACTAATGCTGATGATGAACCCAATTTGAGGTTTGAAATGTCCAATTTGGAACTCAAAAGCCCAATTCCTGCATTATTTTTCTTTTATTCTCTTATTCTGGCTTTATTTGTCTGTCATTATGATATTTTTATTTCTTTCATCTCACTTATACTTTACATATTTTAATATCATTACTTATTCTTAAATTATTACAATTAGTATATTTTATCTTTCAATTAATTTTCTATTTCTTATCTCCTTTTAGTGAATCTCATATTTGTTTAATGTTTTTTCTCTTTCTTACATTTTAAACATTTTAATTTGCATTCTATATTGTTCTGAAATTCTTACAGTTACTATATTTTATCTTTGATTTTATTTTCCATATCTTATCTTCTATTATTTCAACTCCTATTGTTTCATCTTACATTTCATCTTTACATCACCTTCTTACTTTACTTTAATTTCTATTAATTACCTTTATTTTGTTACAAATAACTCATAAATTTTATTTTTCATATTTTATCTTCTTTTATTTCCTTTTCTATTTTTTTCATCTTACACTTTATCTTTACATAACCTTCTTACTTTACTTTAATTATCATATATCAATATAAATGCCGTTTTAGAGTTTTATTCCTAAATCATTTTTCCAATTAATTATTTTTCTTATTTTCTTCTTTCTTCATTCTTTTCCTTAATATTTATCTTGTTCAGATACTATATTTTCCTATTTTCTATTCTTTTTTTTGTCTTCATTTCTGTACTGTGTAGTACCAAAAATGGTGCAAGATCTTGTACAATTTATTTCTTCATTACCTAATCATTAATTGAAAGTATACTTATACCTAAATTTTTCTGTTTTATCTTTTCCTCTATATTTATCTTCCTCAAACACTACACTCTCTTATTTTCTTTTCTCTTCTCTCTTCATTTCCTCCTTCATACCTACTGCTACACTTCTTCTATTTATTCCTTTCTTCTTGTTCTTCACGCACGTATTCTATCACCGCGTGACGAAGTCACGTGTTTGGTGGAATGCAGTACACCCGCACAGATATAGACAAGCGAGGAAATATGCACTAGTACTAGTACGATGTACTAGGTACTAGGTCCTCACTAGCTTCAGTTTGCTAACGGTTCCGGAGCTCGTGCTAAAGGGTCAAGAGGTGACACGCGTCTAACAGGGACGAACTCAGGGGGAAAGGGAATTTATTTATTTTTGTATAAATTTATTGTTATGTATACTATGTATACTAAAGAGCAGGGTTGGCAAAAATAATGTTTTTTTTTATTTATTTTTTATTTTTAAATATATCTGAGTATTACTGCACTTTATTTATTTAATTATTTTAAAAAGCAATATGAATTTTTTATTTCATAAACGAAAACGAAATTTATACTAAAACCGAAATGATTCATCTGAATAAAACTAGAAAAAGTAATAAACAATTTTTACTTTTAGTTACATATTTAAATTTTTATATTTTCCTTCTGTTATTAAAATGATACAATACCATTTAATTATAGGATATTATATACAGAATACATTTCAGATATTATTAATTGTTTCGTAGCAAATAATTAAAGTTTTGTTACAATTGTTATATTTTTTTATCTTTGATAAAAATCAATGATTTTTATTAAAAAAATCAGATGATTTAAATCATGACTTAAATTCGTGATTTAAATTAAATGATTTAATTCAAGCCAACCCTGCTAAAGAGGCTATGTGAATCATTCAAATATTTTTAATTTAAATTTACATTACATTATAACGTTCTAACGTTCTTTTCCATAAATGCATTTCTTAATCCAAAGTAAATGTTTTGAGTGAGAGACTTCAATGCTTAAATAAGATACAAACCTAATTTTTTATTATTATTATTATGTACTGCGAAGTCGATATCAAACTTTTTGAAATATTGATTTTATCGACTAATCGAAAATCGTCCACTATTTAAAAAAGTGGAAAAAGAAATAATTAAAAAAGTCGAGATAATTTGAAATCAAAAATCAACAAAGTCTAATTAATGGAAAAAGTCAACGATAAAAAAGTTGATATCGAAAATCTAAATTCAATTAATCGATAGTACGCGTTTCAAGAATCGATGGATCGTCTTAAATCAATATATTGACTATTTCGTCAGCCCTAGTACTGTAATTCTTGCCATAATGTAATTAGATCAAAATTTCTCTTTGTAAAAGACAATGACAATCACAATATTAAATATTGTAAATCTTACATTACTGTAGTTAGATTAGAATCACCCTCCGTAAAAATCAATCACAGTTTCTAGTTCAATTAACCGTTTAAATTATATATTAATTTAGTATCCGTTTTTGAGGCCCAAATGCGGTTGCCCCAATTACTGTAATTTATAATTAATTTTACTCTAAGCGGCATTTACTAGACCTCTTGGGCACTCTTGCTGATATGAAGAGTAACCTACACTCTAAATTTTAAATAGTCAATTGTTTTTGGAATCATGATTATATAGTTTTTAATCTTTTGCGTATCAGAACGAAATTAAAAATTCATATACCGTTATTTATTCTCCATTTTTTTTATTCCTTTTTTGTTAGATGCATTGTGTATTAATTAGTATGCATTGGAATAAAGTATATAATTGCAGACCAGTCAGATTGTTTTCTTGTAATAATCATAAAATAATGCTAAAGGCAAGACGTGTAATAAATTTTCAATTAACTAGTGAATAACCGCAAACAGAATAGATATTTCGACACGCCATCAGTTGAGAAGACCACACAACATTTCGAAAAAACGTAAAGTGAAGAGAAATAAGCAAAAACACTAACAAATACTCAAGGCGAAGAAATTTAATTTATTTTTACGCATACATATATTAGTTCCTAACTTTTTCCTAACATCAAATAAAAGTACAGGAATATACAATGCGTTTATGTGAAGTTAAATTGTTTTACGATAAACTCTTAAACTGTAGGTGGTTACACTTTTTTAAACCTCCTTAAATATAATTTTTTTTGGTGGATCAGTCCATGTCTTTCTATTTTTTTTTCTTTTTACTCCTTCTCCTTTTTAATGCTCTTCTCCTTTTTGAAACCAAACCATTTAGTTTTTATGGTTATCAAAGCGTATTTATATTATTTTTTTCTATAGCAGATGTTAAAGTGCAATTTTATCAACTCAAAATAATGGATAAAGTAGCACTTTAACCGCAAGGGTAGATAAAGTAACACTTTAACAGCAAGGGTAGATAAAGTACTTTAACTTTTGTTTATTAGAAGTACATTTCCATAACAACACACACTACTGACATTTTAAAATTGTTCTTAAATAATTATTTAATTTTTCTAATTTTTTTCTCTTCAAAACCTGCTTTAGAAAAAAATAGAATTTTGTACACGACGATAAAATTATATTATCGACTCGCGAAAAATAATTCACTCGCGATTGTATCGCTCGTGAATTAACACTTTCCGCTTGTCGATAAAATATTATTTTATCGTCTTGTAGAAAAAATAACTATTATTTGTTTTTTTTATCTATATTGCTTTATTATCTTTACTATGTCATATGCTTCTAACTCTTATTCAATATCACAACTTATTTTAAATGTATATTCATTTTCTTAAATATTTACTGTTACTAGTATTATTCTTTATCAATACTGATTCTTCTCCATGTCTCAATTGTTTTTTATCTATACTGCTTCATTTTCTTCACTATGTCATATTCATTGTAAATCTTTTTTCAATTTCATAACTTATTTTAAATGTATATTCATTTTCTTAAATTTTTACTGCTCCTAGTATTCTTTATGAATGCTGATTCTTCTTCATGTCTTTTCATTTTATGTTTTTTATCTATATTGCTTCATTTTCTTTGCTCTCTCTCATATCCTTCTAATTCTTGTTCAATTTTATAAATTATTTTCAATCTATATTCATTTTCTCAAATTATTACTACTTCTATTATTATTAGCAGTATCTTTATTTCTGCTATTTCTAGATCTTCTTCATCTTTTTTTGCGAAATACAATACAACAGATCTTAAATTTGTTTGTATTGTTTAATTCTGTTACTTTTTTCTTTATTTCTGTTTATCTTTTTCCGTTATTTGAGAACATTATTTCTAAATATTTGAAACTATTATTCTTATTCTTTTAAATCTTTTTTATCTTTCTTGTATTCTTTTCCCTTCTCCTTAAGTGTCCAAACAATTTGTTGTCTAATTTCATTATTAATCATATTAGTTTCCTGCCCTAATATATCCCAGTAAATAACTTTGCATGAAGATACTTCAATATTCCAACAATATATTCTTTAACTCCATCTTCATCAACAAGAGTATTTAGATTTTTAGTTCTTGACAATTTGCATATATACAATGCGTGTTTCTCAACATAAGTACCAAGGCACTCAATCATATTCCGATCGGTCAACTCATCTGCGTTGCTCTTTGAGTATTGGAACTTGGAACGATTACGCAAACGACCTGGTGTGGTCGGATCAGTTAAAGAGAGCATCTATCATGCGTATGAACGCCAGGATCGTACTCAGGGAAGTTATGGGGTTTACTATTCCTAAATGGAATAAGGCCTGATGTAGCTAAGTTACTTGTTTTGGAACAAGATTTTCTAGCATTTTAGTAGTATACGAGATTGATTTAAAAAATAAAATTGTTTGAATTTGAATTACAATTCAATATTGTCTTCCTCAAGATTACTTCATTGGGAAGCCATACAGTAGTATACGAGATTAATTTAAAAAATAAAATTGTTCGAATGGAATTACAATCCAATATTGTCTCCTTCAAAATACCTTCCTTGGGAAGCCACATAGTACTGGAGACGGTTCTTCCTATCCACATGGCAGTGCTGGAACTCGGATACTGGTCCTTTAGCTGGTCGGTTTCAGCCGTTTAAATGTTTTGAAGTATCCCAAAATAACTTACATTGACATGATTTTTTAATCTCGGCAAAAGGAAAAAGTCACAAGAACTCAAATCAGGCGAATAAGGAGGCTGAGGAGCCACATGAATAATTTTACTGGCCAAAATCCTATTTCTTAAACTATTTTTGCGCCAACGTTTCTCATCCCCAATGAATTAGTCAAAATCTGATGAACGGTGGCGTGTGTGAATCAAATATAACTCTTCCTTAATCAGTCCTAATATCAACCGACGATCTGAATGCACAAGATTCTGCTGTATCTTAGTACATAAAACGTGAAATAATAAATGAAACAAATTTACCTTAATTGCTGAGTAAAATGTCTTTCAAAATCAGTTCCATTAGCAATAACAATAACCATGTGATTCATCGCTGTTCATGCTAATATCATTCAGATTATTACCTCCAATTAAGAAAATAGAGATTAGCACTCAATCTTACATATGATTCATTTCATACATCTACTATATCTTAGTAGATAAAGGTGACATATTAAATAAAACAATTGTAATTGCTGAGTAAAATGTCTTTCAAAATTAGTTCCACCAACAATACCAACCTAGTCCAACCCTGATCTACTCTTCGCTGCAACCGTCTTTTGTTTCATTATTGCCCACGCACTGTGGATGTATTCATCAAAAATGTCACGACACAATGGTACGCAAATGTGAATTTAAGTGTGAAAACTAGAAACATGACTTAGTATTATTATGTCGTTACTGCGGCACGCGTTTCCTAATGGCTCTTGTGCAATATTGCAAATTGCACAGGATTTGTTAACAGCGTTGCTAATTACAGGATTTTCTCACTAGGTGAAACTTTAACTACGTATAACAATATAAATATACATCTTTTAGGTTATCGCTGTTGTTCACGTGTCACACCATATCTGATCTGATGCATCCTTATTTTAGAAAAAGAGAGTTAAATTAATATTGTCGCAAGACGAGACAAATTGTATGACTTCGCTTTGACTACTTAAGTATGTCTTAACGGAGTTCACTGCCAATCTTAAACCATCTAAGCTTTTGGAAGTGTAAAGGGCGAGGTAGCAAGGCTACCCTAAATCCACAGGATTTGTTAATAGCATTGCTAATTACATGATTTTCTCACTAGGTGAAACTTTAACTACATATAACAATATAAATATACATCCTTTGGGTTATCGCTGTTGTTCACATGTCACACCATATCTGATCTGATGTATCCTTATTTTTGAAAAAGAGACTTAAATTAATATTGTCGCAAGATGAGACAAATTTTATGACTTTGCTTTGACTACTTAAGGGAGTTCACGGCCAATCTTAAACCATCTAAGGTTTTGGAAATGTAAAGGGCGAGGTAGCAAGTGGGCTAAACCTAAATCCGCAGGATTTGTTAACAGCGTTGCTAATTACAAGATTTTCTAACTAGGTGAAACTTAACTACATATAACAATATAAATATACATCCTTTAGGTTATCGCTGTTGTTCACATGTCACACCATATCTGATCTGATGCATCCTTATTTTAGAAAAAGAGAGTTAAATTAATATTGACGCAAGGCAAATTGTATGACTTAGCTTTGACTACTTAAGTACGTCTTAAGAGGGTTCACTGCCAATCTTAAACTATCTAAGGTTTTGGAAGTGTAAAGGGTGAGATAGCAATTGGACCAACCCTAAATCTCCACTTCTTAAAATAAACATTTAATCTATTATATACAGTCCGTGGTCAAATAAATAATAAGTGTGACTGACTATTTCTCAGGCTGGTTCAATCTAATCGATTGTACATGTTCAGTTAATCTTGTAGAAATAGTTGTACCAGTCTGACCGATGTACACTTTTCCACAGACGCAAGGAATCTGGTAAATCTCTGAAGACTGAAGAGGGATGACGTCTTTAACTTGATTCAACATATGTCTTATTTTTACATATGGAGAAAACGATATTTTTATGTTCTTGCTCAGGATTCTACCTATCTTTTCTGTGACGATTTCAACATACGGAAGCGAAGCATACACCTTATTTCTATCGTGAGCATTGCCTGTAGAACTTCTTGGTTTTGTGCATCAATTAATTGATGACAATGGGTACATCGGTTAGACTGGTAGAACTATTTCTACAAAATTAACCGGATATCAACGATCGATTAGATTGAACCAGCCTAAAAAAAATCGTCAGTCAGTTCATGAAATAAAATTTCAAGAAACGAAAATTATTTCAAGATCTACATCCCTCAATACATGATTAATTAGAGAAGCCATTAAGATTTTTAAAACTAAGAATATTAATGTCAATCACAAGGATGCTTTGGAAGTTAGTAAAACATGGCTTCTTATATTAAATATGTTATAATTCGTTTCTTAGATACTTTTTTTACATGCTTTGTTAAAATTGTCATTACCCTAAAGAAGGCAGCAGTTTATGTTGCCGAAACGTTGGGTTTAATAAATAAATAATTATAGAACTAAAACTAAACAGTCGAAACGTTAGTGTATTAGTGGATTTTATTAAAAGACTACTATTCCAAAAGAAAATCCCTAATTACAAACTATCCATTCCATTAAACCCAATCTTGCATTTAATACAGACAGTTTCACTTTAGCTAATTTTTACTACACCTTGATTTAATATAGTCATTTTTACATTCTTCTCTAATCAAATGTATGAAAACAATAAAATATTTGAACCACATGCTTTCATAGCTGTTAGAATTGTGCAAGCAATAAGATGAACGATAGTCTTGCAACAGGCAACAATTTCCCTCTTTCTTCAGTCGATTTATTATAATAAATAAACGTCGGGGCCGAACAGATCGATAGGCCGTAGGTGTTGAAGAATTGTAATAGCCATTCGCACTGCGTACAATTTGCATTCTACATGTGTACAATGCTGCGTTGTTCGCGAACGCTTGCAATTGGATTGTTCAGAGTTAAATTCATGTGATTTCAGGCTTGATTTGTTTGATAAATAAATAGTTGCAGCTTTGTTATCCACACACGTAGGTTCAATTGATTTGCGAACAAAATTTGTTTGTTTATTACAAAATGTAAAATGCAAAATCCACACGCAATTTTTCGAACTTTGAAAATAGTAAATTGTTTTATTATTGTTCTTAAAGTGCTGATTACTTTTATTATAACTTTTATTGTAAGAGCAGAACTTAAATAATCACCCAGTTTCCTTATGTATTTCATACATAATTTTTTTATTTTCGTAAGTCCGTACAAAAATTATTTGAAATTATGAATTTTTGACATTTTGATGACATTTGCAAAATAAGCAAAAAAGACAATGCCAAGGACTGCTTAATTTTGTACGTTACTAAGTTCCTACAACAAAATTATTGGTTATAAACAGACAAACGATATAAAATAAAGTTGTCATTTAAGTTTTTTGAATTGTAAAATACGAGTCTCTGTGAATATTTTTCTATTAGAAGATCACTTCTAATTTATTTTTTCTTTCTTGCTTTTTTTTTTCTTTCATTCTTCTCTTACATAAATACAGGTTTTTCACACATTTTTACTTGCATTTTAGTGAAGAGCTTGTCGTTCAATTACCTCTACAACCAACATAGGACGTAATAATCATTAATAATTGTTTTTTTTTATTAGCTACTAATGTATTAAAAACAGCAAGTTATCGCTACTGTTTTGATTTTCAATAATTCAAAATACTTCTTGTCCTCAATTTTTTTTTATGGTCCGTATTCTGCTCTCGTCTCTAACGTTAAAGAAGCTTCACTAAGATTACGTATTCACATGTCATGATTACCGATAATGAAGCTTAATTATCTACTTAATAAAGGCTTATTTCTTAATAAATAAAGATAATTACTAAGTTCGAACCAATTTTTTTTATACGAACGAAACAATATATAAAATTTACAATTAGACATATTTCAGATTCTTTCACCATTAATATATTATCATTTGCTTACCAATTGTCTTATTGGTACGAAATCATTTAGCAAACAATAATTTATAAACTTAACTTGGAAACTCAGTCAGTATATAATAATTTGAAAAATAAGTAAAAAATTATTTTAAAAAAATATATGAAACATACTGGAAAAAGGTGTTATTATTTATTTACAAATGTTAATTCCATATATTTTTCTATCAATTATGTCTTGAACGGAGTATATAATTAATAATTTCTTTCTTTTTCCTCATAAACTGTTAATATTCAATAACGATTAGTATTTCCGGAAAAACAGTTTATTCCATCACAGTTATAATTAAGAAGTATTAAAAATGATCGTGTAATTATTAATTAAATGAATATGACGCTAAAAATGACTAGAGATAATTTATTTTATGTTCAATAAATGTAATTTGCTGTCCTAGACTTATTAAAGCTACCATTAAAATAGCAGCCTGATAATTTATAAAATCATTTATTATTTATGGACAACTATTTTATTAGGTGTGAGAAAATATTTCTCTCGTTTTATTTAATGATAGTTTTCCTGAAAAAATGAGTGACTCATTGTTTACTCATAGGTAATGTCTGTAATTTAGTTCAATGAAAATAGGTAATTGAGGAAGACTGCAGTATAATTTCAGTCAATTTGGGTGTGGTAACTCTGATAAAATTAATAAAAAACCCTCACTTTATTATTTAAATAATATTCGAGGCCTAATCATTATAATCTGTGCTACAAGAAAATGTTATCTATTTCTAATTCAACTTCTGTTTCATGTCTTCTTTATTCTACTATATTTAAATTCAAAACTATTTTTCTTTTACTCTTCTGTTTTTTTAAAAATAATAATAAACAATTATTTGGTTCTTTACATAAAATTTTCTATTTTTTTTCTTTCTATTTCTAACTTTATTATTCTATCTCTTCCCTTCTTTTTACTATTATTAAATTTAAAATTATCCAAAAAATTTGTGTCCGAAAATAAAATTTACAAAAATTCATTACAGTTGGTGGCAGATTCGCACAGCGATATATAAAATAAAAATATTATACTAGTAAAACAATATATTTACAATTATTTTTTATTATTACTATTAATAAAAAAATACAAGACAGTTCTGGAGATATATATATATATATATATATATATATATATATATATATAAATTATTTCAAAAATGAAATTTTAGTCCGACAATTAAATAAAATTATATTCATTATAGTTTATAGTTGGTGACAGATACATACAGCGGTATATAAAGTAACTATTGGACTAGTACAACAATAAGTTCATTACGTGACTAGTAATAAAAACATACAAGACAGTACTGGAGAAAATATCTTTATACAATATTACAGAGGATAATACAAGTAATAAAATTTTAATACAATTAGTACAAAAAATCTACATTTTGTGACTAGTAATAAAAAAAAATATTACTGGAGAGAATATATATTAGAATCATGAAATAATAATTTTTATAAGAAATGTTAAGAAAATACAACATTTTGTGTGTAGAAATATATTTTTTATAAACTAAGTGAACGTTGAACCACGAACAGTTATTTTTTTATAAAGTTGGTACCTGCAGGATTTTAGAATAATTTAGAACCACCGACATGTATTCCACCTTGCAAACGAATTTAAAGAAAATGACTCAAACCTCTATTCAGGGGCAATGTTCTATATTATATATACGTACATATATACAGACTTAATATAAATACAGTAATATAATTCCTTTCCATATATCCAAATAGTGTTCTATGTTACTTGCCACGCCAGGACCGTACTTCACAAATTATTTATTACGGTCCTGGCGACACATAACCTAATTTACTTTGAGGTTATAATCACTACATGGAATCTTTCATTTTGGAGCATTTGGACTTCAGTTGTTTATAGTTTCCATGGTGATATATAACCTCATTTCGTACCTAGTACGTTATATTCCTTCTTTACCGACTTCACAGCAGAGCTGTTATGGGCATATCGTTATTGTGTTCCTAGCCCAAAAATCGTTAATTGTAAGTGCAATTATGAATTTAAGTTACCTTTAGTTGTAGGTTATTTATAGTTTACACTCGGTATTAAATACCGATTTAGAAACTAAAACGACTGGTCTAACCAGGTTAATAACAAGTCTAGATAATTCACGAGAACTAGAATAAATTGTAACATTATTTCTGTAAGTCTTGTCCTATTATAAACAACGCCTTTTCTTCATATTACCTATTGTAATTTTAGTCATTCATTTGTATATTTACTTATTGTATGTACGAAATAGATTTTTGAACCTAATTTCCAAAACTGTAATGCTCAATAATAAATTTTTAAATATTAAATATTATATTTTCAATTAAATCAAATAGAGAATATTTCTCAATTAAACCTGTATAATATATACATTAATATTAATTTATCAGTAAAAATATATTTAAAGAGTTATCTACTCCTGTATAAATATATCTTTATTATTTCAAAATTTTTGGTTAATTATAAGTCATATTTCATGACAGTGAAATAATATACTATTATTTCCTACTGTATAATATTTCCTTATTTACCGGATTAATTTCAAGTCCGGTAAATGAAATTTATTTATGATTGATATATTACGTAAAATAAATATAATAAATAGTAATATATTTAAATGACATATAATATCGGTGATATTTGGGAATATTCTCGCCTGAAAATTGTGATATATTTTGGAGGTTAGGTTCAGTGGATTGTTTGAGCAGCCATATTCAAACATCGATCATTGGTGTTCATTAGTCATTCATGGTTACCAATATGATAAAATTAAAGCACGCGTCCAACGCAAGTAGTCACAATTAGATTTTGTTTTATAATGTTGTATATAGCAAGTAAACACCATTGTAAATTTATATATGAATCTGTATTTTTGGTGTATGTATATTTAACTATGTATATTTTTTATTTTATACACGTATAGATTAAAATATTAAAGAATTTTGCAAATTACTTACAAATATTGCATTATTTCTTTTGATTTGTTACTAATATTCTAATATTTGTTACAGGTGTGATAAACAATAAATAATACTATTAACATTTACCTATTCCGTTTCCCTTTAATTGTGACGTGAATAATAGAAAAAACCGGTTAAAAAAAGGTAAGTGTATCTGGTTTTTATTATTTAAAATAATACAATTTTTATTATTTTGTTGAAATATTATAATCGAACATACTACAGATACATAAAATTCCTACACGAACTGAAATATACTATAGCTAGAAACGATATTCTTTTCAAAGAAATATATTCAAATTATGAATATCACCAAAATATATTTATGTCTTATACAAGCATTGAAATCTCTGAACAAAAATTTTAAAATTTAGAAAAAAGTTTCAAAGTAACCCCAGCTAAAATTTAATTATAAGAAACTTTCTTCAAATAAATTCTGTTGTAAAATTTGTCATTCATCAACTATTTTTAAAAATATTTGAGTTTGTGCCATGTACAAGCATTGAAATCTCTAAACAAAAATTTTAAAATTTAGAAAAAAGTTTTAAACTAACCCCACCTAAAATTTAATTTTAAGAAACTTTTTTTAAATATATTTTGTTGTAAAATTTACCATTCGTCCACAATTTAACAATTGTTACCAATTATTTCTGAATGCAAAACTAGATGCGATTTATATAATACTCAAGCGGGCATTGTGATATGAAATAAAATGTAAAAAAACAATCGCATTTATTATATTTTCGAAATTATTATTATTATTATTATTATTATTAATTATTAAGATAGAAAGTATGGTACGCACAACTAAGCAATGCAAAAATAATACTGTGAGTGAATTTTTTAACGTAAAACATGGAATTTACCATATCCATGGTAACAAATGGATATTTGATGGACAACAATGTCTTTGCTTGTCTCATTTAAAATTAAACATAGGGAATGAATTTGACAAGACTATATAATTTTAATATTGTAAAAACTATAAAATAACGATTGTATTTAAAACTAAAAATGTCAAATCGTAACCATATGCTAAATCCTCTTTTTCTTATTAAAAATACTTACGGTATATGTGTTTTAATAACAAATAAGTATTTTGGTGATATTTCTAAATCTTTTTATAAAAACATTCCATTATTAAATATTCTGTTGCTAAGTCCAATTCATTGTTAACAGTGTCGCGTAGTGTAGTGAACAGTTGAACACTAGTGTCATCACCATGACGACCTGGAGCAGCTGAGCGGGGTCAGAGGTCATCGCAGATGTCATTCAAGGTGAGTGCGTGCATTGCTACATTTGAGATTTCACGTGATGTGGATCTGAATTACTAGAGCACTTACAAAAAGAAATTACTGCGTTTAATGGTGCAAATGTAGAGTGAAAATTAAGAAAGTTGACGCATTAACATTAAAATGATCATAAAAATAATTATAACATTTTGGAAAACACGTAATGTAAGTAAGATAACAGTGAATTTATAATGACAATAAATGGTCTGATGTTATCTTTACTTAATTTATATTAAACGGTTTGTTATACTACTTACCAACGTTGTTATTAGTGACAGAATATACAGATATAAACTTACAATGTCACTTGTATTATCTTTTATTTTATATGTTTACTTATTACAATATACCTATGTATATAAACGATTATATATTCATAACTAACTTAAAAATCTGAACTTCAAATGCAACTATCAAATTTTGCAACATATGCTTAAGGCATTGGTTTTCCACAAATGATCTAGCATAGACGATAGCTTAATGAACATAATACGTGAATTTTTGTGTATTAAATCGAAAGTATTAATGCAGATTCGTCGAGAAGTAGAAACATTTAAATAAAATCTGGACACTATATAACTTCCTATTTTGCTACATTTCATTTAAACTTATTTCAAGTGATTTCATTCTACGGATAATTATTCTTCAACTTCCATTCGAAATGGATCATCTTTTGAAAATTTTATTATAATGTTTACCACTATTCCTCTATTGCATTGCACAAAATTATTTTAACCATAAGTCCAGATGGGGTCCCATGGTATGTTAGTAACCACACGCTACATAAGGACCTCAAAATTAAATATGTGAAAGATCAGATTCAGGAATTTGCCATCAAACACCAGGAAAAATTAGACAACCATTGTAATGAACTAGCCATATATTTACTCAATATTGAAGTCAATAATTCAATACCATAAGTCCAGATGGGGTCCCATGGTATGTTAGTAACCACACGCTACATAAGGACCTCAAAATTAAATATGTGAAAGATCAGATTCAGGAATTTGCCATCAAACGTCAGGAAAAATTAGACAATTATAATAATGAACTAGTCATATATTTACTCATTAATGAAGAAGACTTACGACGCCTAAAAGGAACGAAGTCATTGGATTTAGTATTTTAATAAAAATTATTGTAATTTAAAAAGAGAAACACTAATGGGTGTTTGTCTCTTACATATATATAATATCAAATTTGCTGGTTCGCCACAAAAAGCCAGTTGTAAATCAATTATTAATAAACAAAAAGAAAAGGGAGCGCTGACTTCCAATGTGTAAGTTTCAGTAAAACAGAATAGGAGTTTACATGCTTGTCACATTCTACGTTAGCACTTATCTATCGCGAATTCCTGCTTCCACCTGTGCTAGAGAGAGTCCGAGGTTTGCTGACAGGTGGAGTTATGAGTGCGCCGGATGATCTAGTTCACAACAATATACGCAGGAATGTCAGAGTACAGAAGCCGCGGTCTACAAACACATATACAAGGAAACAGGGAGAAATTACCTGCTTTATGGATGGTGTTTTGTGGGTTTCATTTGCTCAAATGCTTCCGGTTTTACAAGTATATTTAAAGTATAGAGCGAATTTATATTATTAACGACCGCATTCACTAGTCGTTAATCAAAGCTTGCTCAAATTTGATTTAGGTATGAATTAATTCACTTCACTAATAGAAATTCATCTGGTAGAAATATGTATAAACCAATTCTATGGTGAATAAATCAATAATGAACAAACAAGTGGACAAAAGTTGAGACATTGACAGTCAAATGCCTAAAAACCACGGATGTAATGAATTATACCAGGCCTTAAAATCCTCGGTCTCCCAGCTCAAAATTAAATTGACATCTGCGACGGTTATGGTACTTATAACTATCCTAGGTATGTTAATAGCTATTACAGTATTATTATTCTCTACGGTACTGCATATATAAATTGAATAAATTTTAACTAACATGTCCTGTAAATGATTTTAAAATATTTGTACATTCTTATATTTTGTAGTACAAAATTTAAATTCTTTATATGTTACCTTATTTTAATATAATTCTATTAAAAGTTTCTGATTGACATGTCGTAAGTGAGAAATAACAGCGATTTTTTACTTTAATTTTTGAGTGACAACTAAGATTTTTATTTCGCTTTCTTAATAATTTTCATAGTAGCAAATCAAACCTTTGATCATCAATCGTTCGTTAATTATTTTGACAGTTCTCATTTCCAAATTCCTTACTCGCCTCATCTAAAAACATCTTATTCGTATCGTAAATACTCATTTACCGGACTTATAACGTAAATTATTATTACCTACTCTAACCGACAGATTTTCTCACTTTCGGGAAAAAGTAAAACAGAAAATGTTTATATTTTTAATTGTATTGATATATAGGTAAACGATGAAAAGAAATACTGTTTTAATAGAAACAGAAAGTTCGAATATTTTTTTGCGAAATTACATTTTCATATCAGTTCCAACCAACATTATGTAAATGTGCTAAATGTAAATTTAGGGAAACGGATGTTTGTCGACAGAATAATTTCCCAAAAAAAATGTTTACGCAAGTGGTCCAATTATAAAAAAGAATCATCTGTGCAAACAATGCATAATAAACAATCCCTTCACCAACTTTCATTTAAATTCTCGGTGGCCCAAAATCAAAATCCTTTCCTTTCGGCCCTGACAAAGCAAGTCGAAGCAAGTCGTAGCAAGTTCAAGCGAGTTAATTGGTAAAAGGCAAAGTGCGTGAGTAAACCTGCAAACCGCGAAAGTCTGAACAAACATCACTTCTCTCTTTCTTCTCTTTCTTCTCTTTTCTGCGAATTTCCCGTGATTTACCTTCTCATGTAGATCGACTTTGGATGTGAAAGGAAAGTCAATTTAAATAAAATTGGACTGGTTTTATTTATTTCGTGTTTCGTTCTGAATTTGGTAATTAATGAAGAAAGTATGAGAATTAATTGGGGATGTGTCGAAAGAAGATTTTGTTGCAATTCATTACTGTTAATTAAGGCAAATTTTGTGCATTTCGACGATTCGTAAAACGGTGTTAATTGCCAGAAATAAAAAATAATTGTTTACGAAAAAGCCAGCAATAAAAACAACACCAAAATAACCTTGTTTTATCATTTTTATAAACAGTGGATAAATTTTTGTTTACGGCATCTCATTAAAATAAAACTACCGAATATAAAAATCGAGACTCCAAATGCAAGAATAGTGTAAAGTATGAATTCACAATTTAAATATACCGTTCAATTTAACTAATAAGTGGGATTGGATTGAAGTGGTTGTAATGAATATATACAGTCATTTACATTTAATGTTTGCAATACATACAATTATACCAGTAGTAACACTAAATTTTCTTTAACCATACTACATACAGTAAAAACAAATAAACGTTAGGAACGCGTGAGATCACAAAATTCTTATATGCAAATGCTCACAGCCAAAATGCCTGATAGATTATATGAAAAATGGAACGTGTTCTGTATTTTCAACACATTTACGATCGTATTCAATATTTCAACCAATTTTCTGTTTGATACTAGCTAATTTAAATTGTATGAAAAATGGTGCAAGATTTTGTACAATTTGTAGGCTAGTCTAAAACTAATACTCAAAATTAAAAACCAATAATTTGTTATTATTTTAACACATATCTTACTATTAAAGTGATTATCCTGAAATGATCTGTTATTAATTATTGTAAATGTATTTACATTAGAATCAATTTTCATGTATTTACCATTGACACTTGCATATAATGCCTAGTTTAACACATTGTAGGTATTCATAAACCAGATGATACTAATTATTTGATTGTTGTAATTATGTAATGACATACGGATGAAATTACACGTTGGCGAATGGGTTTTGATGTATGTAATGTATGTAAAGAGATGTTATTGACATTTAAATTGCTTGTGTTGCGTTGTCATTGACTGATTGCTAATCTGCTTTCATAAAGATTCAAGCTATTCTTGCTCTTCATATCTTGTTTGATATATCCTTCTTATACTCAAGGATGCTTCAATTATTTGCACTTGGAAATATATATGGTGTAGCACTATTAGTTGATTTACTTTTACTGACTTTTACTGTTGATATTTAATATACTTTAGGTTGTAGAGGCTGTAGGTTGACTTACGTCACTGAAATGCAAGTAAAACTTATTACTAAACTTTTATCTCTAATACTTAAGACCCTGTTTCTTCTAGAAATGCTACGCCTTAGATGATAGAGATGATAATTTTAAATTTATTTTTAACAAGTTTGTATCTTATTGATGCATTAAAATCACTTTTTCAAACACAGTGTATTTAATGTAAAATATATAATTATAGCCTGTTTTAGACTAGCTGTGATAAATGGTATTTAAATATTATTATTATTATTATAAAATTTTATTTCCACTTTCATACCGGTATTTTTTTATTAATTTGCTTTATTCTTAAAAAAAAATTTACTCTATTTTGGAATCAAATATAGTTGGCTTGGTAGAACAATTTATAGTTAGACGTTGTCATTTACATTTACAAATGAGTTTCACCAGTGAATAAAATGTACTATAAATGTGTATAATTACTCACATAAACTTAATTAAATTAAGTTGGTAATAATTATAATAAAATGCATAAAAAACTTTCATTATTTTCTATTATTTTTTATGAGCATTGTAAAATTTTACAAGGCTAGCCTTTGTACATTTTTACAGGTCAGTTGCTGTAATTGTTTACTTACTTAGCTACCAAGAAGCCTGTAAAGTGACAATTATATAGAAGGTGGAAATAAACTAATTTACATGATTTAGGTACTTGATAATACTTTAATATAATTTATCACCCTGATGAAGACTGATTTACAGTGTATTAGTGGATTATATTAAATGACAGCAACTCCAAAAAAGACCTTCATTTATTAACATCCAGTCGATAAAACCAATCCTCTGCAAAAGTCACCACAATCCAATACCCCATGATATATCAATTTATGAACGCATCTCATCAAGTTACCGTTTGCTCCATAACTATAATCTCTCGTAATAAACTGCGGTAATGCGCCCCATTAATACAGCGAGTTCCTGTGCCGGTGTGGCTATAAGTCAGTCATGGTGTAAGTGCTCCCCATTTGTCTCCAGACCCCGCCTAGCGGCCCCCTGGACCGCACGCTGGCCGGATTATACCTGCTGATCAGCAGCAGAAACAAGACGAAGGTTTGTCGGTTCCTCGTGCTGTCTTTGTCGCGCTAATAGCGGGAGTCGAAGACTTTGATGGTTAGGTGTGGTTGAAATATTAATAAAGAAACAAAGTTTTCCAGAAATAGTATATTACGTACCGTGAACTGTAAGTGACAGTTTTTAGGTCGAGAATGTTGTTAGAATTCGAGACTTCAATTATCACTTACAGTTCAAGGTTAGTAAACTATTTTTTGCAATACCTACAAAAATAACAGAAAAAGAAAAATAGGTTTCAAAATTAACGTCTGTCAGATTGATGTCAAAAATAAAAGTTGAATTGCAATTGAGAGTAAGAGTGCCATGAATGTTTATGATGATGTGGAAACTAAATACTTACCATCCACCATGAATTGGAAGTAACACACTTACTGTCCACCGTGCACGGGAAGTGTTTACTATAACCAAGGAAACCAAATCTGCAATAAAAGTTCCACTTACTGTGTTTAAATTTTGTTAATGGGTAACTTACTGTGCAGGTATTGCAAAAATATAATTTACTTCTAGAGCTAATGTCGATGGAATATTTTTTAATGTGAAACATAGGATTTATCAAATCCATGATTATACCCGAGATACACGATGTAAGTTAATAACCATTAACAGTTAATACTTAATTTAGTTGCCATGTGACATATGACCATTTAGGTAATCATTTCAAACTTCATAATGTGGAAAGTGGCGATGAAGTTTAAAAAACGATGATCGGAAGCGTTCCGTTTTCGAATGATAGTTGAGGTTGTTGATGTTGAGCTTAATGTTGATATCTAGTTAAATTATTCTTATATGGGTTGACGATTGACAATGAAGTATAGTGGCATGGATAATAATCTAAATCTAGAAACTATTACGGTATCTTTAATGACTCCCTATCTTCTATTTTGCTAAGGGTACATTGCATTTGAGCATGTGCAAGAAATTTCAAGTAATGTCCGTGTGTCTGCATATATATCTAATGAACATTAGCTTCAATTGAGAATTTACTTAATGTTCATTATTTATATCATGTGTCCCCGGCAACAATATATACATATATATATATATATATATATATATATATATATATATATATATATATATATATTGCCAAGTTATTCTCTAGAATCCTAAATTTTACACAATACAAAGAGAGCATCAAGGTGATACAGTTTAAACGATTATGATGGAACGAGAATCCCAAGATTTTTTGCGAGTTTTTGCGGCTTCTCCGAGTTATCTGATCACACATGGCCTTAACATTTCATCGCTGGTTGTTACCGATAATGAAGGGCTTGGTATGTGGCCAGAGAATTAATTCAATTGGTTAAGAATAATTGGATTATAACTGCTTAATTGTCCCTATATGGCGACAAGATATATACCGGTACTGGACACTTCAATGAGGTTTTGTAAATCTTAAACCTCCTATAAAAAAATTCCGAATATAAGAATAGTATTTGTACATCAATGTACTAAAGTGTAATTTATTTATTAGGTACGAATATAGAATTTATTTTATGAGACCATGTGAGTAATCAAAAAAAATAGTCTTTAGATATACATTATATTTCTTCAGGAATCGTTAAATTATTAATTAAAAACATAAATAAATAGCATTACGTGTTTGTAAAATGTCAACTGGCTATTGAGACGGGGATGCTTGTAATAACAAACGTACTGTTAAAGTATCAAATATTTATAATTTTCATTTATGTTTACACCTGCTTAGACGTCATGTGCATGAAATCAGATAAATTATTATCAAAGGTAATTAATAAATAAATTCACCAATAATATTATAGAATATGTTTGTTGTTTGAGGTAGTGCTAAAATAAACTGCAAAAATATAATACTATTAACATATAGGTTAATTCAGTTTGATAGATGAGTCCGTAAAGTTAAATTTTGACATAAGAATCTGTAAAGTTTTACATTAGCTACTACTATGTTCTGAAATAAAATTCTTTAGGCCAATATTGCAACAGTGATAATTATAGTATAATAAGAATAAGGACCCTGACTTCATCAGTGATAAAAGTTCTTCTAGAAATGTTAATAATTTAGTCTGCTTTCTTTTTTTAAATTCGCTCATACCACAGCCTACTATTTCGCTTCATACATATGTAATTATAAAAATAATAAATCAAAATTCCATTACCATTAGCTTCTGTTTGATTAAAATACTTCAGAGCTGAATCTTAGTGAAAGTTGTAATAATTTATGTCAATCCAATAAACATGACGTTTATGTCTGTTGCTTCAATAAAAACATGCAAGGCAAATGAAGTTATAAAAACCAAATCTGATATTTGAAACATGTAACACGGACTCTGACGTGTCCAAGGTTAATTCTTCCTTCTATTCCAGAATTAAATTTAAAAATCTTGTAACTTCAGTCTTATTATTATGTAGTGGCAACCTTCAGTGTGAAATACTTGAGGAATGACGATTTTTGTCATATTTGGACTAGCAAGGACTTTGCTGTAAAAATCTTTTTGTAATAAATAAAATAATAGCCAGTAATATATCATTATTATATTCATACTTACAAATAGTTTTAGATTACGTGTCTACAATCTATTTCCAGAAGTTGATCCAAATAGCGTATACATTAAATATACTATTTCATGAGGTAGAGAAATAGTTATTTGTTTATCAAGGTACTATAATATTGTTATTATGCATGAATATGGAATTTATTTTACGAGGTGATATCCGAGGTGAATAAACCATATGAGTAAAAAAAAATACTTTAGTTTTGAGGTATACATTATATTTTTTCCGACATCAGTATTTATTCTATTAATTAAAATATAAATAAATAACATTCTGTATTTGTAAAACCTCACCTAGCTATTGAGACGGAGATGGCTGTAATAACAAACGTACTGTCAAAGTATCAAATATTTCTTTATAATTTTCATTTATGTTCACATGTGCTTAGACATGGTCTGCATTAAATCCGATAAATTATTATCAAAGGTAAATAAAAAATAATAAATAAATATACTAATTGTATTATAGAAAAATACGTTTGTTATTTTAGGCGGTTTTAAAATAGACTGCAAAAATGTAAGGTTATTAAAATATAGATTAATTTAAGAATTATGAATTTAATTGGTAAAATGTACTCATAATGAGGTCTTGTAAAAAAATTATGTGAACCTTTTTTTGAAGACAAGACTTTTTAATCTAGATTTGAACTTAGTCAAATTATTATTTCACACTTGTCATTTTCACCCAATCAGAATGCTTTATTTGATGGCCATAGATAGTTTTTCAGTGAAAAAATTTTATAAAACTACAGCACTCGTTTGTCTGTTACTATGCAACATCTATTCGTAAATTTATCCAATAAATTCATGGCTCTTATTATATTACTTATGATAATAAGTATAGTAATTATATATAAAGTTTTAGAAAATATGTGTCTATATATTTTGATGCACTTATTTCAGTTTTTAGAACAGAATAATCTCTGTTCATTCTTGCAATATTTGTCCTCAAATTAACAGTAATATTTTTATAAAACTATTACTTAAAGGTTAGAAAATATGCGAAAATAATGAAAATTATTATAAATACCATACGGCTTGTGTATTATTATAATATAGCATGTATTATTTCCAATAAAATAAAAAAATGGGTATCTCAAATATTTCTATTGGATTTTGTTACATTTCTGATTGAAGTTACATTGAACTCATACGTGTTACATGTTACATGAGTAATCCAAGGCATTCACGTATGTAATCGCGGGTGGTCTAAATCTTGCCACTACTTACACGGCTTCTAAACAATAGCTGCTTTCAATTACACACCATATGTGCAATCAGACCACGCCCAAACGGTAAATTACTGCAAATCCATTCCATCATTTGCTCAGTCGTTAAGAATTTGGTATTTCTTTTCAATCAGAATCAGATAATAAAAACTGTTGAGAACACATGAAGAATACTTAAGAAAATAATTCAAATTTTCTTTTCTTCGTATTAATCCCTTTCAGATTTTCCCAACATTGTAAAGCTAGTTAATTCTAAGTAATACCTGGATAATTCCAAATGGGGGAAAAATCTGATCAATTCACTAATTTTAACAGAGTATTTTTAACGGAGAAAGCTCAAAATTTAATTAATTCTTTTCTTGTTTTTTCATACAAATAGTTTCTAACATATTGAGGATTTTGTTATTGTTGCAACTTTTCACTAATTTCAGATTTTCTTATACAAATTTATGACCTGTTTCATGTTGATGATGTTCTAATACTGACTTAAAAATATTTTTTAAATTTTAAATATTAAGCCAAAATTGGATGTCGACATGTTGGATTAAAAAAATTTTAAATTTTAACTTTAAACTTATAACTTTACCTTAACTTCAATAATTTCAATATTATAGACCTGGAGATGGTTCCGATCAGAACCGAAACGTCGTCTTTTCAATAAAAAAATTTAATATAAACAAAGCCATAATCTCCAATATCTAATTCCCTTAAAAATATTTTTATTTTTGACATTATACATGTGTTCTTTAAATCTGATTGAAATTTTTTTTTTAGTTTGGGCTATGTATAATTTACTACATTCTGTACATGTAATGAAGTAAATGCTTAATTTCATGGTATCATCTAATCTGACTAAATTATTTGCTATTAGATTTTTTAATTTATAATTATTCGAAAAAAGTACTTGAATACCATATTTCTCAAATAATTTTTACAGTTTGTGGCAAATCTTTTCGTCAAAAGTAATTTTGGCATAGTAAAACAGAAACAGATGCATAAAACTACTAGACCACAACAGCCGTGGAGATATGACATGGTTTGATCGCCAGATGACATGTATATTCTTGGGAACAGAATGTGTAATATTAGACAGATATGCCTGTTGCGATCCGTACTGATCAGGTTATAACGTGTCATCTCACTCTCCTATGCTCCAATTCTTAATTTATAAATTAATAAGCCGTATAAGATCTACTGCAATATTTTTTTTAGGTTGCTAGTACATAAATTGTTGTTTTTCGTATCTGCTGGCAACCTTAAAGTATCAATTTTTATTTGACATCTGTCAAAGTAAAAATTTGTGGCCGCTTGTTTATTCATTATTGATTTACATAGTTCATATTAATGTGATTAATTATTTTAGAATATAATAACAATTGTAAGTAAAATTTTAACTATTCCTTTACAAATATTAATGAAAAAGTAATGAATTTACGAGTAAAAATAGCGGCCGTAAAGTAAATGCGGCCGTAAAGTAAATGCGGCCGTAAGGTAAATGCGGCCTTAAAGTAAATTTTGACGAATGTCAAAAATTGATTTTGAGTGAAAATTCAGAATTTAATGTTATAATCGCCTAAAAAATGTAATGTGCACCTCGGCTAAAAGTTATTTTTAGGCCTCATCTGATTTGTAGCCTCGGCTTCGCCTAGGCTGCAAACTTCGGATTCGGCCAAAAAACATTACTTTTAAAACCTTGATACACAAATAACTATTGTTGAAATAAAAAAAAATCTATGAAATATAATATTTATTTTGTGATTAATACTTACATATTCTAAAAAAACACATTTTAAAAAGTCTTACAGTTTTTTCTATTGAAAATAAGTACATTTCTATTCATTTGTAATAATCACTTATTTCTATTTCCGTCACACAAGATATAATCCATGTAGTACTTTTATAAATATGTAAAAAGGCCTTAAATTTGCCTGTTGCTATAATTAATGGTGTATGTATTATATCTAGATAGTAATTCTCTAATTTATAAAAACCCTGGAAATATATCATTATTAATTAACACCGTTGTCTACCACAAACAAAAAGTCGAAATGTCATAAAATAGTTATTTATGCAACTTGTGTGTAAAGTAAGAGTTTCTAGTGCAGAGTGCAGAAATGAGATATATGACCATATTTTTTCCATTTTATGATTCTCTACAAAAAATAAAAATACATATATTTTTTAAAGTCCTTAATTGCTGGTAGTTCCAAAAAAAAAAACAATAATAAAGTTTTGCAGTCAAGCAAACGTTCCCTCGTACTATAATTTTTTGATTATGCCCTTAATACATAAATAACTATTATCAGACGGGCATAATGCCCTTAATAAACTTACGGGTTGATAAGGACACTTATCCGCTATATTAGCTTGTTTCAACAGGTCTATCCAAGGTTGTCCTAAGACCATTTTAATTTGTGTACAAGGATCATTATGTTCATAATTAATAAAATTTCTTTTCCATCCTCCGTCTCCCCAACTTTGTACTTCAAATTTCATCTAAATCAAAAATAAATTATTAATTTATATATATGTATATATATATATATATATATATATATATATATGTGTGTGTGTGTGTATTTTAATAAAATAATTACCGTATAACGATCATCGATAACGTCTTCAACTGTACCATTACCATTCAATGCAAAATGAGTCCTATTGAACTTTTTCATACTGGCATAAATTTTGAGAGGTCCGTCTTCTTTGTATTTTATGTCGATTCTTGTCACATCCGCTTTTCGTTTTAACCCTATTGTCTGTAACATTTTATTTATATACAGGGTGTTCATTATTTCTAGTGTTATTTAGCTACTGTTTAAGCTTAAAATGAAAAAAAGTATAAAAAATGACAAAATTAGTGTAACTTTGGCTTTTTATGTAGAAAAAAGTAAAAGATTTTAATTTGATATAACGATTGAATAATATTATCGAACTTTCAATATTACTCAATCAGCAATAGAAACGAAGGTCACTAATTGATAAAAAAAAAGTTGAATTTTAGGTATATTAATTGACAGTTATAAATAAAAATATTTTTCTTATAAATAACAACAAATATTACTTACATTTCCATATTTTATTTCCATTAATAAATACAAAATAAAAATCAAAATTATTCTATACATTTTAAGACCTGCGTCTTTAATTTAAATTGAATGTATTTACAGAAAATTATAATTGCAAATGTAATATTTACGTGAGGATAATAATAATATATACTAATACGACCTACAGATATAAAATACAATTTCCCGTTTATTGTTCATAATGCGTATAAATTCTTATAGATAAGTTCTTTACAAATAAAACATTAATTTAAACAATGTAGATAAATATCCTAAATTTACTTTGTATTTGTATATAAACAGGGCTTGTAAAACTATAATGTAGTCAATATGAAATACTACATTTTTATTTTGACATTGATATGGTTTTCTGAATATACAAATGGCGTAAGTAGACATTACATTCTATTTGGTTTAAGAATGCAGTGTGGTGTGGTATAGGGAAAACATTTTAAAAATTGTGATTGGTGCAAACCTATTTTGAAACTGTCCTATTATTATTTAAATATAGTAACTCCTAAATTTAAAGTCAGTGCAATAAATCATTTTTATGTAAAGATTACTATATTACATGTGAGGTGGGAAATGTTTCATTACAGCCGAGGGCTTATTATATGACCGAGAGGCGAAGCCTCGAGGCTCAGATATAGCGCAAGGCTGTAATGAAACTCCCACCGAACTATGTATACTATTTTATTCACAATTATCCAAATTAACTTCTATTCGTATATCGCCTTTTTCCAATAAACTAAATTAATGTACGGTAGTAGTCTATGAAAACAAATGTTTAAATTTATTTTAATATGTTTGACAGCACTGATCACCTTACTTTGAGAGATTTATGACAATATTACTAGGCAACCATAGTAAACACTTCCCCCCCAAGGGATTTTAAAGTATTTCCTACCCGTGAGGTTGTCATTGCAGTTAAAAATGACATACGTTTCCAACCTTTGACAGGTTAGGAATTGACATATTACAATAGTGGTTGTGAATAAAATACATTTATTACTCATTCGTAAACCGTCATGTACTTGAACAATTTATTAAACGTGAAAATTAACCTTTACAAGCTACTAACTTTACAACACGAATGAAAACACATGTTAATAGAAAACTATATTTTTATAAAAAAAAGTCTAGGAATTAATTTGAATTTTTGCGCAGACCTTTGTTTAGGCTATGCGTTAATTCAATAATGATACTCTTCTCATCCTTGGTATACAATACACTATTATGCAATTTTGCTAGTCTGATCAAATTTTTTTATCCTTAAAGTGTTCCTGTGTATACTGGTCTCATAAAGCATCTTCCACCACTGCATTCTTAAACCAAATGAAGTATATAGTTCGTCTCATATAGAAATAAACCGGTGCAAAAGACGCATTTTTTGAATAAATTTTGAGCAATCAATAAGAGAAGGTACTCCTCGTTGAGTTTTTTACCAGTGGTGTACTTAGTTTTTAGTTCATACGGGAAAGTTCTATTAGTTCGAAATTATGATTTAAGAAACATGCAAATACAATTTAAGAAACAGAAAAACAATATAGAAAGAAAGAAATACATTTTTTGAAAGCCTGAATCTATCTCTAAAGACGTTATAAAATTCAAATATGTTTTGTTATACGTCATTGTCTAGGAATAATGTACACAATATTATCTAGAAACTCATCTTTTGAAAATTCTCTTTCGTCAGTCATAGACTCGAACTACAAATATATGGAATAAAAGTATCCATAGTAGCCACTACTTTATTAAATTACAAAAATAATTACATTTGAAGCAAAAAATAATAATCAATTCTAACCTCTGAATATTTAACCTAATAAAAGAAGAAATGTCATTTAATGCAAGGTTAAAATTTAACCCCGTTGTCATAAACGAATTATCTCCGTATTTAAACTGAGGTTAAGTTTAACTCTTTCTTGTGGATCCCATTTTCATATTTAATCCAGAGTTAAAAAATTTAATTCGGGTTAAAGTTTAACTCGCTTTTATGAAACCGGGCATAAGAGTCTCTTATTAAATGGAAATAGAAAAAATGCTTTCCCATTTATGGTTTACGCCCCTAGATTATTGGATCAGTGCAGTTTTAAATTTAGGTGATTTGGATAGGTATAGCTACTCGTAATATAATCCTGTATAGTCGTGGACAATATAATTGTGAATTGGATTTATTCACCACCTTCTAGCATACCTTAAACAAGGGATTATCCCAAAATATATGTTACACAAATGCAGAGACAGATTTAAAATTTTTACATAGATATATACAATACAGATACATGTTTGATTTATATTAATTTTTATTTTTGCATACATACATAATAATCTAAATAATGCAACATAAACACAATCTACAATCTACTTAGTAAAACAGTCAAGGATTTTTTTATTTGACCCCATATTAATACAATTGGATGAAACACACAATAATGAGGTGGTATTTTTATTAAAAATTCTATAATTTCTCACTTACTGTTTCCCATAGTTGGAATTTTATTAATTTCCATTATTGATCCTCATTACAGTTACAATAAATATAATTTCTTTTTAATACTACCCTTACATATTTACGACTCATCACCCGTTGTGAAGGTTAACCGTAACCATTACCAAACTATAGGGATTAACCAAATATCTTGTCCTGTACTATACTGTACTGGTACACATTGCTCACCATTGGAAATCGGTATATTCGCTGCCCTCCTTCAACTTGTTTGTTGCATTACATCCGCCAGAATGATTGACAGATCTATTTCTATTTGAGACGACCTATAGTAATAGTGTTATAATAATGTGTAAATAATTCATATTCCATTGCAATTGTTATTTATAGGCAAATATGTTCCATAAAAAAATTAATATAAAAGATGTGACAATTGACTGTAATACTACATTAATGGTAATATATACTAAAATGACTAAATTCAACCGAACGCATGATATGATTAACGCAAACGCTACCATTACTGACGTGATTGGAAAGTCATACATTGTAATATAAAGTAAATTTTACTGGAATTCTAAAGTAATAAGTAAATATTTCAGTACAACCTTGAGCTTCGAATTTGGAGTGATGGTGGTTGGAAAAAAAACTACATCACCTTTCAAAGAAATGATCCTTGTAGTAACTTAGCATTAGCATTGGGAAACACCTGGACGAATATTTTACAAGAGATGAAAATTGGAAAAAGATGTCCTGTTCACCCTGTAAGATTACTTGCTTAAATATTATTTACCGGTTTCAGCATATTAACCCGTTGTTTATACAGTGAGGTATAGAGATTCGAATAAGTTATTGCATATAAACTGATCGAAATATATATATATATATATATATATATATATATATATATATATACATATATATGTACCAGGAAAAGTGTCTTCTCGGACTCCTTATGTTGGCCCTTGTAATATATTACTTTTCCACACAATATACTATTTTATTCTAGGGACACTACTACTTGGAGAATTACTGTCTTGATGTCAATGACACACCTCTTGCTATTAAAGCTGGCCGATTTCAACTTATTTTTAATCTTTACAAAAAGAAACTGTTTGTTTTACGAGCGGTTATAAATGCAGATGTAACTGACGAGATTACTTACTAGGAAATAAATTTGCCGCAAGAATCATATGATTTTCATTTTCCTTTAAAATAATTTGCAGCACGTTGAGGAAATGGTTACTTTTAAAGTTTTTTATTTAATATATACATATATATATATATATATATATATATATATATATATATATATATATATATATATATATATATACACGAAATAAATTTTAGATTATACTTACTATATTTATAAATAATATGATGTATTGACTTCCTAAATTTTTTGTAATGAAATCGAAAAAAATATTGTATTTATTATAACAACTAAGTACGCCAATTTAATCTCTGTACACCTGTAAATTATACAGAATCTATTTTCTTTTGAACCGCCATTCATTAGAATTACTTCCGTTAAACGGTTTATCATACTTTTCACTAATTTTCTTGGAGTTTGGAAGTCAATTTTACCCCATTTTTCTACCATAAATGTATCCCTTATAGTTCTCGAGATAGCAATGGTGGCACACTTAAATAGAACCCCCTTTATATATATATATATATATATATATATATATATATATATATATATATATATATATATATATAATCAAAAACAAATTGTAAAGATGTGTGTACGGAAACTAGTTGGTTTCAGTGCTTGTATTTACATATTTTTTTGCACAACTTTGAGGATGACAAAAATAACTGTTACTGTAATCAAATGATAAATCGTTTCAACCACATTTTGCGTCAGAGATTTCAATTTTTCGCTATTTTGCGTCAATGTCGAAGTGAGTCAGGCCCCTTCTAAATTTCTGGAATGTCATCACAATCGAAACCAACCGAATTGGTTACGTGCGTACGGAACGAACTTCGATGCTGAAAGAACGACCGTTCCGCTTCGCAGACCGTGAAATTGAAAGTTTTTCGTTTCTAAACACGAACTTACGAAACAGAAGTGGTACGACAATTAGAAGCACGCCCGTCGTTTCAAGAAAAAACACGCTGTAACGGGCAATTAATAGATATCATTTTTTCACTACCCTTTTTAGCACTGTAGCTTTCTTCGTATTATTCCTCGACGTAACACTGACTTCAGGTGAAATTAATCATCAAATAACTAAAAATAAAGATGAACACTTTCCTTGATTATCCACAGAATTTATTTTAAAGTCGAAACTATTGTAACTTTTATAATAATGAGAGACTCACCACTGATGAGTCATCACGGCTGACCTGTCTGGTCAGGTATTCACATTACAGGTCAACTGTGGTAGGAGCGATGCAGCTATTGTTCGGGAATTTTATAGGGACTAGAAGACTCTGGAATGTTCTAGAGATTAATTGCGGCATGTATATAAGGGTCGCGCCGGGCGGTTAAGTTAATCAGCATCGGGCAGAGTATGTAGAGAGTCACTGAAGAAAGTCAGTGTCGGTCAGTGCAAGTCAGCGACATGTAAAATAGAAATAAAGAAATAGTTGGTGATATAAATAAATAGCTGGTGATATAAATGTCGTATAAATAAATATTGCGAAGTTTTATGTGTTTATATAAATATTTGTAGTGTTTAAGTCTTTATTAATAAATAATTACTTTTAAATTAGTGTTAATATTTGTTTATTCATATTGTTACTTACTTGTATTATTTTTTTATAATTTATAATTCGTTTATTAAACTTAGATATAGATATATTCGTATTTCACTTTACCTAAATAAACAAACGTTACAATAAATAAATTAATAAATAAATAAATAAATAATAGAATATTTCTTCTATTCTCCTAGACATACAATTATATTAATTAAATTAAATAAAACAAAAGCTGACTAATACTGCACATCATCCATTATTTCTCCTTACAAGCATTTGTTTCGAAACAATTGCCTTAGTGTCTAAAAATATAACAAATGAATGACGTCAACAATTACCGGAGTGTAGTTAACACAGGAAGTTAGTAAGTGTAGCCTGGAGAAGAAATAATCAATTTATTATTTCTTCTACCCTAAGGCGGTGTAATTCTTTTGTTTCTGAGATGTAAAAATGTTTTAGTTTTGAACAATGCACAATCTTCCGACATCTGAAGGCTATAGGTAGCAAAGTTGGCATCATCGTGGTTTGATTATTTGTGGTCAGCATGACCTCAAATTGTCATAACATTACTTTAAAAATGATTAGAACAAATGAAATAAATTAAATTGAATACTTATTTGTCAAACACAAACTAGTGATACAAATATAATATAAAGTAGGTTTCTGTGAGTTTATCTTCTTCATCATCAATCGTAACCATGCGATTCAAATCGCCGATGGAAAAAGAGGAATAGATGACGTTATCTTATCAGGTGAAATCGTGTAACTTTAATTTATATATATATATATATATATATATATATATATATATATATATATATATATATATATGCTCCGAACATTAATTATTTATTGCTGATTTCAAAACCTGCAATCCAATTACGCCTTTTCGATTTTATTCTGTCGCTTTATTATCTAACTTTTATATATTTTCAAAACTTATAACCCCATATCAAAGTTGTGTAGAGTTAAATAAGCGAAAGAACAGTATTAAACCAAAAATTGTGTAGACAAACGCGAAATATCCCAAAAATACTAATTTTTGTGCCCAAAATTTTTATTTTGGGATATAGTGTACATTGATAAATCTCGACGCGCTGATTTCAAATTTTCAAACGGAATTAAATTATCTTTTTTCGTTCCTGAGATATTTCTTGTCAAAGTTGCACATCAAAAAAGTGTGTTTTTTGACTATATTTCTAAAATGGGTAGAGATACAATCTCACCGATTATACCAATCGATTCTACGGGAAAAATTACATAAAGAAATGTTTTCTCCACATATACGTTCTTTGGACCGATTAGGTGCAAAATGAGAAAATCGAAAAAACCTAAATTTCAAAATTTCTCCGAGGAACTTTTTTTCTCCAAAACTTTTCATTTTCTATACTTAAGTAAACATTGATGCGTTGATTTCAAATTTTCAAACCGAATTTAATTATCTCTTACCGTTCTCCAGATATTCGTGTTCAAACTTGAATTTTGACAATACCTAAAAAATCAGGTTTTTTAGGTATATTCCTTAAATGGTTAGGTTTACGACTTTGGCGACCTCACCAATCGATTCTACGGGCAAAAATACATAAGTATACCAATTTTTAGATTTTTATTCCAACGGATACAATTTTTAGAGCGAAAAAACGAAAATCGCCAAAATCGAAAAAATTGCCTGATGAACCCCTTACGATTTTTTTCGATTTTGGCCATTTTCAGTTTTTTCTTTCTAAAAATTGTATCCATTGGAATAAAAATCTGAAAATTGGTACACTTATGTAATTTTGCCCGTAGAATCGATCGGTGAGATCGCCGAGGTCGTATCTTGACCCATTTCAGGGCTATTCCTGAAAAACCACTTTTTTCAGGTTTAACTTTGAACGCATATATCTCGAGAACGGTAAGAGATAATTGAATTCGGTTTGAAAATTTGGAATCAGCGTATCGATATTTACTTAAGTTTAGAAAATGAAAAATTTTGGAAACAAAAAGTTCGAGAGCGAAAAACTGAAATTCTGGTTTTTTCGTTTTTCTCATTTTTCACCTAATCGTTCCAAAGAACGTATATATGAGCAAAACATTTCTTTATATAACTTTTCCCGTAGAATCGAATGGTAAAGTAGTTAAGATTATATCTCTACTCATTTCTGAAATATACTCAAAAAACACACTTTTTTGAGATACAACTTTGACAGAAAATATCTCCAAAACGAAAAGAGATAATTAAATTCCGTTTGTAAATTTAATATCAGCGTAGGTAATTCTTTAAAAAATATTGCCAACAAAATTTAGCAAAATTTTGAAAATTTTAAGCAAAAAATTCATTATTTTCAAATATTTTCGATTTTACGCAAAAATACACCAACAGCGGCTTCAAGAATTACTTTCCTTGTTATTACTACATACATAAACTATAATATTATTAGATATTAATATTATAAATTTACTTTTAAAAACAAGAAAATATATTTTTTGTAATTTATTCTCTTCGTTACCCTTGATCATGTATAAGTATTGCATTATTCCGTTGATTACTAACGGTTAAGTAAATTTTCTAAAATATCCCTTTATGTTAGATACTAAATTTCGTCTTAGGCGACCATACACCATCATAAATTAACTAATATTATCTATTTCATTCCTCATGTTCCATTTCTTCTACTTAACCTTGCGCGTTGTGCTAGCCATTGTCCATATTGCACTATCATTTAACCGTTCTACTCTCTATCTCCTTAACAATCAGCACTAGTCGTGAAGGCTGTGTCCAGTGGTCAAACATGACCGAATCTCAGCTTTAATTACGCACAACGCCCAGTTTTGGCGTTACTAATGGAGGAAATTGCTTCTTAGGTTTCGTTTATAATCGTAGATTGCAGCTTATGTCATTGGAATGTTGTGATAATAATAGTGCTTGAGCTAAATCGCACATTGTTATAAGTTATTGCTTATTGAATTTTGCAATTTTAGTGGGGATATTTCGTAAATGATGTCAATAAAAATAATTTGAAATCATAGTTCTATATTTTATTCACATGAATATAGAATTATAAATTCGGCGATTGCTTCTGGAAATTAAAAGTGGTGAAAAATTAGGATCTTAAATCGTGCGCATTTCATTTTCAAAATATTAAATATTAGTCATAATTAGAAGTTGTAACTTACAGAGGCGTATATATTTTATCCTCCACACATGTTATATTGCTCGACATTGCTTCTTTCAAGCATTCAATTTTGCACACCTTTTATCGTACACTCTTTTAATTCGCAAAAAAAAAAATATCTTACACACATTTTATCTTGCGCACATTTTATCATCCACACATTTTATCTTCCATTCATTTTATGTTCCATACATTTTATCTTCGCCAACGTTTCATCTTTAAAACATTGAAATTGTACCTTTCATTCATTATATTGCCCATGCAATTAACATTATAATTAGATAAAATATTCAGTATTAAATGTTTCGGAAGATAAAATGTGTAAAAGATAAACAGTGGTATTCTACTGTCACTGTTAAATTTAGATATCGTCTCTAACTGAATTTAGAGGTGATCTCTAAGAAAAACGTATTCTACAGTCAAATTTTACAGCTGTTAGCGCTAACAATGTTGTATATTAGTAGAATAACATCACTTACAAAAACTAACAGTCACCTCTAGCTAGAGATCGTCTTTAAGCAACTTTAACAGTGACTGTAGAATACCACTGATTATGTGTGGAATATAAAATGAGTGGAAGATAAAATGTGTGAATGATAAAATGATTTGGAACATAAAATGTGTTTAACATAACGTTTTTCGCGAATTAAAAGTGTGCACGATAAAAGGTGTGCAAGATTGAATATATACAGGATACAATGTCGAGCAATATGTATAATATGTGTAGAGGATAAAATGTGTACGCCTCTCAAGAACTATGTCACATTTCTATTGTATCATTCTTGTTATATAATATTCAAATGAATGAAACATAAAATAAAAAGAATGAAGTGAGAGTGTTGGAGCACACCTCCGAAAGAAGTTTTATCGATTTCAATCAGAAAAAACTGCGTTTATTACCTCATCTGACATTACAAAACACAGTTAGTACAAAACTAGTCCACGACTATCTTTTCGTGTATAAAAACCGCTTCATTGTGCGAGTAATATGAAAGATCTAGTGGCCTTCTTATCAAATAAAAAACAACAAACAATACGGTTGCACGGCCTTCGCTGATATTGCAAATCGTGTAAAAAACATCGAGGCGGCCACGATCGACAATCGGCGATCGTGTTTTGTTTGTTGCGTGCAGCGACAGTAGCGCGCGGTGGCTGGATCTGGAATTAAGTGAATGCGGACTAATGGAGCAATTGTTTCCAACTTGTTATTACTATTGTTTTCTCTCTATTGTTCACTTCATTTTTATTTTTCTCAGGACTTTTATTGAGAGTAGACGATGATATTATACTTTATTATCTATACCTGCAGTGTCCAATGCAAGACATATTAATATACAGGATGGACCAATGAAAATTATCAGCGCAATTTTTAGCCACTTAAAATCAATTTTGCAAAAAACGCTCGAACACGTCAATTTTAATATAAAGAGGGACACATGAATGGATTAGTACCAATGGTTTAACTTAAACCCTAAAATGAGAGTGGACTGCACCTCAAAAATTTTAAATGGAAAATCAAACATGAATCAATCAATTCTTTTTTCAACAGATTTTTTTTTTATTTATCAAATCCGATCATTAGTTCCAAAGAAATATCGTTTAAAACAAATTTTATCTGGTGTTCAAAATTGCAATCAAGGCTTAAATGAATGACAGAAACTGAAATATTAGTTTATTAGGTGTTCAAAATGACTACCACCAACTTCCATACAATAATAGAATCAAGTCGTCGTCGTACGTTCTACAACATTTGTGGACTAATCTGACGACACTCAGTTACGATACGGTAGCGTGGCATAAACTTTAGACTTCAAATAACCCCAAAAAAGAACTCTAACGGTGATACACTTACAAATTACTTGTTTATTACAAACAACTTGTCAAAAGAATTGTGTATTTAGTTTTTACCTCTATACATATATGTCACCGATAACTACATCTCTATATAGTAATCAAAATCATATATTGTTTTCTGTAAATTAGGTAAAAAGTAAATGATATGTTGCTGACAATAACGTGAATCTAATATTATTGCGGAAAAACTATACTAGTCAAAGTACAGGAAATATTTTTTCAATAAACGATAATTTATGTCTCTATCAAAGTAGATTTATAGCGGAGGAAAAAATAAAAGCAGATTAGCTTAATTTCAGACGTTTTATGATAATCTGGAATAATTTACGAGCGCTTAAATTAGTTCACTTTTATAAAGATACTTAAAAATGTAAACAACTTTCATAAAGATATTTTGCATTTTATGTTCTATTTTGCATTTCGAAATATATTTTTATGGTTTTTTATGCTATAACTTCAAACACTAAATTTAAATTATTAGCTTTTTTTCTTGATATCTATTTTACTTTATATTATTTTAAATTATTTACTAACTAAAAAGTTAGTCAAAAATGTAATGTAAGTAGCCAATATTGTAGAACTTATAGGTTATCTAAGTGTTACATCACAGAAGGCCATGTATAAAGTACGCCATCGCACAGTTAGGATTTTTTTTATTTATCCAAATTATAATTAAACATTACGTTTAATGAAGAAATAAATAAAATATGTTGTATATAGTATTGTTTTATTGGGTTGTAAATAGTTTTAATTTATTATTTAGATGTTGACAGTTTGACATAGATATAAAAATGTTCGAGAATACAGAAATTTGAAAAGTATGCACAATTAGTAGAAATAAGTATACTTAAACTAACAATTGTACTTGTTATTATATCAATTACAAACGTCAAATGTCACCATGACGGGAATTCAGTTTTGCAATGAATTTAAGACATTCTCTTATCAGTGTAGACTTGTAGAGTTTTCTTTATATATGTATGTGTATATGTAAATACATATCAACCATAAAGAATCATTACAGATATAGAATAACAAGTATACTTTGTAGTTGATATTTGCAATTAAGTCCAAATGATAGCAACCAAAGTTATAGAATCCCTTCCCTGGTATATTAGAAGTACATTTCAAGAAATTGCTAAGACATTAATACTATTGCTGTCGGTTTTATTAATACATGTAGTAAACTTTTACATTTCATATATTCTTATTCAAAAAAGAAGATCTTTTTTGGAGTTGCAACCATTTAATAAATTCCATTAATACACCAACGTTCGATTGTAAATCAGTCTTCATCAAAGTGCTGATAACATACAAAACTTACAATCAAATATACATACATACATTCAAATCAAGTAACAGACTCACATAAATGGCATTAAAACATTATCAAGTAAATCATGTAAAATATTTATCAGAAATCTTTTTTCAAAACCATTATGGACAATTGTTACAATAGTTTATTCTCTGTGTTAGGAATTAGTTATACAATCTTGTTTCGCTATTTTATGGCTCTTGATTGGCTAGTGGTAGGTTTTTACAATCTTCGACTGTTACTCAACTAGAAACTTCTTGTTTAAGTTCGTTGGTTGATAACTGTTAAGTAACATCAATGTGTGTTTGTTTTATCTATGTTTGACGAAAGATTTCTGTAAAATAATTTACATGATTTACTTGATAATGTTGTAATACCATTTATGTGAGTCTGTTACAATTTGAAAGTATATATGTATATTTGATTGTATGTTATCAGCACCCTGATGAAGACTGATTTACAGTCGAAACGTTGGTGTATTAAATGACTCCAAAAAAGATCTTCTTTTATTAACATCCAGTCGATAAAACCAATTCTACATTCTTATTCATGTATCTATTAAGGTATTAACTGGTTTGACCTTATCCCACATATAATAATAATCATTCTCAGTAGTTTCTGGAATAAGGGCGCCACCGAACTTGTATCGGTTGTACGTATATATCTTATGATGTATCCAGGAACTAAAAACAGAAATGTTGACAAATAAGTCTGGAGCCGTCCCGGCCGGGCTGACATAAGCAATTCCCGCAAGGCGTCCCTCATAGATAACTGGACCTCCAGAATCCCCTTCGCAAATGCCTATGCTTTCGGAACGGTTCGAGCACATGAAGTTGAACTCTAGAGACTCCCAGTAGATCTTCGAGCATTTGTCTTGGGATACGACTTCGAGGTAAGAGTACCTAGGAGAAACAAAAAGCACAATAAGATCAGTATATCCGATTTAAAATATTATAGAATTGAGTTTTCAACAGACCAAAAACTCACGAGGTGTGGCTATTACATAGCATTGTGTGTGTTTGGCCAAGATTTAGGAATCTATAGGCACTTGCTCCAGGAAAACTGAAAATGACATCTGTCGACAATATCCATACTTCAGAGAGAAACCTTCATGTAGTCTTCCACAAAGCCACTATAAGAACTATAATCTGCCATATCCTCGTTTTGGAAAAACACTCTAGGCCTCAGTCAAGCAACAAAACTCATTTCTCCAATTACGACAAACGCCAAGGAGCTACTAGCTCTCAGTAAAATAGACAGGAGTCCTCACTGACCATTGTCCTTTAAAATGCCATTTGTACAAAATTGAAGAAGTCGAGGATGAAGGATCGTCACAACACATATTGTGTGAATGCCCAGCCGTAACCATACAGAGACTCAATCAACTAGGTAAGAGGTATCTTACGACCGATAAGATCAAGAAATGGACTCCTGAAAATTGTTATCCAAGGCAAAATTCGTCACCCTATGGTAAGTACCAGGGTACGAGGGAATCCTAGAAAACGAGAAAGCTGATGAACTTACAAACGAGGAGCTAAACTTTCATACTACGGACCGGAACCTTCGTATGATCTTCCACAAAGCTACTATAAGGTGGTCAAAAACTGGGAAGAATATGCCATATATTCATTTTGGAAAAATACTCCAGGCTTCTTTTAAGCTAGACAATTCATTTATCCAGCTACGACAAACGCCAAGGAGCTACTAACTTTCATCAAAAATACCTTAGAATAATGACAGGAGTCCTCAGTAGCCATTGTCCTTTAAAATACCATTTGCACAAAATTGGTAAAGCTGAAAATGATATCTATCGACTCTGTGAAGAGAACGAAGAATCGTCGGAACACATATTGTGTGATTTTCTTTTACATCGAATATTAATATTTCAATAACTTTTTTTGCGCAATACGATTTTTTTTTCATATTTTATTCGTTTCCATCAATGGGATTAGATTCAGACCTCAGGAAAATGACCGCCACAGGCTTGACTTTTTCATATGCTATGCCTTACCTAGGTATTATATAGAGATCAATGAACTATACAATATAAACATAGGAATATTATTTATAGATAGAGAGCTAAAGAAAAAGACACATCAATACTCAGGGGGAAGAAGAAGAAACAGAGGCTGTAAAAACTAGATGAGTAAAACAAGTAGTACGGTTTTGTGGAAGATAAAATAAAAATAGGATTTAGACAGTTGATCTTCGCTCAATACATTCATACATTTCGAGCTTTATTAATACAAATACGAAACTGAAGATCGGATACTTTGTTAGAATGTTAGAACTACAATTCAAGAATTTGTTAAGACGTTAATACTGCTGTCGGTTTTATTAATACAAAAACGAAACATCTACATTGCAAATATTCTAATTAATGTATTGTGTTTATAAATCGTTTTGAATATTTGGTTTTTGCTTATCCCACGAATAATAAAAATCATTCGTCGTATTTTCTGAAATAGGCTCTCCACTGTACTTATGTCGATTGTACATATTTATATTATAGTGTATCCAAGAAACCATAGATGAAATGTTGACAAATAAGTCAGGAGCCGAAACGGCGGTCACATAAGCGATTCCCGCAAGGCGTCCCTCGTAGATAATCGGTCCTCCTGAGTCTCCATCACAGATGCCTTCGATTTTAGTATGGTTTGTGCAAATGAAGTTGAACTCTAGAGCGTCCCAATATATTCTCGAACATTTTTTTTGTGGTAGAATTTCGAGAAAGGAGTATCTAAAAAGTGCAAACATTATCCAGGATGACAGTTAAGTCAAAGATTAAAAGAAGAGAAGAAAAACTGTAAAAAAAACAATCAGAACAAATAATAGAAAAAGAAGAAGAAATGTATTCTATACTATCAATAGTCGAGTGGACCCCAGGCAGAAGAAGAAGAGGTACACCCAGATCGTAATAGTTAAGAGAAGTGCAAAACAGAACAAATAATAGAAGAAATGTTATTTATAGATAGAGAGCAGAAGAAAGGTATTCAATAATATCAACAGTTGACTGAACACCAGGCAGAAGAAGAAGAAGAAGTTCCAGATCAAAATACTTAAAAGAAGTGCAAAACAGAACAAATGATAGAAGAAGCTCTCAAATATAAATATATAAATGTTATTTATAGATAGAGATCAGAAGAAAGGTATTCAATAAGATCAATACTCGAGTGGAACTCAAGCGGAAGAAGTAGAAGAGGCTTTAAAAACTGGAAGAATAAAACAAGAAGTACAACGTTGTGGAAGATCTTAAAGAACATCTAAAGAAGAGTAAAGGAGATTGATTCGCTCCAATAAAACTAGGATTTAGAAAGTTGATCTTCGCCCAATACATTTATACATTTCGAGCTTTATTTACACAAATACGAAACTTTTACATTGCAAATATTCTTATTTAGGTTTTTGATTAATTTTTTCATATCTTTTCCACACATAATAATAATAATCATTCATCGTAATTTCTGAAATAGGCTCTCCACTGTACTTATATCGGTTGTAGTAATAAATCTGATCGTGTATCCAAGAAACAAAAGAAGAAACATTGATGAATAAGTCAGGGGCCGAGATGTCGCCCCCGTAAGTGATTCCTGCAAGACGTCCCTCGTAGACAACGGGGCTTCCCGAATCCCCAGCGCAGGTACCTGTGGTTTGGTTACGGATCGAGCACATAAAGTTGATTTCTAGAGACGACTGGTAAATCGTCAAGCATTTGTCTTTGGGTATAATTTCTAAGTAGGAGTATCTGCAAAGTGCAAACATTACAGGGATGACATCATAAACCAAATCGTAGGTTAAAAGAAGAGAAGAAATAATGCGAAAGTAATGGGAATCAGGACAAGTAGTGTAAATTACATAAAAAGATAAGTAACAAACATTTGAAAAGTACAGAAGAATTAGTTTACTAAGCACGAGAGAAATATTATTTAGAAATACAGGGTGAGTCATCGAAATGCCTGTCTGTTATATCTCCCTTGTTAGAAATATAAAAATGTTAACAGAATTTATTCTTCCACTCAAGGAGGATCTCGAAGCAAAGGTCTGTGCAAAAATTCAGCTTATTCAGATTCATTCCACAGAAGTGTTCTTATTTTGTCTAATTTGACTGGACTTTAAAAGCAGCAGGTATTATCAACTGGATGAATAAAATAAAAAGGGGCAAAGAAAAAGATCATAAAATCATCTAATCAGCAAATAGCAAAGGTGATTGTGATCTACTACAACAAAAATAGGATCTAGAAAGCTCATCTTTGCTAAAGACGTTAATTCATTTTGAGCGAATCTGAGAAATCTGATGAATACAACAGCAGCAAAAATTTAGGCATGCGCTTGAAGGCGTCCCCCTCCACTGTGGAAAAAAGAAAATACAGGCAGTATATTATACGAGAAAATTGAAGATCGGATACTTTGTTACAATGTTAGAACTACAATTCAAGTATTTGTTAGGACGTTAATACTGCTGTCGGTTTTATTAATACAAAAACGAAACTTGTACAATGCAAATACTCTTATTAATGTATTGTGCGTTTATTAATCGTTTTGAAAATTTGGTTTATGCTTATCCCACGCATGATAAAAATCATTCTTCGGATTTTCTGTAATAGGCATTCCACTATACTTATGTCGATTGTACAAATTTATCTTTTCGCGTATCCAAGAAACCATAGATGAAATGTTGACAAATAAATCAGGGGCCGAAACGGCGGTCACATAAGCGATTCCCGCAAGACGTCTTTCGTAGATAATCGGACCTCCTGAATCTCCATCACAGATGCCGTCGGTTCTAGTATGGTTTGTGCAAAGGAAGTTGAACTCTAGAGCGTCCCAATATATTCTCGAACATTTTTTTTGTGGTAGAATTCGGAGCAAGGAGTATCTAAAAAGGGCAAACATTATGCAGTATGACAGTAAAGTCAAAGATTAGAAGAAGACAAGAAAGACTGTCAGAAGACCAAACGGAACAAATAATAGAAAAAGAAGAATAAATGTATTCAATAAGATCAATAGTCGAGCGTATCTCAGGCTGAAGAAGAAGAGGTACACCCAGATCGTAGTAGTTAAGAGAAGTGCAAAACAGAACAAATAATAGAAGAAATGTTATTTATAGATAGAGACCAGAAGAAAGGTATTCAATAAGCTCAACAGTTAAGTGGACCCCAGGCAGAAGAAGAAGAGGTACACCCAAATCAAAATAGTTAAGAGAAGTGCAAAACACAACAAATAATAGAAGAAGCTCTTAAATATAAATATAGAAATGTTATTTATAGATAGAGACCAGAAGAAAGGTATTCTATAACATCAATAGTCGAGTGGACCCCAGGCAGAAGAAGATGGAGGGCCAGAACAAAATATTTGAGAAGTGCAAAAAAGATCAAATAATAGAAGAAGCTTTCAAATATAAATATAGAAATGTTATTTATAGATAAGTACCAGAAGAAAGGTATTCAATAACATCAACAGCCGAATAGATCCCAGGCGGAAGAAGAAGATAAAAACCCAGATCAAAATAGTTAAGAGAAGTGCAAAAAGATCAAATAATAGAAGAAGCTTTCAAATATAAATATAGAAATGTTATTTATAGATAGAGACCAGAAGAAAGGTATTCAATAAGACCAACAATCGAGAGGACCCCAGGCGGAAGAAGAAGATGGAGAGCCAGATCAAAATAGTTAAGAGAAGTGCAAAAAAAGATCAAATAATAGAACAAGCTTTCAATTATAAATGTAGAAATGTTATCTTTAGATAGAGACCAGAAGAAAGGTATTCTATAATATCAATAGTCGACCCCAGGCAGAAGAAGATCAGAAGAAGAAGACCCAGATCAAAAGTTAAGAGAAGTGCAAAATGACTTAAAAACTGGAAGACTAAAACAAGAAATAAGATGTTTTGGAAGATTATAAAGAACATCTAAAGAACTGCAGAAAAGATTGATCCGCTACATTAAAAAGAAGATCTAGAAAGTTTCGGAGGAAGCTTATATATAAACGTCTAAGAAAGAGAAGCCTCAAGTTAAAAAATTAAAACAAATCAAATTTAAAAATATTTTTCATATTTCCTTGCAGATACTAATGATTTTATTCATATTACGCGCCAATTGAATTAGATTCAGACCTTAGGCAAATGGCCGCCGCAGGCTTCACTTTTTTATATTTTTTTTTGTGTTCGCTTAAAAATTATAGTGTGCAACTCGACTACGTCTCGTGCCGAAATAGTTATTTAACATAAATCTTAAAATTTTAATTAAAAAAATAACAAATTGTAATCTAGGGATTTATAAATGTGAAATAGGGTAACTCTATTGAATGAAGTTGGGAACATTTATTTGTCAATATGCATTTAAAATATGAAAATATTTATAAATATATACATTATGAGTTATGAAATTTTAATATCATTTTAAATTAGTTTTGTTTATTCGGTTTTCGTACTCATACTCGTAATGTAAATTGTATTAAAACACTTTTAAAAATATTTGAGGTTATCAAATTGACATTTAAAGTGGGGTACAGTTGTTAGAAGTACCAATTTTACAACAACAAAAGTACCAAAAACAGTTTAACAATATTTTATATTATTAAACTGTTTTTGATATAATTATTGGGCAATGGGAAAGTTTAGCGTGGTTGAAATTATATTTGAAATATTTTTTATTCGTAAGTATATGAATAATTATAACTTAAAATGTAATTGAAAGTAAAATTATGTTGCCAATTATTTATGATTAATGATTTATCTTTGAGCCAAACTGACGTCACAAGTGAGATATGCGCTTGCGCAGAAGGGATGGTGAGACTTTACTTTTTGAATGTAGGTTGTATTTTGAGGCATTACACCACACGCTTCTCGTTGTTATGGGAACCCAGTGCGCGCTGGTTAAGATAGACGATACGTTCTCTGCGAACCACACTAACGTCATGTATGTATAAAATTTCATTTTTTGAGAAATCTAGGTATCTTTGGGTGAAATAAAATATAGAATATCACTTTTGAGAGCAATTTTGATAAAATAAAATAAATACGCTAAACTTTCCCATTGTTATCGCAAAGTATAAAAAAACTATATTCGCATGGATATGAATGCTTTTCTGCACTCGATACACAATATACTTTATGTCTCTACCTAAGATCATCGGGGTAGTGTTCTTCATTTCCATACAAACATCCCCATCCAGTAGCTAGTACATAACTATGAGGATTTATTTCTTCTGTTTGGAGACTTATATACTGTACGTTGGGCGAATATTTAATGATTTCTGTTGTTCGTACAATACCGATATCATAAGCCAGTTCATAAGGTTGAAAATTTTCATGGCATATAGATTTATCCAAGTCGTAGTAAATACCTCCGTCCTTTAAAATGTTGGTGCCTACTAATGCACGGTAGTGTTTATAGGACCATCTAGAATTAAAATTTAAGGAAATATGTCATAATTTATTGATTTTTATGCCAGATCTTATAAGCGATGGTTCAACTATCGGTTAGTTACTATACTCTGTTTTTAAACTATAGACAGTAACTAGAAATTCTAGTGAGAAAATCAAAGCCTGTGATTCGCTGCTGCGCCATTTCATGAAGCCACATTTAACCAGACAAAATTTCAAGTTAACCTTCTCAAACGTAATTGAAACGTCAAACTCTCAGTAGTTGTCAAATCACTTGCTGAATTTGCACATGTTTCTTGTTTCATTTCTCTTTTTGTGACATTTCACGATTAAAACCAGTTGTTTTCAGAACTACTAGTATTTCATTAACGCTGTGGTGTAAATGAGACTTCGTCTAGTGCTGTCTATAGTTAAAAAATGGAGTATAGACGGTTAAATTTAATTTCCAACTAAATTTTTGTTGTGTTCTATAAAGCAAATAATGAAGTAAATTTTATATATTATATTATGTTACACCTTTTCTAATTATAAGTAATTATAGATTGATAAATTATATTTTAGAAAGCAATAAAGGTAATTCAAATATCAAAGTATAAATCAGAATTTCTTGTAATTTTACCGGTTTCAGGATATTAAGCAGGGTAACTAAGAAATAACCAACTAAGTCATAACCAGGGTCGTGTAACTTAAATGGGTGACATTGGGTTCGTTATAGTTCTATCATTTCTGCTATTCAGTCTTAAATGCTAGAGATAATTTCCTGTTTCTACATTTTATGTAAAAATTAAAAACATAGAAGACCAATTGAACAGACGAGTCTCGGAAGTATTTAACAGGTTCAGCTTCTTAATTGATTTATATTTATCAAAATAAGATTATGTACAAAAATCAGAATATTTATAGGATCATATTCTGATGATTTGAACATAAATCTTAGTTAGGAATTGCAATAATTCCGTTATTATATGCGTTCGACTTTATATGAAAATGAAATTCTAAAAATCACTTTTAACAAAAGCACTCTGTAAAATTAAGCTCTTAATGTGAGCCATCATCTTTAATGTAAAATCACCTGAGATGCTTAACAAATTTCTGCTCTTCTAGGGCTACAATTGCACCTAAATTTGCCAAATCAAATTTGCCTTTTGTCAAAATGATCAAAATAATGGTAAGAATGACATAAAATAAACACGTTACCATGGTACACCATAGACTTACATGTACTTAACAAAAGACACATTCGAGAATATAGAAATTTGAATAGTAGGCGTAACTAGTAGAAATAAGTATACTTAAAATTTATAAACGATTCTAGCATAGACTCCGTAGTATGTTAATACCTATTACGATTAATAGTTATTTATGGTACAAGTGTGTTACATTACAGATAAGTCATGCAGGAAAAGTTTAGCTCACGAGGCTGGTTAGGCCGAGTGTAGTATTTTTTCAAGTGACTTAGGTAATTAACACACGTGTGCCATACAACATTTTATCCAACACATTTTACTCATTGATATAAAATACATATAAGATTTTTGACAGATGGAATTTCGAAATGACATTTAGGAACAAAATAGTGTAGAAAAGGTTATATAACGAAGTTACTATGATACAAACCAAAAAACAGTGAGCTAATATATTTAGCTCACTAGTGACTTATAACCTACTTTATTTATCTAAAAACAGCATACTTATATTGTTATAATTACACAGTGTTGGATAAAAGTATTTTATATTTATTGGAGTATGTTTTTCCTAATTTCTAAATAAAAGTAACACTTACTTGTGACAGATGCAATGTGCTGTTGTAATAATCAAACGAGAACTTATTATAGTTCCTCCACAATTTAAAACATTATAATGCCTTACCATCAATCCAGCCATATAAGGGAACTGCCCCTTATGAGCTACGAGTCCATTTATTATACATTCGATCGCTAAAATAGAAACACAAAATTAAATTAAATACTCACCATATCAATCACTGCATACCAGATAAACTTATGCTAAAGAGGTCTTTAGCTAGAGGGTAACTTTCGGACTCTCTACTGGCGTGGAGAATGCACAATTAGTGATGGGTCACTGGGAACTTCCCGTCAGGAATTTTCTTATTTCCTGGAAAAATTCCCGGGAAATTCCCATAAACCCGTTTCCCGGAAAAAGTCGGGAATTCCATTTTGAAAAAAAACTAAGGGAAATTCCCGGGAATAAGAAGGAAAATTCCCGATAATAAATTTGACGCAGGCACAGCTTTACCGACATGTTCTAACCAGTCCCAATTAATTTCTAATGGTGTTAATATTCTAATAACTTTATAACTATGAGTGGAAAACTGAACTAGCCTATAGGTATATGAGAATATATAGTACAAGTAATGGTACAATATCTTGTACAATATATATGTAAGCCTATACGCAAGCTATGGTTTAAAACTCCATGTCAATATGTCACTGAATTACTTTCATTTTCATTTGAATACTTTGTGTAGAAACTACTTCTCTTAGAGTGTTTAAAGGACTAGTAAAATAAGGAGTCTCTTATTAAACGAATGTTGAAAAAAATAATTAATTTGTTAATTGTGATAAAAAATAATATTGAAATACTTGTACAATAAAAATATGTTTATGTCATCAATTAAAATATATTCATGGGTCAAATTATTATTTTCGTTGTTTATTATTTGACAAAAATAGCATCTCTGACTTAGTAAAAAAAATATATATTTTAAAAATTAGTTATTAATACATACCTGGAATTAATGTAATGCAAAGAAATAAAATAAATTTCATTTCCTTCTAGTTATTAACAATATAATAATTCCTTCAAATTAAAATTGCAATAAAGTGAATTTATGTTTCTTTACAACCTATATAGCTTCTTTATTTTGTAAATTTCGATTGATAAGAAATTAATATTATCGAATTTACTATATATAGAGTACATATAATAGCATAACACGCAAATATATTTATTATACTATAAATATTTTGGTAATAGCTTTTTTATATACGTGTTCAAATTGTTTATTGTGCTATTTAACTAAAAATTAATTATTTTCGCTATTAGTAAATATATTTGAAAAATATTATGAACGACTAAATGAAATTATAATAGTATATATTTTTTTAATGACTTCTATTTCAGGTAATTTGATATTAAATTTTAATTAACAGTTTTTATGTATATATTTCCATTCCAAAAAGAGCCTAATGTATTTTACAGTTTATTTATGTGAAAAATATATTTGCAATATTTTTAATTTAATCCTCTATGACACATTATATTTTTACATCTATCGTATTGGAGTTATCGTGGACGAAAACACACACACACGGACATACAGACATCACAGTAAAAATAGTAATATAGTATTCTAGGGACCCTAATTCGTGTATATGTTGAAAACTCTCTCACTCGAGAAATTTGACCAAAAACAATACCTCCCTTATCTATATATTGTTAGGCTGGAGATAAAAAGGAAGCAATCGCATTTTAAACTCATACTTTGCAAATTTCAGTAAAGCATTTTTTGATGTTTCTCATAATCATATTCATAATGCCCGCAGTATATAAATATAACTATTATATTTTACTAAATTACTAAGTATGTTATTAATATAATAATTAAGAACAAATAGGATCGTATGATTTTTGGGCTTGCCGAATTCCTACACGAAATATTTCATACTTATTAATAAAAAACACAATGAAGAGTGTCGAAGATGAGTCAAAGGTGAATAAAAATTATAATTAATGATGGTTTCAAACTTTTGTTTAACATTCAAAATTAATTCTTTCCTTAGTCGGTCCAAACAAAAACTTTCTTCTAAATGATACTTAATAGATGAACTGTCAAAACGAAGATCAATGATATTTTGATTTGCAGCTGGGTCAGTAACATAGATATTGTTATTTATAGACATATAAATTAATTTATGCTTGCAGTAATAATGGCTTTTTACTGATGGGTGTGTCAATTTACTTAAAAATAGTTTCATACGAAGAAAATTTGTATTTCACAAGACAAGATTTCTTGTCTTGTTTAGTAATTTCTTGTCTTGTCTCCAAAAGCAAGATAAGAAATTTAAGTATATTTTGTCTTTCATTACTCTTGAATATAAAAATCTAGTCTTGATCGTCATTTTCTTGTATATTTCTTGTCTCGCATGTTAATATTCGCAAATTACCTTGACCGTATTAATAATCTTGTATCACTCGTACATTTTTTTTTGTTTGTCAATGTCAGTTATCAAATATATATCTTGTAATAAAATTATGTATTATTATTAAATAAATATTATAGAAACAAAAATTGTATAGCTACACATACTATATGTATATTTTAACATAACAGCGACATCTGCACAAGCAGAAAAGCTTTATTAAAGCATCCTTGGTTAAAAGAAAGCATTAGTCATTAGTCAATATTTATTACTCATATATTTTTCGAAAATGAAATTTACATCTCTATGTTAAAAAATTGTTTTAATTTTTTTAATATTTACAAATTTTTGTACATTAATTTATAGGTGGGTTCTTATAATGAATCTAGATTTAAATTTCTTACAAAGCAATTTCTTCTGTAATATTGAATATAGGACCTGAGTATATTAGGTATTTTCAACTTCAGGTAACAACCGATAACAATGACTATTGAATCTGGGGACATTCTGTATATTACAAAATTATTTTTCTCTTCTAATGATTAAGAAGAAGCATGTGATAGAAAACCAGTTGGCATAAAAGAATAACAATTAGCTTGCAACAGCGGAAATGGAAGTAAAACGATTCTAATCTCGCGTATGACCTTTTCCAATTATCCATAAATCATATCGCAACCGTTACAACGCTTCATTTTGTACAGGAAACTTGTAATTTCGCACTGCGCTCAACCCAGCCGTACATTATCGTTAAAAGTCGCTTCTGTTTCTAACATTTCCAACCTGTGATTAAATCATAACAACAATGCTGCTTAATTGGACACCGCAGAGGAATGTGCACTTTTACACCGGGGCTGACCTTTACCAAATCACATATTGGCTCGCTAACAAGTAACAACCAATTGCTTTTTTCAATCATCCGTGCCTTTCCATATTTCAACCAAATTGCACATTTCCTTTGCTAACATCGGTGAAGTAGTGTCTATCGAAAATAATATGTCTCTTCAAAAGATCTAACCTAATAACTTATTGACTAATCATCCGTGTCTTTCAACATTTCTACTAAATTGCACTTGTCCTTTGTCAAGATCGATGAAATAAATATATACAGTGTCTATCGAAAATAATGTCTCTTCAAAAGACCTAACCTAACAACGAATTGACTAATCATCCGTGTCTATCCACATTTCAAATAAATTGCACTTGTTCTTTGTCAAGATCATTGTACTAGTGTCTATCGAAAATAATATGTCTCATCAAAAGAATATCTAACGTAACAATCAAATGATACATCATTCGTGTCTTTCCACATTTCAATTAAATTTCACTTGATCTTTGTCAAGACCGATGTACTAGTGTCTATGAAAAATAATATGTCTCTTCAAAAGACTTAAACTAACCTAACAACCAATTGGCTAATCATCCGTGCTTTTCAACATTTTAACTAAATTGTATTTGTTCTTTGACAACATCGATGAATTAAAATTAAAAATGAGTTAATAAAAAGTATACAATCTATTTACCACAGTTGATCCTCACGTCTTCAATTTTGTAACATGTGATTCAAATCGTTAGATGAAAAGGGGATTGCTGACATCATGTTGTCGGGTAAAATCGTGTGATTTCCGAAACAAATAAATGTCAAAACTGATAGTATTATATACAAATATAATAATGGGTGAAACATACAAAAAGAGTTGTAGAGTTAACTAACGAATAACGAAATTACCAAAATAGAATAAAGTACGAATTGTCGATTCCAAAATCACCTTCATCAATAACAAGTATCGAGGAACGGAAAACACTCAAAAGGGATTGAAAAAAACAAATAAAATACAACAAGCATAATTAACTCTACTGAGTGGACAGTGTATAATATTATAATAATATGTCTCTTTTAATATAAGGATCATAAAACCAAGGCATATATAAAACAAAACTTAAACTGACCACATTAATAACCTTTCTTTTCTACCCATTCCAAGTTGATGTATTAATTCCTTATTTACGCGGTGGAAATAGCATCACTTACTGATGGTATAATTAGTTGAAGTACCCTGCACTGGAATTTGCGTTATGAACAATATACCCAACAACTAATTATCATTAAGTGACTCCTCCCTTTGAATGCTCCATTACCCAGCGCCTAAACGGGCGATATTCAATCTTCGTCAACGGAAACCAAACCGATCACAAGTGCAAAATTACAACATTCCTCTCCCTGGATTTTTCTTCACAAAAAGCTGTTATTACAACATCTTTACGGTATGATCCTTACAGGAAAGGGTAGTCAAGTCCTATTTTATTATGATAAGGGGGGAAGAGATGGATTTTTAGTTTTATAAGTACAGTAGAGTGATATCTCTCATAGGGAATATTAATTTTATTGCTTAGAGACTGTGTAAGGAAACGCTAAAAAATTAATGCAGTTAACTCTGAATAACTTAAGATTTATTTTAAAAATTACCTAAAAAATTGTACCTCCTATATATAATTAGTTAATTACAACTTCGGTAGATTTAACTTATTATTTATACACATACTTTAAAAACATGTGCATAACCTAAAAATGTGCTTCCATCTGTACTCAGTCATATGTAATCTAGTGGTCCATTTAACCTCTGCTCTGAGGACAGATAGACCACCTATGCTGAGGAGAGATGAACCAGAGGATTTTTATTGTTAAGAAGATCAACACAACAGTGAACAGGAAAAAATCATTGGCACATAGAAAAATAGATGATCTAGTTGCTATTCCAGGAGTTCTATACAATTGTTGTTAAATGTTTTAATCAGAGAGCAAACTCTAAACTGTTTGATTTAATACAATCTTAAACTTGATTCTTATTGGACGTTTTAAATTTCAATGATATACTTTGGATAAATAATCTTAGTTTTAATTAAGTATTCATTCACCTGAAACTTGCATTCTCAGTTCCCTTCCTTGCCCATTAAAGTTGTTAGGACCTCTAGCATGGTTAACATGTTCGGTAATCTAAACTACTCTGTTTAATCCTTCTCAGTTATACTACTGATGATGAGAACTTAGTTCTCGAAGTATGTATTTAGTACTTTATTAAATTAATTTTAAGGTTAAAGGGTAATTTTAGTTATTTTAATTATAATCCAGTCTCCTTTGCCAACATCGGTGAACTAGTGTCTATCGAAAATAATGTCTCTTCAAAAGACCTAACCTAACCTAACAACCCATTGAGTAATCATCAGTGTCTTTCGACATTTCAACTAAATTGCACTTGTTCTTTGACAACATCAATGAACTAAAGTCTTCAAATGAATTAATTAAAAGTATACACTGTATTTCCCAAAGTTGATCCTCAGGTCATCAATTATAGGCATGTAATAATCCAATCTCAAAAGTATCATTAAATACAATGCATCGGGAGTACTTGACGCCCTGTTTCATCCAGGCGTATTGTTCATCAAATGTTGATGATCTCCTTCCTGCTGTTACCATTTCTAGTTCCCTGTTGCTGCGGCATGTTCACGCATGTTTCCGTGTCACACATGTGCAGCGGAATACATGAATCTAGAATGTGATGAAATAGCTACGCTAAGGTCGCGAGTTCTTGACCTTCTGGGCGGAAGGCATATTTTACCCGAGAGCAGCGCACGAGAATGCGACGCTGCGTTCTAATTTCGCGCACGTTCAACAAGCATTCCTGCTTTTTTATTACGGATTTTATCGCGAGATAATCGCTAATGAATCGGGAATACAAATATTCAACCCACGATAAGAGGGAGTCATCTGATATAATGGAATTCTATAATTTTATTTTACACAAAACAGCATTTATTGTAAAAGGAACATTATATTGAACTTATAAAATGAAATATGTAATCATCATAGACACTACAACCCTAGAAGAATTTTGGTCGCAGGTGATATTTTGCAGCGAACTTCATGTGTTCCATGACAATTTTTACTTGCAGTTTGATGGAGATTTAATACTCCGCTTATTTCCAATCGGAGCGCTCTAACCAAGTGAGCCACCACTGCTCGAGTGAAATAAACTTCAAAAAAACAAGGAAACTAATATAAACCTTAGATTCTTTTGCAACGACCCCAAGCTAATTGCTTTGAAATAGTAACCTCCCTACTTTCAATAGGTAATTGTGAAGGGAGGTTATGTCGTAGAAAGGTGAGGATAGTCACAAAAGAAGCAGATAGTCGGGAAGTTATGTTTATAATTCCTCTCAATCGTAAATATGGTGTGGTTCAAAAAGCAGTGCACTTTTGCTGTCGAAACTTACTTTTCGAAAAAATACCGAATCATACCAGTGAAGCGTGCGTTTTGTACTCTTTACCAAATCCCTCCTCGGGATTTAGTTTTAGACTAAAAATCTGTTCTGTTGAGCGTTAACAACTTCAAAGAAGCAGAAAGTGCATATATGAAAAGAAATGGGCAACAGCGAATCTCTCGAACATCGAAGAATTGGTCCTTACTTTTTAAGAAAGAAATCGCACGTTACTGTGAATTTTGTTCGGTATGTCACCATAATCCAATAGTTTTTGTGTCCAAAAAGATTGAACCACAGTCCACACAACTCGAAATCTAATGGTTGTTTTGAGGGAGATGTTCACCGGTCAATTGATCTCTACAAGGGACGACATTTCGTGGCCATGCGCTAACCATATTTAACGCCCTGTGACTATTTCTTATATCTAAAGATTGAAGTATTTCAGCACCAGATCCCTACAAACCCTGGAGAATGCAATACGCTTGAAAATAGCCCTCATATGAAAATATGTGCTTCATAGATCTATGCAAAATACTAGAAACCGCCTGCAGCAGTATATTGACAACAAAGACAATTACTTGCAAGAAATTATTTTTGAAATTAGATGATTTAAATCTTTCCGTGCTTTAGTTAAAGAAACTAAAAATAAAACTTAATAATAATATGTCTACTATTTTTTCTCATTCACCTTCAAAACTAGGAAAGTCAGTTTCTTGCTTACATCTAATGAGCAATGTATTTTTTTGAGAAAACACCTAATGCGGTAACTATGCCTCTATTTAACCGACTTCGTATCTCTTACGATTCTCGAGATCCTACTAATTACCCTTTTAAAACCGAACACCTGTATATACCATCCGGATTTACATCTCTTGTGCTCCGTCCTTGTGCCCCCTCCTGCTCCAGATCTTTGCCCCAATTTAATCGACTTCATATCTCTTATGGTTCCCGAGATCCCAATGTTTACCCTCTTCAACAAACCCCCTATACACACCATCCGTATTTTCCTCTCGTATGCCCCCCGTGCTCCAGATCCAGCACGCCACTGGCATTGCGGGCGTGCGGAAGAGTTGCTGGTATGCGTTTGACCTGCAGCCCAGCCCGAGTTGCCCGCTTGCTGCTCGTTGATATCTCTATATGGCATCGCCGAGCTACACACGCTATTGTGCATCACCTTCACCACCACTAGTGTGCTTTGCGCTTGCCTGGGGGTGGCAGAAATGGGGAAATGGATGTGCGGGTGAGTATAGGAAAGAGTCTTTGCTCTTTGATCAACAACCACGCGGGAGACGTTATAAAACTTAGGCTGGTTTGTAGGTATAATTTATTGTTTATACTCCTAACAGAAATATAGGATTTTACAGCATGCCATTAGAACACGATTGTCCTAAATATAGTGTAACAGGTACGGTCGTCTATGACGAAAACTAGTACCTGACATATAAGGGTTTTAATTTATGAGTTTTACTTGTCTCAAAAGTAATCCACGAATTATATTAATGAACAACTTTTATACGAGACAAGGGTAATGATAGTCGCTGCCACCACTATCACTTTATTTAAAAGTCTGCTGTGATAGAAGCAGACAGGGGAATGATAATAATGATAACAGACGCGGTTTACTATATGGTCAAATGGGTGCAGGGTAGTAATATTAGAACAATAGAGTTTTACTTACGCGTGCTACCACGTCACAAAGACAAGGGTTGGAATAGGATGAGCTGAATCAAACACGATATTCTAACAATAGCAAAATCATATCAATTTTAATAATCAACCGCGATCAAACTACAACGCGTAACTTGATTCTACATAAACTGTAAATTCTTACTTTTCTAATTTACAAACAATTTTGAAAACCTTTTTACATCGATCTACAAATCAATATTAATCCACACAGAATATAATAAAAACTACTTACAAATTTACACCACGATGAGAGAGCCTTTACACACAGTAAAACAACTAATTGGTTATTTCACTAAGAAATACCAAGGTATATCTGACGATTCAGTCCAGACATCCACAACAGTCAATGATTACAATAAAAGAGTCAACAAGAGATATTTCAAACTTTGGAGCACCATTTAATGATAAAATCCGGTAGTTCTCAACGTATGTTTATCCGGCTCTTCTCATCCCCTAAGTATGAACTATGCTAAAAATAACCCAACTATTGATGTCCACCGAGGGCATCACGTACCGGAAACGGACAGTTTTTTTGAAAACAAGCTTGAAGGTGCAAAATGTGCGTCCTTCACCATAAATCTGTCTCGTAACATCTGGAATACTATAATACCAAAAATTTACAAAAATGCACAGCCGCCAAGCGACCGTGTTACAGGACCTATGGTTTATAGTGGTTTCCAAATCACTTTTTTGGACAATAGTTCCAATTTATTACCCTTATTGAATAGGGCAATATAATAATCTTAACGTTAATTCAATTTTAACTTATTTGATTACAAGTATTACACATTTTTATTGGAGTACTTTAAAACATAATCCTATTAATTTTTGCGGTAATAAGATCTTCAATTTATTCATAATCATAAGCTTTTTACATTATTGCAAACACAAATATGTTTCCACAATAATACTCGTCCCACTATTGCAGTCGTACCATCGACCTTTCCAGCTTACTATTAGAATATTTTACACGTAATCCCTAGATTAATGTCAAACTGTAACAACCACCTCGTCTGACATCTTCCCAAGAACACAAACTGCCTATATACTCAAATGTTTACCACGCTAACTGGGAGCTGGATTTTTAATTAGAACAGTAATTGCGAATCGCGAAAACATTAGAAGTTGCACTCGACCCTGCGAAAGAGGATTTGAGTAATAAAATTACATGTTTATAAGCGATTTGTGTAATGGAATTATTATTTAAACATGCGGGATGATCAAAGGTACTGGATGATTAAAACTAAGTTATTGATAGCTGTACAAAGATGGTGTTGTACTCGTTTTATATAGTTTATTATTCACAATCTGTTGAAAAAAAAGTACAGGAGACCAAGAATCTTACAGAATTAAGTTGGGCACATTGTTTTACTTTATTTTATTTAAATTATTATACATATTTTGTTAGCGTATTTTTATCTGAATTCAATCCCGTACTAGTTTTATATCCTTACACAATAAAAATATTGAAAAAATGCCATAGAAATTGAAATAAATTTTTATTTTAAAAATTAATGTGCAGTAGGCTATAGATGAAAAATAATAACAAAATCTAGGGGCCGTAAGTAATATTGTTGTTCTAATTTTATTTTAATATTATACATGTTATAATAATAACAATGAACGTTAAAAATCATAAAATAAATTAATTACTACATTATAAAATATAAACGATTAACTTTTCTGTTCCATGTAATACGAATTTAATAAAAAATGTTTAAAAAAATTATTCCATACTTCAATGACTTTTCCTCTGTATCATTTAGAAATGCTGATAATCATGTACAAATATTTCTAATTCTACCAAACTAGTGTAGTTATCATTGGAACTAAATAATATACTTAATTCTTTTTATGAATTAGGACTGGAGTTAAATTTGACATTTCAAGATGTTAACCGGTCAGAGAAAAGATAGAGCCTTCCCAGTATGACTGAATTTCCGAAATTTGTCTTATCTTATTTACAGAGACCAGTCACGAAAATATTCTTGTCAATCTTTACAAGGATTATCTCATCTTGTAATAAACTGAACAAATAATAAACCAATAAATTAATAAAAGTGTAAAAATAAATAATAATTAAGACATATAAATCAAGACCAAACCAAACAAGAATAATACACAGGGCTAGTAACCCTGTCATGTTCTCAAACGCTTATGAAACGCTTTTTGGCGCCCTGTGCTCCTTTTAGGAGTAACAGGAAGAAGAAGAAGAAATAAACTGAATTAGTATTAATATCTACATTCATTTTTTTAATCCCTTATTTGAATATAGTAAGATATTTACTAAATAAATATCGACGAATTTATACTTATATTAACTTAGCAAATTTATAAGTAAAAGTAAATTACGATATTGATGTTATGTAAATTTTTAAGTATAAAGTGTATGTGTTATGTGTGTATTTAAATACTGATAGCGTGTTTTATCCGTAGGTAAGAGTACGACGTTGGCTTTGTCTCCGTACCGCCCACTGCACGCGTCGCGAGCCGATCAGATCACAGACTCATCTGCATAACGCCGTCCGTCACAAATATGTGCTGCTGAACCTTGGCCGCCAGGTACGCATTCAGGGGAAATCTTAATCAAATTCATTTTAATTCTTTATTAGACAAGGGGTAAAGTACCCGTACGAAAAAAAATATATTTGAAATACGGGCTGTTTATGACTTAAGTATTCTATTTTAGATTTCCGTGGTACTCTAATTAATATTAACTAAGAGTTTGATAATGTAACTACATGGTAATAATGCTCGATAAAGAAACGAATGAATTAATAATAGTTATTTATATGTTAAGGGTATAATTAAAAAATTATAGCACGAGGGAATGTTTAATGCGCGACTTGGAGCGGAGAGCTTTAAATTTCTTGAGGGATATAATCTTGATTATGCCCGTGGTACATACAGCGTTTTATTTCATTTTGGTACTTGAAATGAAAAACCTGTGTAGATAGTTGGCTTTATTAGATTATTTAAATTTAATATAAACGAAGTGTCACCGCCACTATCAAATATATACGATATATATATATATATATATATATATATATATATATATATACATATATATTAAAAGGTTTTTTGAATGCTAAATAATTACTTAATCAAAATTAAAATTTATTGTATTGTTTACATTTATGCATTAACTGTTAATTAATTGATGACGTGAGGATCAACTGCGGATAATATACTGTACATAAAGATTGCTACAAATATTTAATATTTATTTCAAACTGTCATATAAACATCATTTTTCATTTATGACTCTAAAATATTCGGTAAACATCAAATATATTCAGGTTATGCACATGTGCAGTATATTCACTCATATTTTATTTTTATTGGTCGAAATTCAAAAAACACTGTAACCTGATTGGTTAAAATTATTCGAAGAAAATATTCTCAGATTACTTTTTAAAACTATACTATATGTATAAGTATATGTATATATATATATATATATATATATATATATATATATATATATATATATATATATATATCCTATGGGAACACCACGTATAACTAACAAAAAAAATGTTCCTAGATAATATAAATATACAGAATGCGAGCCTGGGTATCCATTCGCCAGTGTCCCTGATATAGGGGCGTCGCCCAAGATAAAGATCACCGCTGGTTCACTAGAAGCGGAACTCTGTGTTACTTTTTACTTGAATTTAAATCACTGCATAACTGTCTCACAATCAACCTCCCTTTTCAACCTTTCATCCACAAACCAAAAAAAAACAATAAATGATAAATTAAAAATTATACTTCAATTTGTTCTGGATATTTTTCTCGAAATTCCTATTTGTTTTTAAATACTGTAGGAAGATATAAATGTAATATAAATAAAGGCATCCCATGTGTGAAGGTTCAAACTTTTACATAATTCATTCTATACAAGACATAATTTACATTCTTCATAAATCTGCAATTCGATATGATGCTTTTAACAGCAAAATAAAGTTTTACAACTGTCCTCATCATATAGGTACAGTACAAGAATACAAAACAGATTTTCTCCTTAAGTCATTACTGAAAAAATAATGTTTGCGAATAGTAATATTTACTACCTGTGAGAAGGATGCTCACTAAAATACTAAAATACTTTAATTCTTGCCATAATGTAATTACATCAAAATTAATATTTGTCAAACCCAGTTATATTAATTACTACTAATTCACTGTGAAATACTCTAATCCTTGCCCTAATGTAATTAGTTCAAAATCATCCTCCGTAAAAAACAGTCACCGTAATGTTTACTATCTGTGAGAAGAGTGCTCACTCACAGTGAAATACTCTAATTCTTGCCCTAGTACTGTAATTAGTTCAAAATCACCCTCCGTAAAAACCAGTCACCGTAATATTTACTATTTGAGAGAAGGGTGCTCACTCACAGTAAAGTACTCTAATTCTTGCCCTAATATAGTTAAATAAAAATCACCCTACATAAAAACCAGTCACCGTAATATTTACTACCTGAGAGAAGGATGCTTTCAAGTACTCTAATTCTTGTCCTAATGTACTTAACTTAGAATCATCATCCAAAGAAACCAGTCACTGTAATATTTATTACCTCAGAGAAGGGTTTTCACTCACTGTGAAGTACTCTAATTATTGCCCTAAGATAATTAGATGAAAATCATCCTCCATAAAAATCAATCACCTTAATATTTACTACCTAATAGAAGGGTGCTCACTCACTGTGAAGTGCTATAATTCTTGCTCTAATGTAATTAGATCAAACTCACCCTCCGTAAAAATTGGTAACGGTAATCTTAACTGCCTCTCTTTCTTGGGCTAATGTAATTAGAACAAAATCACCCTCCGTAAAAAACAGTCACCCTAATGTTTACTACCTGAGAGAAGGGTGTTCACTCATTGTAAAGTACTCTAATCCATGCGCTAATATAATTAGATGAAATCACCCTCCATAAAAACCAGTCACCCTAAAAGTTTACTACCTGAAAAAAGGGTGCTCAATCAATGAAAAGTATTCTAATTCTTACGCTAATATCATTACATTAATATCCCTCCATAAAACTACCTGAGTGAAGGATGATCACTCACAGTTAAGTACTCTAATTTTTGCCCTAATTAAATTAAAATCACCCTTCGTAAAAACCAGTCGTCAATTAAGCGTTTAAATTTTGTTTTTAATTTGGTTTCTGTTTTTGAATTTTGGCCCAGAACAACAACTACCCATTTAACAGATAGCCTAATTAAAGAGAATCGACTGCATATATATTTAAGTTAAATGATCCTTTGATTCGGAGTCCAATTTCCCCGCGTGTGCAGAAATAGTAAAAACACTCACATGCTCTGCGTTCTACAGAACTGTGCGATGAATCACGAGGTGAGATATAAAACGAAATGAGTTAAGACTCTGACCACCATAACTCATAATCAATTTGTGGTCACCTTGCACTAATGAACTAGACAAGGATGAGCGATGCCGTCCATGGGCGTCTCGTGCAAAGGGCACACGACACATAACTTAGTGCTCGTACGACCATTAGCTGGCTATAAATTCATACTTAATGAGAAATTGCTGCCTTTGGTCTACAATAATATATTCGTAATTCTCTTTCAAGTAGTTTTATACAAGTTGGTGTAAGTACAAACTAGATAAGTGTGCTTTAAAGCAGGACTGGAAACAGAAGAAACTTAAATCAAAAAATACTTTCAATTCGAACGCTAATTTTCAACCAAATAAATAAAAAAATTATAAGTTTTTAAAATCCAAGTAAAACTTGTTACCATACATATTCTTTCGGTATTTGAGACCCTGTTTCGTTTAGGACTGTTGGGCCAAAGATGAAAATATATTTAAATACCATTCTGCAACTAAAAATTATTGTTGATTTGAAGATAGTTTATAATATTGCTAAGAAATGTTGGACATAATTGTATATCAAGAAATAATTAATAATATTTGTTGATTTGCAGATGTATAGTAAATTTTACTACAAAATTTACTTGAAGAATGTTTCTGAGAATTAAATTTTAGGTGGGGTTAGTTTAAAACTTTTTGCCATATTTTACAATTTTTGTTCAGAGATTTCAATGTTTGCATATGACACAAACTTGAATATATTTAAATATACATATACTGTAAATGATAAATTATACAACAAAATTTATTCTAGAAAAGCTTCTTAAAATTAAATTTTAGGTGAGGTTAGTTTCAAACTTTTTGCGATATTTTAGAATTTTTGGTCAGAGATTTCAATGCTTGCATATGACACAAACTTCAATATATTTAAATATATGCAGTATATGGTAAATTTTGCAACAAAATTTATTCGAGGAAAACTTCTTAAATTTAAATTTTAAGTGGGATTAGTTTGATACTTTTCTCCAGATTTTACATTTTTTGTTCAGAGATTTCAATGCTTGCACATGACACATGATTAAATATATTTAAATTATAGATGAATGATAAACTTTGGAACAAAATTTATTCAAAGAAAGCAGCTTAAAATTAAATTTCAGGTGGGGTTAATTTGAAACTTCTCTCCAGATTTTACAGTTTTTATTCAAAGATTTCAATGCTTGCATATGATACAAACTTATATTATATTTTACAACAAAATTTATTTGAGAAAAGCTTCTTAAAATTAAATTTTAGGTGTGGATAGTTTAAAATTTTTTGCCATATTTAAAATTTTTGTTCAGAAATTTCAATGCTTGTTTATAACACAAACATAATTTGTCACGAAATAAAAACCCAATAAGGTACTTGTCATAGATAGATATTTTTTAGTTTATCTTCTTCCCTCTTAGTTCCATTTTTGTTCTACCTTAGAGTTGAAACCTTCCATAAATATAAACTTTACATAAATCATTTCCAAACATCTCCTCCAAGCCCTAACTACTTTACACAATCCTCCCCCTTTCCCCCTTTTCCAAACCCAGTCTCCGCCACTGTCCCTCAGCCCGTACCGTCTATCGTTATCAGAACAGTAGCTTATGCTAAAGTGCTATATCTTGTTCTACTCGCATGATGGTCTGGCGATTAGATCACGTGACGTGACGTCGCTGTCGCTGTTGTTTCCTTACCAGGAGCTCCACGCGAGAGATCGTTTTCGTGTTGCCGGAGAATGATTGCTAAATTAGGACGCCGGATTTTTCCCTGTCCGTTAAGTAAGGAGCAGTGTTTGGATGGAGGAATATCTAATAAACTAGGAATCGCTTATATGTGCTTTTGTTGTTGCTTCCTAATTCCTGTATAGAGAACTATCTACAATGAATGCATATCTTCAATAAAAAGATACCTAATTTATCGAGTAATGTTTTTGCCTCCCGCCTATCAATATATAGGTAAGGGAGATAGGTATTGTTTTGATCAAATTTCCTAAGTGTGAGTTTTCAACATATGAGCACGAATTAAGATCCCTAAACTAAGATTTTACTATTTTTACCATGCTGTCTGTATGTGTCTATGTGTGTGACGATTTTTCATCCACGATAACTCCAATACGATACATTCATATGTTCACAAAATTTGACATAAGTAATTTTCGAAAATAAAATAAGAAAATATAACTTAGTTGTATTGTAAAATTTACAAAGGTGGAAGAAATATATAAGGATATTCCATGTGCCATATTTTCATGTGCGAATCATGGTAAGTTCGGTTCCGGTTTTAGTAATATTAATAATAGTTGTTTTAAAAATATTATCATCTATCATAACAAACTAATTTTAATTTTTTAATTTATATCAGACAAGAAAAATCGTTTCATATTGCACTTTTGAGTGCTCTAATTCTTGACCCAATAAAATCAGAGCACAATTCAGAGCAGCCAAATCTGCTCCAGAATGTGCTATATTTCTACTTATGCGGCTTAGAAAAATGTAATTTCTACCTTGTGAAGTCACAAAAAATTTCACATTTATAACGTTTGAAAAAAATAATTTTAAAATGTCGAGAAATCTCGGCGAAATTATTCAATAATCTCGATTTTATTTTCTCGTCTCGAAGCTTTCTTTGTAAAATCGTTAGATATTTCGAGACGAGACGAGCGAGATTCGAGAAATATTTTGTCTCACTCGAATCCCTATTAATAATAGAAGATATTGCTTGTAAAACCAAGAAGCACATTTCTGCAAATTGGTTCCACTTGAAATTATCATCGATGATAAACAATAATACTCGTCCCACTATTGCAGTTACTTGTTATATTAAGTAGGAAAGTAAAAGTTATCTTAAACATAAAAATCTCGACAAGAATTTCTATTCTGTAGGTCTGTACTGTACATATGTATACTTAGTAAAGAATTTATTTATTATTATGTATTAGTGATGTTGTAGTACTCAAATAAGTCTTAGTATATAATGAATACAATTCAGCAATAAATTTATTACTACTTTCTATAGATTCCTTTACAAAATTTTTAATTCCATAACTGTTATTACATCGACATTATGATATATAATTACCCGTATTAGAAATCTGAATATGTCGACCATTCCGTATACATGTTTTAACCTGCACAATACGCTTATCTGAACAAGTAGCTTATGGGTTTTTAAAGCCCGATGGCTTGTTCGCATAATGGGGCTGTAAATTCTCCGCGGCACAAATTGCGCGGTATTTTTCAGCAAGCGATTTCAGCTCATTACCGATGCAGAAAGATAAGATTTTCGAGAGAAAATTATGCAAATATTTACTCTGTATCTCTTACACTAATCACCGGTTTTGCATAATAAGGAAATAAAATTCGGGATCGGATAGCAATTTTAAAGATTACGAGTGGGGTATTAATGGATCGAAATGTCAATATAATTTGCAATTTGCCCAAATGAATTAAAATTTACGTAGTAAAAGGACCGACATTTTTTTTGGCACCCTAACATAATTTATTATCACAAAGAGTTTGTTTCTTGCAGTTGATCTTGTCAGGTGAAATCGTGTTATTTCTGTAACAGGTACGATCACCTAAGACGAAATCTAGTACCTGACACACAAGGGTTTTAATTTATGAGTTTTACTTGCCTCAAAAGTAATCCACAAATTATATTAATGAACAACTTTTACACGAGACAAGGGTAACGATAGTCGCTGCCACCACTATCACTTTATGTAAAAGTCTGTCGTGATAGAAGCAGACAAGGAAATGCTAATAATGATAACAGACGCGGTTTACTATATAGTCAAATTGGTGCAGGATAGAAATATTAGAACAATAGAGTTTTACCCACGCGTTGTGCTACCACGTCACAAAGATAGGGGTAGGAATAGGATGGGCTGAATCAAACACGAAATTCCATCAATAACAAAATCATATCAGTTTCAATAATCAACCGCGATCAAACTACAACGCGTTACTTGATTCTATATAAACTCTAAATTCTTACTTTTCTAATTTAGAAACAATTTTGAAAATCTTTTTACATCGATCTACAAATCAATATTAATCCACAAAGAATATAATAAAAACTACTTACAAATTTACACCACGATGAGACAGCCTTTACACACAGTAAAACAACTAATTGGATATTTCACTAAAAAAATACCTAGGTATGTCTGACGTTCAGTCAAGACATCCGCAACAGTCGAAGATTACAACAAGAGAGATTTCAAACTTTAGACCACCATTTAATGGTAAAAATCCAGAAGTCTTCAACCTACGTTTATCCGACTCTTCTCATCCCCTAAGTATGAGCTATGCTAAAAATAACCCAACTATTGATGTCCACCGAGGGCATCACATACCAGAAACGGACAGTTTTTTGAAAACAAGCTTGAAGACGCAAAATGTGCGTCCTTTACCATAAATTTGTCCATTTCGTAACATATGGAGGAATACAATACCAAAAATTTACAAAAATGCACAGCCACCAAGCAACCCTGTTGCAAAATCCTGTTATTTTATTAGAAATGCCAAAGAAAATACAAGCAGACATCGATATTGCAATTTTTGGAGAATAAGAAATATTTTAGGAATGAATCGTGTTTTATTTATTAAAAAAAAAAACAGAGATTTTTAACAACTTTTTAGTATGTATTTGGTTCTTTAATTCCGGTTTCAAACTAACAAACTGGAATATAAATGTTTTGTTTTTTTTATTAAATATAGATTCCCATATAGATAAAACTTGTAATATATTAATATTTGTTCTAATAGAACCATCATAAATAATAAAAATAATAAAGTCGCTACGGATTGCGGCGATCAAAGTGTGTTAGTTTTTAAATAAATCAAGCATTTTGATTTCCGTTTCCTTTTGGAGCGTAATAAATCTCAGGGAATCACATTCTCCTGGCAATGATGATGAATAATCATCGATGATCGCTGAACTTTAACTCTGGCTGGAACCCAGCGCGGTCGGACCGCTGGAAGCGACGAGCATGCTGCATCTAGCGGCCGGGATAGTAAATTGTGTAGCACTTTAGGCAACTCGTGGTTGATTCATATCGGATCAATGAATGCAATGGATGGCGGCAGTGGCGTACGGAACAATAGTTATTTACGTGGCCAGCGGTGTAAGTTAATCTTTACAGGGCGAGCTGGATATTTGTGAGGCGAGCGACGAAGGAGCAAGCTCTCATAATCCAGTGAATTTTGGAATCAAAGGTAGTTGGCGTTTATAGAACAATTTATAGCTAGACATTGTCAAATGAGTTTCGCAAATGAATCAAAATGTACTATAAATGTGTATAATTACTCACATAAACTTAATTAAGTTAGGTATGTAATATTTATAATAAAATGCATAAAAAACTTTTATTATTTTCTATTATTTTTTATGAGCATTGTAAAATTTTTACAGGTTAGATACTGTAATTGTTTATTTACTTAGCTACCAAGAAGCCTGTAAAGTGGCAATTATATAGAAGGTGGAAATAAAACATATTTACTGTCAAATGAAACATAGTACTTGAGGTCAATCCTTACCCTGTTGACAATGGTAACTTACAATTTATGTTGTCTTAGAAGTAAATTATGTCAACGACAATAATAAACTACACCTTTTCAAATTGTATTTCAGAAAGTTTCATTATATTTCAGATTAAGAAATTGTAATTAAGAAGCATCAAATGTAAATATTAATTGACTAATCTAAATAACATATGTTTTCTGTATTTCATATGATGCTTTCTGATATACAATGACAAATTTGAATTACATTGTTGTTTTCTTAAACTGAATTACTACTTTCTAGAATGGGGAATATGACTATATTTTTTTCTTACATTCTGTACAAAAAATAAAAATACCCATATTATTTTAAATCGATTTATTGTTGATAATTCCGGAGAAAAACAATAAAAAAGTTTTGGAGAGGTGATATGTGACCTTATCTAGGACAGTTAGATAGAGAATTTGAATTCATTTGATAAAAATCATCTATCATTGGCAGATTACCCAGGTTCCATTTTTAAAACTATGTGTGTAAACACTAAACATACTTCAAAAATCATAGATCATTGACAATTTTGACAGTGAGTACAGACTTTTTAATGTCAACCAAATTTACACCAAAACAATCTGTTATATAATATCAAAATATTTTTGTTATTCTATGAATTGTTTGTATTGATATCTTACACAATTGATTAAAAAATATTGCCAATTACCAAACCTATGCCATCAATCGTACTTGCTTTGTAATATTGTATATATATTGACAATTGGTATATCAATACATAGTCTTAAGATATTCGAAAAATTAAAGGTCGTCACCAAGTGTTTTAATTTATTATTATATAATTTTACATGTTACACCAAATACGAAATACAAGTTGTCTTCCAATTAAAATGTTTTCTTATATTTCTGCATACAGACCTGGTTGGTTTAGAATAGAATTTCCCATTTGCACGCCACTGCCTAAGTTCCTACAGCGCATCATTTGAGCGAAGCGTCGAATGTCCATAAACAATAAAACACTTCCAAGCTGTATGGAATCATCTGCGTGATCTATGAACGCGTTTTGCCTCAATGTGTACTTGACTTTCGTTCCGCAATCACCCATTTCCATCTGCACGACCGGGATGACTTATTAAATTACAAAAAAAAACATATTCTTAAACAAATCATTACACTCCTTAATAATATTGTAACGTTTATTTATTTACGTGAAGTGTAAACATAAGTGAAATACTACACCTTTTCCAGTTATAATTCAGAAATTGTCATTTTAATTTCAGAAAGCGTCATTTGTAATTCAGAATAATCAATTTAATTTCAGAAAATGTTATTTGTAATTGAGAATAGTGAATTTAATTTCAGAAAGCGTCAAATGTAATTCAAAATAGTCAATTTAATTTAAGAAATCGTCAAATGTAATTCAGAATACTCAATTTAATTTCAGAAAGCATCATTTGTAATTCAGAAATCATCAAATATAATTCAGAAAGTGCCAGTTGTAATACAGAATATCATACGTATTGAGAAACTTACTAGCCTTGATATAATTTTATTAAAAATATCTTCTTATAATTTTGTTTAAAAAAAATCAACAGAACAATTTGAAATATCAATAATTCATTGTTCGCACAAGAATTGTTTGCTTTGTTTCTTTGAAAGAAAATGTTTTGGCTCATTTCAACATTAATTTTGAAATATAATTGACGCTTTCTGAATAACATTTGACGTTTTCTCAAATACAATTGATGCATTCTGAATTTCAAATGACGCTTTCTGAATTACAAGTGGAAATGGTGTAGTATTTATATAACTAAGTTTAATAAACGAAATATGAATAACAAAAGACAATAAAAATAAGTAACACTATGAATAAACAAATATAAACACTAATTTACGAATATCAATTATTAATAAAAACACTATGATTATTTGTTTAAACATTTAACACTACGCACTATTTATTTATACGATATTAATATCTCCAAGTATTTATTTATATCATCAACTATTCATGTTCACTACACGTATTAATATCAAACTGTCCTCGCGATCTCCTGATCATGATTTATATTGTAGAACAATTAAGTTTGAGAATGTTCTCGCACTCTCTAGATAACAGAAATCATTCTACGGCTAATCTTAGATGTCTTCCGAGCTCGGAATTCAATTGACATCTGCGGCTGTTATGATACTCATAACTATCCTAGGTATGTTAATAGCTAAAATCATTATTTCTTATTACATTACACAAAATTATTTTAATCGTTCAAAAACTTGCAAAGAAAAATATTGTTTCTATTTATATCCTACATATTTCTCACAAAATATGTTCTGACAGTTACCAATGTTGTCAAACATATACTCAATATATTATTAAGAAATCAATGTTTCCTACAAAAATTAAAAGCCACTTGATTATTATTTTAATTAAGATTCTGTCCAAAGTAAAGTGTCTTTTTGAAAAGGACAATTGGAACCAAAAATGAAAGGGCATAACTAGATGTTATACCATTTCCATAAACAAAATTTCAATATTCTACGTAATAGTCAAAATGGATATAAGGATATTCTAATGGATATTTCCACTAAAATCTGAAAACTGAAAATTTTCGCGGTTACAATACTTTCTTTATTTCATAGAAGCAAGTAAAATTTGTAATTGTCCTTCTGAATGTAATGCAATGTTGAAATCGAAAAATATGCGAAATATTTTCTAATTACAATTAAAAATTTTATACGGTTCAATTAACAGAGACAGTTTATTTGAATTATTTATTGCAGTGTAGATGAATATAAGAATATATCATATTGCAGTAATTACTAGCCTGCTTTATTTATAGAGTGCTTTAGTTTATATCATTTCCTTTCCAATAGGAACGGTTATTGTTATTAAATATTGAATTCAATTGTCTTACAAGCGTTACTAATTTATGTATTATGAAGGAATGATTCAGGACTATTTTACACAGAAAATTCACATTCACATTTATATTTAGCCTTCAGCAAGAATTTATCATTGGATGCTGGATTTTTATTAACAAATAAAAAATGGATTGCGATAAATCCTGATTGCTTTTTACTCCTTTTAAATTTTATGTAAACAGGAAGTAGAAAACAGAAATTACAGATTGTTAAGACATACTTAATATTTTGAAATATTGTACTTTCATTATTTTTTATTTTTATTATTATTTATATAATTAATAAAATCAAGAATAAATGAACAAATGAATTATTTGGATTGTGCCAAAAATTACATTTTAAATAATGCTAAAATGTGCTGTACAAAATTATTGAAGTTTGTGTGCTATTCAAGCATTGAAGTCTCTGAAGAAAAAATGTATTTTTTATTTTTATTATTATTTATATAATTAATAAAATCAAGAGTAGATGAACACATGAATTATTTGGATTGTGCCAAAAATTACATTTTAAATAATGCTAAAATGTGCTGTACAAAATTATTGAAGTTTGTGTTCTATTCACGCATTGAAGTCTCTGAAGAAAAAATGCAAAATTTGGAAAAACGTTTCAAACTAACCCCACTTAAAATTCAACTCTGAAAAACTTTCTTCAAATAAATTTTATTATAAAATTTACCAGTCATTTGTAAATTAACAATTATAGCCAATTTCTAGGTATAAATAAATAATAAACATAATTTTTATAATATTGTTGAAGATTTAATTTATTATTAGCCTTTGATAATAATTTATCGGATTTAATGCAGACGATGTATAAGTAGGTGTAAGCATAAATGAAAGTTATAAAGAAATATTTGACACTTTGACAGTACGTTTGTTATGACAGCCATCCTCGTCTCAATAGCTAGCTGACGTTTTACAAACACGTAATGCTATTTATTTATGTTTTAATTAATAATTTAACGATTTCGGAAAAAATATAATATATATCTAAGGACTAAATATTTTTTTATTACTAATATGGTTTATTCTCCTCGGCTACCACCTTGTAGAATAAATTTCATATTCGTACCTAATAAAAAAAATATACTTTTGTACCTTGATATGCAAATAACTAATTTTCAACACTTTATTCGAATGCCAACAATAATAATAATAATAATAATATGATTTACTAGTAATTCATAAAATCACTTAATAATAAATAATAAAAACTTATAAACGACATATAATGTGAAACTAGTATCAAAAATTATAAAAACCTATAAGGAAAAGTAATAAAATTGAAATGAAATCGAATGGAATTACCATTAGTAAAAAGTTTCATTGTAATGGTATGAGCACGTGCAAAACATAAAGTGTCTCGGCTACAATTGCACTTTTTGTGCAGCTATAAGCATTGTGTAATTTTGATAAATCGCATTTGTATCTAATGAAAACCACCAAGCACATATGTATATGCAAGAAATCTGTCACTGAGATAATCAGGGCAGTACTTACTTCTTTTTTCTTTTATTCCTTTGATATACCATATACCATAGTGTTCTATCCACTTAATATGTCATTCAATATCTCTCAAAAATTATTCAATATCTTGCTTCGTATTGATCAAATCTACAGAATAAATTTCTTACGAATAAAATCTTTACGTCACCTTTAATTTTCGACCATCGTAAACGACACAGAAAGAAATATGACAATAAAATTTTTCAATATACTATATAACTATAATTAAAAAATTGATCAAATATCAAACAACATCTTTTCGAAAACGATGTTCAAAAATTAGGAAAATGCAAAGAAGAAATTTTGATGCATATCAAATCAGATATTTTCTTACTAGCAGTAAACCAAACAAATGTTTTAAATTATATCAATTTTCAAGTGAAATATTTCAATATGTCATTGTTCAATACAATTAACATTACATCAGAATGCGATGAAGACAATAAAGTGACAGATTTGATTAAATTGTAAATCTGTATTTTACAAAAAAATAAAATGCCAGATTCAAAGGACTGTATAGACACCACATGAAATCCTTTTATGCCAAAATTATACACATTTTTGCTGCACTTCATTTAAACTTACACTTCATTTAAACTTATTTCACTTGAAAGTAAGATCATTCTACGGCTTATCGTTCTTCAACTTCCACCATAACCATAACATAACAAATAAGGATATATCGTTATTTGTTACATCACTAGTTGCGTTTGAAGATTGTTTCGAATATACCAATCACAATTCTACTGCCAATACGAATTCATATATGTCATATTAAATTAAAATGCTTGTCTTATTACTTGTAATTACTAATTACAGAATAATGTTTAACATTTTAAATATATTTTTAGTTATTTTTTTATGAATTTATTATAAATTTAAGAAAAAATAAAGTTATTTTAACGTTGTAATAACGATGTAAAAATAACTTTATTATAACTTTATATTACAAATTAATTTTTTATGACATTATGAAATAACGTAACCTCATGTTAACATTCTTGCTTTTAACAAAAGCGCTCTTTAAAAGTGAGCTCGTAATATAGCAACTGATTTCTTAATGATGTTGACATCTCATATTAAATCCTGTAAAATTCAGATACCCGATTTTACTAAATTTCCAATATTTACTAGACATGCTTTAATTTTGTAATCACAATTTCAAAATGACAAATCTGTTAACCCTTACTAGATACACTTACCAAAGTTAAACTTGTGTCCAAAACAACATTTATTTATACCAAATATATTCAACTATTTATCAATACCGCCTTGTTGTTTTAATTAAAGCAATTGAATTGAAATTACCCTGGATCCGTCCCTGTGCAAATCTATTAGTGATCTACAATCCACAAGGCACTAATTCATTCGCGTGGAGAGAATGAGACCACAGAAACTACATATCGCACAGCTGTAGTGATGTAGAATGCAAGAGCAATAGCGTATGCATCTGATACATCTGATTGCATTTAATGTATAATTCAATGACATATTATTGTATTGTCACTTTGTACCATTGTATGAGTACATTACTTACGTGCATTTAACCCAGTATGCAGTCAGAAAAATGTACCAACTTTATTATGCTGTGAAGTGGACAGCAGAAGTATGAGCAACAATGAAACATGAAATATTATTGTCAATTTAAAAATAATAAAATTTTCAATATAAATTTCTGTGAGTTTACTTAAATTTTAAACTAATGTTTTCAAAACGACTTTTTACCCATTTTTGTGGAAAATAGTGTGCAAAATAAATTAAGTAATTTTTCCGAATGAGGAAAAGTACCTTAAAAAACCATTAAGTACTTTAGACATAGTAAAAATGTTTATACTACTGCTATAAAATTAGTTTTTTTCATTAAAAACTAGCACCAAAATA